>JAHTLZ010000129.1:6359356-6402444 GCA_023846285.1 Phrynocephalus versicolor | reverse complement strand
TGCATATGTAAGAGCTGAAGTAGGGCTAACTCCTATTGAAACACACACACACATTGCCTTGGCAATGTACTGGTTGAAGCTGGCTGCCATGAGCAACTCCCACTTGCCAAAGAAATGCTATATATAGAACAACTCCAGCACCCCTTGCGGGAGTCCTGGGCAAAACTTGTCAGACCCATATTACACCTTTATGGGATCAATACTGAATCGATCCCCTCTTTTGTATCCCCCAGTATCAAAAAATTGGTCAAAGACAAGATTTATTTATCCTCCAAATGGAAGGAATTGGCTGTGGTTTCACTATCGCCATTCTCCCTTTATTATCCTTTGTTTAAAACATCTTTCGGTCTGGAAAGCTATTTTCACAATTTAACCTCAGCTCCCTTGAGGAAAGCTTTTACAGCCCTGCGCTTTCAGACCATGCCTTCTGCTTTTTTAGAGGGGAGACGGGATAACATCCCTGTTTCGGACAGACTTTGCCCTTGTGGCTCAGGTGAAGTCGATGACGTGCCCCATTACTTGCTCAGGTGCCCCCTTCACGACCAACCCAGAGACAAATTCCTTGGTGGGATTATTAGTTCGCTGGCCGTCAGGTCCCCTGGAGCCCAACTTAGTATGCTACTTGTCGGTACAGACAGGTTTGTTACACAGCAAGTTGCAAAGTTTGCGCTGGCAGCTATGAAAATCCGGGTCAACCTCTAACTTTGGGAGGACTATACTGCTCTGCAAGTGTGACATGATATTTTTAAAAGTTTTAATTATATTTGTCACAGATGTAACCTTATAAGTTTTTTTCTTTTTTCTTAGTCAAGATTGCGATGACCAATGGTTTTTAGCAATAAACTATTACCTACCTTACCTGTTTCTTTGCACATACTTTCACAAAATTTCACTTCTCTCACTTATCTGAGTTGTTCTCCCCTTCCCCTAAGCTGGGAAACCCACGCTCAGTAACCTTTCTGCACTGCATAGTGATTGGTCATTTACTTGTCTTTTCCATACCTTCTCTACCTCCATCATTGCTTTGTCTTGGATGTTCAAGGGCACATTCAAATTTCCCACTGTGTTTGGTCATAAATATTGCTGAAACTTCTTCATTTCATTTTCTTTAAAAGCTAGTTAATATTTCAGATAATTAATTAATACCTGCATTATTTCACAGTCCCACTATGGAGTATGCTAATGGACAAAGCACACTCTTAATGGCTCCAGGTTGGCTAGGGAAAGCCACTGTGGAACTTAAAATAGTAGAGTTCTAGGCTGAGTAATCTGAGGGGAATTTGGACTTCGGGGTGATGACATAATGTATTGGTAGCTAATGCAGCTCTGTTGTGTAGCACTTGGAATAAAGACATGGTGTCCCAAAGTACACAATTTAGTAGAATCATGGGAGTGAAGAAACATTATAGGCTGCCAACTTCTCTTTATTATTTTCATTGCTTAGCTCACCATTTTCTCCAAGCTTTCAGAGGGAGCATATTTCTGGATTAGTATGCTTTTCCAGTAGTAGGACTGTTGAAGTATTCAGAGCTCTCTTGAGTACAAAGGGAACAGAATACAACTTACGTGAACTCTGGATGTATCAAAATATGAATATTTCACCTTAAGGTTACCTTCTCCATCTTCTGAACCAAGGTTTAGATTACACTGTATTACACTGTATTATATTGATGAGACCAATTAAAGGATTTACCTTGATACACTTTTAACTGCTGAGATCCTAAGGCTCATGTCCAGAAATCTTTATGAGGAAACAAAAACTTTTAACACAATTGGATTTATATCATAGTACAGATGAGAGATGGGGACGAACCACCAAAATGGTAGTTTGCAATGGTAGTCAAGGTTAATGAACCATGAAGCAAGAATCCTCTACCCATGAACTGACAAACCAACGAATTAGCCAGTGCATGGTTGTTTGTTTTATTTTGTTTTGTTTTAGACAGTCCATAGCTATCTGAAAAAAACTTTGACAAATGGCAAATAAAAAGGGAAATATATTCATTATTTCTTATTCATTGGACCTGACAGATATGAAGGGATGAATGTTAAATGAATTAGCAATATTTTATTTCATTTTTAATTGATTCCCCATCTCTAGGACAGATGTGTAATGTCTTTTATTCTAATGATACATTTGGATTTGACTTCAGGAAAAATCTGACAAGTCATGAGGAAATATGTAATCCTCTTGAGGAATATTATTAGCCTTACTAGAAAAGTTACATGGTATTAATTTTTAAAAGTTTGTGTTTGTGTTGGTGGGTGTGGGTTTGAGGCAACCCATGCATGGTTTTGTCTTAAATGAATCCCAGCAGTCAACAACATCACTGAATCATCACAACAAGTACTTAGTCCTGGATTGTGAGTGATGGAACTACACAGCATAATTTCCCATTCCACAATAATTTTCATAACACTTATACAAATTATATTACATCCAGTTGCACAACTACATAGAGAAATTTTAGTCTTTCCTCATAGGTCTTGGTTTCCACCCCCCTGATCATCCTTGTTACCCTCCTCTGAACTTGTTCTAATTTGTCAGCATCTTTCTTGAAGTGTGGTGTCGAGAAGCACACCCACAGGCCAAAAGAACAAATGCACTATCATTGGAGCAATGGGGAAAAATAGGAAAAAGAGAAACAACAGATTTTTTTTCAAGTGCATTGTTTTAGTCTGTTAATTATATGGGATTTGAGCCAATATATATTTTAAATAATGTTATGTTCAACTTGCATTGTTAGGGAAAAAACTATTACAATGGTATTCATGCCCTGTTATTTAACATCTCCACCCCTCAAAAATAGTTGACCTAATCCAACAAACATTTAGGTACATGACTCCTTTTGTCATAAATCATAAAGTTAACATTTTGTTCAATAACTAAAAGTCTCATTAAAAAATAACACATAAATGATTCTTCTTCTTCAAGTGTCGTATCCTCATAGAATGTTGGCAATCAGTAGCATGATCTGGTTTTTATCCAAACCTATTTTAAATTCTTAAGCTACACTGTTCTTCTACTCCCCAGACCATGTTTCCCTTCTATTTTTCCTTGAAGTATAACTTGCTGGAGACAGTATTTTTATTGCATATTAAGTGACCAAAATATTGTAATTTTCTTCTCTTTATGGTATTGAGAATTTCTAGCTTTATGATGTAATATGGTCATGTTAGTGACTTTGGCTGTCCAAGGTATCTTCAGAATTTGTCTCTACACCCACATTTCAAATGTTTTCTGCCTCCTTCTAAATGTGTCTATAAGGGTCCAAGTTTCAACACCATAGAGAAGTATATGATTGCATGATATATGACTGCATAATCATATATGATATATGGGCATGATATATGATTGCATAAGTGAATTCCAGGACCAAGATGACCATGAGAATTGTATTTGTTGCATTACTGATTTAATTTTCAAGTGCTACATTGGGGTGTTTTAAAAATGGTTTTAATTTTATACATGTTTATCATTAATTTCCAGCACAAAATGCTTTTGTTATCCCTTCTCAATATTAATAATTCAGCTAATGAAACCAGAAACCAGGCATGATTAACTTTTTTCAAACAAAGTTAATCAAGGATCCCTAATTATTCTGATTTACATTTTTCAACAAAAATGACCATGATTAAAGTCAAATTCTTGACACTTTCCCCCTTGGAGCCAACCATATGATGTATGTAATTTTTCTAACTCTGTTTTATGTATGAGACATTTTGCTTCTCTGTCCATGATTCAAAACAATGGGAAATGGTTTAATATTACAAACAGGAAAAAGGATGCCAACCTGCACATAGCAAAGGGCAACCTGAATGTTGACAACACCAGTGACAGCAGTCAAGATAGTCTATTGCAGGATACCCTCTGTGCTCACTACCATTACAAAGTGACACCAAGCAGGGAGAAATCCCAGGAGCTGACTCCTTTCTTCATCAACTATTGGTCACCTGAACACAACAGATTTGTCAGGGCAGGATTTTTTTGTGGGGGGGGGGATGAGAACAATCATATAGTCACCATGCATCAGAACTGACTTGGTGGCATATAACATTTTAGAACTGTTTTTCTTAGTTACAAGACAATTGTATAGTGACAATATGGGTTGGAGGGATGAAATGGTGACAGCATATCTGATTGTGAGCCGCCCAGAGACCTTTGGGTAGTGGGCAGCATACAAGCTAAATAAATAAATAAATAAATAAATAAATAAATAAATAAATAAATATAGGTGCCATATATTTTGTGATATCCTGTTTGCTAACATCAAATAAGACCATCCTCAAAAAGAAAGAAAGAAAGAAAGAAAGAAAGAATGAAAGAACGAAAGAAAGAAAGAGGAAAAAGGCAGTAATTTTAAAGATAAAACAAGTGAGCTCCTGAGTATTTGTTCTCTTTTTATTTCAAAATATTAAAATATATATATTTACAGTCAGATACAGAATTCTGCTGTCTACCCCTACTGTGCCAATTTTGGTGGTGTTCCGAAGTCCAGTTTTAACATTGCTATGTTTTGTTTGGCCTGTCCTAATTTTAAAATTGCCTTATAGAACGTAAGGCAGTTCTATAATATCATAACTGCACTCTCGTGCAGTGATAATCATGTGCATCTCTAAAGCAGATGTGAACATTTGGGCTCAGATCAGACATCTTGTTCAATGGGAAATGAAACACCTTGCAAGTAGAGATGGGCACAAAATGAATGAACAGCCCCCTCTAAGAAAAATGAAATGAAACAAAATGGAAATTCAGCATCTTCTCCTACCTTGCTGCTGCCTCTGCCGCTAACCAGCCCTTACTGGAGGAATTCCAGCTCCTGCAAAAAAAAAAAAAATTCCCATCAGCCCACACTACAGCTGATCAGCACTTGAGTAAAAAAAAAAAAAAAAGGCCACCGGCCTGCAGGCCAGCTGGTTGGCACTAGGACATTTTTTCCAGAAAACCCCACCAACCTAGCCTGTAGGCCAGCTGGTGGTCACGTGTATATTTTATTTTTAAAAGGCAGACCCCACTTGGTGCACAAGCAAAAAAAATAAAAAAAACATAAAAATAAAAATTAGAAAAAAATAAAAAATGCCGACCCAGCCCAAGAGCCACATGACTGGCAAGAGTAAAACAAAAGCCAAAACGGCTAGGTGTGCAAGACAAAAATAAAATAATTAAAAATAAAAATAAATATAAAAAAATGCACCAACCTGGCCCACAGGCCAGCTGACGGGCATGTGCATAAATTAAGAAAAAAACTGGTAGACATCGCCGGGTGCATGAGCAAAAAATAAAAAATGCAACAACAGAAAAATAAAAATTAGAAAAAAAATAAGAAAAACACCAATCCTGCCTAGGAGCTGCATAGACTGCAAGAGCAAAATAAAGTGAAAAAGAAGAGAGGAAAAAATCACGCCGAACCAGCCAGGGGCATGAGAAAAAAAATTATATATATACATAAAAGAGTGTCAGTGCTGGGGCTGAGTTGCTGGGCTGCCCCCCCCCCCAAAAAAGCCCCACATCAGGAACTTTTAATAATAAAAACAATAAAATAATAATAATAACAAAAAAACACCAACCATGCTAAAAATAAAATAAAGTAAAAAACAAAACAAATGAAATACATTTTTTTTAAAAAAAGGTTCAATTTGTATTAAATGAAACGAAACAGGGGCGGGTTAATGAATAACGAAATGCCATTTTGGCATTTTGTGCCCATCGCTACCTGCAAGCATTGTTTATATTGTCTCTATTTTGAACTTTGGGATCAAGATACCAAGTGAGAATTGAATAAGAATTACTGAAATTGTGACACAATTTACTTTAGACATGGTTATGCTTAAAGAAGTTGAATTGCCAAGCTCAGTGGCAGAAAATAGGCTTCATGAAGAAGGTCTTAGGTCACTCTCTGACAACTTCAGGTTGAAGATTCTAAGGAGCATGCATGCCAAAAATCTTGTTTAGCGTTCCTCAGATACATTGCTAATTTTAGTAAAGGGTATGAATCAATGAGCTGCCTAGATGCCCTAAGCACATCCGATCTCGCCTGATTTTGGAAACTAAAGCAGGGTCAGCCCGGGTTAGTACTTGGATGGGAGACCACCAGGGAATACCAGGTGCTGTAGGCGCCTGGATTAGGAACTGGCAAACCACTCCAGTATTCCTGCCAAGAAAACTCCATGGACATGGAGTCACAAAGAGTTGGTCATGACTGTAACAACACAACACACACACATGAACCAATGATTCAATTCTGATTTATTTTGTAAACTGGAATCATAAAGAAAACAATGTTCATGTTATACATGTTTGTAAACGAATGAGTTCACGTGTAGAAATTCCCTCTCTTGCTATAAATTGTAGTATCTGAACTTTTGCATTTTATTTGGACGCTGCTAAACACCTACCATGAAATGGCATTGTATCTCTTAATATTTAGAAGATCCCACCTCCCAACCTTAAAGAATAAAGATGCCATGGGGAGTAGTCACTGCATGATCCAAACAAACTTACTGAGAACATGAATAATATCTGAAGAATGTTTTCCGTTCCAAGAATTAAACTGGGTTCATTCAAATATAGCTGATAATGTAGAAGAATGTTATTTCCATTGGACTGACCTGAATCAGTTGAACTTCAAACTGAGAAGTATGCTCCATTAGGAATGCTGCACAAGGTTAAATTAGCAGTCCATGAACCAATTAATTTTTGAATTGCTTGATTTAAAGAGCAGAGGTAGAAAGTATAAAACTGTCCCATTGCTATTACTGGATTTCATTGCAATCTCATTTGTTCAACTACATTGGGGACTGCAGAGCGTAAATCTGGAAGAACTGATCCAGCACTAGTGTTGGGGGAAAGTACAATCTGTTTCACTTAATAGGTGTGCAGAGAACACGGGACTTGGCTCTTGTTTAGCCAAGTAGGCAAGACAAGCTATAATTTACAACCATGAAAAGGAAGCCACCCATTGTTTAGAAGAATAAGCAGGACCAAGTCTCAGCAACTTTTATTAGCAAAGGTGCCTCTTGAGGTGAACAGAATTCCTTCATACTGCTACAGCTCATGCAGTTTGTCTGTGAAGATTCTCAGTCATCCAGGTGAGTTTATCTGGAAGTTGAGTCATGGCAACTGGACTTCTTTATTTGAGAGATTGAAACTCTTTATCTGCTACTTACCAGGCAGTGATTTCAACAATACCTAGACAAATCAAAATTACTTCCCACCACCACCACCAAGGCCATAGCTAACAAAACAACCCATACTTTATGAGTTTCAGCACCTTAGGCCATTGTTCACCTAAAGACCTGTTGAGACCACTGTCTACCTAATGAGTCTGTTCAGGCCATTGTTCATCTTTACCTGTTCAACTCTTATTAGTACTATTTGTAGTGGCAACTAGATAGCATGAAACAAACCATGGGGGGGGGGGGGAAACCCTGACGAACTGGGCCACTTTGGGGTTCTTTTTGCAGTGATTCATGGAAACACACATATTAGAATCAAATGAGATGCTGAACTAATCATAAATCCAGGCTTCATGAAACTTAAAGCTCACCATACCTGTCAAGTCTCCTGTTTTTTACCCTTATTTCCTGCCATATTCCTGGATATATTATTTTCCCAGAAATGTCCCAAATTATTAAAAAAAAATTTAAAAATCTTCTGAATGCCGCCATGTTGGGGAGAGCTATTGAGCATGCTCGAAATGTCAAACATTCGCAATAGATGGTAGGGGCAGGGTTACTGTGACTATGATCCTTTATTTTCAAATCCAAAACTTGACAGGTATGACTCTCAACCCCTCCAAGTTTGGCAAAGATTGGATTTGGGTTGCTTGTGCCATAGCCCCCCCCCCCCAGATGTGTCAGATGAAGACTTCCCCTGAGTTTGGTGACTTTAACGCATGTGCAGGACATTTCCCAGCTACTGGAATCCTGAAATCACATGAAACATGAAATGATTCATTTTATTTATTTATTTATTTATTTTCAGATTTATATACCACTCCTACTTCCCGAGCAAGAACTCCGGGCAGTTCACATAAAAATTTAAAAGACTAAAAGGTGGCTAAGGACAGGAGCAATCACAATAGCCATCCAAGCGCACATAGGTAGGCCGGGGCAAAGGGGGGGGGGAGAAAAAAAAAGTATCCCTAGTCATTGTTGAAGGTGTCCCTGAAAAGCAGAGTCTTTAAGCCTTTCTTAAATGACGCCAGTGACGGAGCCTGCCATAGATCGCTCGGCAAGCTGTTCCAAATGGATGGCCCCACCACCGAGTAGGCCCGCTTACGAGTACTCGTTTTGCGGGCCTCCCTCGGAGGGACGGTCCGGAGCGAAAGGGCCAAAAATGAGCGGGTGGGTCAGGCCGGATCTAATTGTCAGGGGAGATGCTCTGCCAAATAATCAGGGGTCGAGCCATGGAGGGTTTTGTAAACCAAAACCAACACCTTGAACCTTATTTGGGAGGCAACGGACAACCAGTGAAGGCGAGCCAGGATGGGGGTGATGTGGTCAAAATGATGTGCACCAACAACCATCCCGGCTGCCGCATTCTGGACCCGCTGCAGTTGCCGAACAAGGTTCAAGGGAAGCCCCATGTAGAGAGCGTTGCAGTAATCCAGCCTCGACATGACCAACGCCTGTACCACTGTCCTCAGGGAGCTCTCGTCAAGGTACGGGCGAATCTGGGTGATAAGCCTTAGATGGTAAAAGGCCGACCTGGTCACAGCTGACACCTGGGACTCCAGGGTCAGGTCTGGATCCAGGACAATGCCCAGATTCCTCACTCTTTGTGCCAGCTGGAGGGCAGACCCGCCCAGACTGGGAAGAGGGCCACAGTACCCATCGGGGCCACCCCCGAAGAACAGAACCTTGGTCTTTCCAGGGTTGAGCCTGAGTCTGAGAGTCCTGGTCCAATCCAAAACTGCGGCCAGGCAGCGATCAAGGGTCTGGATGCCCTCCACTGCACAGGTGGAAAAGGAGAGATAGAGCTGTGTGTCATCAGCGTACTGATGACAGCAGACTCCAAAACTCCGGATGATCTCAGCCAGTGGCTTCATATAGATGTTAAAGAGCATTGGGGAGAGGGACGACCCCTGAGGCACCCCACAGGAGAGTGTCCAGGGAGCCGACAGATCACCCCCCAAGCTCACTCACTAGGTGCGGCCCTAAAGGAAGGAACGGACTCAGCCAAAGGCCAGTCCCCGAATCCCCACGTCTGAGAGCCGCCCCAGCAGGATACCATGGTTGACGGTATCAAAAGCCACTGACAGGTCGAGGAGGACCAGCAGGGTAGAACAACCCCTGTCAGCCCTCCTCAACAGATCATCATGCAGAGCGACCAGAGCCGTCTCAGTCCCATGACACGGCCTAAACCCAGACTGGAAAGGGTCCAGGACATGGTTCTCCTCCAGGAACGACTGGAGACGCAGGCTGGCGACCCGCTCGACCACCTTGCCCAGAAAGGGAACATTGGCTATGGGACGGTAGTTGGACATATCGTCCACAGCCAAGCCAGGTCTTCTGATGATGGGCTTCACCACCGTCTCCTTCAGAAGACTGGGAAAAATCTTGTCCCTGATGGAAGCTGAGAAAATTAGTGAAGCCCATTTCGGCATGCTCCCTCCTGCGATCTTGATCAGCCAGGACGGGCAAGGGTTGAATGGAGAAGCCACAGGCCTGTAATGTCCCAGGGCCCTGGAGGCATCCTCAGGTGTAACAGGCCCAAACTCAATGAACCGGGGTGACCAAGGCGGCCCAGTACCAGCCACAGCGGGGACTGGATCAGAGCAACTGGCATCCAGCTCAGAGTGGATGGCCTCTATCTTAGATTTTTAAAAGGCTGTGAACGATTCACTAGTGAAATCACTAGGAGGAGGCCCAGGCGGACCAGGATTGGTGAGGTCTCGAACCACCCGGAACAATTCCGCCTGGCGATTCGAGGCCTCACCAATTTTCAGGGCAACAAATGATCTCCTAACTGCCCTATCGCTCAAGAATAGTGACCGGCCGACGCCTTAACCGCAGCCCAATTCAAAGCCGTTCGAGCATTCCGCCATCTGCTCTCTAGCCTTCTCCGCTCTTGCTTCATTGCCCGCAACTCCTCGGTGAACCAAGGAGAAGAGTGGGCTCGGCACCAGATCAGGCGTTTGGGGGCGATCCGGTCAGCTACCCCGGCCACCTCCTCATACCACATTTTGACCAGGGAGTCGACTGGATCATCATCCAGACCATCTGGCACAGCCCCGAGGGTCTCCGAAAACCGCACCGGGTCCAGGAGCCCCCGGGGCGGGCCCAGATGGAAGGGCCCTGCTCCCTGCGGGGTGGGGTGATGATTGACAGAGAAAAAGTCAGCAGATAGTGATCTGACCATGACACGGGACTGGCCAGCAAACTCCCAACCCCCAGATCCAAACCCGCTGATGTGGAGGTAAAAACCAGGTCCAAGGTGTGTCCTCCCTTGTGAGTGGGACCGGTGACAAATTGGGACAGGTTCATGGAGGTCATGGACTCCATGAACTCCAGAGCTGCTCCCGACAGACCAGCCTCGGCATGCACATTGAAATCCCCCAACACCAGGAGGCGGGGGGATCTCACAAGTGCCGCTGAGATGAACTCGAAGAGCTCTGGGAGGGAGAGTGTAGGGTCACGGGGAGCACGGTACACAAGCACTATCCCAAACCTGTCCCTCTGTCCCACTATGAGGTGAAGACATTCTAAACCTTAACTCACCAACATTGCGGATCTGCTGACATAAAAAGAATCCGTATACACAATGGTCACCCCACCCCCGCCTCCCAGCCTGCCCAAATGCTGCACACAGTAGCCCTGGGGCCGAAACAGCAAGAGGGAAGCCCCTCCCCCCTCGCCTACCCAGGTCTCCATGAGGAATGCCAGGTCAGCTCGCTCATCCATGATGAAGTTGTGGATGTTGGGGATCTTATTGTGCACCGACCTGGCATTGATCAGCAAACAGGACAGGCTGGGGGTACAGACGGAGTGGATCCCTATCATGTGGCAGTGAGCCAGCAGGTCAGAACGTGGGACAGGCCATAAATGCCTGTCCTGAGTTCTTCTTATCCGACCGACCCGCCGGCCCCAAGCGTACTTCCCGCGGCCTGACACCACCCTAATAGGGCACCCTGCAGGCTCCATAAGAAAAATTGTGAAAGTGCATGGTTTTTGTTCCACAAATAATGGCAAACCACAAAACTATCATGTTTCCCCGATTCTCAGTCATCCAGGTGAGTTTATCTGGAAGTTGAGTCATGACTACTGGACTTCTTTTTCTTGAGAGATAAAAACGTTTCACTGCACATCCAAACAGCTGACTATAAGGTGGAGGACTTGCACTAGCTGTATTTAGACTGATGAATCTGTTTAGATGAGCAGCAAAACATTTCTGTCTCTCAAGAAAAAGAAGACCAGTAGCCATGACTCACCTTCCAGATACTTTAAAAATATGGAGTTTATTATTCTTAGGGGGAAAGCCTGCTCCTTGCCCTCCTGGCAAACATGTTTGTCTGATATAAGTATAGAATTATGCAAAGCCACTCTTCACCTATTTGAACATTTCACATTGGAAATAATAGAAGAAAACTGAAAGAGGTCATTCACAAACTGCCAAATGATTAAAAAGCATTGACCTAAATAAATAAAACACTGGAAAAAAGAAAGAAGGGCAATTGCCCATGAAGACTGTGCCATACTTTGTATCCACCCCAATACACACAATCAAGGAAATGTTTTGCCTATGAAAATTGGTAGTGTTTACATTGCTCTGCTAATAGCCACAGCATTTTTTTTTATTTAAGACATTAGGGCAGTGATCTGTTTGACAGGTTTGGTCTGTTACTGAAATTGCTGAAGTCTAAAACAACAGGAAAATATCAGGTGTCTCCTGTAATTTGTTGTTAAATTGCTTCTTAAAGTGCCTTAGTGTTTCTCCTCTTTTTCACCGTCTATAAATGAGCAAAATAGCTGTTTGTGAATGAGCCTCTGTGACTATGTGGGTGTTTCAAAGGATTCTTTCAAAAACAGTGTTGTGAGGGTAAGAGGAATGAGGAATGGTGAGGGAAGAGCCTAACCTAAGTGAATCAATATGCCTCTCAATTCCCACACAACAAATCCACATATGTAAATGACTCATTCCTGCCCTCCATTATTGTCCCAGAAGGATCTCTCCAAAATGGGGGAATGGGCTACGAAATGGCAAATGCATTTTAATGTAGCCAAATGTAAAGTAATCCATATTGGGGCAAAAAAACCAAACTTTATCTATCAACTCATGGGCTCTGAGTTATCCGTGATGGATCAGGAAAGAGATCTTGGTGTGTTGGTGGACAGCTCCATGAAGGTGTCTCCCCAATGTGTGGCAGTGGTGAAGAAGGCCAATTCCATGCTGGATTATCAAAAAGGGGATTGAAAATAAAACAGCCAACATTATAATGCCATCATACAAAACAACCGTAAGGCCGCACCTGGAGTATTGTGTACAATTCTAGTCACCACATCTCAAGAAAGACATAGTGGAACTGGAAAAGTTGCAGAAGAGAGGGACTAAAATGATTACTGGACTGGGGCACCTCCCTTATGAGGAAAGGCTAAAACATTTGGGGCTCTTTACTCTGGAAAAAAGGCGCCTGAGGGGGGATATGATTGAGACGTACAAAATAATGCAGGGCATGAGTAAAGTGGATAGAGGGAAGCTCTTCTCCCTCACCTAAAATACCAGAACTAGGGGACATCCACTCAAATTGAGGCCTGGGAGAGTAGGAACAGACAAAAGAAAATATTTTTTCACCCAGCGCGTTGTTAGTCTATGGAACTCCCTGCCACAGGATGTGGTGATGGCATCTGGCCTGGATTCCTTCAAATGGGGATTGGACAGATTCCTGGAGGAAAAGTCCATCACAGGTTACAAACCATGGTGGAGATGTGTAAGTCAGTGCTCCTTTTTTTAGTTCTTTTTGATTTATTTTTATTTTATTGTTATTGGTTGTTTTTTACTCTGACCACGTGGCCCACGCTAATAAAAGTTCATTTCTTGCCCTCCTCTGTTGCCTATGGAAGGGAGAGGAATCTTCAATGAACAGAGATATCAGTTGAAATCTGTCCGATGTAACGTGTACTGCATAAGGCTAATGACGTCAGACGCAACAGTGATTTAATGGAAATAAAACATTTCCAATTTCTGTCTCAAGGCTGCTGTGTAATCTCTTTCAGGATTGGGAAGCCATGGGAGCTGTGGTATGAGAGGGGGAAGTCTTTAATTACCAAAAATTGCTACTGCCAGGATGACATTAGCTATGACAGCCATTTCTAGTAATTAATGACTTCCCTCACCCATGCAAGCTCAGCATGCATGGCATCGTGATGATGGAATGGATTGCAGAGGAGCTTTGGGAGCTTTAGGATAGAATTTGGAAATATCTAATTTCTGAAAAATCCCTGCTGCTGATAAATCATGAGGCTTACTCTGCATACGTTATGCTCATAGGAAGTCTATAGGATTCCAAGAGGATCCCCCAGTGGAAAATTAGTGCTTCATCCCTCAAACCCACTCTTGCTATACACAAAAAGCAGATGAATGCCCACTAAATCACTACCTTTTCCCAAAGCACATGGCTTTACCTTCTGCATCTGTTTTGTCAGATATGATAATTGTTTGGACTTTTCTGGAGGGGGGGGAGATTTTTCTCTCTCTAACTTTCCCCCTTACAAATGCTCCCAAAAGCCACACTGAAAAGAATTTTGCAGGATTTAAAAGCTCACATTTCTGCAACTGTTTAGCAATCCAATCAAGTTATTACATATTCTTCCTTTTCACTTTTGCACAGGAACCACCGGGCTTGCTTTGCTTGACATTCTTTAAATTTATTTATGTAGCTGTCTCTCTGTCATGTATATAAAAATTGCCCATAAAACACCAGGAGGAATGACTATTGGAAAGGAAATCCTGTTTTATATTCACCAATCAATAGAACTCCACTAAGCACTGCTCTGTTTCCAAACCTTTTTCTTCTGTAACCTTTGCTGGACCTGGCAAATCTGCCAATACAAAAGTGTCTGCAATGAATCCAGTTTATGAACAAGCCATTACAATTGTTCATCGATACTTCCCAATGAAACAAGTTCTAAACCTGCACTCGTCTGCTATAAAGATGGTTTGGCCTCTCCATCAGAGCAAATATTTATTTATTTATTTGGTTTTTATACCAATTGTCACTCAGGGCTACTATCAAATGATGTTTGATAGCCTTCAGTTACTGTGTAATCTTGAATCTGTGAAACATTAGCAGTGACAAATCCTGAAACTGGAAGGTTACTGCTATATAGTAAATTATGCTACTGAGGTGTTGTTCTTTTTTCACTATTGATGACAATGTATAAATAATAATAAAATAACAAGAAGATTAATGTTTTCTAGAATTAAAGTCTCCTGGCAATTGCCATTAAAATTGCAGCCTTGAATCTATGAGCTATACAATAAAGAGGGAGCAAATCATAATAATTGCATATTATCATACTGTTTTTCCAAATAGCTTGTATACCTAATGGTCCATTAGTTATCCAGCTAGCAGGAGTAGTTACATTAAAGTATTCTTTTTAAAATTGTTTTTGTTTGGTTTTTTTTTTAAAAAAAAAACACTTACTCCTTTGCCTGCTACCAGTGCTGAAATAACATGCACATAAGCACTTTAATCATCTAAAACCTTTTATTTTTAGGCAGTCTTTTGACATTTACTAATGATCAGCACATTAGTAATGATGGAAAATATACAGGTGTTTACTATATTCCTGAGAAGTCACAATCACAGAGTCTTTATTTTGAATATATCAAGAATCGGAATAGTTCCAAATTCAAAACCATTCAATTACCATGCTATTGTTTTATGTTATGTATTTTCACGTGTGTTGTCAAATTGAGTCTGAAATTAGATTTTAGATAAGATCCCTTAGAAACACCCAAAGTTATGACTAATCTAACATCTAATTTCAGACTCAATTTGACAATACATGTTAGATAAGTCATATCCAATGTCTAAAATAAAATAAATATAGCTAAATATAGAGATATAAATATATTATATATTCTCTATATAAATATAGAGAAAAACACCAGCAGGCCTATACCTTGCTCTCCTCCTTCCGGAACATGTAGTAAGCCCAAACACAATGGTGGAGACAACAGTGGAGAAAGCCAGAGTTTCTTACTGGTCTAACTCCAATTGGGAGTCCCAGCTAGAGTAGAACCATTGACTGGACTGCTGAATAGAAAGTCAACAGTGAAATATATTCCACTGAATCAATGATCTTAATTTAACTGAGAAGGGTTTGACTCCTTTCTTTTAGAAAGTCACTCATTGGCAGTGCACATTTCTTACTCGTTATTTTAGAAGTGGCACATTTATAATATGTTACAATTTTAAATTATTTTTAGAAATAAATTTAAACTATAAAATGGAGTCAAAGAACCAAAGCATGTGTACAGCAAGGTATAAGTCAACAGTACTATTACTCTTGTAAAGTTTTTTATTATTAGCATTTATTACACACCAGAGCAACACACACAAAAAAAACCCAAATCTATGATGGGTACACAAGAACAATAGCATAAGCATCACTTGAATAGGTCTAAAAGACTGTACAAATATACATTTCAACTATTCAGAATGATACATGAAAAAACAATTTCCCCGAGTCTACTATACACATTGAACTGGTAGCTCATATGTTGGCCCTATGACTACCATGTGGAAAAAGGTCATGTTTAAAAAGACATACAGCTGAACATATACCGAATGAAATAAATGTTGGGAAAATGCCAATAAAATAAACCTTTGCTTCTCTTCAGTGAACAACTCAGAGCCACCAGCGTATCTGTTTTCACATTAAGTTACTGCGCTCATCACAGCATATTAAAGTTAATAGAATCTTTAAAATGCAGTTCTAATACTATGATCCCTAATATGCTGCTGATCACATATTTGGATGCTAGAAACCAATTGTATATTTATTCCTCTATACATACAATGGTGGAATTCGGAGCAGGACACAGCCAGTAGCACACCAGTCATGCGACCAACATATAGTTAAGAATTCAACTGGGGACTTTACAAGTTTTCTGACTCTAAGGGACTGGTGCTCATTTTTGTTTATACGCTGAAGAGCTGGAGTTTCTCCTTCGATATATTTCTATGGTTGTGTGGCCAGGATAACGAAACGTGTAAGCACACGAAACACTGTTACCTTCCCACTAAAGTGGTACCTATTTATCTACTTACGTTTTCACATGCTTTTGTATTGTTAGGTTGGCAGGAGCTCAGAGAAGCAATGGGAGCTTACCCTGTCATGAGGATTCAAGCTGGCAACTTTTTGATCGACAAGCCTCAGTGGCTCAGTGTCATCCACATCCCATATAAACTAAAGTAATCAATATTATATATTTCTTTTATAAATAAATAAATACATACATAAATAAATAAACTCAGTAGAACTATTATACATGTATTTACTCCTAAATAACTTGTCTGTACTGGACCCCAAAAAGCTATGCAGAAGAATTGAGCATAATAGTTGCCTTTATATGTGAAAGTTGGGCAGAGGCATAGACAGGATTTGGAGTGCCTGGGGACAAAGTTCTTTTTGATACCCTTCCTGCTGCCCACCCACATCGCACCCACCCAGAAACAGGGGCCAAATCCTGCAGGCGTGGTGTGTGTGCATGCGTTGTAGTGTGTGTGCCTTACATCTCTGCCACCAAGACGAGGAAGACGGGGAGGGCACCGTGGCCACCATGGTCCTGCCTTCCTGTTTGCTTCGTCGCTTGCCTGGTGCATGGTGGCGGAGGGGGTGGAGGAGGTGCTATCGCCAAGCTTTAGGGAAAATGAGGACTGCTGGGCGGTGGGAGGGTGCAAGGCTTCCTCCTCCTGCTCCCTCTCCAGGCGCCTCCAGATTGCTGTGCCCGGGGCAGATGTATCCTTTTGCCCTCACCCCCAAGATATGCCCCTGAGGTTGGGCTGTTCTGTACATTTAAGAAGCAATTATATACAAGTCTAATATCACCAAATGTAGTGGATCGTACTATGGGAAAGGACAGGATTCCACCCAAAGAATATGTAAATAATGATTGATTTCAGAATGAGTCTCCTTGCACTTACAGACAGATGCACCAATACACATCCAGCAACAATGATTAAGAGCAAATATATGTGCTGCTGCAGAAAGGGAGCAGGCATAGCATATTTTTATTAGTTACCCCAGTCAGCAATAATAGTAGGATACAAAACATGTAAGTGCAGCAGAAGCAACCAGGGTCAAAGACATAGATTATGTATAATTCAGTCCAGTGGTCCCAGAAAATAGGGCTAGTTACTGTAGTACTGCTGGCCACACATGATTAACTTGTCTTATACAGTGGAATGTCAGGGTCAAAAGTATGACACTTGAAAAAACCCTTAGAGATATGTAGAACTTTATAACACCCCCTTGGTAGTGTTGGTCTGTTACAGCTGACATTTACCCTCTAGAAAGGTTAAATACCACTGTAAACCAAATAATCATGTCAATCTTATCAAAGTTCATCAGGGTATCTGCTATTGTCATAGATAACAGGAGAGTTAATGAGACTTTGTTAATCACTCTGGAGTGACCTCCAATGGACATTCAGTATGTTGCTAATTAAACAGTTATTTCCCCCCTTCTTTTTCTTTTCTTTTTCATTTTCAAGGTTGCATCTCTTTGTCCTGAA
Organism: Phrynocephalus versicolor; assembly: GCA_023846285.1. Taxonomy (NCBI): domain Eukaryota; kingdom Metazoa; phylum Chordata; class Lepidosauria; order Squamata; family Agamidae; genus Phrynocephalus; species Phrynocephalus versicolor. The sequence continues at coordinate 6,384,701 of JAHTLZ010000129.1, read as the reverse complement.
GTAACCTCTACCAGGCAATTCATTATTTCTCAGACATCCATGGTATAATTGCATTTCACATTTCTAGGGTTACATTTCTTGCACTCATAATCATTTCGTAATTTATTTATACATAATTCAAATTGTGACAGTCCCTCCACTCCAACAATCAAGTGAATGTGAGGAAGTCTTTTTTATAGGTTTCCTCTGTTGCATAATAGCCTGTTGGTGATTTTCATAGCAGGTCATTATGGATGGAACAAGAGCAACAGCAAGAAAAACAGTGTCACCAAGTTGTTCAACCAGTTGTTAAGGCTCAGGCTATCTACTTTTTCAACAACACACTATGACTCAGTACAGTAACCCCCCGCCCATCGCAGAGGTTAGGGACCCACCCCACCCGTGATCCATGAAAATCTGCGATATGCGGAAGCGGGTGTGGGGGGATGGGGTGGGGGGCAATTGCACGCCTGTCTGAGAAGTCTTGGGGCGGCATGCGCCAGTGGTAGCAGGGGGATCTGACCTCCCGCCGCCACTTGCCGCCCCAGACTTCTTGCCGGGGCCGTCTCCTTTGAAATGCATTGCCAATGCATTTCAATGGAGAAAATTTTCCCCATTGGAAAACATTGGCTCAATGCTTTCCAATGGGGAATATTTCTCCATTGAAATCCATTGACTCAATGGATTTCAATGGAGATTGCGCCCCCCTGCTGCCCTCTGCACGGTCCCGAGACTTCTCAGAGGGGCCCAGGGGGGTGGCGGTGAACAATGCGATGGCTGCCCGCCACCTTCCTGGGTGGCTCCGACAAGCCTCGGAGGGGGCAGGGGGTGGTGGGGAGCGACCTGATTGCCCCCTCCCCCCCACTGGTGCAGGTACTGTGATCCCACGATGTAGCGGGACCGTGGGACCTGAACCGTGAAATGGCGGGAGGGTGACTGTCTAACTAACCATTTTTTAGCTCTTTTTACCTTCCAAAATTTATTCTATTGCTAAAGCTCTCTCTCTCTCTCTCTCTCTCTCTCTCTCTTGATCACACACAAACAAACACACACATTTTCTGATTCTTTCTGCACCTTCCCTTTCTTCTCCTGAAAGCTAAGACATTGCTGTGCATTCTTCTTAGCTATGCTGAGTGGAACTGATGGGAGTTGTAGGCCAAAACATCTGGGAAGAATATTATAGTCAGAAGGCAGTTTTGGTTGCACAGGAAGAAGATTTTCAGTGGCATTGTCACCACAAATATAACATACATTTTGGGATTTTAGTTGCTAAACAAATAGTTCAGCTGTTTATTAAACAGACACCAAAAAAAAGGAATGGTCGATAATAAAATACAGCAAAGGGAAAGTATATATAATTGCAACATTAAAACGAATCAAATAAAAAGTCAATTAACAAATCCACATTAGATAAACCAGAAATTAACATCAAAGACAAGTAAAAGCACATCAACAAGAAAGAAATAGCAGCTCAAACTAGATTAAAATGCCAAGTCAAATTAACAAATTAGTTTAGATGCCAAACACCTGCTTACATTAAAAAATCTCTGCTGCCAGCCCAAGCTGAACTGGCAAGCAGTTCTGAAACCATGAGCTGATTCCCCCAGATTCACATCTGATTGTCACTGAAGTGTGATGGTGTTCCACTGCAAATTTCAGTAGTGAACTCATATAATAGGTACTAGAGATGGGCACGACTTAGCGGTATTTTCGTTTTCGTTTTCGTTACATAACGAAACGAAAATGAAAAACGGTTCAAAAATGGACTGAAAACGGAAACGAAACGACTAATTTTGAGCCAATTTTCGTTTTTCGTTACTGGAAAAACACATAATGGAGCTAAATGGGGAGAAATGAAAAAATTTTCGTTTTTGTTTTCATTTTTTTGTTTTCGTTACATAACGTAACGAAAATGAAAACGAAAAATTTTGAAATTAGCTCACGAAAACGGAAACGAAACGAAACGGACCCTAGCCGAAAACGAAAACGAAAACGAAAATTTTTTTCTGAGTCGTGCCCATTTCTAATAGGTACTCAACCATACTAACCAATTCATATAGAACATGTGGCTTGAACATAAGTGGGGATTGGGGAAAGTGCCAGGGATATCTTACTCCTTCCCTGTCCCCAAATGGGAAAGTCCCAATCCCATGCTAGCTAAAACCGAGGGAGCTTCCCCATCATCCCACCATCCAGTCCCCTTGAATGTAGTCAGTGTCTAGGGGAGCTCCCCCACCCCATGTACCACTCGTCCTGAAAAACAAATCTCCGAATGCTAGCTACTGTGATGCAAGCTGCAATGAGACACTTGTACCTCTTGGGAGTGGCCTTTCATTTTTCTGTGAATAACTTCAAGTACAGCAAAAGATGATGTGGTTTCAGTCAACTAGCTAAGGCTATGAACTAAATAATTATGAACATTATTATCCTTGCTGACAGAAGCCTCCCATGCCAGCTAGAGACAGAACTGTTATAACTTTGATTTATATATATGTAATAGTGGCCATCTTATTATTACCGACAAACAATGAGATGGGGAAACCATTTGCATACATAACCATGAACAGTTAATTTCTAATTTCTAAAGTTAGTATTAATAGCAATTAATGCCAATTAATGCAATTAATGCTGTAGGGGCCTGGAGTAGGAACTGGCAAGCCACTCCAGTATTCCTGCCAAGAAAACTCCATAGACATGGAGTCACAAAGAGTCGGACATTACTGTAATGATACAACAACATACAACAATGCTAAGCAAATATTTTTTAAAAAGGAAAAAATACAGAAATGTGTAGTTCTCCTCTGTCATAGAATCCCGGAATGAAAAACTGCTAAATTAACCACATCACATATTTATATTTTTAAAAGATATCAAAAAGAGCAGCCAAGCAGTTGGTTCATTTTATTAATGATTCTGAAGCTTTCTAGGTGTGAAGAAACTTTTCCATACTAACTCATTTTTGAATTGTCTCTGTACATCTATTAGGTACATGTTCCTCTACTGTCATGACAGGAAATTCCTGAAAGTAAGGACACAATGAAAAATATATGGTTTGGATGTAGAGATAGGCATGAAATGGAAAAATAGTGCTTTGTATCACTTCGTTTCTGTAGTAGTTTCATTTCATTTGTTCGTAACTAATTTTAAGTAGTTTTGTTACAAAATGAAACAAAATGAAAGGAAACACTATGATTCCCTAGGTCCCATGTCTATTTGGATGTAATTACTCTTCACTTTTCACACTCCTCACAATTTTGTGATACTGTCCTGTGCTTTAAAAACACATCTTTTTAACAAAGATTGTGCATTGCTATATTCCAGGAAATGGATACATTGGAGGAAATGGATGCACAAATTTACAGAAATTCTCAAATGTATGATAATGCATAGAAAAATTCACAGCAGCATAAAAAGCATTACAAATTGAGGAAGAAACAATGCAATGGAATGCTCTGGAATTTTCTTAAAAATGAAAGTTTTATGAAAATTAAAATATTTGGACTGGCCCTTCCCTGTTAGGCAAAATATGCTTAGAGGACTAACCACAGGTGTATTTACATTTTTATTTTCATGGTTTGTGCAGTGAGAAATAGGGCCGTTTTTAGGGGGTGCTGTTACAGCATGCCCTCTGATGGGGAATCTGATTCTAGTTCTCATTTCCATGAACATTCTTAAGGTTTATAAATGAATGCAAATGGAATTATGATTATTTATCTTGAGGGTAAAAAAAAAAGGCTTTCAAGGGCCATCTTGTTGACTATGATTTTGTTTTGTTCTCATTCATCTAAGAAATAAAATGTCTATTTGACCAAATGTGTTATTTGAACTTCTAATGTAGTAATAGATCCCTAACTAATCACAGATCATACTGGGAAAATATCTCCAGGAACTCGCTTCTCTTGGGAGCAGAGCATTCAGTATTTTTTATATTCCTTTGTAGATGTGCTTTTGAAGCCGAATGTTTTCATTTTCTTAAGAACCAGAGATTCACAGCAATGATCACAGCACAAAGACATAGCAAGATGAATGTTTAGAAAGCCCACTGTAACTAAACTAAGAAATTCAGTTCTTAGGTCCAGATTCAGTTAATGAGATCAGCAACAAGAGTGTGGCTTCGCCATTTCCACACCAAGTCAACATTACTGACCAGTGAGGGCGGTTTAACACGACCCCTAAGATCCGCTGGCCACTTAAATTCGGACCAGAGATCTTAGGGGCTTGTCGCTCTTCCTGTGTCCCCACCCTGGCTGCTGGCTGCTTGAGGGGAGGGAGAAAAAAAAGGAAGAAAAGATCGTGGCTCACCTCTGTTCTGCCTCCGTTCTTGCCGCGGCAACATTCCTGTCTCTGTAAAGTAGCTCTTAAAGGGGCGGGAGCCAAAAAAACAACAAACAGAAGGGAGGAAAGCCCCGCACTCACTATCCTTACACCGCATCAAGCAATTTTCACCCCGGAAGAGCAGGTACAAGAAAAGTGTGCTGGGTCACGCTTAGGTGGGCGGGGTCGCACTTAATTTCCTCTAAACTCCGGAGCTGGTGGGGAAACATTTTTAAGCTCCGGAGCTGGGAGCCATTTGCTCCGGAGTTTAGGGGTTGTGTACAAATGCCCTGAGTTACAAGCAAATCACTTCAAGTCACTACAACCAACCAGAATTCAAGTTCTTTAAAACTCATCATATGCATGTCCATTTCAGGCACTCAGTTTTATATGTATCATCCAAAAACTGTGATGACCTATGAGTAGTTTCTGCAGAAATGTCAGTTTTTCACTTGTTGCTCAAGTGCTCTTGTGGGTATCACAGTCTGTAATCACGATGCCCTTTTGTCCTCTCTAGTGATGTAAAATTTCCGGAAATGTTGAGGCAATTATGAAAAAAACTTTGGAAAAATTGGGGCAAGGTTGGGGAAAATGCTTCCCACCATTTCTCCCCAAAGTTTCTAGAATTTTTACACATCTACTCCTCTTCCAACATTTATGTCCAATTTTGCCAGTGTTTAATTATGTTAGTATGCAAGATTATTGAGAAACTGCAGTGTTACTATTCTCACTACAACCTCTTATTTTCACTAAGTATCTGTGCGACCTGATATCCAGCTTTTCAGCAACTACCCTGTGATAAATGTTGATTTCATCTAATTTTATTTTTTTATTAAAAGAGGAAGAAAGTCAGTGGAGTCAACTCTGGGATTATTGAAGGCACTCATTGCTTGAGATAAGGACATGATGGTACACCGTTCTGTTACATTCACAAGAGTCAGCTGAATTGGCAGTTGAATGTTTGGAGAAATTAACAATGTTGCATGCAGACTGTGTGGAGCCTGGCACTGAGTTTTAGTTTGAGGAAGGAATTTTCTTTTACAAATGAAGGTTACTGTCTTCTGCCACTAACCAATTAACAAAGATATATTTCCTGGGTATAAGGCAAGTCTACCTTCCTGTTTGCTTCCTCTTGCTTTGCTTGTTTGGTCTCTCTCTCTCTCTCTCTCAACTCCTCTGTGACTTTCTACAAGAGCAGACATGTTTCTGCCTGCTTTCCCAAAGGTGCTGGGTGAAAGTTAGGACGTTTAGACATTGTCCTTCACATTCTCCCTTTGTTGCAGGTGTTTGTGTTTTCATGCCTGTTCTGTGAAAACTCAAAAGGTATTAACCAAAATTCCTGCATTAGAATTTTAGTTGAAAACTGGTAACAAGACATTATGAAGTGCAAGCTATCTCAGGGAGACGACAGATGTGGCTCTTTAACACCTCACCAGGATGTGTTCCGTCATCCACCACCATCTGCCAACTGAAGCAGCTACCTTACTCTGCCTCATCAACAAACAGCCCTGATTTAACACTATGTTGAAATAGCTAGAAAGGTATTGTGATACCTTGAAGACTTTTGTGGACTTGAAGCCTAGCACACTAACTGAGCAAAACATGCAAAAGCAGCATTCTATGTGACAGAACTGGGTTTTGATCATACAACATGATCCTTTCCATATTAGACCCCTGGTAGAAGTCTTTATAAACAACTTCACCTTTTAAGGCCATCCACGACGTAACTGCTCTCAGACCTTCTACCCTCATAACAATTGCCAGTTGGATCTAAATGTGCAAGTTCTCATAGGGCAGTGGTGGGGAACCTTCGGCACTTCAGATGTTTTCGGCCACAGCTCCCAGAATTCCAAGCCTGAATTGTCAATGACAAAGGATTGTGGGAGTTGTGGTCCAAAACATCTGGAGTGCCAAAGGTTTGCCACCACTGTCAAAGGGCATGGAACATCCCTCTTGGTTTTTTGGTAAGTTATCCCTAGCAATATGGGAAGTACAACAGAAGCCAGGGTAGAGAGACATTCATAGGGTAGGATTCCAGCTGCCAGACATTCTTATGTAACAGATGCAAAGTGTAGAATCCAAACAAATCAAACACACATATCCCTGATGTTTGCCAACTGTAAACTGCATACTGGTATTTTGACAATAAGGGAAGGGAAAACTGCTGGAAACCTGTAACTGTAACATTGTGCTATCAATAGTTACTTCAGAGAATAAGATGGAAAAGTTATCCCTCCAAATTGTTTACTTGGAGTTCTAGTAGCCCTTTGTTAGGTCTTCTATTATTATTTTTAATTGCCTGTAATTAAATTATCTATCTCCTGACCTTACAAGATTAGGTATTTCTTCATTCAAGCATTATGTGTTGTAAATAATATCATACAGCCTTTTGAAAAGTGTAAGGTTATTAATGTGAAAAGGGGAAAATAAAAGCTGAAGTTGCATTAACTTGATGGAAAGAAAGTTGGGTTATTTTTAAACAAAAATTAACCCCTACTCAGCATTCATCCTCTTTGACATAGGCATGACCTATGAATCAGTCAGCATTTTTTTAAATATTGGAATAATTAATTTGTCTCTTCAATAACCACATCATGCTTCTAAGGGATCTGAAAGAGGAGATTTGGGAAGTCAATACCCATGTAAGTTCCATCGTGTCAATGAAATGACTCAAGTTGTGACTTATTACTAGATTTCAGCCACCATTTATTAATGTATATGATTTCTGTATTGCTTTTCTGTAAAAGGGAGCGGAGTGGAATAACAAACATCCCTTACACACGACCCCTAAACGCCGCAACAAATGGCTGCAAGCTCCGGAGCTTACAATGGTTTCCCCACCAGCTCTGGAGTTTGCAGGAAATTAAGTGCGACCACGCCCCCATAAGCGCGTCCCAGTGCACTTTTCGTGTACCTGCTCGAGGAGGGTGAAAATCGCCAGGTCCAGATTTAATCTGGTGAGTGCGGGGCTCTCCTGGCTTCTGATTTTTTTTTTGCCTCCCGCCCCTTTAAGAGAAGGGGTGGGAGGGAAAAAAAGCAAACAAAAGAGAAGGAATCAGCACGACGGAGCTCCGGCAGCTTCTCTGAGGTGAGTCTGCATTTCCCCCCCACTTTCTTCCTCCCTCCCCTCAGCAGACAGGTGCGGAGTGGTGGGGAGGAAGGAAGAGCAACGAACCCCTAAGATCTCTGGTCCGAATTTAAGTGGCCAGCGGATCTTAGGGGTGGTGTGAAAAGGCCCAAAGTGAGAAGTAGTCAAGCAGTAATAATCTCATAACACAGACATGCACACCCCTGACAATTAGATCATTGCTGTTATTTACACTCAAGCCAAGGATTCTGAAATGAATAACTGGAATTAAAAATATGCACAAACAGCGAGATTAAACAACAGAGCATATAATGAATATGGGGAAACATACACTCAAAAAGAGGTGAACCCACATGGCTAGGAAGGATCAGAGGGTCAGGTTGCTTGCATGGTTCTACAAGGATATAAATAGTAAAGAAAGGACCTTTACTTAAATCACATACACATGAAACAGGGTAGATTGGGGAGCCACCAATATGTGGGGAAAATACTGCCCACACATTGGTGGAATAAAGTTAATGTTCTGGATTCTGAGGCACCCTCGGGATCCCTTTTTTCCCCAGGAAGCTTTCTGGAGTCTTGGGACAGAAGGAGGAAGGCTTTGTTACTCCAATATTGCTGCTGGATTGCCACGAGAGTCCTGATCCTGCCAGTGGCAATCTAACTGCAATTTTGACTATTAAAAGCCCATATCCATCCCCAACCTTGAGACAACCAAAATATTTGCCAGGGCAAGGAGGAGACCTAGGGAGCCTTGGAACCCACAATGGGAGAATTGGAAGCTTTCTGTTTTATTCAAATTAAATATTACTGGTGCCAGCTGATGCCATCATCTGGGTCCACAGCTTGATTTTATGCCAACAGGATTTTGGCCATTGTTTTGTTTTTTCTAACACAGTGAACTTGCTGAGGGCAATTATATATGTAATGTTTTATTTATCCTTGGTTTTAGACAACTGTAATATATGCTCTCCAGAAGGTTTCTCAGTTGATGCCTGTAGTTTTAATTCAAGTCAATTTTAGTTTATTGATTAGCCATTTTGACCATATCAAAATACATGCAAAACCACATAAATGCACAATAAAACAGATAAAATACAATACAAATGCTAAAATTTAGAATCCCCATGAATGTATTTTAGTTAAATGAATCAGCCCTGCAGGAAATTCATGTTTGTTCAATGTAGTGGGATCTTATGCCTGCCACCTTAGATATAAATTTAGCTATGTTTTGGACAACTTGAGTATTAGAACTCTGGAGCAGATATGAAAGTCTATGATCCACATTCCAGTGGGCAATTTTACCCAACAGGGCAGATAGATAGTTGTACCTGGCAACAGAATATAACATGCAATCAAATAAAAATATGTGCAGTATCCTCAATAGCAGCCCCCCCCACACACAAATACATATTCTTTCGTGATAAGGCAGTTGGTGAAAACATCCATGTTTTGTCATGGAATCCAGAAGTTCAAATCTTAAACTAGTAAAAGCTTTTCTAAGAGATTGAGATAAGCTCATTTCAAGATATTTTTCAAGGTGGAAAGCATTTTTATTTTTATTTATTTTCTAAAATATTTTTTATTTTTAAAACTAAAAAAGTAAAAACAGATACATTGCATTATCTCCTGCCATGAATTCCAGTTCTGGTTTCGCCGCAGTGAGACGCCTTGATAAGCTCTCCGGACTATCAGGCTGAATTTCTCCAGATAAACAGGACCTGAAAGTGTAAGTACCCCTTGGAGGGTGTGTGTGAAGAAAGGCAGCATCTGGGGGCTGTGAAGAATTGCGGTGGCAAGCTTCATAGCTTCAGAAATTGCCTTAGCTCTCCTGTTTGGAGGAAAGTCCATCTGCCATCATGGCAGTGGTTCAAACTGCATGCACCAGACAATGTAAACAATTGTAGATATTTTGGAACTTTACTGCCATAACTAAGACTGTATGTTTCCCCCTATTTTTTATGTGAGCTTCATTCTTGGACACCTTTCTTCCTGCTTCAATAAGTACTAATACCCCCCTTCCTGAAAAGGCAGCCACAAGTGGGTGTTGGGAGACTAAACTTTAAGATAGTATTATTTTGAAGCTGTTACATTCATATATTGTTTTACAGAGCCATCTGCCTGGCTGGGAGAAGAAAAAAGAAAAGAGCTATTTGACCTTGGAAATTCAATGCTTCCAAAACAAACTCTTTAGATAACGGACCTGGATTTTTTTTTCTTTCTCGCTCCCTCCCTGTCTTTGCTCTCCTTTTTACACCCCCTCCTTCTTGGATGTGATCAACCCTTTGAAGTGGATTATGATTACGTGAAACCAGAACAATGAGCCGGGAACCAATGCCAGATCAGCAATTTATGATTTTACTTGATAAACTTCAGAATATAGCAGATTCTCTTCAGTCTGAGCTTTTCCCCGAGTGTAATTCAGAAGCAGATGAGAGTCCCAAGTTTAACCTAAAGCAGAACATTGAGCCCAATATACAAGTAACAAGAAATATTCAGAAGGAGTATTTGGAGAATGTGGAATCTAGCACTGCTCGGGAGACTAAGCTTTCTCCAGAAGAGGAGAAAAGTCTCAGCTTCAATCCTAATTTGAGCATGAAGTTGGAACAGAGCATTCACTCCAAGTTGCAACTTTATAAGCCATTTGTCTGGGAGACAGAATTCTCTTCAGAAGTAGAGGAGAGTCTTAAGCTTAACCTTGTTTGGAACACGGGATGGGTACAGAACATTTTCCCCAATCTACACATCTATCAGTTACAATTTACAGGAAATATACAGTGGAAATGTCTTGAGATTTTTGCCGTGGAGCTTTTTTTCATCACATGATGGACTGACAGAGAAACAACCTATAAATCACTGGCTTAATGAATCAATCACATAATAAGCTATTAATGGATTACAATTAACTACAACAATATGGAAAATGGATAACAGAAATCTACAAACCAGCCCGAAACAAAGTTTTGTTCTAGTTCTGTTCTATTTAGACATAATAATGTGATAGAAAGCTATTAAAATTATCTACCTATGATAAAAAGCATATATATAATGGGTTGAGATATCCATTATATAGTAGTTTAATCAAATAAAGTAGATTAGCTAACTGAACATTTATTATCAGGATTGAATACTCTGTTAAGCTTTGATGGTCTTGTTCAATGTTCAATGCTGAAGTTAATTGTCAAATGTAAAAATAGCCTTCAAAATCATTTCTTTACTAAACCAACTAGAAAATATTTTAAGTTGTCAGTCAATTCACTGTGAAGACCAGTGAAGACCACTGCTAACTATTGTTAACTAGATTGGCCACTTTAACATCTTCATTTATTGAACATCTAATTAATTGAATATTTGGATATGAGAAATGAAAAATGGAAAGTGGAAACTAGTTTGAGATGCCAATTTGTCAGATCTTTAAACGTTAGCCAGGCAAAGAAAGAGAGGGACTTTTCCTTTTAATACAACAAGAAACAGAGAGATCAAAATGTAATGCTTTTTTTCTTTTAATAACCCATTGTTAATCTTAGACATATAAGGTTTTGAAAACTTAGTAAAATTTAGAAAAATAAAGAAAATATAATGGTCTATTTTATATCTAATGTTGTAGATTAGACAGACTAGCTTAACTTTGTACTTCACTATTTCACTTCTTGTAATAGACAAATTTGATGTAAGCATATATCTAGTATATTGAATTAGTCAAATATAATCTAAGCTGTTCAGTTAAATGAAGAATTAAGTTTTTAGGATTGAGAATACTGTTAAACTACCTAATACAGTATTGTAATCTATTATCTGTATTTTTGTACCAGATGAAGACAGAGATAAGCAAAGATGAATATAATATTGATGGGAAAATAGTAGAAGAACATTAATGGAAAATATTTAGTAAATATGGATATATGAAAATAATCTTGTTTAAGATGAGAAGAGAATTATGAAACAACTAGTCCAATTTATTGGGAAAAGCAGTTTTATTTTTAGAAAGCCAACCTAGTGACCTGTTCTTAGTAAGTATTTCTTTATCTGTTTGGGCACTAATGTCCCAGGCTCTCTATTTGAAAGTCCCTTTTGCCTGGTATCCTCTCAGGAGTAGGCATTGAGTGGAGAACCAATATTGTTCAATTATTTTGTCAAGTTGCGACCAGCCCAGGAATTGGGCAATGCTGTACCTATCTGTTCAACTAAACAAAGGCTTTGGAAATCTATTGAGACCAATTCAACCAGAAGGTGGAAGACATAAGCACTGAGTGACAGAAAAGCGAGTAAAAACCTGTTTCTGTCCTGACTGCATAAGTGGCAGTATTTTTATCAGTCCCTAATATACTTCTCATAAAATGGGTCTGGACTTATTCCAATGGAGAAGCATTGTTAAGGATCCATACTTCTGCACCGTAAGTCAGCACTGGCACAATTTTTTGCCCTGAAAACTTTCATTAATGGATGCAGAGTACCAGGAAAGCTATAACTGAATAGTTTGTGTAGATTTTTGTGCTTAATTCGGCCTTCAAGGCCATTCTTTTAAAATGATTTAGCCATGACACAGTATGGCTGAAGACAATTTCTAAGTAAGTAAAGGAATTAACCTGTTCGATACGTTCTTCATTTATTTGTCAGTAATATATCACATTTTGTTTGCTAAATACCATCACTTTAGATTTATAATTGTTGCTATTTTAAAAATGCTAGTGCAGTAGGTATTCAGCTTTTGTAACAACCTTTGTAGACCTGTTTGTGAGCGAGCAATTAGACCCATGTCATCAGCATATAATAGAATATTTGGAAATGTATCATGCATATTAAGCATATGAGTATTGACATCATTAACATAGAATTGAAAAGCATTGGAGCTAGAATACAGCCCTGTCCAACACCCTTATAGGTGGGTATTCTCTTAGAAAGAGAACCATTTGCACCTGTATGGACTTTCAGTTGCATGTCCAAGTAAGGGAATCTTGGCTGCAGCTGTGTATGTGGCTGGGATGCTTTGCAGTCTTGACCTGCAGCTGTGGTGCTAAATAACACACATGAGGCCTGGGAATTTCCAGGTCATGAAGCCTTTAAAAAGGCTCAACACCGCTTACTCTCCAAATCTTTGCAGGCAGAGAAGGAGTCTGTGGTTCATCTGGCTAGCTTTCACTTTTGCCGCATGGTTGCATTGGAACACTCCAGGTGATAGTCTTTGGGCTTTCTTTGTTCTTTATTCCTTTTGCTTTCTAATTAATTGTCTTTCTGGTGTCCCTCTTGCCTGGCTTTGAATGTTGGTTTGTTATATAACAGAGGACAGCAAGGGGGTGGTGAGCATCTGGGGTGGGCAGGCGCTTTGGACATAATATCCAACCCAGTACCTGGGGATTTATTTATTTAATGGATGGCTTTATGTGTTTTTGTTTGGCAACTCTCCTGTTTATTTGCTACTGTTGGTTTATTTATTATTATTTATTTATGCAACTTATAGGCCATCCATTACCCAAAGGTTTCTAGGTGGCTTACAATTAAAATGAATAGTTAAAACAATAAAAAACTTTAAAAAAACTTTAAAAAACAATAAAAACATTTAAATACAAAATTTCCTCAAAGAAAAGTGGAGTCCTTCATCTGATTGCAATTTGAAAAATTATCTCTAGTACACTTGATAAGTTGGCATGTATAATTGTTGATTTTGCAGTCGTTCACTTCATATTGGGGCTGCATACACGGTAGCAGTTTTGGGTGACTCTGATCCTGATATTCAGTCTGTTTGATGTTGGGCTTCTGCTAAATGTGCAAATTAAGTGGGGCCACTACCTAAGTAATATGTTGTCAAGGTTTTACTGTACATTTTCTTTCAGAGTTCTGTGGCAGGGAGTGACTCCGGGTGGTCATCTGTAGCCACAACAGGGTTTCCTGGGTGACCAAATATGCATGCACTCAGCTTGGAGTCAGCCCCTGGGACTGGGTGAGCATGTGTTGCTTGATTGGCAAGGCCTGAAAGGCTTGATATGGGACAGATTCTCGGATCTGGTTTCCCAGTGTGCTTGCAAAGCACGTTTGGATGTCTTGCTGGTCCATCTAGGCAGTAATGACCTGGCATGGGTGCCGTGCAGTTTTTTGATCCTTCATGTTATGGCTGATTTGAGGAAATCATAACTGCAATGCCCGGGCACTTGGGTGGCGTGGCCCCAACTTTTCATCGCTTGGTCTGGCATGGAGCCAGAGTTGTGCTGGTCCATCTGGGCAACAATGAGATGACACAGGTGCTGAGCAAGTCTTTGAGCCTCCAAGTTATGGCTGACTTGAGGAATTTTAAGCAGCAGTGACTGGGCACTCGGGTGGCATGGTCCATGATTATCCCTTGTTTTGTCTGACGTGGAGCCAGGGAACTTCAACATTGAGCGTTCCCATAGGTGTGTTCACTGTGAAGGAAGCATGGCTATGCAGCAAGGTTTTGGGGTTGGCCAGTCCCCACTCAGTAATATCAATACACTGTCCAGAACTCTACTGATCTGATGGTATCCCATTCTCAGGACAGGGTCTTGAGATAAGTTTGAAGGATTTCTGAGGGGGCCTCCAGGCTGTAATTTTCGGCTTGGTGGGGGGAACAAGAAGCATATTTGCCTTGGCAGGTAGTGCAAAGTGGCTGCTTTATCTGAGTTCCATGATACAGTCTCAGTAAAGGGACAGGGCAGCCTTGTAATTAAATAGCATAGAGTTAAGGTTAAGCTTAGTTAAAATTAATAAGATAATCACCTGTGTTAAAGTTTTCTATGGCTGCTTTGGCCTGAGTCTCCCTCAGATGGAAAATGTGCAGAATAAGCAGAATAAGAAAATTAGCACATTTTCAGGAGGAACTCACCAGCGTGATTTTAGCTTTGAGAGCAAGATGGCCAAGGCCATAGCCTTATTTATACTACAGCAGGCACCCTCAATTTATTTGAAGTATTCAATAAAGTTGTGGGCCATGTTAAACTCCATTCATTTGTGTTGACTAATTATTGTGGGTCTGTGGGATGCAAAGGGCCTTAATCAGAGCTAGAATCCTAGGTTCCATACCTAAGCTGGCCAGTTTCTTCCACAGTATGTCTCTCTTTATGCAATCAAAGGCTGCACTGAGATCAATAAAAGGAGTAAACAGTTTCTTGCCTTTTGTTAGTTGCTTTGTTACAAGGTGATATAAGAGAAAACAATTACCTGTTGTGGATCTCTCAGGCCTAATGTAGTTTGAATTCATTTTAGCTGCAATCCTGTCTCTACTTGCCTGGGCGTTGCACTCACTGAATTCAATCAGAATTACATCTGAGTAGCAACGTGGTCCTATTTCACACTTATTTTTGGCTTAGGACTCACTAACCTAAAACATATCCTCTGATACATCTTCATTCAGGGCAGTAAAAAAATTATTCATGCATGCTAAACACTATTTGCTTGCACTTCCTTCCCATTGACTGAAATCCTGTTACTAAAGTCACAACCAGAGTAGGACGATTTAGATCAATGGAACTTATGGGGGAGTTGACTTGTTCAATCCCTCTGTTTCAATGGGCCTACTCTAGTGAGTTCCTGTGCTAAGCAAAAGGATTCCAGCCATTGTGTCATCTGTTTCCATACTGGCATTTTAACTATAGGTATTCCCTAGAATTCCTTCCCATCCTTGATAATTTGCTTAGATTTGACATAGGGATAGAAAGGTTCCTCTTTCTTTTTTATTAAAACCAGAAATGCCTACCTGGGATTCATGTTGAGATCACTGACTATTACTTTTCCTATTTTTCCAGCAATCACTTAGCCCCAGGACGGAGAGTTCCTTTGCTTTCAAACAACTCTGTTCTAAACCACTTTAATCTAATTATTCCTTCAGATTTTCTCCAGTCTCTAGTGAAACTTTGGAGAGCAATTCTGAAGCAATAAATTTTGCTATTCCCCACTCTGTAAGTTTCCTGTGGGACCACATTGCTGCTGTTCATCTGGAATTAAAATCATCTAGGATCCAATATTTTCCAATAATATATTTCTAAGAGTATAAGTGCTGAGTGATAGGACATGATCAGACAGGGACTTACCCAGCAGTATGGTCCGCTCTAGGGATGACTGGTTTGCTCCTTTTTCTGGTGGCCACATGATATATGGGCCATAGTGAGCCAGCCCATCCCTGCTCCATGCCTATCCACACTTTTTAGGGTCTTTGTCATGGACTTTGGTGGAGGGTTAAGATTGTTTCATTTTGGTTGAGTTCCAGCTTGTGTGATCTCTGGCATCAAATCAAAACTAAAGGTTTAAGCTGCTTCATAATCTTGGGAAACTGATTATTTTAGAGGTAGAGAAAGGAAACAATTTGGTTTTTAAAAGCCCTTCTAAGGTGTCCCCAATGCAATATGCAACTTAGGTGGGAAAAAAATAGAGCTTCCTCAATGGAGGAGTGAGAAGAACAGTTGGGAACAGTTTAAGCAAAGCATGGAACAAATGACAAAATGGAGCAAGGAGGGAGATTTGTATGTTTTTTCATTCTTTTCTTCTTTCCCTTTGAAGACAGAAAAAGGCCAAATAGGTTTGATTGAGGTACAATGTGGCTGATCCTTACATGTGGCTGCAAGGATAGTACCAGATGATACAATGCACCTCAAAATAACTCTGTTTAGCACAATCTAGATCAGTGATGGTGAACCTTTTAGAGACCGAGTGCCCAAACTGCTATTCAAAACCACTAAAAGTGCCGATAGAGCAATTTAACCTGAATACAGGTGGCTGGGAATGGGCAATGTCAGGTGCCCAGAGAAAGGACTCCAAGTGCCACCTTCAGCACCTGTGCCATAGGTTCGCCAACACTGATCTAGATCATTGCAGGTTAGAATAACTTGACTGTCTAGTTACACCCACAATGGATTTTTTTTCCTAAGTTGAATGATATATTGGAAATGAGTTGTGCGAAAATGTGTGAGAGATCTCCCTCTAGGATTCATTTTGTCTGTTGTCTTGACCCCATTTTCTTTTTATCCTCAGCTTGCTTTCTAAATGAAGCAGAAGGCTAAGCTCGAATTAATTACAACAAGTTGCTGACTTGTTACCATGGTATTAACTTATTTAGAGTAATCATACACAGTTTATTTCCCCTTAGATGCAGACACAAGAGAGATTATCTTATTTTCCATGTCAGAAATATGTCACAATTCCCATTCATAGAGGGACAAATCCTTCATATGACTTTCGAACATGCAAAACACAGTGTGTCTTCCAATTCAGCAGCCAGTTTTAATAACTTATTTAAACAAAAAACAATCGCTTTTTACTTTTTAAAGGAGCACAATAGTCTTCAGAGAAAGACATCCCCTGGTTATTGGTATAGCCTTCTAGGTTCAGAATAATATCATCTTTTTAGGAGGCTATACAGATGTCACTCATTCAAAAATGAAAATGTTCCTTTCTTGTCCTCCCAGTGGTTTCCTTTCACAGATACCTCCTGGTCCTAGAGTCATAGAATAATTGAGCCATCAGGTTCAACCTCCTGCTCAATGGAGGAATCCAAATCAAAGCAGATCTGACGGATAATTTTTCAATTTTCTCTTGAATGCCTCCAGCGTTGAAGCAGACACAATTGGTTCCATTGCCTCTGTGGCAATGTGCTCCCAGTTATCCAGGTGAGGTTATCCAGGAGTTGACTCATGGCAATTGCACCTCTTTTTGTGTGGGATCTAATTGCTTTGCAACTCATCCAAGTAGCTTGTTGTGTTGGGTCTTTCAGGTAGACAAGTCTCTGCCTTAGTGTGTCTGTGGGTTTGAACTGAATGGATAACTGGTATTTGCAAAAATAATAATGATAATAATCCTTTAAAGTTTTTCAGACACACCAGCCATGTAAGGAATGACCAGGTTCTTCCATAGGTTCTGGGTCTCAGACTGATCCATTGTTCTTCTTGGATGGGACACTCTGCTCTCTTAGAGTCCTTAAGTTGTAATGGGTGGAGGTAGTCAAACAGTAGATAATTGGTCAGTGTGTGCGTGTTTCCTGTAAAGTCACAACCCCAACTTGTGTGGTATGCATGTTTGGCTGCCCAAAATACATAGATGTGGCTGTAGATCAACACCCTGGCTCTCACTTTGTACAGTGGATCTGTAATGAAAAGAGCACACACTCGGCCCATACAGAGCAATCTGGCAAAGGCCTCACATAAATATGGACTTTCCGGAACTTCCATCACCCAATCCTCTGTATGCCTGCAAGACCATACTCCATGGAAGCTGCTGTGGATGCTACTCCAGTGCAAAATGAGTAGGTGCCAAAGTGCCATCCCTGGATCCCTGCCCTGCCAAGGGCTAAGGATGTGTGTGCATGTTGTGTCATTACAGTCATGACTGACTCTTCCATGGAGTTTTCTTGGCAGAAGTACTGGAGTGGCTTGCCAGTTCCTACTCCAGGCATCTACAGCACCTGGTATTCCCTGGTGGTTGCCCATCCAAGTACTAACCAGGGCTGATCCTGCTTAGCTTCTGAAGTCAAGTGAGATCGGATGTGCTTAGGGCATCTAGGCAGGCTGGCTAAGGATATGACCCTCCAAAACTGGTACTGTGTCAATGGCACTCCATCTGCGTGCTGAAATAAGAACCCCTGTGCATCGCTTCTCAATTCCAAAAAGCTCAGTAGAGCCTTCAGTGGGCAGATTTGTGCCAATCCGCACCTGTCTAAAATTATCTGTTGGCCTTTACCCTGCTGGTTTGGTCTTAAATTTGCAGTGTCAAGAACATAAAATCGGGTCTTATTATCAGGCCAGCCCTCTGCAAAGAGTTATGTGAATTGTCTGTCTTAGAAGTGGCTATCAACTCACTGACCCACAGTGGTGCAAAAAAAAGGGGGGGCTACCAAAGTTGCTGTCCTGAAAAGCCTGGCCGCCCAATGATGGCCATGATGAAATATTCTTCCAGGACACAGAGGTACTGGACAACATGACCAATCACTATGTCAGACTACACAGGGAAGCAATTGAAATCCACAAAACTAAACACAGTTTCAACAAAAAAAGAAGAAATCTAAAAATCAACAAAGCCTGGCTTCCAATACTAAAAGCTGCAGAGTGCAAAAGGTCAAAACTCAAAGATTTCCACCCACCACAAGGAACAGTGAACAGTTCAAACAATAGAACAGCTAACAACACACAAAACTATACAGAAGGATCATTACCAGCCCTGATTGCATTGAAACTTCTTAATCCCTTCATCACAATACAGTAACATGTATTCTCCTGCATATGACAAGTTTCCTCTTTCCCACAACTTAAAAAACCCCAGTCTCACTCATTCTAAACCCCAGAGCACAGAGAGAACTCCTAGTTCCCTGAGCTCTTTGCCCTCTGAAGTTGCCACCCACAGAGTCTGGTGAAACATCAGGAAGAAAAACGTGGCCAAACAGCCCAAAAAACTCACAACAACAACGAGATCCCAGATGAGAAAGCCTTCAAGAACACATTAACCTCATAACCCTGGCAGAACCTGGTGACAATGAATAACAATTTGCACTAATGCCAGGTTGTCATACCAGAAATATACAGCTAAACTGGCCCACATCTCCATCCAGGGCCATACTGCACCCACTATAGGAAAAAGGTCAAGAAAGGTAAGATCCCTAGTAACACCTCTCTCAAGCCATTCCTGTGTCCATGAGTCTGAGCTCCATCTGTCTTGGAAGAATATTGCAAAACTCAATGAACTAGAGGTTCCATTTGGACCTGCAACTAACCTTTTAGCAATAACTTGGACTGGCAAAATGACACTGCGTTGAAGTGTTATAAAATACCATCTACATTTTGAAGTCCTCCCTCATGTCCCCAGACACTTGCCTCCTATGATGTGGCTTATCCAAACCCCTTATAGCCTCACACAGATACCCCAGAAAAGCCCTAACCGGTACAATTACCTTACATGCAAAATTTAAGTGGCCAATCAATACCTGCAACTCTCTCGACTAGAGATGGGCATGAAATAAGCCGGGGTGTTTTTGTTACGAAACAAATAATGAACCCCAGAGTGGATTTAGAATGAAACGAACCGAATTGAAAAAAATGGTTTAGTTTGGTTTGGTTCATTAATTGCAGTGCTGGAGATGTCTTCTACCTGGTGCTGGTCTTTCCTGGTGGTCCGGTCTTCCTGGCTGCAGGGAGGAGCGACCGGTGGGGGGAAGCTGAACAGCCTGCACTACAGCTGTAGCGTGGGCCATGTGGTTGGCAGTAAACAAAAATGCAATTAAAAATAATAAAATGAAAAAATATTTAAAAAGGAGTGCTGACCAGGCCCCAGGGGTGCCCGGGGTGGTGCCATAAAATAAAGAAAAATATATAAAAAATTAAACCAGCGCCAACCTGGCCCCAGGGGCCACGCAGTCAGTGCTTGAAAACAAAACAAAACAGAACAAAATTCCATCTGGTGCACAGGCCTGGTACTGGCCCATGAGCACCGGACATGGCCCACAGGCTGCAGAACTAGAAAAAAAACCTGGCCAGCCTGCACTACAGCTGTAGCATGGGGCCATGTGGTCAGCAGTAAAAAAAAACCCAATAAAAATAAAATAAAAATAAATCAAAAAGTAATATTTAAAAAGGAGCACTGTCCCTGTCCCAGGGGTGCCCGGGGTGGCCCCCTAAAATAAAGAAAAAATATAAAAAATAAATGAAGCACCGACCCGGCCCCAGGGGCCGCAGAGTCAATGCCTGATAAAAAATAGAGGTGCTGGCCCCAAGCCAGCACCTCCAAAAACCCTGCCACAGGGGCCAGGATCGCCCTGCTGCTGATGCCGCTGCCACCATCCAGTAAGGATGATGTGTTGATGATTGAACATGATGATAATGATATTATGGATGATGAGGATGCTGCCAGTCCAGTTTGTGCAGTTGTCAACGTCTGTTTTTTTATTTATTTATTTTTGAATGTTTTTTCACACCCCTGTGCTATCAAATTGATTAAATCACGCAAAGTGGGGGAAAACGAATAACAAATAATGAACCAACAAAATGAATTTTTCCAATAAAATTCATTAAAAATGAAACAAAACAAAACAAACCCTAAAACGAACTGATCCATAATGAATTGCCATTTTTTCGGTTCATGTCCATCTCTACTGTCAACATAATCTTGCATCTTAAACATAAAATCAGCTCTCAGCCTACACAATTCTACCAACTTCTGCTCAAGTACTCTGCTTGCCTGAGTCACAGTGTCTAATTCGATGCCTAGGAATGTTAACGCCATGGCAGGGCCCTCAGTTTTCTCTGCTGATATAATTCTTCCATAAGACTAGAGAACACTTCTATCAACCATTTACACTGCTCTGTGCCTGATCTTGCTGAGAACTAAAAATGATCCAGATAATGGACTACCTGGGTGGTGCCCATTCTTGACCCACTCCAAAAAGGAGTTAAAATGTTCAAAGGCTGCACAAGAAATAGAACAACCAAAAGGCAGGGTCCTATCCACATAATAACACCACTCAAATGCAAAACCTAACAGCTTAAAATCTGCTGGGTGGACCAGCAGTAACTGGAAAGGTGACTTTATGTTCCACTTTCCAATTCCTGCTCCCACCCCGCACCTTCTAACCATCCCTGCTGCAGTGTCAAAAGATGTATATTGCACACTGCATAGCTCATCTGGGATTCTATCATTAACCAACTCACCTTCTGGATAGAAGAGGTGATGAATGAGTCTAAACTCTCCCCAGAAACTTTTTGGGCACCAGACCAAATGGGAACACCCTAAAATGCTCTGTAGGCAGCCAGTCAAACGGACCCCAAAACTCTGCCTTCCTTTACCTCCTTAAATATCTTTTCCCTCATAACCTCCTCACACACTTGAATGGACTTTAATCTTTTTGCTAAAAAGGCTGCTGTTCCCCCTGCAACTGGGATTCAAAATGCATTGTATTTGTATATTTATTAGTACTTGGATGTGTGTGTGTTTTTATCTTGTGGCTTTGAAATGGTCTAATCGAATTATTCAATAAAGGAATAGTTGTTGTAGATGTTGGGCTTCTGCTAAATGTTGCAAATTAAGTGTGGCCACTACCTAAGTAATAGGCTGGCAGGTGGACCAGCAAGACATCCAAACGTGCTTCGCAAGCACACTGGGAAACCAGGTCTGAGAATCTGTCCCATATCAAGCCTTTCAGGCCTCGCCAATCAAGCAACACAGGCTCACCCAGTCCCAGGGACTGACTCCAAGCTGAATTCATGCATATTTGGTCACCCAGGAAACCCTGCTGTGGCCACAGATGACCACCCGGAGTCGGTCCCTGCCACAGAGATCTGAAAGACAAAGCACAGTAAAACCTGGCCAACCTATTACTTTGGTAGTGGCCGCACTTAATTTGCACATTTATCAGAAGCCCAACATCTACAAAAACAATTCCTTTATTGAATAGCCAAACTGAAATCCATCCAACAAAAACTGCATGGCACGCTGATCAGGGTAGCCAACCAGCCACTCCTGCAAAATTTTAAACTTCACTGGACTAGGGCCCTTTTGGAAGGGGGACCTGTACCCCGGGGTGCTTTCTTAGCTCACTGATCTCTAGGCCTGGCCCCTGGTGGCCTGCCTCTGATACAATGGATGGCTACTTGCAATCCACCACGAGTGGAACATGTATGCTTAAACCTGCATGGCCTCCTGCCACAGTTTCCTTTAGTGTTTTAGTCCCAACATACCAGGTGGGGTTGAACTGCTTGGCCTGCTTCTTGGTGGGCAGGAGTGACTTGTCCAGTTTTCTGAATGGGATGGCTACATCTTACAGTACTATCGAAGTGCTCCCCCAGCCCATCCCGGCATTATCACATTTTGGCACAAAGTTTTGGTGCCAGATGGGTCCGTTTGGGCAGGCAAAGTGCCCAGGCCATGAACAGGTCTGTGCCAGGGCAGCCATACTGAATTCAGTGATTCCTTATCTGCTAGGAGTGCCAAGTTAATGATATATGGGTGCCAGCAATCCTTTTCTTGTGCTTTTAGAACAACCTGATATTTTATATCTACTGATTTATGAATAGATATGAATGAATCTGTGTGTTCTGCTCTCCCCACTTTTGCTTTCTTTAAATCTTGAATTGTTTCTCTTCAATTTATGAATAAATCCAGAAATTCTTCTTAAAAAAACAAAGTGAAGAAAATCCTTAGCCATCTGGACTGGCCAAACTTAGTTGGCACAGATATTGCCATACCAGTAGAATTTCCAAGTTATAAGGTACCAGTTGAACTTTCACGGAACTGTTACACTATTCCAGGTTAGGAGGTACATCCCTGGTGGCAGCTACTGCAATTACTAGATACATTTTACTGCTTTTTTGACCATGGAAAAATATTTTTTTACTTTCATTGTTCTCAATTATCAACTTAGCCTGTACCCATATTACCTGGATTCTTGGCTAATTTACCAGGATTTCCCTCATCCTCATTTTGACAATCAACAGAACTAGAAGCAGTTTGAGCACAATCATAGCCCTTGCCAGCATACCCTTAGCAAGCTGAATTTCCAGCAAGGCAAGGGTCAATTTTTATCCACCTGCCATGCAATTATTGAAGATGAAATTTCTGTATTGAAAATGGAAGAGGTGGCAGCCCAAATGGATTGAGTATTGGACATGTGTTTGAATACTCAAGGATTCAAGCACACACTTCAAAAAGTGAAGCAATCAAAAACCGCTGCCTTCATTTACACATCTGTGGGTTAGATTTTCTGCAAATATAACGTTTCTAAATTCTCAAGACTTTTCCCATGTATTTTACAAAGAAATTGATATCTTTTAGGACAGTTGCTATGAGAAAGCAAGGCAAAATTAAATCCCCACCCAATCTATTTACAAATTATTCACTAAGCATAGAGGCATAGAGGAGCACTCAGGCAACCATAGACAGCACTAGTGTTTAACATAGCTTAGTCATAAACTGAGAAGC
Source organism: Phrynocephalus versicolor (assembly GCA_023846285.1). Taxonomy (NCBI): domain Eukaryota; kingdom Metazoa; phylum Chordata; class Lepidosauria; order Squamata; family Agamidae; genus Phrynocephalus; species Phrynocephalus versicolor. The sequence continues at coordinate 6,361,420 of JAHTLZ010000129.1, read as the reverse complement.
CTGAAGACTGGAAAAATCTGTCTCATATTTTCCCTTTCCACTGGTTAGATATTGAAATTTACATCTGTACATTATTAAGCTATATTGGACCCCCTTTCTAGTTTGCAGCAGAAATGGGAAAGCTTTTTCTACAACTACCTCATTGCAGGATGCACAACAATGAGCTAAAGTTAAAAGAACCTAGCATTTGATTGAATATCAGGAAAAACCTCTTAACTGTTAGAGTAGTACAACAATGGAACCAATTACCTTACAAGGTGATGAGTGTTCCAACAATGGAGGCATTCAAGAGAAATTTGGACAACCACCTGGCAGATATCCTTTGATATCTATTCCTGCATGGAGCAGGGGGTTGGACTTGATGGTCTTATAGTCCCCTTCCAACTTCACTATTCTATGACTCAATGATTCTACTTTTTTTCTGGGAGTACCCACCCTATCAACCATCCAAGGTTGCTCAGCAAGCATCCTCCCCTAGTAAACCATACCCTTGAGAGAAGGTCATTGTAAGTATCCAAAAACAACAACATTGTCACAAAGTGTGCCTTTTAAGGAGCAAGTTGTGTGGCTACAGCTATGTCACATGTAATTTCAGCAACACAAAAGAAGGCACAGCTGTGTGTTGCATGTGAACTAGGCACTTGCAGGATTCTTCAAGGTCATAAGTACAAGGATCAGGTTTTGTAATACCTGCAAAACCCAGAAATGTCAAAGCTGCATTAGCAGGGCGAATCTTTAGTCAATGACAGTTTCCCCCAGGCATCTGGTCCTGTTGCCCGAGTTCTTCGGTGCATTTTTTAAAAGTGGAGATTATCCATCAGTTAGCACAGATTTGTTTTTTTAATTGGCCTGGCCCACACCTGGCACATCTCAATTCCCTGTCCTCAGAAGGAGAGCAAATGAAGGTAAGTTTCCAGGGAAGTGAGGAATTTAATCTTAAAATGCTCTAGGATGGACTTGCTCTGAGACAATTAATATTGGGAGGCAAGAATAATGTGCAGTGGCATGAAGTGGCAAGGAAGAGAACTATAACCTGGGGAATAACTAATAAAGAGGATTAATTAGGCAGAGCAGAAAGATCACCAGAGGAGCTCTTCCAGCAAACACCAACGTCAGTGAAAAGGATCTCACTGGCTTGACTGTGCTTCCGAAGGGGTCCGGTGGTGCGTGCATGTGTCTTCCTGCACTTTCTTTAAAAACAACAGACAAACAAACTGGGAAGAAAAGGCTCTTTCCTGATGAAGCGCCAGTGATGTGTGTGGCTGAGAAATGGAAAACAGGTGCAGAGGGCAGCCAGAGGGGAACACCATTCAGCTAGTTGACAAGCCAGCAGGACGGCCATGTCAGCTGCTCAGCGGGTGTGAAGGGAACTTGAAAGCCATAATGGGTTGCTTCATTATCTTACCTTAATTGTGCCTCTCAATATTTCAAGTCTGTTTTTTAAATTATTTCAACAACGAGGGCCAGGACAGTATCATGCATTCCTGGAAGTTAGGTCTCTCTAAATATGTTACTGTCCCATAAAGTCTGCAAACAAGTATCTGATCCTGACAGCTACGTGAAAAAACTGGGTCAAGAATCAGATCAAGATTCTACCCCGCATAGAAGGAAATATTCTAAATTTATCTTTGAGCAAGTGCAATGAAATGGGCAGGCTGCTATTTTTATGCTAACTCATTTTAAATATTCATTGGTTCAATTCAATTGAGTTCTGATGAACCTGATCCAATTGAAATGAATGAAGCAGTGATTTTTAACAAACTTCCTGGTTCGTTTGTTTTTGTTTTGGGGCCATGCCCATCTCTTTTCCTGACCTTTCATCATCCTATACTTCTCTTATTAGTACTGTAGTGCCCCCATATTGTTTCATTTGTGGATAATGAATACAAATGCATGGCAGGCAAAGTAAGCAGCCCCAGATGCAAAAGTTGAATAGTTAGGACTGCAATTAAAGATGGGGATGAATTACAAAAATATTTGGAATATTTAACAAATATCCTGAATTTGTCAAATATTTATTCCTTCATATTTGCCTTGGGTCTCTTCCGGGAGAAAGGGAAGGTA
>JAHTLZ010000129.1:6309304-6339343 GCA_023846285.1 Phrynocephalus versicolor | reverse complement strand
ACACACACACACACACACACACACACACACACACACACACACACACACAATTTCAACAGCTTTGGAAAGAATGTGATGCAGCTTTTTCTATATTGAGAGAACAGCAATGGGTCGGCTGATGTGGTGTGGCTATAGATACAAATAGGAACCAAGTCCCAAACATTGTCACTTATTTTTAAAAAGTTATTACATCTTATTACTTGTTACTTTAAGAATAGTGTTATAAAATGACTGATGTCCTTTTTTTGTTATCAAATCACAGATAGAAAATAGAAAGATGACCCCAAATTGCCAAAATCCATCCTACCTCCCCACCATGTTTTAGAAAAGAAATGACTATTACTCATTATACTAAAGAAACAATGGTGTGCAACATCAAACATCATTTGCAACAAAAAATCAGTGACCATTTAAAATCAAAACTCTATCACACCCTTGTATGACCTGTTGCACTGTATGGTGCAGAATACTGTCCAGCAACTAAAGAAACTGAAGGTTGCCTTGGTGTCATGGAGACAAAGATGCTGCACCTTGCATGAAAGGATCATGTGCACAATGATGACATCAAACAAATACAGCATTGCACCTATCGCTGACAAGATGCATGAAGCCCGACTGCGTTGAGTTGGATACATGTCCTGCATGCCAATGAGGGAACTCTAGCCAAAAAGGGTCTCACCCTGGAGGTCAGCAGATCCCGACTGAGGGGACATCCAAAACAGTGCTGGATGGACAACCTAGAGAATGACATAAAGTTGTCCTGGGTTCACCAAGGCCTAGCACAGGACCGTACCAAGTGGAAGGCAAAAACAAGAATAGTGGACCCCGCCACCTAGTGGGACAAACACTAGGAAAAAGAAGACTAAGGAAACAATGGCTGTAAAAGTCACAAATTAGTAAAAACACAGCATTCTGTGTTTGTTGCTACTAGAGATGGGCACGACTCAAAAAAATAATTTTTCATTTTTTGTTTGTCGTTTAGGGGTCTGTTTTGGTCCGTTTTCTTTTTTCGGGGGTTTTTTGCACATTTTTCGTTTTCGTTTTTGTTATGAAACGAAATGAAAAAACAAAACGAAAATGAAAATTTTTCGTTTCATTAGCATTCTTTTCAATGCAATGTGTCCGCCGTAACGAAAACGAAAAACACGGCAAAATTTTTCGTTTCGTTTCCGTTGTGGTTTTGCTTCTGAAAAAAATTTCGTTTTCATTTTCGTTGCAAAACGAAACAAAAAACAAAAACGAAAACAAAAATTTCGCTGAGTCGTGCCCATCTCTAGTTGCTACCCAAAGTAATGTGCTGTCAACAGTTTCATGACATGTGTGATGTGTTGTTTCCAAGCCCTAGCTGAGACACAGGCAAGCAGACATCAGGATCATCATCAGGAAGTGGGGGTAAAAGGCGAAAGCCCTCCCCTCACTCAAGACCCCTGTTTCTCTGTAGCCTATAGCAGAGGAGGAACAGCAGTGGTGATAGGCTAAGGGATTATTAAAATAAGATTAGTCTCCTAAGTGCTGTTGTATGTCCTATGCCACATTTCTCCTACAGCTCCTATGAATTGTGCATTGTGTACCACCAAGTTGTGTCCAACTGACAGTGACTCTAATAGGGTTTTCTAGGGAAGTGAGGGGTTTGAGGGGTGGCTTTTTAGTGTCGACCTCCAACACCACCCGGGGGGGGGGGAGGTATTCTGCATCCTTACACTGTGCTGATCAGTTAAGTAGAGAGAGAAAACATAGAGAACCCCAGGGATTTGAGGGTATCACAGGGAGCAGATGACAGCTGCTTGCCTGCATGGTTTCTGTAACAACATTGTTCCACTCTCAAAGGGAATGCTTTATTTCAAATGTCAGTCCTTGAGAAGAGATACAGAGAGCAATTTACTCCTTCTGGGTGGGATTTTACTACATCAGTGCTTGTAATTAATGTCTTCTCAGTCTTCTCAGACCATACATAGTACATTACACCTGGAATTTCCCCAGGCCAGTTGTGAGATGTTACATTCAGAGGCACTAGAAATGCATCTGGAATTGCTCTTGTGTTCTGCATCAAAGATTGTAGCTCCAGGTTTTTATTTGGTGTTTTACACCCTGTCGGCCAGCAAGCAAAAACTAAAATCTATGCATATGTGATTTAACATACAAATTGTACAACCTTTGCTGACAAGACTGTGAATGCTGCTTTCAAAGAGCATCCACAAATAATCAAGGCCTGCCAGAGAGATATTGACACATCACTGTGCATGTATACATGAAGAAGCTTAAATGACAGAACACCTTCTTCCTCTAAGATTAGCCCGTAATACCACAGAATAAACTTCTGCCCAATATCAGATTCCCTTCCCCCCGCTAGAAAGTTTTAAAAGGTCACTAACAACTAACATAAGAACATAAGAAGAGCCATGTTGGATCTGGCCAAAGTCCCATCTAGTCCAGTTTCCTGTATCTCACAGTGGCCCCACCAAATGTGTCTGGGAGCGCACAAGAATAGATAACTGTCTTCTGATACCACTCCCCTGCATTCTAGGGTCTTTAGGCAGGCCTTTTTGGAGCCAACACCTTCGTAACTGCAAAATGACGTGCCAAAGCTACTTGCCCACAATCTTAATTTTACTTATATGTTTAATTTATTTATTTTATCTAACTGGATTGTGTACATTATTTTAGGATTATATATTATTACTACACTGGACCCTCGTATAACGGAGGGTCTGTATAACGAAAAATCCGTACAACGGAAAAAAAATCTGGGGCCCCCTCTCCCCCCGCCACCTCCGTCCACCACCGGCGGGGGGAGAGGGGAGAGGACGCAGGGGCGGGAGGGCAGGGCAGGGGAGGCCGCCGCCGCTGCGAGCCGGCGGGGGGAAGAGGACGCGGGGGCGGGAGGGCAAGGGAGGCAGGCCGCCGCCATCGCCGGTGCGCCCTGCCGGCTCCCGGAACAGGTGAGCCGGCGAGGGGGAAGAGGACGCGGGGGCAGGAGGGCAAGGGAGGGGCGAAACATTGACCCCCCCTCCTGCGGGAGGGAGGCAAGGAGGGAGAGCGGGTGCGAGAGAGAAAAATGCGGGATGGCGGCGCGTCTTCCGCTCCCTCCTCCTCCTCCTCCTCCTCCTCCTCCTCGACCACCCCAACCCACCGCCGGCCCGGCGCTCCCCATCGGACGCGGGGCGGGAGGGGAAGCAGGCCGCCGCCGCCGCTGGTGCGCGCACCTGCCTGCCGGGAGCCTCCGGGGCTCCAAGAGGTGAGTGGGGGGGTGTTTCCCTGCGAGGCCCCACCAAAGCCCCCCGCCCCAGGCCAAACGGCGCACCCCACTCCCTCCCCCCACCCCTGCGGCCACCTCCGCCCGACCACCTGCGGCGCCCCAGGGAAAGAGGGAAGGAGGGAGGGGAGAGAGGGGGCAGCAGACACGGAGGGGGGGTGAGCTGGGGAGGGGCAGCAGACATGGAGGAGGGGTGAGCCGCCCGCCCGCCCCCCACTGCCCAAAAAAACCGCCCCCCGTCACCCCCCAAAAAAACCATAGGAATGCATTGGAACGGATTAAATCCACTTCCAATGCATTCCTATGGGAAATGATATTTTGCACAATGAAAAATTTGTATAACGTAATTTAATTGGGAACCAATTAATTACGTTATACAAGGTACCACTGTATTTTGTGATTTGTATTCAATGTCTTTTATTTGCATGATACTATTATTTTGGTTAGAATGTTGTCAGCTGGCCAGAGTGGCCATTTGGCCAGATGGGCAGCTTATATAAAAATGTCATAGTGGCATTCATTCATCTCGCTCTCTGTCTTTCTCTCTGTGTCTCTATCAGTCTAACTTCTGCCTATTTTTCTTGTTGTTTGTGATTTTGTGTGTGTGATGATAAAAATCAGATTGCCTGAAGTAAGTTGGTGTGACTTCTTTAGGGAAAAATATTGACCTCAGACCATATTGTATTTTTATGGTGGCATGATGCAACTCATATAAAACTTGATAGCAAATATCTGCAAGTTTATAAGTAAGCACAAACATTTGCTGTTGCATACCAAGCCATGTGATGTGGCTCACAACTTTGACTTCTTAACTTCCACCTGTTTTCAGCCAAGATTTATTCCATTTGTGTTATGCCAACTATCATATGGCCATTATAGATTATAGCCTTGCCCACTATATACCTACAATACCAAATGCACTTCAGAAGTGTAATCATGAACCAGGACCTTGGCAAACCCACCTCATTCCCTCTGACTCACCTGCCATTCACTTGGGATTACAGAAACATTTACCTCACATATCATAGACAAAAAAAATAAAAAAAATAAACTGAACCAGACCTTGTATGGTCCCAGATTAGTGCTTGAGATTTTAAAAATCACATTATTCCTTTCCTCCTGCCATTGTGTTTGCTGTCACACACCACTTGTTCCTCCTTCTTTTGATGGTTTTTTGTTTGCCTTTTACAAATGTTGAAAAGCCTTTTTCTAAACTGACATGCTTTTTGACCCCACTGTTTTACTGTTCACCACTACTCACAAACATCACTAACATGTTCCCCCCCCAAAAAAAACCCCTCAAACTCTCCACACAGGACTTCTCTTGATCCTCAAGAGAATGAAATTCCACACCTTGGCCTTTTAACCTGTTTGATGTTCTGTCTTTGGCTTGTACAGAAGAGCTTTGTGGCTCAGTGGTGAAATGACTGTACTGCAGCTAAAACTGTGCTATAACCTGGGGTTCAATCCCAGGTAGCTGGCTCATGGCTGACTCAGAATTCTATCCTTCCAAGGTTGTAAAATGAGTACCCAGCTTGCTGAGTGGGGCAATGTGTGACCTGCATAATTAAATTGTAAACCGCCCAGAGAGTGCTTGGGGCGGTATATAAGCGGAACACTGCTTTTTGCTTTTACAGTTGCATGTTGTACTGGCCTAGAAAAAAAGAGATACCATATATATGCGAGTGTAAGTCGACCCGAGTATAAGTCGAGGCCCCTAATTTAACCCCCCAAAACTGGGGAAACTTATTGACTCGAGTATAAGTCTAGGGTGGGAAATGCAGCAGGGCCTGGCACCTCCAACTTTGTGAGCTGGGGGAGTGGTGTGTGATGTTTAAAATGACTTTTAGCCACTGATGCAAGTGCTTGGGTCAGTGGCTAAAAGTAATTCTAAACATTGCACACCTTTCCCCTGTGATGAAGATGGGGGTCATGAGAAGCGGCACACAATGTTTAAAATGACTTTTAGCCAGTGACCCAAGCACTTGCTAAAAGTATTGACCTGAATATAAGCCGAGGGCCCCTTTTTTCAGCCCAAAATTAGGTCTGAAAAACTAGTCTTATATTTGAGTACATACAGTATTTCCATGGTGGTGGTGGCTGGGTAACATGAACAACTTTGATATATACCTCTACAGGCATCCAATTCCTTCAGCGGACTGATGTGGCAAAGTGGGATCTAAATCTAGATTTAAAGGTAGTTGGATATATAGATAATCTGATGCAATCTACCTGATTTATGAATCATAACAGCTGCTAAAGTAGCCTGAACAGCTTGGGATTTACCAAGCTGAACACAACCCATGTATTGTCATCTGACAGGTACTTGAAATCTTCCAATTTAACAGTCTGCAGTAGACAGCTGAAATAAAAGAAAACAGATTTAGAAATGACCTTCCTAGGTTGCTATTGTGAGCGTTGAGGGTCTTCCTCTTCTGCTAGCCACTCAGTGAGAGTCGAGGGTACCTGCTAAATGGAGAGAGCCATGGAGCAGAGAGCAAGGAGATCCCTACATGCCAGGCATTAGCATTTTCCATTAGCAGAGACTTTCCTTACGTGGAAGGCACATCCAGGATTCAAACATAGAAAATGGCCTTTGTGAACTAGAATCCACTCTATCAGATAGATGCAATTGCAGTTGGCAAGTGGTGCAGATGAATATCAAAGGAAAATGGCAATGAACAAGCACAGCAGCTTGAGACAAATTCATTAGAACTTAAATATTGGTACCCAAATTGTGCCTAAAACAGGGGCCAACTTTTGTTTTTTAGTGCCCCAAGTGACATTCTTTGGAAGGGGCATTTTAGCGGAGGGTGGAATGTGAGTGAGGTGAGAGGCAAATGTAGGCAAACTCCCATTGTCATCTTCCTGACTTTGGGAAACAATTTGTATAGAATGACATAGGTTGTAAGGATGCCTCTAGTAGGGATGGAATGAATAATTGTTGAATAATGTGTTTGTGCCAGTTGAGGCTGTTTTTACATGCTGGAACAACTCAAAAAGGAATTTTTAACAATGGCAGAGTCTTCACCGCTAGTCCAGAGGAAGACATAGAGTTCTTTCTTCTCCTCAAGTGCACCAAGTTTCACTAATGTAAAAATTATGCACAGTAATCCCAGACAGATTATATGGAAGTTGAGTCATGACAACTGGACTTCTTTTTCTTGAGAGATAGAAGTCCAGTTCCCATGATTCAACTTCCAGATAAACTCATCTGGATGACTGAGAATCTTCACAGACATATCCCAGGCAGATTGGCTGGTGGTTATGTATGCATATGCAATAGAAAAGGGTTGAACACCTTTGTTATGGGACAGGTTTCCATTCCATTTTTTATTTTGTGATAAGTGCTTGGAGAGGTAAGTGCTTCTTTTAATTTATAAGCACGAGGGCTCATTCATTCCGGTCCACCTGAAGCACATCACTGGAGTACAAGGACTTCAATGATGTGCTTTCTGTAACATAAAATTTGGTTCATAGATGACAAAGAGACATATTTATTATTATTTACTTATTTATTTATTGCATTTGATACCACCCATCTTCCAATAGAAAGGTGACATGTTGATATCATCCACATACAGTGGGTGATATCAACATATTATTTATACTTTCTCATATTCTCCTGATGACTTCAAACAGGAACTTCATTGACAATGTGAAGAAGCACGAACCATAAGTGGCACCCAACAGCACAAGCCTGTGCAGTTAAGCAGTTAGTACCCCAATGCTTTTCTGTAAGATTAAGGGTGCAACTAATTAGCAGGGAAAACATAGTTTAATCTTCTCTGCATTCACAGTTGATCAAATCAAGTTTCCCTAGAGAACTGTTGTAGCTGTCCAGGTGACAATTTGCAGGAGTCAGTGGGACAGAAGCAGGGCGCTCAGTTTGCAAGAAGCCCAACAGCAGAAGCTGCTTTCAAGTGCTAACAAGGGACTAATTGGCAATTTTTTCCGAGAAGAGATTCCATGGCCCTTCTGGGAAAAGTTTGGCACAAGTGGAGGGTACAGAGTTGCCAACTGAGTCATGGAATACTATGATAGTTTGAATAAATTCACATCTCCAGGACGCAATCAACTGCATCCATGAAGAAACACCCATGAAGAACCATTGCCTATTGTTTTCTTGAAATAGGTAGAGAATGGGTGGAGTACTGGAGGTTAGGAGGATGGCTAACATCTGTATCCCCCCCCATAAAAAAGCAAAAAAAAATGATGAACATGGAAACTACAAATCAGGCAGCCTAACATCATTCCCAGGGAAAAATTTTAAACAGTTTATAAAGCAGCCACACTCCAGGCAAAAACAATGCAGTAATATTTAGACGCCAACATGCATTTGTCAAGGACAAATTCTTCCAGCGTTGCCTTATCTCATTTTTGATCGAGATGGGCATGAACCGATTGATCCCAGTTTGTCCCAATTTACAAAGATAGTAGGACAGGTGCTGTTGCTCCTCTATCCTACCTCATCTAGCTCCATTGGCCACTCAGCAGGCCCATCATGCTAGCTTCCATGCTAGCACCTCCTCAATAGATCTTCCAGTCCTGGCAACAGCTCAGGCTTCTATGCCTCACCTTCCTGGCTGGTCACCCACTGAGAAAAATGGGCAAGACAGAGTAGTTTGTACTCTTGCTCATGACTGAGAGGTTAGCCAAGCAGGTGAAAAAAGCAAGCAAGTTGATCCTGGTGAGTGGCTGGTTAGCTGAGGATGTAGAGGAGATGGAAGCAACAGCACCTGTGCCGCTGCCTTTATAAACCAGCACAAAATGGGACAAACCAGTTTGTGCCCATTTCTAATTTTTGATGCAGTAACCTTTAGCTGGCAGGAATGCTGTAGACATGGTATATCTTGACATCAGCAAAGCTTTTTACAAAGTGCCACATTATATTCTGGTTAGCAATAGCATGCTAACTATGTGTGAGCTAGATAGAACTATCAGGTGGATACACAGTTGTTTACAGATTAATCCTCAGTAATTTAGTGAATTTATTAAATTATAAGCCCAATTTCCACATGGAGGACTCGGGTTCTCTTTGTCAACCAGGAACATATCTGTTTCATACAAAGGCCAAATGGAGAGGTGTCAATCTGGCCAATCTGATAGACAGCCAAAAATTCCCATCTGGCTGTATTTCCTTATGCGATCAGCAAATTTCATTCTCCCAGCCTATAGGGAGGGGACAAACACTGGAGCAAAATGGATGTTGATCACCATGTGGGCAGGCTTTTATATAAGCTGCCTGACCACTGCATCTCTGACCTCATAGCTGGCTGCTTTCACCCCCAAATCCCTTTGGGCAGGCAAAGAAGCCCTACTTGGGAACTTTGTCCCCTGCAGAGCATCCATAAAACAGCAACCAGATTCCTGACTTCCATCTATGAGACAAGCCTGACAAAACCCTTGCTCATGATGAACACTGGCAGAATGAGTTAACACACAGGAAGTGGGTTAAATTGGGGCCACACTTTATTAAATCACAAACAAACATATCCTTTCAAAAGGGAGCAGGCAGTAAAGTGGAAGCATGATCTGAATATGGGGCCAGCTGTAAACCAGATCCAGACCACCTCATGGTGAGTCTCCATAATGTGAGGTCGTATCCACCAGAGTGCTCTTCCTCATCCACCTCCCACCAGAGAAGCTTCCATAGGGGTATAACACTTAAAAGTTTATGCCTTCCACACTCCCCACCAATGTGACTAATAAGAAAAAAAGCTCCATAACCATAAACTACATTGCCATCTTGGTCAAATAATTAAGAATGGGATAGGTGAAAACTTTGCCATGCCAACCTCGGGAGCAGGGCAAAACTTCCCATCCAGCCTTGAAGTGACTAGGTAACCTCATTCTTAGGGTGGGACAGTGGGCTGACACACTGGGAGAAGAAGGCCAAGGGAGGGGTGAGTCTCATGTTATGAAAGGCATGAAATAAGGGGCTCAGGATACAGGAATCTAGATTTTGGTTGGATATCAGGAAAAACTTATTAACTGTTCAAGCATTACAACAATGGAACAAATTACCTCAAGAGGTGGCGAGTGCTCCAGCAATGGAGGCATTCAAGAGGAATCCAGACAGCCATTGATCAGATGTTCCTTAACTTGGTTTCCTGCATTCAGCAGGGGTCTGGACTCAATAGCTTTAAAAGCTACTTCCAACTCTATACGAACTTCTATAATTTTCACCTCTGCCTTTTTGTGTATTTAGTTCTCCAGACTCTTTGCTTTGCTCAACAGAAAGACATTGTTTTAAAGACATTATGTGGAGACTTCGGCACTCGCTTGAGGGAAACTAATACCTGAACTAAACTAAGCACCCCTTTGCATTGGATCAGGCCAGAAACTTGAGTTAACTCATTCAGAACAAATTTAAACCAGCACCGCTGAATGTTAATAATAAAATGGACATTGACTCCTTGCATTCATTGTCATGTAGCCATTGGGTTTGAATTGGAATACTCTGTGGCTAATCTGAAGTTAATTGTAGGGCAAATGGCCAATGTATTCACTCCCTGTCAGTGCTGCTGGGATACAGTATCCACCACAGACAACTATGGTGGTCGAAGGATATGAAATACTTGATCATATCAAAAGCCAATTGACAGAAGGAAGGCTAGAAACCCATACAAAAAATATACAGCAGATGCAACTGCTCTTATACAAGCTGGACCACAGGAGTTATTTTGATGAGTTGAAACTTCAGTGGCTGGGCTGCCAATCTCTATTAAATGTTTGAAGCTTTCTGCATTAATACATGCTCTTTTGGAAGTGTGCTGAAATAAAATAATACTGAAATTGCCTTCCAGTCTTTATAAAGCTATTCTTGGAAACTAACTTGTTTGTTTTTTTTTACAGTCAGATGCCTCTCATCGTGAGCCTGGGTGATGATATTAATGCTGCACCCGTTCAAATAGCCTTATAAGACACTTCAGTATATCGCAGCCAAAAAAGTTAAAGAAAAAAAAATCCACTCCAGAAGGATTCAATCAATTCCAGGGAGAACTTTGTGATGTGAGGAAATAATTGAGTGCTTGACATCTAACTTTATAGGTCAAAGCTTGAAAAGGCAATATCTCAGCAATAAACTGAGATAAAATTGTGGAATTTCTGTTTGGGAGGTGGACCTGGGGAACCACAGAAGAGATTGAATTTGTGACCTGGGTTCCAGAAAGTGCTTAATTTCTTTAACAATCAGAAAATGTCTTACCCCGACACAGTCTTTTCCACAGTATTAAAGAACTGATGAACAGGCGGGAAACTCACCTTGTTTAGCAATGCAAGAAATATCCATGGTCTGTTTTTCCAAAAATCAAAATATTCTACTTGCAGCTATGATTAAGTCCTTCACATATATGGAAGCAGTTCCTGAAATAACATCATCAACAACAAAAGGCCAAGGTCAGACTCCTAACATGTATTGCAGGCTGAAATCCTGTTGCTTGGCACAGCAAGGTGCTGTGTAGTAAGATAGTAAGGCTTCACCCGGAGTATTACATATAGTTCTGGTCACTGCATCTGAAAAAAAAAAATAGTGGAACTGGAAAAGGTGCAGAACACAGTGACTAAAACGATTATTGGGCTTGGACACCTCCATTATAGAGATAAGCACAAAACGCTAAAATAGGGTTTTGTGCTTATCTCATTTTTTAAATAAATCATTTCATTTTTGCATTGTTTCGGTTTTTGCTTATGTACTCTTTCTCTCTCTCTCTCTCTCTCTCTCTCTCTCTCTCTCTCTTTGTGTGTGTGTGTGTGTGTGTGTGTGTGTGTGTGTGTGTGTGTGTGGTGCTTGTGGATTCAGCAATAAATAAATAAATAAATAAATCCCAGCGGCTTGGTGCTCAACAAAAAAAGGGGGGGAATTAAAAATCACTTCTTTCCCACCACCGAATGGTGGGGGGGAAAGGAGGAATTTTTAAACTTTTTTTGCCAGCCCCAAGCCCACACTACCAGCTCAGCAAAAAAAAAAAAAAAGTTTAAAAATTGGGTGGGCGGAAAGGAGTGGTTTTTAAACCTTTTTTTGCTGAGCTTTGCCTCTCTTCAGGGGCTGGTGGTGTGGGGAATGAAAAACCAAAGAAATGAAATGAAAATTTTTGTTTTGTTTTATTTCATTTTCTTTTGAGGGAATGGTTCATTATTCATTAAGTTATGTAACAAAATGAATAATGAATAGCAAAACAAACAAAAAAATTGTTTTGTGCCCATCTCTACTTCCTTATGAGGAAAGGCTACAGCATTTGGGGCTCTTTAGTCTGAAAAAAGGTGCCTGAGAGGGGGGATATGATTGAGATGTACACAATTATGTAGGTCATAAGAAAAGTAGATAGAGGAATGCCCTTCTCCCTCTCACAAAATACCAGAACTAGGGGACATCCACTAAAATTGTGGGTTGGGAGAGTGAGAACAGACAAAAAAAATTTTTTAACCCAGTGTATTGTTAGTCTGTGGAACTCCCTGCCACAGGATGTGGAGATGGCATCTGGCCTGGATGCCTTCAAAAGGGGATTAGACAGATTCCTGGAGGAAAGGTCCATCACAGGTTACAAACTATGATGGGGATGTGTAACCTCCAGGCTTAAAAACAGGGTACTTCAAATGCCATATGCATGGGAATGGTATCAGGAGACAGATATCTAGTCTCATGTGCTCCCAGAGGCAGTTGGTGGGGCCACTGGGAGATACAGGAAACTGGACTATCTGGGCCGTTCACCTGAGCCAGCATGGCTGTTCTTATGTTCTTATCTTCACAGGAGTAGGCCCATTGAATCCCTGGGGATGTGCTGAGTCAACTCCTCTATAGGTTTCTTTTGATTTAAATGGGCCTGTTCTAGTTCTTACCTATTGAGCTAAAGTAAGTGAGATGAAGTCATCTTGATGACATAATGCACAATTTGTACATCAAGCCTGAATGTATAGGTTGTACATTAATGAATGTTACCTGTAAAATCTCATTGATTAATCTACACCAGCCATTATCAACCTTGTTTTCACCACAGCCCTTTTAGGAACTCTTCTCGGAATCTGTGGCATCCTGTCCAACCAAGATATAATAGGAACAGATATCTTTCAGAAAATTACCATTTTTTAAAAAAACACATGGCTCCCTTCGAATGATCCAGCCTTGACCCATGGGACCCTATGGCTTCCACTGACAATGGTAGCTTTGATCAGCCATAGTGCTGGGAGGGGTTTCTTTGTCTACCCACCCAGTTGGTGTCACGTGTGCACAGCCTATGGGGCTGCTTGCAGGGGCAGTCAGATAAGGCTTTGACACATGGTGAGAAGCCTCTTTTTCGATCCAACTGACTTTATGGTTCTTTTCTTTTCCTCTTACCTTGGCTTCTCAGAGGCAGACAGCCTTTTCAATTTTGCAGCACCTGGCAGATCCTGAGGCAGTTCAGGCTGAGCCTCAGCCCACCTGGTGGTATTGTATATCACTGCAGGAGGGCTGATCTTATCTCTTATATGAGCAGAACTTACTGGGGGAGGGGGTTGAGTTTCTTGAATGAGAGAGGGGAGAAAGCCACATGTGAGGCCATTGCTTTAAAAGAAAAGTCAGAAAAGCATTGTTAGACAAAAGATTGGAAATTTCCAGTCAGCTAAGAAGTCAGAATCAGATCTGATTATGACTGCTCGTTTTGAATGTTTCAGGTGGACACACCAGAAAATTTTTCCATAAATTAAAAACCAGACAAAATAATAGTGCAAAAGGGGTGTTTTATATTCAGAAACAGCAGGAAGAAAACTCAGGAGCCAAACTAGAAAGGAACCATGTAGCTGAGGAGAAAAGAAATTGACATTTAGATTTGCCTGAGGTAAAAATTGCCTACTACTATTTTATCCATACAGGCAAGGATACAGGCAAGGATTTATTGATGAAGTCTGAAGAGCAGAGAAACATAAATGGACAGGATTATATGACATTAGTAGATTCAAGCTTAGAAATCACAATTGTTTGGCTTGGAGTAATAAAACCAACTAATATAATAAAAAACAAGTGGATGTTAGTGAAGGGAATTGGACCTGAATTAACAAACTTAAAGGCATCCAGAACAAGAATTCAATTTAGATATTGGGAGAAATGTTGGAAAGTAGGAATTTCTGATCAGATTCCAGCTATGTGCTTAATTGGTATTGATGCCATAGAGCATCTGCATAGTGCATATTGGATAAAGAGAGCCAAAGGGGTACCAAAACTTGAAAATAAGAAAATCATCAATAATGGTGAATAAATGCCCCAAGTTCAAGAAAATTGAACAGTCAGATAAAAAGGATGACAAAAACTGCAGTTTAACTGACATTAATAACTGTCATGTTGTGTGAATTGAGACAGGGCAGCAGCACAGAGACAGTATAGCCTTGGTCACAGGCCAAGTGTGGATGGAGAGGAAGCCCCCTGCCATTACCTTGAGCCACTTCAGTGGCTGGGCCTTGAAATGCTCCATTGAATGGAGGGGATGGCCCCTGCCATTGTGTGGCACCATAGTAGTGGCTATGAGTTGACCCAGTGGTCTGGCAAATCACTGGTTTCCCAGGTCAAGGATGACCCATGAACCATTAGAGACAGGTTCCCTATGTTGGGACTGATTTGGTCCAATATCGTGCCACACTAGTTCAGAGAGAGGCATTGGGAGTCCAAGCAAACTGATAAAGCCTGAATAAGGAATAACTAAGGAAATTGGTAATTTTGGTTAGCAAGGGTTTGGGTATGTTGTCAATCACCCAAGCACTAGAATTAATCATCCATCTATTTATAGGGTGAACAGTGTACATCTACTTGATTCGGTTTGGGGATTGCCTATTTGATTTCCAAGGGGGTCTTTGGGCCAAACTAATCAGCTAGGTGGGGGAAAGGGAGCATACTACGTCCCCCCTTTCTGTGATGGGTATTGCAAGCAAAAAAATTAAGTCAGATGAAACCTATTGAATAATATGCCCTTATGGAGCTGGTAGCCCTAAATATGAAGTAGGAAATGGATTAGTAAATTAGGAAAATTAGGTATTAGGTATAAATATGTTCAAAGATTAGGAATGAAGGTTGTCCAGACCGCTGGTTTTGGGAGGGTGCTGAACAAGTGTGCAGCGTCCTTCGAAGACTATTAGGAATCATTAATTGCATTACATTCAGGCCCCATTGTTTAAGGGATGTTTAACAGTTGACTTGAATGAATTCATATCAATAAATTATGGATCAATTTTAATCCCAAAAACATGTCTCGCCTCTTTATTTCCAGGCTGGGTGGACAACGGATGTTCAACACTATTACATATTAGGCATTATGCCATGAAAAATACAAAATAAAATTTTAGTTCAAATACCTGGAAAACAATGTTCGAATTAAATGAAAATATTTGTTGTTCTCTGTCCCAAAGTAGGGATTTCTTCTGACTATCTTCCTGCAAAGTTTATCTATGATTAGTGGTGCCTGCACATCATCCTCTTTTGTGGCAGTAGTGTTGTTAAAGGTTTTCTAAGGAGTATACTAAACTGCAATAAATCAATGCTGATCCTGGACATCTGAGTACGTACATGGTAGGATGCACTTCTAGTCATTCATTGAAATAAATAGGATTTGATTCAATAATGTGCCCTGTAGTAATTTGAAAGTCTTTGCTCTTGAGTATGACCATAGTTCTGTTATCAAACTGCATTTCAGCAACTCCTCTGGACATAAAGAAAAATTACATCTGTTGAAGTGGATGTTGATGAGGCTATTTACAAGAATTGATGGACATGTCAGTGAAAGGAATATAAGTACTTCTCAATAAACCCCAGATCACATTATATCTGGGCAACCTGATCTTCGCCTGCCCTACCACCTTCATTTGTATGGTGAATGTAACATAAAATTGAACAGAAAGAGCCACCTTTGTGCCTCTTGTTTAGATCTAATTTCTGTGACTTAGAATAGTTCCATCTGTTACATTTCCCCTGGTGATTTATTTCACCCAAGTGCTTTCAGAGCAGCTTTTATTCCACTTTATAAAACTGCAGATTCTTCATAACTGGATTGCTCTTCAAAGGAACTTGTCATCCTTTTTTTTTCTTTTGTATATTTTTTTCTAATATCATTATTATTTTCCTGATTTGTTCCCCTGGGGTTATTGCCCTTATTCTCTGCCTCAAATAATATTGGGGACCCTTATTGAGGAGAGAAATTTTAGGAAGCTCAATTATATCTTTAAGTTCCTCACAAATGTCAGTCAAACAACATATCCCTTGGAGTCTTTTCAAATCAAGAGTGGAAAGGACCATCCCAAAAGCCAAGGAGTGTTGGACTCCCCTGCCCTCAGCCTGACCCATAATTTTTACCATCCCCTTTATTCATGACATTCTCTAAGAAGCATGCACCGGTGGGGTGGGGTGGGGTTAGGTTTCCTACCAAACCAATGCTACTACTAATACCCTGAGTCACTTTGATCCAGTCCCAGTATTTAATGCAATTTTATTTCAACCATAAAGGGAGCACCGTTGTTTTACAAAGGAAGCAATGTAATTGCTAAGGAGAAAGCAATGAAATAAACCTTAATGGGGCTGTGTTTCATTATAACTTGTCATAACTGATTGGATTAATGGCCTAGTCAATAGCTACAGGCAAAGAAGGTAATTTCAAATATATATCAACAGTGAACTAAAAAGGTTATGCACTTGACATAAACAGAAATGCTGACATAAAGTCTGCGGCAGGGATAATTATGGAAATGTGTTTTGCAACAGGAATTGCATACATATTTATTTTACCCATGAGAAGGAAAACAGATGGTTTTTTTAAAAAACCACCCCATCACTGATTGAGACAACCAGATTTCCACTTGATTCTCACAACAAAACAAATATGGTATAGTTCTCAAGATGTTTTTCATCTGTGCCTTGAGCCACACTTTTTTTTGGACTGCATTCTGTGTTTTTCTAAAGATATGAATGGAGCAAACAGCAGCTTCTTGCTCTGTAAATTCTAAGTCCAGTTTTTATATTTCATGTAGCCTCCTATTTGTGATCCGGGATTGGAAATAATAACAGCAGGAGAAGCTGGAACACGACACCCTTTATTCATTTTTGTAAAAAAAAATTACACAAACAAAGACAATTGGGGTGAAAACTAGAAAAATCCTATTGTATAATTTTGTGCATGGCATAAACCATATTGGGAGTTAGAAATATTTAATTTAAACAAATAAAAACTTCCTATATCATTTCATTTGCCCTGAGGGAGCTTTTGGAATACTCAATATGTGGGGGCAGAGACGTTAAAATTCAAAAATCACCACTGCCAATCCAGTAAAGTTGGGTGGACTTCAGGTATGCGAACTGTATTGTCTTTCTTTCTACATTTATTTCTTCTGATCCCAAAGCTTCTGGTCCTCTTTCAGTACTCTAACTATTTTGCCACTGGGCTTTCTTAGCGTCAGGGGCATGGGGACAGTAGGAAGGGGCTGGGAGAATGGGAAACAATGAGGGAGCAGCTGTAGTTACCTGTAACACTTGTGCCATGTTTGTCATCTTGACAAAGCGCATGGAGAACTACACTTGCTGCAAGTGCAAGCTGGTTGCACTATTAGAAGAGAAGGTCCAGCAGCTAGAGGCCCGAATAACGAACCAGCAACATATTAACGAGCTTGAGCTGTTCTTGGACAGAGTGGAACAGAGTATCCAGGTCCAAGATGAGACAGGGCACTTTTCCGAGGATGAAGTCACTTCCCCAACTCAGGAGGTAGATGTGTGGAGGAATGTGACTCAGAGGAGTAGAAGGCCAAGGGATCGCTCAGAGAGTCTCATATTGCACAATCAATTTGAGGCTCTTTCCCTTATCACACCTCATGAGGCATGCACAGAGGAACAACTGGTTCCACCTGAGGATCTCTCCCTCATCACAATTGATGAGATACAGGATCAGGTACATGTAGATGAACAGGCTGCAGGAGAGAAACTCCTTGTACTAGGGAATTCTATAATTATAAATACAGAGGGATGGATTTGTGATGAGCATGATAACTGTATGGTCACTTGCCTGCCAGGTGCAAAGGTTGCAGACATCACGAGAAATCTAGATAGCTTGTTAGAGAGAACTGGGAAGGAGCCAGTGATCATGGTACACATTGGTACCAATGATGTCGGGAAGGCCAAGCGGTCAGTCTTGGAAGCCAAGTTCAGGTTGTTAGGAAGAAGATTGAAGTCCCGGATTTCCAAGGTAGCATTTTCAGAAGTGCTACCTGTTCCTCGTGCAGAACCCGCCAGGCATATGAAGACTGCAAGGAGATCAAACCTATCCATCCTGAAAGAAATCAACCCCGAATGTTCACTGGAAGGACAGATTTTGAAGCTGAGGCTCCTGTACTTTGGCCACCTCATGAAGAGAGAGGACTCCTTGGAAAAGTCCCTGATGTTGGGAAAGATTGAAGGCAAAAGGAAAAGAGGACAGCAGAGAATGAGATGGTTGGACGGTGTCATTGATGCAACCAATATGGATTTGACCAAACTCCGGGAGCCAGTGGAAGATAGGAAGGCCTGGCGAGCTCTGGTCCATGGGGTCACGAAGAGTTGGACACAACTGAACAACAACAACCACCCCACAGAAATGGAACTAAGCACCCCATGCTTTTTCAAAGGTCTGTACTAGTGATGGGCACAAGTCACTGATTTGTGGCTCATCCGGTTCATCCTTGAGACATGCAGATTTTTGGCGGTTTCCTCCCCTGCCTTCTCCCTGTGGGCACCTATTCAGATGCAGCACCTTGGCTCCCCTGCCCCTTCTTCTCTTGATGTTGCCTCCTCAGATCTTGCCCACTGTAGGAAGCAGAGCTTGGAACCACTGAACACCTGAACTGCTAAACTGCTGGTTTGTGTCCATTTCTATACCATACTGCTCACAATGTGTCATGTAAATTGATGGCATTATGTTGTTGTTTTTACAAATGATCATTATATAAACAAATTTCAAGAAAACTCATTTCACTTTAAATAGCTACTTTCTGATTTAAAAACAAACAAAATTAGATGGTTTCTTCAAAGTAAGAAAAAAAGTGCATATTTTCGTGGCAGCTGAAAAGATAACAATTTTAATTGAGTTCAGCTTTTGTAAAATGCAACCCACTACCAGTTTTGCGGTTTTGCCCCAACTGAATTAGCAATTCTTGAAGATGGAAAACCCAGAGACAGATTAAGGCAGGCATGTCCAAAATTTGGCCCTCCAGATGTTTTGGACCGCAACTCCCACAGTCCTTTGCCATTGGCAATCTAAGCTTAGAATTCTGGGAGTTGTGGTCCAAAACATCAGGAGGGCCAAAGTTTGGACATGCCTAGATTAAAGGATGAGAAATCTTTCAGTACAATATAGAGCATTATGCATATCTGAAAGGCTAAAGGCTATGTAGGTTTCTCCTCTTGTACATGCGAACCTCTATCATAATTTTACTTCATTATTCCCATAAGGCTAAACAGCTCTTTGAGGTATTTTGTCACAGAGCGATTGCAACCCCAGTGTGTTTACCCATAGTAAAAAGGTAAAGGTAATAACCATAGGTAGCACCCGTAGTACAGATCATGTAATCATCTTCTGGGAATCTCTAGCACTAGATATTTGCTTGTCAGGGAAGTTCTGCTTGGGATATATACGCATGTATACTTATAATTTCTTTTCAAAAAGCCACGAAATTCAGTTCTTTAAAAAAACAACCTTCCAGTTTATAAATTGTGCTTCTGTATCAACAATTCAAAACAGTAGGCAATGGCCTCATGTTGCCACACAATACTGTGCCCATGTTGCCAGCAAGAAAAGCTTTACATAATACATGCCAGCCTAAATTTTGATGGCAACACTCGCAGTAATCAAGATGGTTTCTAGGATACCCTATTGTCTAAAGAAACATCAAACAAAGGAAAATCCCAGATAATTATCTGTTGATTGCAAAATGTAAATAAACTTAAAGTGCTGTGATGAAATTGGAAAATTTTCACCATGCTCATCCTACTTCAGTGGTGAAACATACTTTTTACACTTGTCCCTCAGGTTTAGATGCATTTCCAAGATAATGAATTGAGGGATCAATGAATAACAAACCATAACAAAACATAAACCATCCAGAGTTCTGGTTGGAAGATGGGAGGTATGTATGTATGTATGTATGTATGTACGTACGTACGTACGTACGTACGAACGAACGAACGAACGAACGAACGAACGAACGAACAAACAAACAAACAAACAAACAAACAAACAAACAAACAAACGAACGAACAAACAAACAAACAAACAAACAAACAAACAAACAAACAAACAAACAAACAAACAAACACTTTTTAAAAAAGTTTTACAAAGAGGAATCTGTTACTGAGTTGCTGTCTTAAAATTTCCATATGGATTTTGCAGCTGTTTCTGAAGGATGGGCTGGGACAATGAAACTACATACGAAGGCACTTACTGAGGTGGATATGGAAAAATTGTCAAGGGTAGAATTTTCTAATATTTTGGCTTGGATGCTACATTTCATGTTCCCAGCTCCAAATCACTGGACAGCAAAAAGAGAGATCTGTTTAATATATGGATTTCTGGTTTGGTGCCACCACATTTCTGCCCAGCAAGACAAATATTGACAACATTTGCAAACCTGGTAAAAGGGAAACAATAGTTAATTAAGAGGGTTTCTCTCAGCACACCATAGGAATGTGACAATATTAATAAGGAGACTATTCTCCCCACCTTTCACATCCCAAGAATTTCTGTCTGATTATGGTTATACCACGGCAATTCGTCCAATCAGGCAGAGGCAATTAGCCTAATGTACAACCCAGTTGTACTCAGGTGAACAGATGAGGGCTGCTATTTCCCCCTGTCATCCTTAATGATGATACTTTGCATTTAGCCACAATTACTTGAAATAAGCTGTTGCTTCAGCAGTCACATATTGATCTGTTTGTGCTCATTCTGCTCATTTGCAAGAGAGCTATATTGCAAGCGCTCTAACAGTAGTAACTAGAAATAGTGACAGAATATGAAAAAAGGGAAAAGAAAAAGAAACACTGCCATATTCAGATCTCATCACAGCCCCATGGCACAGTGGTTAAACAGCTGTACTGCAGTCAAAAGTGGGCTCACAACCCAAGGTTCAACCCCAGGTAGCCAGTTCAACATTTACTTAGCCTTCTATTATTTCAAGGTCAGTAAAATGAGTACCCAGCTCACTGGGGGGCGGGGCAATGTATAGCCTGAATAATTAAATTGTAAACCACCCAGAGAGTCCTTTAAGCACTATGAAGCAGCATAGAAGCAGCATACTTTGCTTACAATACAACATCCCAGAATGGATTTCTACAAAAAAAAAAAAAAAAATCCTTGCAACTTGCTCATTCTCAAAAGAATACTAAAGAAGTCACAAAATATTAATCGATGACACTTTAGCTTTGCTTTGCTTCTCTTTACTGCTGGATAGCTCAGTTTAGAGATTTGGCTACAGAGCTAGAGACTGTGAGTAGAGTCGAGTACAAATACAAAAAACAATTTTCAGAATTCATTCAAAAATTGCTAATTCATCAAATTGTATCCATATGAATTGGCACCTCCAGTGAATACAAATCAATGAATTTTAGCTATTTTTAATTCATCAATTTAGTTGGCTGTAAAATGCCTCTCAAGGCACATAGAGACACAAGATATGCAGAAAAGCTTCCCCTGACTCTTTTGAGGAAGACTGGGTTTCCTCAAGACAGTTGCTAAAGGGCGCTTTCCAAAGGCCCCCAACATTGTGGGTGTACAACTTAGATGTCTGAAACCCAATCAATACTAAACTTGGAGGGACTGTAAAGGAGACTCATGGGAGGTTTCTCCGAAAATCTAGGTCTAGACTCACAGAGCTTGTAGAGAATCATCATGGGAAGCTTCTCTACACATTTGGTGTCTCCCCCACACATGCCTTCTCAGCTTCCATGCACACCCTGCCTCTCTGGGCTGTAGAGGGCTCACTCCCCTCATGTTTTGGAAAGAGTTGCGGAGCTCAGTTAAAGCTGGTCCTGTACTTGAAGCAACTGGAAGAAGCTTCCTAAGGAAGAAGGTAAAAGGCTGACCCATAAAATCAAAAATGGATCCTCATCATTTCATGTGCTTTTTATGAGGGATCATCCCCAAACCACCATCAGATCACAGATTTCACCTGTTGGTTTAGTCTTCAATATATTAAATTAGTTATGTATCCAATTAGCTAATAAAGATTGAAGACTCTTCCAGGTTTTCATTCCAGGCATGAGCATTGGGGCAGATGGTGGTTAAGATTAGTTAGTTGGTGAATGTAAGTTTATTTGTGGGGGTGGTTGGAGAAAGTAAGAAAGATAAACTTACATGTGAACATGTGTGAGATATAAATATACCTTGAAGTACACAAATATACATATATTTTGGAACTGAGAACTGTGCTTCTAGGAAATTATAGTTTTCTTTAATTGACTTGGTTGTTTCTAGTAATATAGGCAAATCTATAGGGAAGAGATTAGCTTTCTTCATTACAATTGCAACTAGTAATGGGGTAAATATGTTTGTTTCAATTGCTGGAATCTCACAAATGGTTCAACGAGATGTTTGGTTTATGTGGAGCGTGAAAAAATTGGGATTCACAAGAAGATTTTAAAGAAAGGCAATCAAACATTTCTTAATGCTTAGTTCCAAATGGAATGGTTTGTTGGTGGTGGTGCTGCTGTTAAAGGAAGCATCTTGTCAAAGCAACCTTCAAAGAGATTAACACAGTTCCATATAAGATCAATGTAAATCATGTTTCTAACATGTCTCCAGATGGTATTTACAGAAAAAGGTAAAGCTTCCCTATATATTAAGATAAAAGAGAAATGTCAAGAGAAACAAGAAAAAACTTTGCAAAACTAGTGAAACTTAGATTTGGAACAGTTTTCTCCCTAATATATCACAGAGTGATAGAATTCAAAGGCCCTTTCTTAATATCATATAATAGAATCAAGTTATCTGTATGCTGTAGATAGCTGCAATACTTAATGACAGGTAAAATTGTTACTTTGTGGTGGAGAAAATTTTCAGGATTCATAACTGCAAGACTTTTATTTTCTAAATGGTAAGTTTCTTAATAATACAACCTATCCTGCAGTTTTCTTAAAAACCTGTACATTTGCACTGGTGGAAGAATCCAAGTACAACCTTCGGGTTTGGATGGATTGACTTCGACACCCTCATCCTCAGATGAACAGAACAATAAATAGTGGCTTTAAAAGGAGGGTGATTTAAGGCAGTCATCTGCTCTTCAGCTCTTGCCCCATTCACCCTGGGACTCCTATGAAGAATTGGCTTCATTTCACTCGAAAGTACTCAGGTTGAAAAGAAAGGCTAGAATCAATTGGGTTACAGGGAGGACCCAAGACCCAGGTTACAAGGAGGACCCAAGACCCAGGCCAAAAGGTATTCATCATGATCTCTCCAACACCAAATTCCAAGTGTGTGTGTGTGTTTGTTTGTTTGTACATTTGTTCATTCTTTGGCTTTCGTCACTGCCCACCTTTCACAGCCATACATAGTAATCAGAAATACAATAGTGTGGATAATCTTCACACCTGCACATAGCAATCAGGAACAGCACAGCATGGTAGAGATGGATCTCTAGCAGCACATCCTTGCTTTTTAATAAACAAGGAGAAACATTTACTGTTAGACAATCTGAAAATTTGCCCTTCAGTGTGATTTTTCATTTTCCCCATTCTTTTCTTTAAACTCTCAAATTTGTTTGATGCTAAATTACTTGAAGTCAATTCAGAAGCTTCTAGAACTGATGAAGACAAGGTAACCATTACAATGATTACCACCATTCTGAAAGGGCTGAATGCCACTTTATTCTCTTTATCCTCTTCCTTGTCACTGCCCTCTGTTCCTGAAGTTTTAAAAATGTTACTTCCTTTCATCAGAAACTTCCAGGAAGGAATGGAGAATGTACTGTAAACAGGTGCAAGTAGTTGTATGTTTGGTTGGAAAAATGGTGAGTGAAAATATTTCAGTCCTCCCGAGGTTATGGTATCAAGCATCCCTGTAGCATGGTATGGAATATGTATATCCCACTTGCAAGACCCCTGCTCTTAAAAATGGAAGGAGTTAAGCAATTTCTCTCTCTGAAACAGACATACACACACATACCCATTGTCTTCAATTAAGGATGGAACTTATTGTTCTATTTTAGAGTCATGGTCACTTTCATGAGCCCTAACTCATAATCCCATAATCAGTTTCACTCTGAAGCCAGAATGCTTCCAATTAGAGATGGACACAAAACAATTTTTCATTTTTGTTTTTTGTTTTTCATTTTGTTACATAATGAAATGACAAATGAAATTTGTCTCTAAAATGAAACGAAATGAACAGAAACACGGGATTTTTGTCGTACGTTTTGTTTCCATTACAGCAATGAAGTGAGCTGCCTTAAATGCTAATAAAATCACGTAAAATTGGAATAAATGGTAATGAAACGGTAACAAAACAGTAATGAAATGAAAACAATTTTTTGCAAAAAATTAACAAACAATGGAAACGAACCGAAACGGACCTCTAAACGACAAACGACAAACAAAACTCCATGTTTTCTATTCGTGCCCATCTCTACTTCCAATACCTTGATTTTATTGCAAGGATTTCTGTCTGCCACTCTCAGACTAATACAGCAGAGCCATCTACAGCTACATTTGCCTCCAGGTTGTTAGAATGTGCTGGATTTTTTAATCCCATTATGAAGAAATTTCAGCTACAAAACCACAGCTCTCTCTCTCTCCTCTTTCTCTCTCTCTTTCTCTCTCTGTATGTCTCTGTGGGTGTGTGGGTGAGTACACACAGTGTTTCCATTTATGGGCACAATCTAAGGAGTTTCAGCCAGTTTAGGGTGTGTCCAGCCCAAGCACCTGCCATTCAAGATATGTTGGAAAATACTGAGCACTCCCCAGCTCCTGTCTTAATTTATGGATTTATTTTATGCACTCCCCGTGTTTCTCAAGACAGCCCAAGATGGCTTATGATATTGAAGCAAACTAAAAATTGCAATAATTATAGTATTAAAACATTTTATAGCAATACCAGTTTAAAGATAAAGCCAGTTTAAAACATACTGAAAATAAAATGGCATGAAATTTAAATTTCTCCTCTTAGACAGCTAGTTTCTGGGGAGTGGTAGGAGCCTGGCTGAAGAAAAAAAGTCTTCGCCTGCCTGTGGAAGGACAGCAAAGAAGGGGTCAGCCCAGCTTTACATGGGAGAGAGTTCCATAGCTTGGGAGTGGCAACAGAAAAGCCGCTCTCTGCTGTCCTCATCATATGCACCCTAACTTTGTGCCAGGATGGTGGCTACAATTCTGGGTGAGCACAGACCTGGATATTATAACTCTGTTCTTTCCGTTCTGCAATGAGATGATGGATAAAAGAGGATCCATTGAAATGAACAAGGTTATTAAGAATCAAGTTGAGGCACAGAATATATTGAGACAATTATCTCTAACCTTGGGAATATTGCTTTTCTTCTAGTGTTCTTTCCTGGCCAGTAATAGCGTAATTACAATCAAAGGTTTAAATGGTAGGCAAGGGAGGTTCAAACCATATCATATAAGTATAATTAGAGAAGGGGGTATTTTAAAGTTAAGAACAACCATTATCCATTTAGCTCTTGGAGTATTTCCCAGATACAGAATTAGCCAGTGTGGAATAAGTTAATTTTGCATGCTGACTGGCCTTCCTCTAGAACACTGGTTCCTCGTGATCTTGCACAGTTACAGGCAAAATGAAGCATTGCAGTTGCCATAAAGTTGATGCGGTGGAATCTGAAGATACTATGGGAAAACATGCACACAAGGAATATGTAAAAAAGCAGCCAAAAGTATTTGCAAGCAGATGCATCATATAGCAGCACAAGGGCTATTTATATATCAGCCCTCTGCCCATAAATAGATGGGATTATGAGGTATAAATCAAAACACTTTAAATGACTGAAGAGTGTGGTACAACAGACTTTATCTTGCATTTTCATCATCCTGACATTTGTTGTGTGGCTGAGGCTAAGACATGGAAGAAGAGTTATATATCATCCCATATACCATATGTCTGAACAATTCAAATTAACGGTGGCCATGGCCATAACCTTGTTGGTGTCCAAGCCAAGGTTGCATTACCCCATCACCTGCTCTGTTGCTTAATCAGCAGGTGGCCAAGTACCTCATCACTTAGCTGCAGCTAGCAGCAGCAAATTGTCTACATGAATAGAATTCTGTCTGGTTTATTTTACGGGTTTTTCTTAGTCAGCCGTTTGGTCTGCTGAAGGGATAGGCTGGCTTGCTCCTCAAGATGGGGATCAGATGGTGCCTTTGCTGGATCAAACTAGCCTGCCCCAAGAGCAGTCCTACCCACACCTTTCTGTCCCCTGTCAAAGGCTTCTGCTTTTTTTTTTTTTTTTATGTGAGTACGATTGCTCCATTTCAGTTTGTTTCTAGCAGGTGCAATTGCTAGAAATTAAAGATGGGTGTTTTGTTTCAGAACGGGGCCGATTCTGAAATGAAACACGGGAGCCCAGCTGCCGTTCGGAACCGGTTCCCACCCTCCAGAAATAAATCAGCCACTGAATTACCTTCCTTTGGGTTGCGTGGGGTGAAACTCCAACTAGGAAGCAGTCTCCAGTGCACCATCTTTCCTCCTCTCTGGCGCTGGCCAATCAGAAACTCTGCAAGGACATGCAGCATCTGACATCCCTGGTTGGCCAGCACGAGAGAGAAGGAAAGATGACACACTGGAGGCTGCTTTCTAGTTGGAGTTTCACCCAGCACAACCCAAAAGAAGCTAAGGTAATTGTTGATTTCATTCTGGAGGGTGGGTTCCAGTTCTGAATGTTAGCTGTGCCACCGTGTTTTGTTTTGGAACCAGACCCCTTCAAAAATGAAACACCCATATCTACTAGACATCATCCAAAAAAGGCCTTCCTGACAATTGCCAATATTATGACATAGCTTAAGAAGCAATTCACTTCAAGTTATTGGCAAATTAAACACTTTTCCAGCTCAATAGAGGGGCTGAGGGAGTGAATTGTGTGTGTGTGTGTGTGTGTGTGTGTGTGTGTGTGTGTGTGTTAGGGCATTCATATGTACCACACCACTTTTCAAAATAAAAGCTATATGGGAAACTTTCTACCAGAAGCAGCAGGAGATAGGAGAGGGCAAAGAAGAGGGGGAGTTTTATCTGCTTTTCTTGATCAGCTCTGAATTGTGACAGATATGAAAACAAAATCCCCCACATTGCCCGCTTCCGAGTTTCCCAAATAGCTCTTTTGGTAAAATGAGTATTTAATTTTCTCCCCTTTACTTTCTCAGTCTCTCCACAGAACTGAGGAAGTGTTTAATTTGCCAGTCTCCCTAATGGCTCTCTTCTTCAAGAGCTTGACAATATTGGTAAATTGACAGTGGGCCACATAGTTTTACCTGAGGTCCATAAGAAATTTGGAAATGAGGTTGAGTCCAAATGACATATTGGACCTTTGAGAACCCTATTGATGGAAGCCATATGTGAAAGGAATTCATACACCCAGTTTCTCTACAGAGTGGCTTTGAAAAAAAAACATTTGTGTGACTTTCAAGTGTGCTACGACATAGTGAGGAAGGCAGATTTCATGTTTCCCACCAGCTTTCTTCTAGCTACATCTGGAACGGGAAAGGTTTGATAGCATTAAACCCCCCCCCATCAAATCCTATATACCCTCTCAGAAAAAGTATTTGAAATTTGCATCTTCTGACTGGTGGACACAAAACACTAGATCAGATGTTTCTCTCTCCCTGATGCTCTAATTATCAGTTCCTAAGCTTTGCAATCTGTGCTATAGCGCAGTCACAGTAAGAAAATAATGTCACTAATCAGTGCTCCATTAGTTGCACTGAAAACTAAACAGATTGAGTCTACTGTCTAAAAGAAAATAATGCCACCATTTGACTGGCATTAAACCTCATCAGATAGAGAAGAGACTTGGGAAATAAAGAAATCTAAGGTACAAGAGAGTTAGAAGCAGAAAAAGAGAAAAGAGACAAAGAAGTAAGTGGGAGTAACCAGAGTAGTACTCTGATAGTTGCCCAAGAGATACAGTAAATGTGATTAGAGAAAATAGTTTCTTCTTCCATAATTTCTAGGCAGTTCCTTCCCCAATGAAATCTGCATTCCTCCCAGGCCAATCTGCTGGCATAGAAACCTGAGTACATATGCTGTTATTAATGAAACAAGTGCCTGAAACCCAAAAGCTCATCTAGTTTTTGATATGCACAGAGGTGTAATGAAGGTCTGATGCTGCATGATGCATATAATTGGAACATGGAATTTTAGAAGTATGAATCAAGACAAGCTCAAAACAATAAAGCAGAAAACAGAACATTAAAATATCGCAATAACTGGGATGAAAAAAAAATGAAAGTTGAGTGGAGAAGGACATTTTAAATCAGGTAATTGCAATAAATTTTACTCTGGAGATGACCATCATGGAAGAAATGGTGTGGCTCTAATGGCAAGAAGAGATGTGAATGAATAATATCTAGAGATGGGCACGACTTAGCGGTATTTTCGTTTTCGTTTTCGTTTTTCGTTTTCGTTACGGAAACGAAATGAAAACGAAAATCGGCACCAACCTGGACCGAAAACGGAAACGAAACGACTAATTTCGAGCCAATTTTCGTTTTTCGTTACTGGAAAAGCACTCAATTGAGCTAAATGGGGAGAAACGAAAAATTTTTCGTTTTCGTTTTCGTTTTTTCGTTTTCGTTACGTAACGAAACGAAAACGAAAAATTTTGAAATTAGCCCACGAAAACGGAAACGAAACGACTCAGACCCTAGCCGAAACCGAAAACGAAAACGAAACTTTTTTTCTGAGTCGTGCCCATCTCTAATAATATCAATCAGACCTCATGAAAAGGCTATCAACATTACCAGTATTCACATGTATTCTCTAGGTACTGATACAGAAGGAAAAGATGAAAGCTTTTATGGCTGTGCCCGGGGAAATCTGACAATACAACAAAAGTTGTGTGCCTGAAATGCTTCAGTAAGAGACTAAAACCAAATGTTGCTGGATTATTTGGCCGAGGGATCATAAATGAAACAGGACACTGACTCAAAGACCTCTAAGGTAACCATTACAAATATATGCTTCGTGAACCAAATATATATGATTTCATTAATGTCACTGGGTGTCCAACATCCAAAATAGAAACTGAACAGTCTATATCATGGCTGTCCAACTTTGAACAGGCCAAGGTCAACTTTTTCTGGCCCAAAGTGCCTGAGGGTTACTACACTAACACCTCTACTTATGAATGTTGTCCATTCCAAGCATATGATCATAAGTAAAAAAAAATGTGAGCGGTCGTTTCCCATAGGAATGCATTGAAAATCAATTAATCTGTTCCGGAGGGAACGGATTTCAGTGCAATCCTATGGGAAGGCTGACCATGCACACACTGCCCCTGCACCTGCTCAAGGGAGGCACGTGCATGCTTGCGCAGATCACCCCTTCCAAGGGGCAACCCATGCAACCATGCACACACCTCCCTTGCACCTGGCTTGAGCAAGTGCAAGGGAGGCACGCAAATGCTGGTGAGTAGCTTGGGCAAGCAGTGGTGGCAGATGCTTGACTGGGCTGCTGGAAGACTTTTTTTAAAAAAAAAACTTGTGTTTTCCCTCCCAACCTGGATAAGGTTCAAGGTCATGTTTTTGGTTTACAAAACCCTCCATGGGACCTACCTATCTATCTGTCGGAGTGGATCTCCCAGAGACTAACCTTGTCCAGACCAACCAGAGCTTCGTCCTCCCTCTCTCTCAGAGTGCCAACACCAAGAGAGGCCCGTAGGGCTTCGACCCGGAACCGGGCCTTTTCAGTTGGTGGGCCCAGCCGATTGGAACAAGCTGCCAGCTGAGATTAGGCAGGAGGAGTCGTTGCTGGCCTTTAGAAGGGCCTTAAAGACCTGGCTCTTCAGGCAATGCTTTGGGGACCTCTGAGAACACTGTGACATTTTTTGTTTGTTTGTTTTCCTCTTGCCAGATCTTACCATCGTTGGGTGGTGTGAGGCCTATTTTCCTACTGGGGCCTCACTGGTGTAGTAATTTTATATGAACACATATTTTATTATGCTTGTACTTTTTATTTTATTTTATTTTATTTTTAAATTGATTCCTGTGTTTTGTATTGGGGTTCGATTGTTGGGTAGTCACTTTGGTGTTAACCGCCCAGAGTTCCCTATGGGAAAATGGGGTGGTTAATAAGTTCAAACAAACAAACAAACAAACAAACAAACAAACAAACAAACAAACAAACAAACAAACAAACACGCCCAGGACCCAACTCGACTGTCCTCTCACTCCAGCCTCCTCCTCCTCCTCTTCTCCCCCCCTTATCATTTCCAGCCCCCTCACCACAGCCATCACTGCCACCTACAGTTCTCACTCACCTCCACCATGTTCACCATGCAGATGGGGCAGGCCAAGCCAGCAGCAGGGAAATCACGTTGCTGTGGCACCACAAGAAGGGAATGGCTCAGAAGGGGAGCAAGAACAGCAACAGGAGCAGCAGGTCACGGTCTCTGTGAAGCGGCCATGGGGGTGGGAGGACAAGAAATCCAAGAAATACTCTAGGCCCTGATCAGACAAATGGACACCGTCCTCCCTAAACAAGTTCGAACATCCAAATCTGATGGCTGAATGTGCTATTACTGACCATCCAGCCTCTCTTACAAAATTCCCTATCTATCTATCTATCTATCTATCTATCTATCTATCTATCTATCTA
>JAHTLZ010000129.1:6276258-6291740 GCA_023846285.1 Phrynocephalus versicolor | reverse complement strand
TACAGATACAGTATGATTCCCTTCAAATGACACATTGAGTGGTCCTCCCTGGTTTGGAGCCAGGCAAGGCCTAGAAAAATTGGGCAATAATCAAACCCTTCAAATTGAGTGGGAATGCAGGAAGGTAGGCAGGCAGGCAGGCATGCAAGCAGGCAGGTAGGCAGGTAGGCACAGGGCCAGGCAGGCAGGTAGGCTGGTAGGCAGGCAAGCAGGCTGGCAGGAAGTTGGGCTTGCAGGGAGGAAGGCAAGCTGGGAAGCAGGCATTATTGCAGGCAGGCAGGCATAAGTGTTGCTCTGGTAGTGCATGTTAGAGCCAGGGAGGCCTGTTTGGAAGGAACTGGTAGAAGAACAACTGTGGGCCTAGGTCTTGGAGTGTTGGGGTAATCCCAACATGGAAAGGTTGAAGCGGATGAAAGTCAACCTTTCCATGGTCTCCGGGTCCAGATGAGAGCGGCGCGGCCTCAGGACATCTTCCATGTGGGAGAAGACACGCTCACTCTGGACACTGGTGGGTGGGATGGACAAGAAGTCCAATGCCAGAGTCGAAAGAGCGGGCCAGAGGTCTGCCTTTCTGGCCCAGTAGTGGAGTGGGTCCGAGGTGAGGGGTTGGAGGGGCTTGGCCATGTACTCCTTCACCATGGTCAGAGCGGGTTCTTCTTCCTCCCTTGCCTCCACTGAGGAGGAGACTGCCATGGCTAGGGCAGAGGCCGGGTAGTTGGCTGCTGGTACGGAACCTGGTCTCTGGGTGTACGCTCCTGGAGCAGAGGAGGAAGAGGATCCTTGCGAGGATTCCTCTTCTGCCTCGGTCTGGCTTCCTTGCGCCCTCGGGAGCGCCTGGCCCTGACTGGAGAGAGCCCTGACTTGACGGCATAGCTCCATCTTCCAGGAGTTCATGTCGGCAGGGCTTCCCGCCAAGGAACCCTTGACGCGAGGATCGCACAGGCATGCTATCTGGTAAACCTTTTCCCTCCTCAGTGGGCTAAGGCGGGTATCCATGCCGGTCAACAGCCTGTCTGCCAAGGCCCTGCTCTTTGGGAGAAGATCGGCTTCTTCCCGGATACTGGCCTCTAGGTGTTGGCAAAGGGCATGTATGAGGAAGAGTACGTGGCCCAGCCTGGTGTTGTAGTTGCTGAGGACGTGGGTGGTCTCCTAAAAAGGCTGAAGGATACCCACCATCTGGGAGAGGGCGAGCCACTCGGTAGCACCAATGTCCAACACCCTTCCCTCAGGCAGGACGCGGGTGGTTGACATGACGTATTCCACCACTTGCCTCTGCTCCACCAGGTGCTTGACCATTTCGTAGGTGTAAATGTAAATACAATATAGTTTAGTAGTTGTAGTCAGGGAATGAAATAAAACTGGTTTTCTGAATTCAAGTTCTGAATTCAACTTGTTCAGCTGAAATGGAATGTGCCTGCCTGTGTGTGCAAGTGCACACACAACAGAACAAGTGTATGTATGTAAAGAAACAAACAATGAGCTGGAGTAATAAATCAATGATATTGTAAAGCTGATGTGTCTGTGTGTTCAAGTGCACACACAACACAAGTTTAAAAACAAACAATGAAGTAAGTAATAAGTAAACTAAATGAATAATATTGTAAAATATTCTCCACTTAGGATAGAGGTTCTGCTCTTGGCTTGCACCCCAAATGTGTGTGTGTGCAAGCAAATTGAAGTTGGGAAAATAGAAAATAAATGGTAGTATATAATATATTTTTAAAATAAATCCACACCTCCCACTCCCAGTCGAACCTCCCCCTTTATCCAATATCAGAAAAAAAAAATCCTCACAAACTGCCGGAGAACAAATAAAGAATAAACTGTTATTCCCTTCAGCAGACAAAGCTGCAGGGAATCAAAGAAATTATTTTCTAATAAAATCAATTCCCTCCCTGCCTTCCTAACTTAAAGCCTAAAGCCTTCCAGGCCTCCCTCCTCGAATAATAAAATCTCTGTCTCGATCGCACAAACACCACCAGCACAGCCCTCCTCCCTCCACATCCAAGACCCAACTGCGATTTCTGGAAGGTGCCTTGGCTTTTTATGCCCTTCGAGACATCCAGAAGTGTCAGTTAAAACCTGGCCATGCCATTGGTGGAATTGTTCAAAAAAATTGCATGGTCCCATCCCATGCCCAGCCCAAATGGGCAGGTCTAAAAAAATAAAAAAATAAAATAAAATAAAATAAAATCAATGCGACGTTTATTTGCTATAAAAAACCCACTGCTGCTACTATTAAAATTCAGGCATTTAAAATAAATAAATTGCACATGTTTCTGTGGTGATCTGGTGTGTTTTTTGACCACGATTTCAAAAGAAAAATTGTGGTCGCCATTTTGGATCCCGCCCACCGCATGGCATGGTGAGACGACAAGGATGACCCCCCCCAGCCTGGTGCAAGCAGCCCAGGACAGGAGAGGAAGGGGGAAAGGCCGGAGACACCCCCCCCCAGAAACCACCCCTCTGGTAGGTGGCAAAGCCTCAGGCAGGCATATTTTCGCCTGCTTTTTTGGCCGGGAGTCGGGACTTTTTTAAAAAAAACTTTTAAAAACTTTTTCTGTGCTTCGCATCGCGCAATCGCCACGATGCCACAAACAGAAATGAAAAACCTGACCAAATTTTTCTTTTTTTGGTTCGAATTCGAGTTGTAACAGCTTAATTACCATTACGGTTTCCGTTACTTCCGGAAACGAAAAAATGGAAACGGAAACGAAGATTTTGCCGGTCCGTGCCCATGTCTAATTAAGACACTTAAGGAGGAAAGCACAAGATTATGTCATTGGCAACAAAAGTTGATTTTTTTAAAATTAACGACGGTGTTTTTAAAATACTTAGGGGAAATCTTAGAACTTCAACTGTAACTAGTTATAGTTTAAAAACTAACCCATGGTCTCTGAGAACTCTGTTGGAAATGATTTTGTCCCTTAGACTGCCCATTTCTGACACCATCTGATTATTACCAACAAGCAAAATGAGCTCTCTGTTTTCCCTTGAAGCCAAAATAGCTGAATCCAGCACATTTGAGAAAGACTCCTCACCACTGATAATGACACTTGCATAATAGTTTGAGCTTGGCAGTTGGCACCATTACAGTGAGTGCGAGAAGTTCTTTAAATACACACTTCCAAGGCATTGCTCTGGTAATGCACAGATTAGGCCTAAGCTCAATAGTGAAGCAGCAGCCGTAAAACAGAGAGCACGCCTTCCAGACAACTGTAGACAAAGTGTGCAGAGCTTCTAGAACTCCTTACTTGACATTTTTAGATCCACTATCATAAAAAAAACCTAACCTTTTTCATCAAGGACATGATTTACAATGGATAACCACATACACCCCTTCACATTGACAAATGTGCATTAAAGCCACCACAGTTAAACTCCATTCATCTTCCTTTCTCCATGGAAGAGCTGAGTGGTCTTGGTAAGATTATCCTTAGGCAGCCCCATTTTCTCAGAAAGATTCCTAATGGGAAATGAAATGTTTGTGTTGCACATCATTTAGTCCTGAAGGTTTTGATAACATTCAATAAATCAAATGTGCCCCCTCCCCTCCATATAGAAAATTATGGCCTAGTTCACACCAGCACTTTGTGATGTGCTAAACTAATTTAGACTAAAAGTAGGGGAACCCTTTTGGACTCAAAGTAGAAGAAACATGTGATTATTTCTTTATTTTATTTTATTTTAAAAAGCCCCCTACACATTAAAAAATAAAACAAAATCTACACAAGCATTCGCCTCAAGGGTGGTGGAAAAAATCTATTCTTATGTGCACAAGTAGCTGGCTTTTATCAATTAATGGCATAGGTTTATTTAGTTGCCTATTATATTCAGTTCATTTTTGTCCTATGCAAAACAGAGTTTTGAAGAACTTGTAAGCTCTTTTTGGTATATAGGTTGATCCTACTGGTTTAGAGGTAAATTTCAGGATTTCCCCTCTACAGTGGACCCTTGTATAACAAACAGCTTGTATAACATAAAATCTGTACAACATAAAAATTCTGGAGATAGGGGAAATTTGCTTAACATAATCACCTATGGGGAGAATCTGTACAACATAAAAATGGGATTACTCTGTTTTCAATGCATTCCTATGGGAACTTGTATAAAGGAAAATTTGCTTAACATAATTTCATTTGGAACAAATTAATTCCTTTATACAAGGTACCACTGTACCTTCATGAATTGCACTCTCTCTCTCTCTCTCTCTCTCTCTCTGAAATATATACCTTCTAAGAAACCATGTAGTGATGACCTACAACCCAGCACCATGAAAGGGTCACATGGCTGAGACTGAGCTCCTTTAAAATGACCTTTCTGTCCATCAAGGAATCCCTTCAAAAAAAGCATGCTGGGCCAAAAAGGTCCAGCTCGGGCAAGAATCAGAGTTGGGCCGGAGTGCCATTGCCTGTACAGCATGAGACTGCTGGAAGAAGTCTCACACCAGGCAATTTCACAAGTGGTCCAAAATGTGAGTTATTTCTCCATCTGATGGGATTGTGACTCTCCCCAAATATAATTATATGTACATCTCATTTCTCACTGATTCCATTTTAGCTCGGTTCCTGCATGCTCAATCAATAGTGCAATAACATAAAGCTGGAGACATCCAAGAAGTTTTGAGATGAACATTTCACGCAGAAGACACAATCCTATTAATAGTCTCAGCTGGAAGAGACCTGTTCAATAGGATTGAATAGATGAAGCAGTGGGGCATGGCTGAGCAGGAAGACTCCTTTCCCACCTCCTCACCAGTGTGGCTGGCTGTGCAGGGAGGTGAGGAAGCACTAACCAGGCTACTTCCCAGATTGGAACACCAGTGTCTGTCTCTAATTTACAATGATCCATCCCAATCCTTTTTAGAGCTGTCCTGTTCTTTTTTTGGCACAACGCTGGGGCTGCAGTGTTTTCAGTGCAATTTGGAGAGCTCCTCATTATCTGTAGACTTTGCAGATGGTTAATTTCCCCCCAAATAGGGTTGTAGGTGATGCTATCTGGCATGACAACCTTGTGACATATTTGTTGACCGGTGACATTGAAAGGAGTGGGAGAGAGGTGGAAATTGCCATTGATACATGCTGTTTTTCCTTGCTGAGGAACTGAAACCTCAATTTCCCTCTCTTCTCTCTACCCATTTTCTACCCACTGGCTGTGTGCTGATCTCATTCCCGGTTGCTCAGAGGGAAGTGGAAAAGAAACGAACTTTTCAAAGAAAGGATGACAGCAGTGCTGCCTGCCAAGAAACAGCTGTGGCAAATGTCCATTGCTCTTCTACTCCTTCCAGACAGCCCCCACCTCTCCCTCCCTCACTAACAATCTGCACAGACACGCCAGGAGGCCTGTGAAGGCTCAGCCCCTTGCCTTGTTTTGCTTTCAGTTCGGACTAACCTCCACCAAAAGCAGAGGGCGGATAACTTTTAGTGCTGCTCTCAGGATTGACATGGCTACCTGTTTTCCTTTGCATTTTGGGTCTCTTGGATAAACCTGAGGAATACAGGTAGCATTAGGGTGTGTGGTCAAACCATGTGCAGATCTTGCTGATCCATTCCTCCTTACTCCTAGGAAACTGGAGACCATGAAACACTGAAGCCTGGGTGAGCATGCAGAGGGCACATGCTGCCCCTGCTCTACCACCCCACCCCAGTATCCATTTTCTCCCTCTAGTTTTAAGATAATAAAGCATCCTGAACCCCACAATTCAGTGGACATGTTAATGATGCCTGTGCTGAGATGAAAGCCCAAACCACACAAGGATGAATGAAGGTTTTCTGGTTGATTCTTGAGCAGAGGATGTGCCAGATCATCCTGTGGATGATCAGCTGTTTGATGCTTCCCAGCTCTACCCTCTCTACTAGGCACCAATTTCGTCACTGCTTGAGGGAAGGAGGGCAGAGAAGCCAGGGTGCTGCCCTTGAGTGAGTGCTGCTTTGCAGGAGAACTCCATTGTGGACTGCCAAACACCTGCTTATCCAAAGAATGAACTGGCACAAATTGCAGAACTGGAGGTTCATATGTGGATGCCATAATTTGATTCAAATTTAATGACACCAAAAGAAGAGAAGAGAACACTGGCATCCTGAAGAACAGTGTCATTACTGATGGACTGTATGTCACAAGCTCTGAAGATGGGAAAACCAGGAAGACATGACATCTGATTTGTTTTGTTTAACTCTGACTGTATCTGATTTGATCTATTCATATTCTGATAAATGTGCTTACCTAATTCAAAGCAATCTACTCAGTAAAAGGAGTTCCTGTAATTACTATCATTTACAACTTGCTTCCAGGGCTTCCTGTGGCATTGCTAGCTGTAGCAGGAGCCTATCGTGGGTGTGACATGGCATTCCTGCCAGAGCAATGCTGTTCGGTGGCACAAAGTGCTTTCTTAAAAGTAATTTTCTAAAGTCTTCTATAATACAATTTTAACAGTAGTCTTACTTCTACTTGAGTGCTACCTGTTTCCCTCCCCCCACTCAGGTTTATAAAATAAACAGATGTCTTGAAATGTCTTTAAATATTATATCTTAATAACTTTCTTGAAAAAGGAACTTATCCTAAAGATTGGCTCAGAACCAGTTAGGGTGCAATAGATGCAGAAAAAAATCCACCATTGTTTAGGAAGCTCTAATGGTCTCTGCAAACCAACATGATAACTAAATACCTGTGCAAACCAACATGATAACTAAATACCTTTTGTGAGAGAGTATACCAGCAGATGGAAAGGTTGTTGTCACTGAAATAATCTTGTGCGTTCCTCCTTAAGTGCCTTAATATGTATTCCCCCCACCCCTGAAAGGCGACATGAACATTTTGGAAAGCAAATCAGAAGGAGATGTTTGCAAACAGCTGCTCAAATGGCTATTTACAATCAGTTCAGAGTTCATATACAGTAAAGCTAAGTACAAGGTTCTCTCAGTGCCCATTGCAATCAAGAAATCCAAAAGCATGACTCGGTGGCTCAAAAATGCTTATGGATAAATGGCAAGGCACTGTAAAAACAAGATGGCTGACTTTTTCTCCACCCTCTGTGGCTATCCTTGTAATGGGAATTTGAAATGTGGCAAGTGACTTTTTTTCAACCCTGGAAGAGGGAGAAAAAAAGACAACCAATCTGTTAGTGATACCAGATCAAATCACTGTTAAAAGTATAGCCACAGAAGCTGGTGAACTTCCACTACTTCTTATTTCCTAGCAAGGAAAAGCTCTGATTGCTTAATTTTTGTACATTATGTTGTCATTAAAGATACAAAGGCAGGGGTAGAAAGAGCTGGTAACTCATAGACCAATGAATAGAAGGTCGTTTTGCCAGGCCTTGATTTGAACAGGGCTCCTTTATGATCAAAAGCTGCCCAGGCCAGCCCTATTATAAGAAGCAAAACTAGGGTGAGGCAATTGGGGCCATGCCTCCATGTACCAAATCAACAGGTGCAGCCATGGCAATTGGTCCACCCCCATTTTCCTGCATTAACTCATTACAGGTACTAATTCTGGCAACTGGGGTAACTCCTTG
Organism: Phrynocephalus versicolor; assembly: GCA_023846285.1. Taxonomy (NCBI): domain Eukaryota; kingdom Metazoa; phylum Chordata; class Lepidosauria; order Squamata; family Agamidae; genus Phrynocephalus; species Phrynocephalus versicolor. The sequence continues at coordinate 6,284,227 of JAHTLZ010000129.1, read as the reverse complement.
GGGAAAAAACCAACACACCCTAACTCCTGATAATCCTTTTGGGAAGCATCATGTTAAATACAGGCAACTGTGCAGCCCCAACTCATACATCTGTGGCAGGAAGTAAAATGCAGGGCCAAGCTATGGTCAGTGCTTCAATTGTTCAGTTGAGAGGTAAATAATCACGAGAGCAGGAAAGAGTGAACAAGGCAAACCGTTTCATCTCTAAGCATTATCAGTTTGTTGTTCTTTGATCAGTTAATGACTATGTTTAGAAGTCCTACTATGCATAATAATCCCTCCACCTAAAGATATATCCAGAAGCTTGCTTCAAAATGCATATGGCCTTTAGATGGATCAGAGCATTGCTGAACAAAATGTCTTTTATTCTCTTCTCTTCTGATCTTAAAAAAAAAACAGTTAATACTTAGAACTTTCCTCTTGTTGATTCAATTTTATTTTCATCTCTCTGATGCTGAAGAAAAGAAACACTGTGCCCAAAGTTGTACTCAGAAATGCAGATATTAGCTAAAAATTCTCTGTGTGCTCTTCAAGATATTTACATAAAGAGTAAGCAAAGAATATTAATTTTGAGGGAGATTCTTTTCTTCCTTATCTACTTGTTAAAAAGTAACTGCAGAAATCTTCATCAGACATGAACATTTATGTTCCTCTTTCAGATAAATCATTTACTAGATGCTACTGATGGGGGGAAATGGCTTAGAAGCTATGTTTGAAATCCCCTTGCACAATCTAATGCCACATAGGGCTGATTGCATCATCATCCATAGCAATTTTTTTTAACATAAAACTATTGCTGGCCCAAGAGTGAGTGCAATTATTACAACCTCCTTTATAGTTGTTGTGAGTATTTTTGGGCTGTTTGGTCGTGGTCTGGAAGTTTTTCTTCCTGACGTTTCGCCAGACTCTTCTGTGGCTGGCATCTTCAGAGGGCAAGGAGTACAAGAAATACAACCTCCTTTCTTTGGCAAGTGAATGAGTTGAGAACAATGCTTCTATGTTCTGTGATTTTTCTGATGGCTTTGCATGAAAATCATATGGATGCTTCTTTTCCTTTTCCTTTGTAAATCATGCTAATTGTTTAAATGGTCGCTGACACATTTTGGCCAAATGTGTCCTGGATTGTAGCCTGAAGGACACAAAGCATTGAGTCCAGAGGTTTTCATTGTTCAGGAGAACGCATTTCCTTTAATGAAAACAAGCACTACATACAATCCAACCCAGTATATCTGCCTACTAAATTAAGACATGCCCTGCAAGAGAAGTCAGATTGTTACTTGTGACTGATAGAAACTCAGTGCCTCCAACAGCTGTGTGTATTAGATAGATATTCACAGGTGCATGTTTTCCCCTTTCTTTATCGCCTGCATTTCTGCTCAGCATACAGCTATTAAAGGCAAAAGTGTGTTTGTCAAAAAGAAGGTGAGAACATTACCCTTGGGAAGGGTAAGTGAGCATTACTACCTCAGATAAAGACAGAAGCCTGCCAAGAATTTGAAAGTGACTCTGGTTATGCCCATGTCTGGCAGTGAGACGTATTAATCATCTTTTAACAAGGTATTTATTCACCTCTTGTTGGTCAGGAACTCTTGCAAGAAAACCATTAAAATGTAATGTGACAATTTGCCTTGAATTGACATGTGATGGAGCCAAGAGACTTTTGTTTAAACAACTATATGGCTTCTAATGGGAGACACCATCCACCCCTCTCCGATGCCCATGTGAATATAATCACTTACACATTTTCTTCAACTGTTTCTAGAACAATTCTTTACACACAAGCAAACAAATAAGCACCACTGCCAAACACCTCAGAGAAGAACAATAACATTGGCAGGATCTACCTTGTCAGATATTTGTTGGTGGCTTTTTGTAGGGAAAGTATCCACATCAGCATAATCATGTAATTTAAGCAGTTTTAATAACATATCATACAAGAAGATCCATGCTGGATCAGACCAAAGGTTCATCTAGTCCAGCTTCCTGTTATCTCACAGTCGCACCACCAGATGCGTCTGGGAGCGCACGACACTAGATATCTGTCTCCTGATACCATTCCTCTGCATCTGGCCCTTAAAGTACCATGGTTTAAATCCTGGAAATTACACATCTCCATCATGGTTTGTAACCTGTGATGGATTTCTCCTCCAGGAATCTGTCCAATCCCCTTTCACCACATCCTGTGGCAGGGAGTTCCACAGACTAACAACAGATTGGGTAAAAACAAATTTCTTTTGTCTGTTCTCACTCTCCCAACCCTCAGGTTGAGTGGATGTCCCCTAGTTCTGGTATTTTGTGAGAGGGAGAAGAGTGTCCCTCTATCCACCTTACTCATGCCCTGCATAATTTTGCATGTCTCAATCATATGTGGGAGTGTTTTAGCATACCTGTAGGAAAATAAATTCCCTTCATCATCACCATCACTCTCACTTGCTTCAGCACACTTAAAAAAAAACACACACATGGCATATAGTGATTTTTGACTTGCCCCTAATCAAACCGACCCATGGTAATTTGTCCCATGGCAATTTAATACCTACCGAAGAGTAAAAGGCCCTGGTGGTTCCAACAGTGAATTTTACACCCTAATCGTAGTCCACCGTACTTTACACTCAACTGGTGTTGGTGTAATAATTTCACCTCATCAGTTAGCCATGGCAAGTAATGTAAACCTTACACAAACACCAATGGATTCAGATCAACAGGCCTGTTAGACTCATGATTATATATATACATGACATATGCAGCGCCGGCACGTCCATTAAGGCAAACTAGGCAGTTGCTTAGGGCGCCAAAATGGAAAGAGGGTGCTGGCCAGTCTGCCGCCCCCTCCGCCGCTGGCCACCGCAGTCCATCCCCCGTCCGCCCGCCAGCCGCCTGTCGCTGTCTGCCCATCGCTGCCCGTTGCCGTCCACCCGCCGCCCCCCACACCCATCACCGCCCACCCCTGTGCCCGTCGCCACCTGCCACCCACAGCCATCTGCCCCCTGCTGCCGCTCTGCCCCCCGCCACCCACCGACCCCCGCCTCTCACCTAGGGCGCAAAGAAAACCTAGCACCGGCCCTGGACATGTGATTGACACTGATTTACTTTTAATCAAATTATCCTTAAAGCAGGTAAGTAGAGCAACTCCTACCTTGAGTTTCTGTTCTAAGTTCAGTTTGGCTTCCTCTGGATAGCTTTCATATCACAGGTAGAAGCCTTTGACCCTTGGGATAATTGGGATAATTGATATACTTTGGGATAATCCTAAAGGATTATTTTGACTAATTTCAGTTGTTGTAACAGCAGTTGTATGCTGAGACTTCTTAGAAGGGCGGCATTTTTTTGCTGGGGATGCCATGAAATGAACTTTGCCTCAGGTGAAATTTTAAAATAAATTTGAAAATGCCCACTTGAATGAAGAAGTTTTCAAGGAGGTCCCCCCTAAAATATTTTTATAATGATGTTGTTAGTCCTGATGGGATCCACTAATTCAAGCTGTTTTGTGTGGTTGCACTTAGGAAAACCATTCAACCAATTTTAACTGTGCCCAAAGTGTTTGGTTTTTTAAAAAAATATTTAAAGAGACTCTTTTTAAAAAAAAAATGCTTGTACATTTGTGAATCCTTGGGAAGCATAACAAAGCTGTTTTATATCATTCCATTTCAACCCTTCTCATCTGCTTTGATATAAAACATGTTTTATGCAGCATGTTCTCCACATTCCTGTTTTATTTTTTAAAAAATAGTCTATTGTACCTGTTCTGTTTTTACTAGTACAGCTTGTCTATTAAATCCATGCAAAAGCCCATCTAATTAAATCAGCATTTCCTTCTGAAATCTATTCCTCTGCCTGTCAAACTCTATTATGCCACACAGATGAAAGTGTACCTGATTATTAATTAACCACATATGAACTCACCAAAACTTCCATCTGGTTTTTGTCAGAGGAAGGAGTTGAGGACTTACTGATCAAATGTGGTAGCTACAAACCAATCAATTAACATCAGCTTTAGAAATGATAAACTTCCGAAGTACTGCTCACATCATACTTTGTACTTTTCTCCACACTGACCATAACCACTGAGCATAGTTTTCTTCTGAAACTCTCATTCCCTTCTCTTTGACAGGGAGATTAATGAGACACATTCCAACTGACAAAGGCAGTCTCTCAATATAATCACAGCCACTTTGGTATTAGTATGGCCATTAAGCATGTTTCTGCAGTATTTTACTTCAGTACTGTTTGATTAGTTGTTTTTACCATTTTTCTGAGTTTGTAAAATTTGGAGATGGAGAGAATTTGAGAGATGGAGAGAATTTGAGAGTGAGGGAAACAAATGTGGGAAGGCGTAAAACTGACAGTTCCATCCATCCAGCAGGTCTTCAAGTGCTTCAGTAAGAAAAGCCTCCGTTTGAATCTCTCTTCTCCGGGGGGCGGCGCCCCGGCTTATATCTCTACTGTTGATCATGTATGATGGCAGTTGTATTGCTTAAAGAAACTCTTTAAATTGGGTTTTGCCTGTTTTGAGTCACTGAATACATAATATACATGTAAAGGCAGATTAATTCGATGGGGAATTGTGTTTTGGGGGAGTGGAAGTTAATTTTTTTAATTCCTGCACCAGAGGTCTGCGTATTTTAATGCCTCTTTGTGTTAATGTTTAAGTAGCTTTCCCCGTGGCTGACCCTCATACCTGTTTACCCTGTTGTGGGGGGATGGGGAAAAGGTCCAGGTGCCAAAAAGCCTGCAGGAGCCCCCTGCCACTCGCTTAGTCACCCAAACCCACCTCCCTCCATGAATTCTAGACTTTGTTATAGAAAGCTTGCACATGTGTGGCGAGGGTGTTCCTTCAAAACCAACAAATTAAATATTTGCTCCAAGTGAATTCAAAATGCAATCCAAATAACATGTGACTTGGAGTTAATTAACTCAATGACCCTTCACAATGTCAGCTATTCCGTGCTATTGCTTTAAAGTCACTGGGTCTTGAGTTCATCAAGCCAAGTTGGGTGCTACATCAGAAAATATTCCACCAAATGTAAAAATATTCTTCCCATTGTTGAATGCATCAAAGGTGTATGTCCTCTAGTGTAAGCAACAGCTTAACAAAGTACATATCAACACAAGACAATGGAACATATGCAGATTTTTCTTTTTAAAATAATAACATGATAAAATTTGAATTAAAAAGCAAAATTCCACAGTACCTTTACTGGACCCTCAAATATCATTAAAGTATCATCTTTTAAAGTTGTTCAGGACTCTACGCCATCCTGGGTAGAGGTGGGCATGAAACAGAAAACCCATGGTTCGGGTTCGTCTGTTTCGGGCCCACCCTTGGTTTGGTTCGGGTACGTATGATTTTTTTTAAAAAAATTGTACGAATCCAAACCGATCCAAACTGCTTTGGGTTCTTACCAGGGGGCGGAGGCAGTGGTGGCATTGAGGCACTGGCTCGGGGCCAGCACCTTGGGTTCTTTTCCAAGGGCTGACCACACGGCCACTGGGGCTGGGTTAGCACCCCTTTTTATTTTTTGTTTTGTTTTTAAAGAGCCAACTGCATGGCTCCTGGGTCCAGGTTGGCACTTTAAAAATTATTATTATTATTTTCTTTATTTTAGAGTACCGACCCAGGCACCCCTGGGGCTGGGTCGCTGCTCCTTTTGTTTTTCTTTGTTTTTCTTTTTTTGTATTTGATTTTATTTATTGATTTTTTAAAGTGCTGACTGCGTGACCCCTGGGGCCAGGTCAGCTTTTTTGTTTTGTTTGTTTTTCTTTATTTTAATGTGCCAACCCAGCCACCCCTGGGACTGGGCTGGCACTCGTTTATGTTATTTTATTTATTTTGATTTTATTTTAATTTTTTAAAATTTATTTTACTGCTGACCAAGTGGCACACCTACCAGATGTAGCGCGGGCCGGTTGGCTTTTTAAAAAAACTTTTGCCGGCATGCATGCCGGATCTTTGTTTAAAATTTTATTGTATTTTCATTTATTTATTTTTTACTTCTAACCATGTGGCCACCTACCAGCTGTAGCACAGACAGTCAGTTTTCTTTCCATCCCCCCCTCCCCGGAGGCACCTGGACCCTCCCTGCAGCCAGGACGGAGGACCCCAGGAGCAGCACCTGGTAGGAGACACTGCCGGCAAATGAAACAAACCAAAATGAAACGGAAATTTCTGTTTTGATTCATTTTGTTTCTCTTAGAGGGGGCAGTTTGTTATGTAACGAAATGAATAACAAGTGACAAAATGAACCAAATGTTCGTTTCATGCCCCTCTCTAATCCTGGGTATTACAACAGTTGGGATGGGAGAAGAAGATTCTATAGTCACTTTGGCCAAATGTTATATTGATGGGATCCATAATTCTTTCCAAAATGGAGATTGCAGGCTTGTAGCATCAGTGTAAACTCTACACTTCACAACAGTGTAAAGTTGTGAGAGACAATGGCCAACATTTGGTTGTGTTGTTATGCAAAAGGCGTAACATTCAGTGGTGAATTGCCATAGTTAGGATATATCTGTAGGCATTGTGTGTTGTACACCAAGTTACATGACTCAGTATGCAACAGGCAATGCCAACAGTGATTTCTTATGGCAATTCACCATTGAAAGTTTATGCCTTTTAGATGACTGTGCTATGGGAATTCAGCAGTAGGATTAATGGCTGAACTCTCACTATACAGACAAAGGGATGCAGGGAAGATTAGGGTGGAAGAGGCACCTACAAATACCATCTTTGGATAACAAAGTTGCAGGTGGGACACCAGTGCACTTATTTATGGGGTGTGAATTCAATGTTAACCCCCCTCCAAACCAAAGCTTAAAAGTATGCTGTTGAAGCAAGCTTCAAATAGCTCATGCTGTTTTAAGACCATTCAGTTACATTTTATATAAAGTGGTACCTCAGATAACAAAATTAATTCATTCTGTGGGTCATTTTGCTAAGCGAAAATGTTGTGATCCTAGCCTAAACACAGTTTTATCCCATTCAAATGAATGGGAAACCAATTAATCCATTCTGGAAGTCTGGGGGGGGGGGGGAGAGACAGAAAAGCCTCCCCCCACAGATCTCTTTATAAAGTACTCTAACTCCTCCTGCCTCTCCACAAACCACAGGGTTGCAGTGCATCCTGGGTAGACTTTTTCCTCAAAGCATTATGATTTTTTTTTTTAATCTGAGGAAGCCCATAAGAAATTTTCATTAACTGAAACAACCCTATTCCTGGAAATTTCATTTTGTTATTTGATTATTTTTTTTCATTAACAGAGGCATTCGTTATCCAAGATATTGCTGTACCTTGTCATAGCCAGTGATACTAATGTCTGGATGAGATAAACATATAAATAAATAACAAGTGAATTAAAATAAATAAATAAATGAATGAATAAATAAACCACAAGTGAGTAACTGCATCCCTCACCTTATCTAAATAAGATTTTTGGTAGGAGCTATATAATAAGCACAAAGATTCTCAGGAAAGGAACTGCCTGGTCCTAAAAAACTAAATCCTGAGAAGTGCAAACAATTGCTCCTACTGTTGGATCTGTTTAATTTTATTCCTTCTTAAGCTTTCAATCTCAGTGGATTTTTTTTTAAAAAAACCCTCAGCACCCATTGATAGCAATTAACATATTCTTTTTCTACTATATATCCTGCAATGTTGCATATGTCTGATGAATAACAATTAAGGCAACATGACTATGCATAGTTTCCCCTTTTCTAGAATAATTGGCTTTATCTTTTGCCTACAAGCCACACGCTATACTTTAAAATCTACTCATTCTCTTATGTGCTATTTGATGTTGCAGTTCAATGTAGGAGCCTAAATTCCTTTTCCTCATGCTTCTCTTTTCATCATGTTTTTAATTATTGTGGTTTAATTGCTGTGAACCTCTCTGAGCCACACGAGTTCTTGGTGGGTTTTTAAAGTGCATCTTACATAGCAGCCATTTGCTGGATAAAAAATAAACCTGCCTG
>JAHTLZ010000129.1:6229779-6276248 GCA_023846285.1 Phrynocephalus versicolor | reverse complement strand
TCACATGAACTGTACCAGGTTTGTGATTCCTTCAGCAGCACCTTCCTTTTCTGTTTCTGAAAGCTAAAACATTGCTGTGAATTCTCAGCTACCCACAGTTGGTTGCTATGACACAGTGTTAAGACATCATGGGTTGTTGTTCATCTAAGATTGTATTTACCTCATTCTCAGACCTCCTAAGGAACACAATTTTCATTATGTCGTGATATGGGAAAACCACAGAATTCAAGAGGGTGTACTTTTGTTTTCTGATGACTGTAAATGTTTAGCATAATGCACATGGCGTATTTCTGTTCTTTTCTGCATTGCATTATTTTATTAATTGATGGTCTTTGATTGTAATGAAGTAAATATTTGCTCTTAGAAAGGTCATTTTGATATTAAAGGGGACAATGGGAGAATAGAGCATAAGGCAGAGAGCCAGCAAAAAGGTTTGAGAAGACAAAAAATAAAGGGGTGTGGGAGTGGTCTGATCTGAGATCTGCTCAACAGAGCTTACATCAATCAGATTTGAGAATAATGCAAAGTACATGTGTGTGTTGAATAATATGGCTTTATCAAATATGGATGCAAAAGACAAGGCAAAGGAAAGGCCTAATCCTAATGGACCAAAACTAGGTCCATCAATCTGGTTCTCCTGGCTGGCCCACCCAAAACTATCAAATTATATAAAGTGTTCTGCTTATATACCACCCCACACCACTTCAAGTAGTCTCTGGGTGGTTTTAATGCAGGCTACACATTGCCCCCCCCCCAGCAAGCTGGGTACTCATTTTACCAACCTCAGAAGGATGAAAGGCTGAGTCAGCCATGAGCCTGTTACCTGGGATTGAACCAGCAGAGGCATTTAATCACTGTGCCACAAGGCTCTAGTCTAACACACAATTATTTCCTTAAGAGACCTACAAAACTAGGGGAAAACTCAAAGGCAGTTTTTAATCCCAGTGGGCATTTTCCCCTGAAAAATAATTGACTCCAACATGAAACCAGATAACCACTTCCAAAAGTCAGCAGGGTATCAAAATGAAAGTTGTTTCATTATTGCAATATTTATTTATTATTTACTATTTTATTTGTTGGATTTTTATACCGCCCACCTGGCAGCGAGGTCACTGGGTCAGCTGGAGGTCACTCTGGGTCAGCTGGAGTCTCTGCATCAGCCTCAAGGGCAGCCCCACATAAAGAGTGTTGCAATAATCCAGCTACCACAATATAGTAGTTCCCCACCACAACACAGTTCATATATTATGGTCACAGTATATCACAGTTTTTTTCTTGAGAGAAGCACGCTTCCAAAGAATGGCTTTTAACCGCCTCCTAACACCTCAGCAAACAGACCTGGGGCTGCTCCTGCCAGCTTGTGCTTCCAAAGAGAGGTTTTTAACCCCCTCCTGGAACCTCAGCAAACAGACATTGGGCTCCTCCTCCTAGCAGTGTGTGCCAGCAGCAGCAGTCCCAGGTCTGTTTGCTGAGACTTCTGCATATTCACAGATTTTCCTTATCGTGGGTGGGTCAGGCACCTAACTCCTGCAATAAATGGGAAAGTACTGTGGTTACAGGCAAAACCAGCTTCTCTATGTCTATGGGCTTTATGTATATACACCGCTTCTATGTTCTACAAGAACAAAACTACTTCAAAGTGAATCCAAATGTAGAGATGGGCACAGAATTAATTTTTCATTTTGTTTTTTGTTTTTCATTCCCTAACAAAATGAAAAATGAAGTGACCCATCAAAGAAAAATGAAACGAAACAAAACAGGATTTTTCCTTTCAATGCATTCCTATGGGAAACTGATTTGGTGTGGGAAACGGTGGGCTTTTTACACTGTTTTTTCCTGCCCCAAGCCCCATGTGCCAGCTGATCCATGCTGGGGGGGGAACCATTTTCCCCACACCCCAGTGCCAAATCAGCTGGAGTACGGGGCTTGGAGGGGGGAGTTTAAAAGCCCTGGGCTTTTAAAACTTTTTCCCTCCCGCAATCCCCACATGCCAACTGCTCAGCACTAGGGTGGTGGGGATTATTTTTTCCACCTCAGGTCCAATCAGCAGGCATGTGGGGCTTGGGGAAGGTGAAAAAAGTGCCTTCCCTCCCCCATGGAGTGCATTGGGGGGAAGTGTGGGTCCTTTTTTCCCCTCCCCCAAGCTCCACATGCCAGTTGTTTGGTGCTGGGGTGGGGAAAAAACCTTTTCCCCCTGCCCCAGTGCCAACCAGCTAGCATGCAGATCTTGGGGGAGGGGACAAAACCCGCATCTTTCCCCCAGACCCACCCCATTGGGGGAAAGGTGCAGAGTTTTAAAAATGTATTTGAGCCACTGAGGCAGTCTCAGGGTATTTGTACACGACCCCTAAACTCCGCCGCAAATGGCTCCCAGCTCCGGAGCTTAAAATTGTTTCCCCACCAGCTCTGCAGTTTACAGAAAATTAAGTGCGGCCACGCCCACCTAAGCGCGTCCCAGCGCACTTTCAGGTACCTGCTCTTCGAGGGTGATAAATCCCAGATCCGGATGTAAAGGAGTGAGAGCCCGGCTCTCCTCGCTTCTGTTTGTTGTTGTTTTTTTGCCTCCCGCCCCTTTAAGAGAAGGAATCAGGACGACGGGGAGGCTTGGACCAGCAAATGGAGGTGAGCCTGCATTCTTTTGTCCCCTTTTTCTCCCTCCCCTCACGCAGACAGGATCAAGGAAGTGCGGAGGGGTGGGGACGCAGGAAGAGCAACGAACCCCCAAGATCTCTGGTCCGAATTTAAGTGGCCAGCGGATCTTAGGGGTCATGTGATAAGGCCCTCAGTGGCTCAAAGACATTTTGAAGAACCTGCTCCTTTCCTCCCCAATGCACCCCATGGGAGGGAAAGGTGCAGGGTTTTTAATAGAATAGTCAAAACATTTCCCAGAGGACACTCTTTTCTCATTAATTGGCATTTGAAGTCTAAGTAATTCACCCTGTAGGAGTAGGAATAAAGCACATGTCTTTACTTATTGTTATTTGGAATGACAGACTTGTCTATGCTGCTTACTTTACTCCACATACACTTAGCAACCAACTCAAAAGATCAACAGCAAACAACCAATTGCTACCAATAGAGGAAAGCGAGGGAAAGAACACTCAGTGTAGGAGACTCTCTTTGAATTTAAAGGCTGTAAGAAAGGATTTGTTAGTGCTGGACGGAAATCCAATCACCTCAGCCCAACGAATTACCTCTCAGACAAACTACAGACATGAAGGCTATAAACAATTTTCCAGCAATATGCTAGTAATTTATTTATTATTTATTTTTTATTATTTATTATTATTTATACCACACCATCTAGCAACAGAGCCACTCTGGGTGGCATACAAAATTAAAAAGTACCAAGTACAAAATAGTATATAATATACATAAACAATACAATATAATGAACACAATAAACAACATAACTAAATCAGATCAGATCAATAGAAAATGAGAAACAGCACTTTTGTGCATAGTTTTTGCTCAGAAAATATTAATGAATGTATAGAAAACTGCTTTCTGAACAGGGGAAGGGGGCTTAGGCACTATCTGTCTTCCATTTATCATGCTACTGTTCCATCCCCAGATAAATCAGAACCATTTCACACCTACACCAGGAAGGCCACTGCTAATGACCCATACTTAATGGGTGTTGGGAAGGGCACACACACCCCAAGGCATTCTCCATCTAAGGAGACTATTCAGACCGGGATGGGGTGAAGCTATAAACTGGGCACCTCCCACCAACCTTCCTCAAACTGAAGAAGCTACTTGGATGAGAAGTGAAATGTTTTGATCCCACAAGAAAAGAAGTCCAGTTACCATGTACCAGAAAGATACTTGCAAGTAGAAATGGGCATGAAATTGTTTTTGTTTCATTTTTTTTGTTTTGTTTCAGAATGAAATGAAAAATGAACTGAATTTTAAAGAAAAATGAAACAAAATGAAACAAAAATTTTGGTTTGTTTCCTTTCATTTTTATCCCCCCAACTGGGTACATCTTTAAGGGGTCCCTCCCTGAGCAGCTGCTGATGCCAAGCCCCTGTGGGGAGGGTTTCTGAATCAGTGGGGAGGCCTTCCTGTGGCCGGTGTGGCCGCTGCTGCAGCCGCCAGCAAGCTCCCATGGAGAGGGTTTCCAAGGCCAGAGGGAGGCCACCCAGCACCCATCGCAGCCGCTGCCACCAACAAGCCCCCATGGGGAGGGCTTCTGAGGTGGTGGTGGGGGGCTTTCCAGTGCCTGCTGCCACCTCTAAGGAGACCAGCTGGGAAAGGTGGGCAATGCTGCTGCGAAGCCCCGCCACTGCCGCTGGAGCCCCACCAGAGCCCAGAAGCTACCAGGGCCCAGAAGAGGAAGAGGTGAGTGCAAGCTCCCCATGTGGCAAAAAAGTTTTAAAAGCCATTCCCCAAAGCTCCCAATGGGGGGGGGAGTGCGGGCTTTTAAAACTTTTTTTTCTACCACTGAAACAAGCACTGATGGCCACCATCGGCGCTTGCTTTGGTGGCTAACAAAAAGTTTAAAAAGCCCACACTTCAGGCATTAAAAAAAACCCCAAAAATGTAAAAACAAAATGAATTTTTGTTTAAAAAATCATTTCAAAATATAAAGAAACAAGAGGGGATGGAATGAAAAATGAAATGGGGTTTTCCAATTTTGTGCCCACTTCTACTTTCAAGTTTTAAAATCATGAATGTGAAAAGTCCACAAAACTCTTGCAATTTCACCCAGAGAGCAGAAAAATATCTGAAATCACTTTTGTACAGTTCAAATACACATTGGCTTTCCAGCTGAAGGAACCCTTTGTTCTCAACTAACTAAATCTCATCTGTAAGAACAAAGTGGGAGTTTATATATCTTTGAAAGAGATGTCTAGAATTTCCATATTTTCCTGATCAATACAAGGGAGCATGGAAGAACTATCCTTTTCCATTACTTTAATGAGCACTGAAGAGTCAAAACAGATTACCCAGCAATGCTCTACTACTGAAGGGAGCAACTGTTTTTCCGAACATAGTTGCTACTGTCAAGTGTAACTTTAGGCAATAGGAAGAGTAAGGTAACAATGCAAGGCAGTGGTTATCAGAGTGTGTGCTGCAGTGCCTTGAGGCGCTGCGAAATCCTCTTATCTTTTGGCATCACCTCCCTCTCCTTGGCTGGTGGGCCCCACTGCGTGCTGACCAGGATTGTGCCTCATGCCCTGCCTATGTTCAGGTGTATTTCCCAAGGAGATCTGTTCCCGTCCCCCCATCCCGTCCCCATATGCCTGCCTGTGGAGAAGGTGAAGAGGCAGATGTGACAGTGGTGGCACTCATCCCCCCTTTTTTTTTCACTGGGGAGACTCTAGGATGGAGTCAAAGGAGCCACGACTCAAAAAAGCTTGGAAAGCACCGACCTAAACATGTTGGGAACCTATGACCAAAGAGGAAGGATGCCGCAGTGCCAGACAGAACTGTGCTCCATGATATGCCCTCTGCTCCCTAAGCTAGGCTGAAGCCCATCACCTGGTATGGTGGAAAATGTCATTCTGTGGGGAGTATGCAAGCAAGGTTCATCTTAAGTCTGATCAGTACATGAAAAAGAGAGCCACATTGTACCTTGGTGTACTAGAACAAAGCAGAATTTTATGCTATGGATATTATTGGAGTATGAATTTGAAATTGCTTGTATGAGATAATTCGAGGTCAGAGTTATTTCCAAAGTCTCCCTAATGAACTTAAAGAGACTATGGAAGAGACTTTTTCAAATGTTATACTTTGTGCTGTAAAACAGCATCGAACAGATGGAAATGTTCCACCTTTGCTCTTTTCCCCTTTGTTGTTTCTTTTCAAAAAGTCACATGAAAATTAGTCACTTCTATTTCCACCCCCCCCAGCATACACTTTCTCCTATTAATTTATATAACAGCTAATGTGTGAAGGATGAGTGTTATCCCTCATTGGAGCTCACCACTTTTTAATTAATTTCTCAGCAGTGTATTAATTAGTCGTGTAGAGTATTCTAGAACTCTTTGATACTTCCTTAATCAGATTAAGAATTTATTATGTGAGCATCTATAATACCACATGTCAAAGTCATTTAGGGGGAAAAACACCTCAAGTCCATCAGAAAACATTCTTACAAACTTTGTTAAAGCTATGGCAAAAGAAATAATGGGAAGGGAAAACTCATGGAAGAGCTACCTCTGATTTTATGCACTGTATATAGGAAAGTTCTGTGGTCTGTGGTATGGTCATGAAAATGGCTTCTGATTTCAGTCATCAGAACAAGAATATGTTGTCACAACAAAGAAGAGCCATTTGCCCACAGAGTCTTCTTTCTGCCCCTAAATCACATTGACGAATGCATTTCTACCAGTAGAAACAAGCATTGTGAGGCAAGCTGGACCCCTCCAAGATAAATGTCTCAGGCAGCAAATGTAATGTCCATCTCATGCCTGCTTCTTCTAGACTCCACTCATCTCTATTTCACAGCTTGTCCTGAGCTCAAACAGCTTTTTGCCTCTGGTGTGTCAGTGGGTATTCTACCTTCAGCAGATACTGTACACATGCCAGTCCAAGCAGTTTCCATGTATGAGATAGAGAGAGATGGCTTTCTTGTCCTTTTGTCCAAGGTCAGAAAATGTCTTGCATGAGCCCTGTTTTAAAACGATCCTCCACCCCATCTTATATGTATCTTGTATATCACATCTGGACATTCCTGATCTTTGCTAAATTTGTTTTGCATGCTTTCCCACTTCTCCCCATTTTTACTGGGGCATAGAACCCATCAATTTATTCAAGCATTCTCTTGCTAAATAAATGGGCAAGGAAGGGATTTGCATGATTCTGGATCAGGTTTCAGAGCTATGTAGTGGACCTCCATGTGGCAAGGAGGCTTTCTGCTTCACATTAACAGTAGGCGAAAGAGAGGGGTGTCTAGAGCTCCCCCATGCCTATGTTTCTGTAATCCAAATGAGAACTGCATGTGTTGTTGTCATTGCCACTGATTTCCTAGATCTAACATGGTTCTGGATGTGCTATCTAGAATGCCCCTGAGAGAATGGCTGACTATGTCCCTAAAAAAATTATTTGGACACTAAGGTTAACAGTGCTAGATGCTTCTGTGTTGAATCAGGGGATCAAACCAACACTCCCCGTTCTCTCTAGGCCTCTCCTTTTTCTATAGAGCAGTAAAAACAAAACAAATCAAGCAAGCAAGCAAGCAAACAAACAAAACAGAACAAGCCTTTGCAGATGATGTGTATCTGTTTCCGAAGTCAGAAATGTAGTAGATATAGCAAAGAGGCACAAGAAAAAATAAATTAGCACAAACTCCCATGACCTGTTCATCCCCTCAGCAATGTACAGAGAAAGACTTAATCACAATCTCATAGCTGAATTTTAAAAAGGAGAAAGCACAGAAGGGAGGGAAAGGGGGTAGGAGGTGGAGAAGAAGATAAGAAAGAAATCAGAGAATGGAGAGAGACACAGAAACGTGAAGCCATTGCCCTCATCAAGGGAGTGGGTCAGAACAAGCCAAGGTTCAACAGAGAAATAGAATTTGAGCCAGCCACTTTTTAAAAAGAATCAAGGCAGAGCCATCTTAATTTAAGAGTTTTGAACTCCTCTTCTGTAAATTCCTGCTATTGTAGTTTCCTGCTCTCACCCCTCTTAATTTGCAATATTTCTGAGATCATCTTTTTTGCCAGAACCCAGAAGGTGCTTTGTGTGCATGAGAAAAGCCATTCTGGGATATTTGCTCCCCTTCTAATAAGTCAAAACACTGAAGAGCAGCAGGTCTGCCTCTTGATGCTAAACATATGGATATAATAAAGAAGACAAAAACATTAAGGTGTCCTAAAGACTAACTTTATTTTAATTTTGAGAAATGGAGACATGTTAGTCTGAGAGCATTTCAATAAGAAACACAAAACTAAGAAAAAGGGGGCGAGAGAAAGAAGATTGTGGCATCTTTAGAGTAACCACTAGAGATGGGCATGAAACAATTTTTATTCTTTTTTTATTCATTATTCATTTTGTTATGTAACAAAAAACAAACCACCTATTAAGTGCCTACTTAATATCTGCCTATCATCTAAGTAGAGGCAGTGTCAAATCAGAGTTCAACTGGATTCACTGCACTTCTTATTTTTACAATTTTAATTCATTTGTTGAAATCTTGGAGAGATTTGTTTTGGTTTTATATGAAATTTGAATTTGTACACATTTTGTGTATTTCGTAATCCAAGAATTTTGTTTGCTTTTTGTTTACTATATTTGTTTATTATTTATTTACTCATTTTGCCAGTGAGTTTCATATGAGAATGGTGGGTTTGTGTGTGTGTTCTGTCCACCAATATCTAGCTCATTACCTATGCACTGTTTCCTGATGTATTAAAAATGCATTGGTATTTTTTGATTCACATATTTTCATTCAAGAACTTGCTTGCAAAAATCTGAAGTTATGCACAATGCAAGTGTAAAATTTGATGACTTCACAGTAAATGTAAACAAAATGACCTTCACATCCATTGAGATATTAAATTGCTAATTGCAAGATCGTATGACACTTTAAACAATAATGTCCAGAATCCCATTATCCACACATGCTACTAAGTCCAACAGTGTAAGAAATATAATAAATTGCTGAGGCAAACTTCCACAAGTTTAAAAGTTGGCACTTGTGATTTTCCTCCTACATAAAGACAAGCAGCTAGTGTGCAATGAGAAATATGCTTACTCTTAGGACTGCAGGGCTGGAAGCAAACCTATGCATCACTGAGGGCGCTTTTACATGACCTCTAAAATCCACTGGCAACTTAAATTCAGACCAGAGATCATGGGGTTTTGTTCTGTTTCTGTGTTCCCACCCTTACGCACTCCATTGCTCTTGTCTGAGATGAGGGGAGGGAGACAAAAAAGGGGGAAATGCAGGCTCACCTCCATCTGCTGGTTGGAGCAGCCCCGTAGGGATTCCTGTCTCTTAAAGGGGCAGCAGGGACCAAAAAAACAAACAAACAAACAAACAAACAGAAGGCAAGGAGAGCCCAGCATCCACAGCTGTCAAGCCCTGCACTCAGAGCACAGACACAAACAGGGTTCAGTTCTTTGCCAAGATCTTTAGTGGAAAGCCAGGCAAGTTCAAGTCCTTTGCTAACAATCAAGTGCCAGATAAATAACAGAATCCAACTCCCAGCAATTACCAGTCCAATTCAAAACCAGAATGTCTCACAGAAGCCAGATGCCAAACCCAAGGGAACAGATCAAGCCATTGTCCAGGAAGCCAGTCCAAAGTCAGGAAACAGAGCCAAGGTCACAGACAGGAACATGACATATTGCTCCCCCAGAGAGCTCAAGGTGAGCTTACCAGCTTTATCCCAAAACAGGGAACACACCCTTACTTCTGGAAAGGCTTCTGCTAGTACTCAGGGCTTCCCGACCTGATTCCGCGTCTAGCATCAAAGACCCTTTCCCTAGCTCTTCTGGTAGCACGTCTTTGCAGAATCCTGCTCATGGCTCTTCTAGGAGGAGAAGATATGTTTTCAGCTGAGTCATCAGACCCAGCTGCCTGCTGATTTGAGCTGCAAGGCTCCTCCAGCAGCTCTTCACCATTTAACCCCTCCTGGCAACAGCTTTATAATCCGCATCAGAATTTTTTTACCTCCGGAGACTAGGTACTTGTAAAATGCGCTGGGGCACGCTTAGGTGCGCTTGGTTGTACTTAATTTTTTTTTAAAGTCCGCAGCTGGTGGGAAAACAATTTTAAGCTCCGCATCTGGGAGCCCTTTGCCTCAGATTTTAGGGGTTGTGTAAAAGCAGCCTGAGTCCAGCCCCTGTCAGGGAGGCACAATGGGGAATTCAACTTCCAGCCTCTGGCTCTGCAGCCGGATGCCTAAACCAATGGGCTCTCATAAATGATCTCATCTTTGAAACTAAGCCTCAGCATCTTTAACCAGCAGCAGTTCACAGTAGGGAGCTGGGATGCAAGAGTTCTATGGGCATGTGTGAGAGGATTCTGACCAAGAATGAATGTGTTTCAATGTATGTTGTGCATCTGTTTTGAATCTGGACTAAAGAGCAAGTGTTTTGGAGTGGAGGAAAATTGTTTTTCGCACAAGATGGCGTGGAAATGGGAAGTATAATCCATCTGGTCCCACCCACATTGTCTCTCTCACACACACTGCTTTCTAGCAACAAGGGGAGTGTGGGGGAAGAAACTCCAAAAGGTGCCAATGGGATATTTCTGTGTGTCCTTAATTTCAGCACTGGAGATATTTTTACAAGGATTATGCGGGGAAGATAAAGATTGATACTCTCATTACCCATTGGCATGGTCCCACTCAAAAATGCCCCCTTCCAAAACAAAACAACAACAAAAATGTAAGCCTGCAATCTATTAGCCAGTTAAAGGCAGAGTTAAGGCACAAATAGTCTACTGCTCGGGCTGTTGTAGGGATGAGATGGTGTGCTCTTAAAGATGATGATCAGATGACATCTTTGCTAGAGAGCACCAGCCTGCACCCACACCGTTCTACCCACACTTTTCTGGCTCCTGCCAAGGGACTTCTACTTTATGTATGTGTGCATCAGATCACTCTAGTTTGGATTGGTTTATTTATTTTCATTTATATATCACCCCTTTAGTGTAAACTGCACTACCTGTTTCAAAGTGTGTGATTGCCAAAACTGATCCTAAACAGGTCTTCCAATTTGAATTCGATAGGTGGGCCACTTCAGGATATCAGCAAATGAACCAGATGAGGGAAGGGAAAACAGAAAGATAATTGACTGTATATCTCTCAAGTGCTGCATCAATTATAAAAAGAATAATATTTTTTCCTTTGCCTCGTCTTAAAGTTCCAGTGGTGGAAACACCCACAGTCCAATCTGTGAATCTGAGAAAGAAAAACAAAGACTTAAAAAAAACCCTGTTGCAGCATGTTAGCAATTGGCTAAATACATCTTCCCTCCCCACTTCTGCCCTGTGCTAAGAAGGAGACCTTTTTGTGTGAAAGTAGATCATTTTACTCAAGCCTGACGATTCCAAACTGGCTCACACTCGCTTTCTCCTTGCTGCTTATGTAGCTGCCACCTTCCTTGGGAGTTAGTCCTACTGAATTCAGCACTACTTACTTCCGATTAGACTCAGGAAGGACTCAGCTTTGAGTTATCGATCTTTAGAGATGAGCGGTAGCCCCACCGTCTGATCCAAAATGACCTGACTTTAGTTGTTAAGGTGGTCTCAAGCTGTCTGGAGTAGTAATCAAAATTAGAGACACTTGAACCAGCATCTGACTTTAGTTGTTAAGGTGGTCTCAATCTGCCTGGCGTATTAATCAAAATTATAGACATTTGGACCAGCATCTGACCGACTATGCCTGGAACAACTCTTGTGAGTGATTCATGGCATTGCAACAACAGAAACTGAGCTGTTGAAAGTTATCTCTTTTTTGAACTGCAACATGCTAAAGCCCCAGCTAGCATAGATGGCAGAAAGTTTAAAAGCTGGGAAACATAAAAATACTGTTTCAACTCCTGGTCACTTGTTCCCAATAATAGATTATTTCTCCATTGCCTGTAGAATTCATCGGAGGGCAGCATTCTCTGATGGCATGTTGATCTGTGTATTCATTTTCAACAGTACCAAGGAGAAAAGCAAAACAATGTACCTTGATACTTGGTAATTACCGGACTATCATGATATTTAGTACTCATTTCCAGGCCCCATCATTATTGTGTGTGGCAAAATTGATAGGAGCCTGTTGGAGAACAAGAGAGGGATAGCAAACAAACTGATTCTTTCTATTGTATGAATGCTCTTAATTGCTCTGCATTTTAGTACCTTTGTGTTCAAGAGACTTCAGTGATGACTGTTAACTTCTGTAAAGTCGTGCAGTCCAATGGACACATCAGGGATGTATAGCACATATACTATTAGATACAAAACTCCTATACTTTTCTTCACATGCAATCAAATGCCAGTAATTTTTTTTTATTTTTCCAAGGTTCCGCTTCTAGTACTTTTCCTGTCATTATTACAAGCCTCTTGCAGACATAGCTGTGTCTCTTTCCTTTTTTTATTTTTTTCTTTATTATTATTATTTTTTTTGCATTTCCCCAAAGCCTTTGGGTTTATCACAGTTCTACTGCCATCTAGCCACTGAATTAGGAAGCTGCAGAAAAGACGGTGAAAGCAACATTCTCTGTCTTGGCTGGAGAAATCCGATGAGATGATAAGAAGAGCCAAATGAAACATTCTGACTGCCACACATGGATGCAACATCAGTTAGCAATGCAAAAGGGCATACCCTGTTGGGCAACTTTGCCCCTGAGGGACACAATATGTCTATCTTAGATGATTTCAAGCATCACATTCTGTTTCTGCATTCCTCTGAGTTGTTTTTCTTTTCATTCTCCCCATTCTATTTTTAATATGCTGTATTTCAAACTAGTAAGAAGCATAGCAGAACGCCACTCCCTCCATCCCCAGTAGATGTGGTTGAACTGACTGACTGCTCTACAAACATTTTGGAGCTAGATCCTTTCCCCACCCCAGCAAAAATGCTATCACAAATGGGAGATCCCCTGTAAGAGAACTTTGCTGGGAATATAGTTTGTTTCTAGCTGAAGGAAAGCCTTGTAGGTGGGATGATGCCAAAGTTTTGGATAGTAACAGGTATTGCCATGCTTCACATTCCATTGTTTTTTGTGCCCTCCAGATCTCTCTCCTTCCAAATATCTCCACCATATGTATAACTCTGTGCTTATTGGAATGGCAGAAGTCACAACCAAACTAGAAGGGCTCCTAGTCTGTGGTACAGCATGTAATTTGGATGCATTTAGCCCCGGGTTCAGTTCCTGGAATTTCTGTGTTGGGTCTGGGGATGACTCTTGTATGGGAACTAGAAAGTTGCTATACGTTAATATAAAGAGTACTGAGCTGGATATGCCAATAGTAAGCATTGGGCTAACACAGCATCTAGTAGTACTTCCTGAAACACAGGACCATTTTGCTCCCTAAGGCAAAGAACAACACGGGGACTCCTGTGTTTCCTGGACAGAAGTTAACTGGATAGGCAACAGGGCCTTACTTTAACATTGGCAGTCAGATAGGGTCCCCCACCAGACCCTAAAACAGAAGACTATTTGAGGGGGGTGCATCCAACAAATTGTTAAGGTGGTTTATACCCCACATGCCTGGTTTCTGGCTAGCTCAGTGGCATAGGAACCAAAGGTTTGGAGGTCAATTCACCTCAGTGCCTCCTGAAGGAGGTCTGGACTGGATCCATGGGGACCTATCCAGCTCTGCAGCTCAAATGTGGTGGTTAAGGTGGTTCCACCCTAATACTACAGGGACCTTAATTATCTGTATGCATTATCTGAATGCAAACTTCACATAGTATTCAACTGAGCTCGGATCTGGCATGTTATGCATACATTTTACTTCCACTTAGTATTGCCATTGAATCCCGTCCCGTCCCCCATTATCACACCACAGGCTCAATGCAATGTAAACTAACATTCGAAGAGTTTACATTTTGGGGCTGAAGCTTTCAGAATCCTCCCATTCGGGGGGGGGGGTCTAAAAGAAACATTTCCCATCTCTGGTTCACATTTTTAGAGAGTTACCTACAAGTTCGCCTGTACACGTACCTAAAAGCCAGGTTTTTCCTCCCTTTCCCTCCAGCATATGCAACATAACTTAACTGAAACCCCAGCATGAAGAGGCCACGAAGACTGTAATTTCACACCTATGATCCCAATCTAGGTCACTCTTCCATGACTGCAATTTACATTTCCAAATACAGTATTGAATCCTTCCTTCCATCAAAGTTCTGGATTTATTTATTTATTTATTTATTTGATTTATATACCGTAACCATCTAGCTACTCTGGGCGGTTTACAGACATATACAAAATACAAAAACAGATTAAACAACTTAAAATAGTAAATAAAAACTAATCAATCAGACCAAATAATCAAATCATCATACTAAAAAGAACAAATAAGCAAATAAGCACAAAAACAATAAATCAAAATGATTTGACAATTCAAAATAAGAACAAATGGAAAAAATAAATAAATAACTAATAGATTGAACTCATGGGCTTTTGTATGTCAAAGATGGGTTCAGATGCTGCGTGGTAACTCAGTTGCTAGACGCTGCGGCATCACCTTGATAGATTTATCTTGTATAATAGATGAAAAGGAACAAGACAACAAATCCTCTTTGGGGAAAATGGGAAATGAGGCCCAAAGGTAGTGTACATTCATGTTAAGAACAAGAAATCAAGCAACCTTAATGGGGTGTTGTTTATTAAAATATAATCTCTATAACCTTACCTTATTATACAAATATAGAAAACATGGCACATTTAGGTTTGAAAGGATGATTTAGATCATGGCTAAAGGATTCCTTGGCATCACAGATGCCCATGTTGGTGTACTTTTGTTTAGGGGTTAGGGAAGCCACATCTCCCAGATACGTTTTTAGCTTCATACATCATTACCTTGTCCATGACCGAGTTCCTAGCAAAGATTTCTCCAGATATAGCCATAAGAAGAAGCGGAAAAATACAGCTCATTCCAAAGCTATTCTTTTTCAAAAAAAAAAACAGATGAAAAACTGAAGTTTTTCAAGACTTCTGGAAAGCCCGCTTGCCATGATCTGTGCAGCCAACTATCTTTGCACTATTACAGATGTCTGTTTTATCACAGCCATCCTGCAAAAGCTCTTATGCCAGGATCTTATGCACCACCTGTCACAAAAGTGCTAGACATGCTTGAATGTCTAATACACACAGCTGGGAAGAGGTTGCAGGTGAACATTACGGAAAAAAACTGCTAATTGCTCGGTGCATGGCAAGCCAGGAACTCTGATTTATATAAAACATTGTGTGAACCATTCTCTTTTCTTACAGTAATTGCTGCTGCTGCCACCTCTTTTTCTTCTTCTGATCTTGATCTTCAAACTGTCTTTCTGTTGTGAACTTGTGACATTTGTCTAAGACTATCCCACACACCTTATGGTGTAGCATCCTGTATTAAATGTATGAGTTCACTGCCAACTCATATGATGATAGCCATCAACTCGGATGGTTTTGCCTGAAATGTGGTAGCTCTATCCCTGTCCACATACTGAAGCTAGATGGTCCAGCAGCAGATTCTTACTTTAACATTGGCAATGGGATATTGAGGCAGCAGACTCTTTGAGGTCTCACAAAGCAGGTTGTGTGGTTGGTGTGGTATATACCAGTCTGCTTTCTTGGTGAAAGAAACCACGGTAGAGGCTGGCATTCCACACACACATCCACACGCCCATCTTCTACTCCCTTTGTCAGTTGATTCACTTCATCTAATGATAAGGCTGGAGCTGTTCAAGAATGACAGGACTCCTGATGTCTCTTAGCCCTAACAGCCAAAGAGAACTCTGAAGTACAGGGACTGTACAGCTGAATAGCCGGTGCTGAAATGAAAATAGTCTTCCGATTCCTCTCATAGTTACTGGAAAAAATGGGTTGGCCATTGTGGCAAAATGGGTAGACTGTGACTTTTGGCCTTCTCGAGTGGGACACTCCTTGTGTTCACTTGAACACATGCCAGTAGATATCAATGGCTGTTTACTAAGGAAGGGAGATGAAAGTTTATCAGTGCCTAGATAAGAATCTGTTTTCCACTGCTGCACAAAGGACTGGGTGAGCTTCTCCTTGCCCATCTGAAATGGCAAGGAATTATATATGGCAGGTGTTCGGCCAAGGCAAAACACAAGCAAGAATACACAACTGGGAGGAGACTGTATTCACTTGGTCATTAGCACTGGAGTCCATCCTACTAGTAAAATCTTGTAACAGCAACTTTAAGGGTTTTGCCTCTATCAAGCACATGTTAAAAGCAGGACAACCTTGCTGGAAATAGAGATAAGTGCTGTGAAATAAGTACACCTTCTCAATGATAATATCAAGAGATATTATCCCTTTCAGAAACTGCATGAGACGGGGCCATAATCTAACTTATGTGAAATGCCTGCATACAGTCCTCCTTTTCCTTTGCAAGTCACATTCAAGACCGCAATATTTCATCTGTTTGTTGGCTAACAAATGGAGGGGACTGACTGAGGCCAAAGAAAGGAATGTGCCTGAAGTTGCTGATATTGTGGTTAAAGTCCAGTATTGGCTAGTCCATTTTCCCACGTGCCACTGAAGCATATCACATGATCATTGCATTTCACATGATCATTGCAAACCAACTATTCCTCAGCCTGACTGACTTCAGAAGGTTGTGAGGGGATAATATGGTTGTGGGAAAATCATGACCAGTAGAGATGGGCATGAAACGAACAATTTTTTGTTTTTGTTTTCATTTTTTCGTTTCGTTACGTAACGAAATGACAAACGAATTTTGTGTCTAAAATGAAACGAAACGAACAGAAACACTGGAAATTTTGCCGTGCGTTTCGTTTCCGTTACTGCAATATAAATGAATTTCTTAAAATCCTTAAAAAATCACAAAAAATTGAAATTAATGGTAACAAAATGGTAACAAAATGAACGAAAACGAAAACGATTTTTTTGCAAAAATTCACGAAAAACGGAAACAAACCAAAACGGACCCTCCAAATGACAAACAACAAACAAAATGCCATTTTTTTGATTCGTGCCCATCTCTAATGACCAGATATTTGAAAGGGTGCTGCAAAATTATATGAAAGTTGGTTTTACTGAGTGGCTTATGGGTCACATGGAAGCTAGTCAAACTAAGATTCTACTGAATTAGTATTAACATTCTCTATCCAGAAGAAAAATCATATGTACAACAGTGGTTTGAACAGTGATATGCCCTGTCAGTGATACATTCATCAGAGAGCTGAATATTCCCCATCAACTCTCTTATTTTCAGGTGGGTTTTGTTGTTTTTGTTGTTCTATGCTTTTTGTTTTGTTTTGCTTTGGTCTTATCACTGCAAATGGCAGAAGCCACAGCTATGTTGGTAAGAGAACCACCATTTTGAATCTGTCACAGTGATCTAAGAGCAGGGCATGAGGTGGAAAGGGCTGGCATCTCCATCCACACACACACACACAAACAACAAACATACAAACAATGGATGGATGATAATTGGAAAATATTCTAAAAAGTAATCTTTTTTTTTTCTGGAGGGCAAGACGGGGGGGAATCTCAGGAGTTTTCTCAGGGAACAAAAAAATCCTCTCAGCATAAGTCATTCAGATGAAGGAAGCTTGGAAAGGATGCAACTCACCCCACAATAATAGAAAAGAATAAACACTCAGTCATTTGGCTGCTCTGTGTGTAGCTTTAAGTGTACTCTCTTGTTAATTGACTGCCTGCATTGGATTGTGGTTGTCCCCACGATAATTTATGTCTCCATTTGTTTAAGTAGGGTATCATGTTGTTTACAGCCCAGGTAAGAGCCCAATACCATTTCTATGTTATCCTTCATAATCAAGAGAGTAAATCTATAAAATTTAGGCATATTAAAATCTCTACTCATGGATGGGGATCTTGTTTTCTGAATGCCAGACTAATGAACTGTTTGAGTCAGATGCACTGCAAAAGCAATTACACGCCATGATAAATGAGTTCTTCAGTTTGGTTCCAGGTGCCGCACCTGATGCATAATGGGAAAACAGAATAAATGAACAGTTTTCCTTGTACATAGGTTATATGTGAACAAAATGATCAGAGCCATCTCTTTCCATTGTCCCAATCATTTTGCATCTACAATTAATGGCCATCAGAGGAAGCCATTTCTGTGACAAGGTGCAGGCAGAAGGCCTAGGGGGACAGTGTGGATTGAATGAAAACAAAGGGGGATTGTTTTGGGAAACAATTTCTAAGGGCCCTTGTATTAATCATGTCTATTGTCTACATGAAATATTGCTGCCATTCATGCACATAAAGGCTGGCTCTCTCGCACACTGAACCTAGTATAAATACTTGCAGTAAAATTATAGAGTAATGGCGTTTGGCAGTACACCTTCCACTTATTTTCTACAGTGCCACATTTGCATTTTTTTTGTTTGTTTAACCTGGCAAGGCAAGATTGTTCAGAAGTGATGCTTGGTTTAAAAACATAACGGTCAATGCCTTCCATATGCGCTGTCTTAGGCGAATATTCAACATTACCTGGCACAACAAAGTTTGAAATAGCATAGTCTCGAAATGAGCTGGAATCTCTAGTATGTATACTTTATTGAAACAGCGACGCCAACGATGGCTTGGACACATTGTGAGAATGGATGATGGCCGGATCCCAGAAGATCTTCTGTACGGAGAACTAGCACAGGAAAAGTACCCCAGAGGGAGACCACAGCTGTGGTATAAGGATATCTGTAAGAGGGACCTGAAGGTCTTGGGAATGGACCTCAACAGATGAGAAGCCCTGACCTCCGATCGCACAGTTTGAGGGCAAATGATACAGCATGGTCTACATAAATTCGAAGAGGCATTTGTCCAACAGGCAGAGGAAAAGAGGCAGGCACGGAAACAACGAAACCTGAGGACTGGGCAAGAAACAGAATATATCTGCCCCCAGTGCGGTAGAGACTGCCATTCCCAAATTGGTCTATTTAGTCACACTAGGTGTTGTTTTTAGGATCTCTACTCCAGGCATGATACCATAGTCTTTCGAGACTGCAGGATGCCAATGCAATGCAATGCGGAAGTATGGGCAGAGCAATCTACAAAAGGAATCCTTATTTTTCTTTGGTGAAAAATCAGTGTTTCAAAGCTCAGTGGAGAGTGCAAAGAACATCCCCACTGAAATTTTATTTTATTTTATTTTCTCTCTCATCCTTCATAAAAATCCCAGAATGAGTAACAGCGTTAAAACAGCCCCCAGTGAAGTGCCACAAATAAACATTTAGTAAATCCTGTAAACAATCAGTAAGCAAAAAGCAGGCAGATTCATTGCCACATCCACAAAACATTCATAAATTTCTGGATAAACAGATAGGCAGAATATCAGCCTAGCACTAAGACTGCATACCAAACATATACTGTATGTGCTGGAGAGAGGGACTGAATATCAGGGCAGCACCCAGCAAATGATTTGTGTTTTGTCACTACCCAGTATACTATTTCTAAGGGTAAATCAGTAAGACAGGGTGTGCCCCCCCACACACACACACACAATAAGCAGGAAAATAGTTCCCAGCCAGACAACTAACACAACTCGTAAGAAGAGGGAAAGGATGGCTCCAAGCAAGAGAGACAAAAAATAATTTTCACTCCATCTAACTTTTGTATATATCCACCCCTAAGTCCATTCTGTTTCCTTTGTGAATTAAACAGTAGTTGTCAAAAAGTCTGTGCCATCTGAGTGTTTATTCTCTCATAATGTACTTTTCTAAATATTATCACATTTTATTACCCACACCCATCAAAGACTGCATTGCAGCATATGGAAAACTGAGAAATCTAGTAGATATCTATATTCTGGTTGATCTGTTCATCCAGGAGATGTGACTCAGGCACCAGATGGTATTGCTGTTTCTAGCATCAATTGATCCCCTGAGCTTCCCCAGAAGCAGGTTTGAAGTACCTCTAATAGTGGTCTGCTTCTTCTTCTTTAAAAATCATTTACAGGTTGGAATCAAATTAATGCACTTCAGCACTTGTCTCCAAACAGAAACTATCTAGAAAATTCACACAAGCAGGACTTGACAAATGCCACCTCTGTTCCAGACATAATGATGAAGTAAAGGTAGTCTACCTATGATTCCAGACATGCTGTTTTGGAACTTTCAGTTTCACAGAAAGGGATGAGGAAGGTCTTTGAGATTTCTCTGTCACAATCAGAAGTCAGTGGCACCATTCTTTGTTACATTAGACAGCTTCAGCCCAGGCTGGGATAAGTGTCACTGCACATGCCTCCAAGGTCTCTGGCATATCAAGAAAACAGCAGTGACCTGACCTCTCACTGTGACTGAAACCTCTGAGATTTTGAGACTGAATCCTAGAAGTTTCCTAAGCCTCGACAGCCTTTATATCATATGTATTGGGATGTTTGGCATCATGGATCTTAATCATGACAACACTCCCACTGGAACAGGACTTAAGACATGGCTGAAGAGGGGATATGCTCTCACACTCAGGTCTGGGCAGGGCTCTAAGGTGCCATTAATTGAAGAGAGAGAGGAGACCAAAAGACAAACATATGATGATTTTACTTCTGGCCACAGTTATTCCTCCAGCATTGGCACAAAGGCCAGTGGGCAGTGGTATCTTTTTTTTTTTTTATCTTCAGCACTGCAGCAACTACTAAAAAGAAGTTGATGAAACGGAAGGACAGGTGAGAGACAGAACCTAACACACTAATTCTGATCTGGCCACTGAAAGAAATAGAGAAAGAATGTATTAATTAATAGTACAATCCAATACTACTAGTATAAAGTGTATACATCCAGATAGGCATTTAGCTTGCTGTTTTGATCACTTTTGGTGCTGCCTGTGTCAAATTAAATTACAGTGGCCATATAGGCAGGCAGGCAGGCAGCAGGCAAGCAGGAAGGAAGGAAGGAAGGAAGGAAATTTTAAAGAGCATATTCTAGCTAATAATGATGGTGCAGGTCTTTTACTTCAGCCAGCAAGTAAGTAGCAGGGCTAGCTGAGTGGGTGAAAGGAGTGCATAGGACTCAGTGACTGCAGTATGAACCCTCCCTAAAACCGCAACAGATCAAGTAGGCAAACAAGGCCACTATTAGGTATTGTTGTCTTGATAAATAAGATAAAATATTCCATTAATGCCATATTTAGCTTCAGGAATCTCTGGGCGGGGCTGCTTTCTGCTACGAGTGACTACACACTACCTGTTCCACTCTCTTGTTGTGCACAAACCACACCAATACCCTGATGTTGACCATCTTCACTGAGTTGTCCAAAAGCATCACCCATCCCTTAATGTAACATTTGGTTACTTCTATAGTTACGGAAGAGTGGCTTTGCTAAGTGCTGGGATGCAGTTTCCAGGGTTTAAGTGTTTGTTTGTGCTGTGCTGTGTGTTCTCTTGTGGGTGCTGGGAAAAGAAATGGAGAATACTCCAAGAAGCCTTGGTTCCAATAGCTTTAGGTTGTCTGCGTATGGGACAAACGACACACCAAAGACAGACAACTTCCTTAGCTGTACAAGATTTCTCATCTCCAGATCGAGAATGAGAGGAAGAAAAGGGGTGCCTTCCCAGTTTTGGTGTTATAAAAGTATTGTGCAAGTGTTGTTGATCTGTCTGTTCTTTTGTAAGAAGGAGGTTGGGGCTTTGGGGGAGGGCTGCTCCTTTTTGAAGGTCAGCACAAATTCCTCACACAAAAAAGAAAGGGTCAACCGAGTGTTTTGTTCTCTCCTTCACCATGTCAAAAACCTTTGCATTTTCAGATGTTTTGAGCCAATTTAAATTTGAGTTAGATGTCCGTCATGCTTGAGAAAATATGCCAGGCACTGGGGACAGGAGAAGAGGAAAGGAAAGGAAAACTCATCCCTTCATATCTCCCAAAACGGAAGCATATTATCCAAACAGTTTGCATTTGTTTGGTTCTCTCTGCTTTTGCAGCTGATATGCCCAAACCTGCTTCAATCTGAGAGGAAGGTCTAAGGGTGGTTGCACTTCCATAGCTCTGAATGTGGTCAAGAAGCAATCCATCCCAGTAGAAAATGCCTGGCCTTGGCAGGATTGAGGGTCATAGCAAGAGTTCCATCAGAACTGCAAGACTGGCTACCAGGCAGAAATGTCTCTCCCACAGCAGAGGCCACTTCTCAAAAATAAATTAAATCCATGGGACATGGTTGCCAGTGGTGATGGTTGTGGTCTCCTCCTGCTCCCTTTTGGATCTCAGATGCCACCTCTACTGAGCACCAGAAGGGGAGCAGAGAGCAGAAGCAAGGAGTGGAGGAAAAAGGAGCAAGGGCCACCCAGATGTGATCCTCCCACTTTTGGGTTGGTCTGAGCTTCCCCATAGAACTAAAGGCAAAGCCTGAGGGAATCAAGAGTCTCAGGTGAAAGAGCCCTGGATCCCAAGCCCCTATAGCCAGTAGGAGGTTGTAGCCCCCCCCAAAAGCCCCCTCTGCTTCCTCTAGTTCAGGGGTCCTCAAAGTTTTCAAACAGTGGGCCAGTCCATCACACCCCAGACACCACTGGGGGCCAACATGGAAAAGGGGGGGAGGAAGGAGCAAGTGGGAGGAGCCCCCCATGATTGGCCCATGATCATTGTGTCTCCAGGCCCCCAGCAATGCCTCCTGCTCCAGATCACAACCCTGAGGTGACACTGCTGGGATCCCTCTGCTGGGCCTCTTCCTCCTCCTCCTCCTCCTCCTCCTCCTCCAGTGGCAGCAGCTGGAGTGGCTCTCCTTCCTTCCTTCCTTCCTTCCTTCCTTCCTTCCTTCCTTCCTTCCTTCCTTCCTTCCTTCCTTCCTTCCTTCCTTCCTTCCTTCATTGCATCAGGAAGGAGGTGGAAGCCCAGGCAAACTCAGGCCCTTCATCACCTTCTGGGCGGCCACTCAGGATGCGGAGCAGCAGCCGCAGCAAGGGCAGCAAGGCTGGTGCCACTGCGTGCAGATCGAGCCGTGTGCCCTGGCCATCACGTCCTCACTGTGCCCTGGAGGGAAAGCTGCCTCCTCTCTTGGCCTGGCCTGGCCCGGCCCAACTTGGTGCACTGTGTGTGTGTGAGGGAGGGAGGGAGCAAGGACTGAGAAGGAGGGAGGGGAGGCAGGAAGGCATGCCCAAAGCCACCTGCAGCCCACTCACTGGCCGAGTCCAGCCAGGCTGCAGTGATCTCTTGGCTCGCCAGCCCACCCATCACCAACCGGGGGGAAATGCAGCCCTGCCAGCCTCCCAGGAACCAGGCCCAGGACACCGTTGGCCTTCCCTTGCCTTCTCTTCTTTCTCCACCACCTCCTTCTCGCTAGTCTCTAACCCGGTGATGGTGGTGGCAGCTTCAGCCTCTAGCGATAGCTGTGCTCCAAGGCAGCAGCTCAGAGGGGGCTGGGTGGGTGGGAAGTAGCTCTGTTCCCCCTCGGTCACCTGCCGTCCATCCCTCCAGCGGTCCACTGTCATGCATAGACCTGCCTCCGCCTGCCCCCTTCATTCCTCACAACTACAATAACACAGGTGGCAGCCACACAAGGAAGGCAGGTGGGCAAGGTGGAGGAGGACCAGGGGTGGGGTCTCAGGGCCATAGAGGGAGTGGGAGACCTTGCCACATCCCTCCTGTTTTAAATTGCCCCGCTCGGCTGTATGCTGATCATCTGGGCAGTAGTTGGGGGGAGTGGGAGAAGCAACATAGCCCACTGCTTTGAACTGCCTCATCAATAGAAGCAGCTGTGGAGGCTGGCTTGCTTGCAAAGCAGGGGTTGGTGGGGGTTGCAATTGTCCCTGAGGGCCAGATTCACAACCTTGGGGGGGCGCATCTGGCCCGAGGCCTTAGGTTGAGGACCCCTGCTCTAGCTTAATACTTGGGAGAAAGGATAGGGAAAGCTCTCTTTCTTTGCTTTGCCATCTCTCCAGTTTAAAAAAGTACAAAAAACTTTTTTTTTCTACTTAGGTAGGAAGATGACACAAGCAAGTATTTACACCCCTAGTGCTGAGGAAATAATGAGGTGGACGGGAGAGCACGTTTTGTACTACTAGCTCCTAATGGTCAAGCACTTTTAAAGGAACGAACAAACAAACAAAGGGGCATTTGAGATGCTGTCAAGAATTGTTTCTCAAAAATCTCAGTGATAGTAACTAACAACCTTGGGGAGGCAATAACTGCAGCTCATTATGTTTTAATGTCTCAGTCTGCGGCAACCTGTAGAAGCCAATAATATTGTCAAACATGTTGCTAGAGCGATGAAGGTCAGAAAATACACAGGCATGCCCGTCCGCTCTCTAGCCGCTTCTGAATGTTGTCAGATGGGAACCTGTCACCTCGACTGGGACCTGACTGAAACATTAATAACAGTTCCTTTGCAAAGGGGGCTAACTATTACGACAGGGTGCCAAATGTAGGTTTCTGAAGGTATGGTTCAGGTGCAAAGGACAAGTCTTTTAACCACAGTTTCCTTCTTTGGGTGAAAGAAGTGGGAGTAACATGAGAGAGAAGAAGGCAGCTATTTATCTTGACCAAGGTGGCAATTGTTTGGGATTTCTGTGTGGAGAATAACTGAAAAATGACTGTGCTCGAAACGTAGATGTATGATTCATTGAATGGCTAGTGGTTCACATATCATGGCTGACAGACACACAATGCCCTTCTGCTTGCTTTGGGTCACATATAACTTTTGCTCAGTGATTCATGTTGTGCCATTTTTAGAACTGCTTCTTTAAAGACTGGTTCCAAAAAAGAAGAGGGTTGGAGGTCAGAACCATTAGTATGATTTCCCAGTATAACATGTTATTAAAATTTGAAGAATTTTTGAGGCAAAGAACTAAGGATGGGCAGAAAATATGATTGTCAATGTCCAATCCATTTCCTAGGGAATGCATGAATCTTTTTTATTTTTATCTGTTGCCTTTTTGTCTTTCCATTTCAACAGAAAAATCTCAAGTTCTTTCTAACCTTTATGAAAACAAACACACATTTTGGGGCAACAGCTCCACTGGCTGCCAATGAGCTATCAGGCACAATTCAAGGTGCTGACCTTGACCTACAAAGCACTGTACGGCCTGGGTCCTAGCTACCTCAAAGATCAAATCTCACAGTATGAACCAACTCGGGTGTTAAGGTCATCTCGCCATCCCACCACCCTCACAGGTACGTCTCATGGGAACCCATGAAAGGACATTCTCAGCTGCTGCACCCAACTCTGGAACTCCCTCCCACTAGAGGCCAGGACTGCCTCATCTCTGTTGTCCTTCCAGAAACATGCAAAGACCTTTCTCTTCTGGCAAGCTTTCCCTGAATGATAGACTACCATGTGTATTTTATATGAATCTATAGGTTCACATAGACTTTGTGTTTATGACTACTTATAACCTTGTAGCTTTAATGTATTATTGCCTATTAATACTGTAAGATGTCCCTCAATTCCTTGTTCTCAGATACTTGAACATGTCTTAATTGTACTGGAGTGTATATTATCCCTCATTACTGTAAGCCACCTCGGGTCCTTTTCCAAGAAGAAAGGTGGGGTAAAAATACTCTAAAATAAATAAACAAAATAAATAAATAGATTTTATTAGACCACTAATTTAAAAACAAAGAAAAAACAGATAGCTTCCAACATGCAGTATGCTTGTCTTTGCCTGGCTATACACCAGTATGTTGCAAATAATACAGGAAAGTAAAAAATCACACACACACACCCCACTGCAAAAGGCAGATGTTTGTGCCAGGTCTGTTTCTTAAAGGTGACCTCCCCACCGTGTGTGTGCATGCACACAGGCGCACACATGTGTACGCACAACACGTGAGTTTTTATTGCTGAGTACAGATTTGGACCCAACTGTACACAATAGAACACTGGTCCATGAATACTAGGGATGGTAAATAACAATCAGCTTCACTTTCCCCTGAATTCAGATCTTTTTCACCACAATTTCTCCCTATTCTAAATGTGTAGAAATGTTGCCAAATTCTTTTAAACTAAAACACACACACACCACATATTTGTAGCACCCAAATTATGTGAAAGCAGCTACTGTGGTTGCCTGACAAATGAATATTATGGACCAGGAGCATCTCGGGGGGGAGGGGTTTGGGCAATCCCAATTTAGAACTCACATGGTTGGATACATAGAGATTTAAACCTAGACTTTTAAGGTTTAAGCAATAGAAAAGCAGCAGCATTTCAGGTTAATTTTCCAGTTTTCCCACATTGAAATGTTGGTTCTTCCTATCGCAAAGGCAAGTTTTGGTAAATTTGGCTTAAAAATGAACTAAACAGATCATCTCGCATGTTCTCAGCAAAACTGTCCAAAACTTTCCCCCATCTCACCCCAAAAATTAACATCAATGTGTTAAATAGCCTAAGATGTCAGCCAGTGTTCTAGGAGATCATCGTGTTACTGGTACTAAGCAGTTTGTACAATCTGTACAATGCATTCTAAGTCCTTGATGACTTAAATGCTTCAGGATGCAATAAAGTGCACAGTGGACTTTGCCGGCCCACAAGCCACATCAAGTTAAGTGCATCCCTTCCTTCATGGAGATATTAGATTTACATGATATAGGGCATCACCATAGCAACTGCATATTTGAGTTCTAATGAAAGAGAATGAGCACATCTCTGGGATATAAAAAGATGTGAGGTGAAATATGAACACCTACTATGTGCAGGGAGAAAGTTATTTTACAGGATGTCTATAAAGAACTGGCAAATTCCAGATAGACTTGTCATCACTACCCCCCCCCCCAACACACACACACACACACACACAAACCATACCATACCATACCACACCACACCACAATTACTTTCTTTCTGGCATCTGGGAAGAAGGGGTAACCTTAAAGCTCTATTTCTGCTGTTATCCTGTTCTAAGGCAGGTCAGCATTGATTCAGTGTGAACTTCAGAAGAAATGCCTCTGTGGGAGAATGTGCAAGTCATTATAATGACTGTTTTCCACAGTTCAGATCCTGTGTCCAGCATATGCTGAAGGTCTGTGGTGGACCATCAGGTTGTGAATTGCACTCCTGCTAGGGGGAAATGGTGGCTTGACCTGACCATCCTTGTGATTTATTCCGATTTATAACTTTTCCCATATAATTAGATTCTGCCTGCTGCTGACCCAAGACATTTTGCTACCTGAAGCAGAGACCAAATGAGGTTCATGCTGCTAAGGCTAATCTTTTGGGGGGGGGAAGTCTTGCTGTGCCATTCTGACACTACTTCGTGCCTTCCTCTATCTCCTCAGTGATGGTATTCCCGACCCTGAAGACAATTGTGTCACCTGGGGGCATGGCAGTAGCACCAGCCTGCTTCAGTCCTTTCTGCAACTTCCAGCTTCACTCTCTCCTGCATGCCACACTCCCTGGTTCATTCTTGCAACAGTTCTGTGGGAGACATCAGGTTGAGAAATGGTGAATGCCTGCACTGACATCCAGTGAACCCGTTTTGGCTCAGAGCAACGAGGCAACATGTCTTTTGGGAGTACAGCAGGATGAGAAACCCCCAAAGTAGTGTCCATGTCCCAAAAGAAGGCAAGGTATTTGATGAAGAAAACAAGAATATTTTTGTGCCAATTTAATTGTACAATGCTTTCATGCAAGAAACCATTTAAAGCAAACAATGCAATCAATGGAAAATGACAATCACACAGACTTTATGACCTAGATCAGTGATGGCGAACCTTTTAGAGACCGAGTGCCCAAACTGCAATTTAAAACCCACTATTTTTTTTCCAAAGTGCCAATATAGTAATTTAACCTGTATACAGGTGGCTATGAAGGGGTGATGTTGGGTGCCCACAGAAAGTGCTCCAAGTGCCACCTTTGGCACTCGTGCCATAGGTTCGCCATCAATGACATAGACTCTTAAGGCATAGAGCTGCTTGTGGAGGGGGGTAGTTTGTATCCTTTAAAACAATTGGCCCCTCATTTTGTGTTTGCTATGTATCTGATTTGCATCTCAAAAGAAAGTAGCCTGAGTTCTCTTGTCCTCAGAGGAAATGGACTCCGAAAAAAATGTTTGTACAACTTACTGCGATGGCAAAATAGCATAATAACCTACCTGCATGCAAAGCTACTTGTTAAGCCTGCATGGTAAGTGTACCATTTTATCTCATATATTAGAGACCTGCGGCTCAATATGTGCAGCAGGCAGGATGAGACAGATGACCAAGCTATCCTGGAGTAAATCTGGCCAACTTTATGGCACTTTGCAATGTTGAGGAGAGCTTTCCTCCACGTTATCAGTTGTGCAGATGCCTGCAGTAAAAATTTCCTCATCTTGTTGTAGAATAGAGAGCAAGTGAGATCCAGACTGAATTATCCCAACCCTCAATCATTTGAAATTGTTTCATGCCCATCTCTATTGGTCATATAAAATGTTATTTTGCATAACTATAACTTTTAAAATACTATTGAAGTTAACCATTTCTGAAGTGCTAATTCACCATGGTGTGTGGGCAGGCTAACTGCTTGATGCACTGGTATGTGTATGGCCCTGCCAACTAATAAAGCCAACTTTGCCATTCAAAATAAGAAAATATATTATTGAGTATTCTTTTTTTACAGTGCCTTGAGATGTATTATCTTGCATGTCTAGCAGATTCTCTTGCCAGTCAGATTGTTTACTCAAATTGCCCACTTTTATTTTTTGGCAGGAGTGGTGTAATTATATTGTGCTGATTTTGTTTTTGCTTAGTCCAATTACTGAGGAGTCTTTTTCAAGAATATTAGTACATCTAGATAACATGTACCCTTACATCTCCAGTACTATACAGGAATTATAACTGTACAAAAAGCACAGTTATTGCTTAAACCCTCCCTCAGCCACAGATACCTACAGTGCCAGGGGGTAGGTGTTTACATTGGTAAAAGCAAAAAGCAAAGTCTGCTGCTTATATACTGCCCCATAGTGCTTAAAGCACTCTCTGGGGTTTGTATTGCAGTACAGTAGTAGAAATAAAGTGAACAGTCTTCATTTTAACATTCATAGATGACCTTTTTAATTTGTGACTCAAAGGCTATTGAAGACAATGTGGGTTCGAGAACTACTGAACAGACCAGTGCCAGACTTCCGGTTCTGGCTAGACCATGGTGAGTTAACTTGATAAGTGCTGCAGCTTATCAAGTTGAATTCCTCCAGATAAAGGGACCCTAATAAGGGTAAAGATTTAATGGAGGGGAAATGAAGAAGAGGCAGCAACTGTCGACCACGAAGGGAGTGGCAGTGAACTTTGTGGAAGCAGGTTTTTGTATGTTGTGTAGTTACAGTCGTGATGAAAAATTCCCATCCAGCCCTGAAGCGACCAGCTACTCCCATTCTCACTACAACTGGGCCGGGCATGTGAGGTGCTGCAAAAAGCTGCACAGAGCAAGTAGCAACAGCAGGCAGCCTTCTTTAAGGCTCATCCAACCCTGAGAAAAGCCCATGATCATGTGGGCTGTTCCTCTTGCTGCCTGCTGAGATTGGGTGCTGCAAAACATCCCCTTCCAGGACCTTCAGCCCTGAGGAGCCTCCCTTGCTATGGTGAAGGTGGAGCTGTCAGTGCTGGACATTAAAGCTGTAAATATTTGGCATGTCACGTGTAGAATGCTCTTCCTCTGCAAAGCTTCTCCCTGGTATCTGGAAAAATCTTTCCTTCAAACAAGTACTAACCCCCCCTTCTGGGGGAGTGGCTTTTTGCCAACAAGGGATGAATGTTTTTGAAAGTCAAACACAGAAGAAGGGATTATTTTCACATTATTTCATGAACTTGCCTTTCTGCCTGTTGTTCTCTTCTTGTGGCTTAATATTTCATGCCTTTGCTGCTCTTTATATGTGGAGGATTTAAAGACAAAATTTAAAGAAAACTACCTTATACCTCTATGCTTTCTATATGTTGAATTTAAAGACACAGCTGTGTTGGGAAACTTCTTAAAAAACCATCATATGACCTGGGAGCAACTGCATGTTTTGAAAGCAGCACTTGAAGGCTGTTCCTCGCTGCTTTGACTTCAGTCTAGTGTAGTTACTCTCCTCTGTACCTCTCTTTTTGGAAACTAAGCGGCAGAAACTATTACAAGCAATATTAACCCTTTCTTGTGAGCTATAAAACACAATGGATTGGGAGAACATCTCAGAAGAAGATTTTGCCAACATAATTCTTTCCAGTTTGCAAAAAAATATAGATATCTACACAGACTCAGCCTCTTAAGATACAGAGATTTTCAATTCTGATAAAGTCAAAAAGCAAAGCAGATAATTCAAGATTGAGTGGTGGATAACACTTGGTCTCTAGAAAAAATGAAGTCAGTTCTGATCAGGAGATTGTGCTAAAACAGACAGGTGATCTTAATCTACAGACAAACACAAGAAGATTGATGCAGGGTAAATCTTTGATGTGCCAAATTCATAAAATATGATAAACACTCTACTGAAAGCAGCTCGAATGAAGAGATTAAATCAGAACAAATGGCAGATCTCAACATGAAGACAAACATGACAAGAATGGTGCAGGCTAAACCCTTAGATGTGCCAAGTCCATGGAATATGATAAATGCATATGTCTTACTTAATATGGGTGCCAAAAAGAAAAATCTGAGACTTTTCCATTAGCAGAGCAGCCATCAAGATTACTATCAAGATAATATAACAACCCATGAGGATAAAGTATTTGACAAGGGGGGGGGCTGTGAAGATAAGGGACTTGGCAAGAAAAGGGGACATTGAAAAAAAGATTTTCTGGCTTAGTGAATCTATTACATAAAAAAGTTTTCTGTATTCTGATTGTCCAAGGCCACTAGTTAATTGATATTAACTAATCTGCTAGATTTTTAAAAGAATAGAGGCAATCAGGTATAGACAAGAACTTCTATGCATAAAGTGAAACCTATAGACCAGGAGGTAGCTATCTTATAATAGCCCATAAAGTATTAACATGAATTAGTAATGATTGTTGAAATTAGGCATTATTTGGAAGAATGGATAAATATAACACATAGAGATAAAGATAGATAGAATAGGGATGAGATAATAAGGAAAGTATGCTCATTTAAGCTGGGAAGGGAGATATGAATTATATTGGGCTCAAATGTTGGGGAAAACTGTGATTGATGTGGTAACATGACAGGAGTCAAGCAATATATTTGTTTTATGTAATTTAGTGTAAATAAATAAAAATGTAGAACAGTGCCAACAACAATCTGTCTCAGTGGTAAATATAGGCATGCCAAAATAAACTGACCACTTAGTACATGGGTATGTCCTTGTATGGACAACTGTGCCAACCCCTTCCTATCCAAAAACACTAAGAACTACTCTAAATGCTCCAATTGAATAGGCCATAGTTCTTCTAATCCCCCAAATTCCTGGAAGCCCTAAAACTCCCTAACTACTGCATCATAACCCCACTTTGTCCAAGGGGCCAGTGCTAACCCTAGGGCCCTGTCTGCCTCAGCCATCCAACCTGCCATACTTCATTTGCTGCACGTGGCGGGAAGGCACTCCTGGAATTTTTCAGGCCTCTTAGACTTAGCGAGCTGGTTGCTGCTGGTAGATATGACTCCTCATTTGGCAGCTTCACTGGCAGAG
Organism: Phrynocephalus versicolor; assembly: GCA_023846285.1. NCBI lineage: Eukaryota > Metazoa > Chordata > Lepidosauria > Squamata > Agamidae > Phrynocephalus > Phrynocephalus versicolor. The sequence goes on along the minus strand of JAHTLZ010000129.1, from coordinate 6,245,116 downwards.
CGGATGCTCCTGGGGCAAGGGCCCTGAAATGTTCAACCTGTTGGTGGGATAATGCATCAGCAATACTCTTATCAACATCAGGGATGTGCCTGGCCTGTATCACAATGTTAAACTGTAAACAACCCAACACAAAGGCCCTGACTAATTGAATCACCCTCTCAGACTTGGATGTAAGGTTATTTATGATGTGGACAACTGCCAGGTTGTCACACCAAAAATGCACTACCGTATTAGCCAAAGTCTATGCCCATAGGCGCAAAGCACCCTATATCATAAACAGCACCAAAAAAGGTCAAATCTCAGGTGATGCCGGACACCCTCCAATCCTCTGGCCAGGTTCCATAGCACCACTGTCCCCTCCAAAATATACCAAACCCCAGGGTACCCACAGCATCCTTCTGGACCTGAAACTGCACCCCCAAACTAATGTTGGAACATCAAATGAAGCCCAATTAAAACTGTGCCCACACCTGCAAGCCATGACCCTTTTGGTTTATGAATACCCTGCATCACCACACACAATCAGTGCAGAAAGGCCTGACCCAGAGTTACCACTTTGCAAGCAAATTTAAAGTGCCCAACCAGCTCTTGGAGCTCCCTCAGGGTGACTCTAGTTTGCTGCAAAAGGCCCTTAACCCTTTTCCTAAGATTGTCCAACCTGCACGATTGCTCCCAAGTGTCAATTTCTATACCTAGAAATGTTAGGACCAAGGCCAGTCCCTCCTTCTTCTCCTCGGCCAGAAGGACACCTAGTTCACCTGCCAACTGCTGAAAGGTTGCCACCAACAAACCACACCTCCCCGTGCCTCTAGGCCCACAGCAAATATAATCATCTTAATAGTGGGTCATATAATGCAGACCTAGACAATCCATAACTTCCACTCCAAAAAAGTACTAAACTTTTCAAACAACACACATGACACAGAACATTCAAAGGGAAGGGCCCTGCCCATATAGAACTCTCCTTGAAACTGGAAACCCAACAATTGAAAATCAGCCATGTGCACAGGGAGCAAGCGAAATGCCAATTTGATATCACATTTAGCCATTTCAGCCCCCAGACCACATGCTTGGGCCATGCAAATGGCTGCATCAAACGATGTGTACCACACTGATCAGAGCTCCTGTGGTATACCATCATTTACCGAAGTGCCCTCAGGATAAGACATGTGATGAATCAACCTGTATTCTCCCAGGGCCTTCTTAGGCACCAAACCCAATGGAGACACCCTCAAATTAGCAACTGGAGCCTGACTGAAAGGTCAGTTACCCACCCTTCTGTGACCTCTTTATCATTTTTTTCCTGAGCAACATGCTCCATCCCACAAACCAAATTCAAATTGTTAGCTAACACTGGTTGATGAAGGCCCCTAAATGGAATATGAAAACCTAACCTAAAACCCTCCAACAACAACTTTGCTAACCCCCTTGTCAGGATAATGCCACAACCAGCTCTCCAGCACCTTTACCCTCTCCCAGGTGCCTGCTTTTTAGAATTACTTCCATCCTTTGTCCTCCCAGGCTGAACCATAGCTCTGCTACATTGGGCAGCCATGTATGGTGCCTCACACATGGAACAATCATGCCTGAAAAGGCATGGCCTCCTATTACAATAGCCCTGGCTATTGAAGTTCCAGCAGATCAGCTGGGCTTGAACTGGAAAAGGGCTTCCAAATCATATACCCATGATCATACCTATCCCCCAGGGTGGGGTGGGTAGGGGTCATGATTTGAAGCCACAGGGAAGACAGAGGCTCATCCCACCTAATGACAGGGGTTCATAGTTGCTCTCACAAGAAAATTTTCAACATTGAACAGCCACGTGTGGCCTGGGAAGACCACAAACAACTGATAAATCAGATCAAGGTACTTAAACAATTACTGGCCTCACCCTGGGTGTGCCTGCATCACCAGAGACATATAAATCATATAGGCAGGCAGCCTATTTGCCCATGACCTTTCTGGTTTCCTACATACCTTGTGCTCCTTGTCCTTTGGAACCTCCCTTTCCAAATCCTTCACCTCCGTACCTCTATTGAGTAACCCAAAAAGGGGGGCAGCATAGTCACTGTATGGCAGAGATGCCAGTGCCCTGCATATCCTACTCCCACCCCCAAGAATGGCCACACTGGCCCACCTGACCATGATCTTTGTGCCCCCAACTGTGCGGTCTGTGTAACTCCCCCAGGCCATACCAATGGCACCCCACCCATAGGGAAAGTCTGTGCGGGGGGCCCTGTTGATGGTACACCACCCAGTTGAAAAGACTGTGTAGGCACCCCTGCTGGGGTAATCATGGGGTGGACCATTACCAACCCAGGCCCTATAGAGGGCTGCTGCATCATGCCCCCACCCATCACTCCTGGGACACCCAGCACAGATGTTCCCTAAGGCCATATAACCGGTTGTGTCATGTCAGGTGCAATAGCTAACTCACTGCTGGTAGGGCCACTGATGCCAGGCTGTACCACTGCTGCCTCAGGTTGTGCTGCCACCAAGGATTCCCCAATCTTCAGAAGCTCCGCTGTCTTCCCTTTACTCTTTTTTTCCACCAGCATCTGCTGCTATTGGCCAAAGCATACCCAGCATCACAGATCTTGATCCTTGATCCTCTAAAACAACAGAGCATGCTAAATCATCGGCCATAGCTTTAAGTATTGCATGCCTGCACACTTTTGAAGGCCTAGCAGAGGCCCTGCCAGGTACCTCCTCATCCTACACCCTCCAGGGCCTCAGGCCTCCCCTGCAGTTGTTGCCATACTGGCCAGCTCTCCTCATCCGAGGAAGACTCAGTTGAAGACACCTGCAGGCATGCTTGCATAGCTGTTTGCCCTTACTCTTTCCCTGCCCCTTCTTTGGCCCCATGGTATGACTGCAGACCCCTTACTTCAGTCTGCAACACTCACCCCTAAATACTCCCAACGACCTCCCACCAAATAGAATATGTTCTATTTATTGCCTGGTATTACCTATTTCAATTTATTAAATCTAATTCCCATTTCTTTTCTTTCTTCTTTTTTATTAGTATATAATTTATTTCATACTTTGGCAATATCCCTAGCCCTCTAATAGATTCCCAATGTTTTATTATTATTCCCCAATCTGCCCATAGCCACCCTGCCAAGCCCCTGAATGAACAAAAGGCAATGGAGAGCTGTGGGGGACCAGGAACTGTCCAGCCCCTACTCGCAGCCAACCCCTCGTAAACTCCCCCCAGTCAGCTCCCTCTGTAATATCCCCACTTGTCCTTCACTAGACCCCGGGGGGGGGGGGGGGATAAGGGAAGTGATCATAAAACCCCAGGCCAGGCCAAATTACAGCCAAAATGAATTTCCAAGTTAGCAGAGGCAGGAGGGGCACTTGCAAAGCACAAGGTGAAATAAGAAAAATTGAAGGGAATATTTGTGTGAAGGTGGGTCTCCCCCCCCCACTCAAAATCCCCTCCCCTCAACCTTACCCAGGGGGAGGCTTGACTGCCCCCCCCCCACACACACACTCATTCAGGCCACTAGCAAGTACCACAGCATGGTAGTTCCGTGCCCCCACACAAGACAAGCTGGATGGGAAGTGCCTCTTCTCCAAGCTGTTGCAGTCACCCAGACCACCAGCTTGACTGCTTCTTTGGGGAAGGCTGTGCTGCCCCACCACATGATGCTGCAACACTGCAAAACACACCAGCTACTGATCCTCCTGTCCTCTCCTGAACACTTGGAACTGAACGAGACTGTTGTCCGGGATGAGTCCTGTTATATACAGGGCTCCTCCCCCCCCCCCGAACTGCAGCAATTGCGCTGCCAGTCTCAAGTTCATTTTGCTGGGAAGGAGGCAAAACCGCCCACTCTGTAAACAAGCTAGAAAACTAATAACTAGCTGCCACACAGAGAGATCAGGGACATAAACTCAACAGCTGATCAGAGTGGCGAGGGAAGGAAAGAAAATATTTTTTAAACTCAACAGCTGATCAGAGTGGCGAGGGAAGGAAAGAAAATATTTTTTAAAAAATAAACTCCACAGTCCTACTTAAAAAGGAAAGGAAAACAGTCAGTTTAAATCAACTTGCAGACACAGTCAGCAAAGGGCTCAGCTCCTGGCTAGTTTCAGGCAGCTCAAGATTGGAGATAAGTTATCTCAACAACCAAGGCACAGGAAGAAAGGAAAACAAATTAATCCATTAACAAAATAAACCTCCTGTTCTCAAGATGACTAGATCAAGAGCTAGGACAAATCATTTCATTTCTTGACAACACATTGTTTGCTGTTTCGTTCCGTTTCATAAGGTTTCATAAGCTCACAAAATGATGAAAGTGCATCTCATTTTTCATAAGGTGCCCATCCCTACTCAGGAGACCTAGCTTAGAATCTGTGTTCATTAGGAAGATTCATGGAGAGCTGGTAGTAAAACTACCCCTGAAATATTGCCCTGCTAGTTGCTGTACATCAGTTCTGACTTGAAGGCACATAACAATTGTATTTGTCCAAGGTCACACAGGAAAACTTGAAATTCAGAAGGTCCTTTGCTAAAGACATTACAGAACCTCTCTACCATTTAATGGCAAATTTAGACTGTGCAACACCAATGGCAAGATATATTAGACAACCTTTTCAAGAAGCCAGAAATGCTTAGATGCAAAATAACAAAGTAATTCTTGAAAATCCAGAGGTGTTTTTTTCTCCTACCATCCTGCCATCAAAACAATTTGGTCCACGTACAAACTGTAATTGGGCATTGCTCCCCCACCCATTGCTTAAATTTTGGAGGAAAGTTTTCCAGGGAGGACAAAACACCCGCTGATTGTCTCCCACAGGAAACTTGGTTTCTAGCACCAAATTTCTCACTTAAGGCCACATCATATTAAATTATATTTACCCAACCCGGGACAAGGGCTTGGCTGAATTAGTGAGGTGACCCTTTATATCGCAATGCAGAGTTCAAGCCCAGGCACTGACAGGAATGATTGGATTCAATCAAAGCTTGGGACAGAGTCATTTTGGATTTTGATTGCACCAGGCAGGGGTCATGATGAGAAACAGTAGCTGCTCACCCAGGAGAAATTTCAAGAGAGCACCTTCCCCCTCACCCTGCATTTAAGAGCACCTCTATTATAATTCAAAGAGGAGAGCTCTTTTTAAAGGATAAGCCAAGAAGTTAAAGCAAAAGGCAGTGCTATAAATGGTGACCTACTTTTCTGTTATTGGTTTGCCCGTGCAATGGTCTTTGCTTAATTGATGACCTCTGGAAGGAAATACGGATGTGATGAGTACTCACAAATTTTCTTGTTCTGGGCAATTTTCCAAATCTTGCCATGCTGAGAGTTCCACCGAGGCTTCACCTTGCATCCATAAAATATCACAGCTTCCAATGAAAACAAGACTATTGTCTCATTTCCCCCTCTTCTGCAGAGTTCACCTGTTGTTCTCTACAGGAAACTAGAAAAATGCTCCACAAAAAGAATGTCTAAGGCCCCTTTCAAACAAATCCAGTCCAGGAAAAATGTCAGTCTGCACAGGAACTGTACACGTTCGCATTTCTTCAAGGAAAAAGAAAGCCTTGAAACGTCTCAGAAATGCTATAAAATTTCAAACTTGTGGAGGAAATTTTCCCAGAGAAAAGAAAATAGGATTCCCCCCCACCCCTGCTTCCTTTCCAAAAACAAAAGACATATTTGTAGGAGGAAAAATGTTATTCATTCACATGAGCAAATGCTTCCTCCTACAGCCCTCTGTGAGCCTCCAAAATCTGCTACCGATGGCTGGACACCTCCCACCTGCCATGAAGCCAGTTCTGGGACAGCACCAAGGGATGAAGGGAATAGGTGAATAAAATGCTATTACAGTGGCAATGCAGTACCAATGTGACACTGATAAAAAAATTGCAAAGTTGTGTTCGGGTACCATGATGCTAGCCTCTATCTAACACTCCAGCCCAGCTGGACATGTAAAGGTCTGGAGGAAAGAAGTAAACACTCAGGCCTCCACGCTGAGTATGGGGGCTCTAGACATTTGCTTCTTGAACTAACACTCCTAAATGACAAACATCGCGAGTTCATTCCAAAACCTAACCCTGAGCTTGATTCTTACACTGGCTGTGTCCACCCTCTGGCCTATTATCTGTATTTTAAGGCACCAGGTTACACTCTTCTTTATTTGGTACTTATTTGCTCACTGGTGTCTTTCAAGAGCAGATGCCAAGGTCTAAATGTCCCCTGACTCTTCTGGCGTTGGTTTCCTGCTCTTGAGTCAAATGCTTAGATTTCAGGCCCGTAGAGGAAGCTACATTTATTGAGAGTCCAGCCTGACAGGTTGGTGTCAGAAGGCCTGCATGTACAAATTCATGAGATGGAATTGCCTGCAATGAGATCAAAAGTAGGAGGCATGGCTCTGATTTAAGAAGCAAAGATAATAGTTTTTGGATACAGATTGGTAGAGAAATATCAAAAATTGTGGGAAGGAAAGTGGAAATATCTAAATCAATGGTTATTATTAACATGGGTAGCACAGAGTTAAAAACAAAAGAGGAATGTAAATGGGTAAATCTGATGATTATTGCAGCCAGACAGGTTATAGCAAGTAATTAGAAAAATGCAGAAGAGTTAGCGGTGGACCAATGGAGGAAGAAATTAAATAATATTATAATTTTAGAATACCTAACTGTGAAGATACGCAGGATGAAAGGGTTTAAGGTCAATGAGAAAGAGGAGGAATGGTTTGAGAAGCTACTGAATTATTTGAGTATGTTTGATCAATTTGGGGTAATTAAAACGTTAAAAGCTAAATAAACCTTGTAGATTGTTAATGGTTAATTTATATAGAATTGTACATTTTGTTAATTTGAATATGTTTGAATATGTTTCATTGTTAATGTATATCCAATGTATCAGATGCCTGGGGGGGGGGGGTCATGGTCTTTGTCTGGGTTGTTGGTGATTGGTTTTATAATAAAATAAAATTTAAAAAAAAACTAAAAAAAAAACTATGGAAACTCACTGGGGGAGTGGAATGAGAAAAACCACTCCTCAAATACTTAAATTTCATCCAGATGGAACAGAGTTTCTTCTGGTCAATTGCAAGGCAAATCAAGGAATAGAAATTTGGACTGTGCAACATGGGTTACACTCCTTCTAGTAACAACTCAGGTCTGCAACTTGGATGCAATGTACTCATCCCTGAGCCAGGAGTGCATCAGCACAAGTAAAACTATTGTGCCAGATACACCCACTCCTGTAGAATTCTGATTCAGCAACTGTGACACTTGCCTTATTTACATCTTATAACCGTAGAACCCTCTGCATGGAGCTGCCCTTGAAGACACTCCAGAAACAAGTTCAAAATGTTGCAAATAGGCTGTCAACCATGACTATTTACAGTGAGTATATCACTCCCCTGCCACAATATCAGCTCCAGTGGTTGCCACTCCAGTCCATTTCTGGACTCAATATAGTTAGACCAATAAAGCCCTGTACAGTTGGATCCCAGTCTCTCTGGAGAATTGCATTTTCCCATGAGTGTTTCTAGCTAGAGATGGGTGTTTTCATTTTGGAAGTGGCCCAGTTCTGAAAGGAAACACAAAAGGCCAGTTGGCATTCAGAACCGGAATAACCCTCCAGAATGAAAACAGCCAATCCGTTACCTTGCTCTGGGGTTGTGCGGGGCTAAACAACAAGGAAGAAGCTCCAACATTATCTTTCTTTCTCCCAGATGCTGGCCAATCAGACAAGGAGGCGGGATGATGCATTTCCCTGCGCAGCTCCCTGTAGTCCCTCTTCCTGTTATTTTTCTAGGATAGGTGAAGACCATTGTCTTCAGACAAGCAGTTTTGATCTTCTGTGCCGGATATTATTTTGTGTATGTTTTTAAGAGTGCTATAATTTAATCTATTTTTAACATACTGTGAGCTGCCTTGGGTCAAGTAACTGAGAGAAAGGCACCATAGGGTTCAAAATAAATCAGTTAGTAATTACAATCCTTCACCCACAGTCAGAACAGGGAACATTTCCCTCCTGTCCCAACATATCCTCAAGGATGTGAAGATAAAACCAATGGTATAATTCAGATCTGTTTCAAATCTCATTATCTTAGAGGCTTGTTCCCTGTCATCTTGACCTCAAATTTTAATTTTTATAAACTCTCTGCTACCTACATGCATTAATGTATAATCCTTGGATGAGGTGTGTGTGGTGGTGGTGGGAGGGGGGGACGGATGTGCATTAATCCCCAAATCAGCCTATGACCCATGACACCAGAATGGATATGATGACCTGCTCTCTTCCTGCTGCTCTTTAACCCAGGGATCCCTAGTTCATTTAAGTCCTTAAGCGTTAATTGAAAAAGCGAGTCATGAAATCAGGAAGAGAAAGCAGATTAAAATCTCTTTACAGCTTGTAGAACAGCTTGCTGTGGTTGGGGAAAAGGAGCCGGATAAGGCATTTATATATACTGTATATATAAAATGACCTATTGAAATTTATATCTCCTACCATATCCTTCCACAGAGGAATGTTTTACAGGGATGGCCTTTTATACATATGCTTGTTCTGCAGGTTTAAATGAGCAGAGGAAATTATATGTCCTTTTTTATGTCTGGGAGCTTGCAGGGCACATGTGCACTGTTCTTTGAGTCAGTGGTGCTTTCTTCCCATTGTCTGTCTAGGCAAATATGAATAATGAATATGTTAATCCTGCCCCCATTCCACCCTTCTAGAGTGATGCTTTCTTTTTACTGTGTGTATTTAGTTTATTCTGCTGAGTTTATTACTTCAGATAGGGATGGAAAAACCTGTCAAATTCAGTTACTCTCCCGTTCTTATTTTTCCAGGCCTTAAACCCATTCCCAAGTTTCAATATATTTCTCATATGTGAACTGTGAGTCCCCCAGATGATAGTAAGGATGGGATGTCCACATTGTACAGACCCACAGATTAGACACATAGCGTGTTGAGGCACATATATGTGTCATAATTAGAGATGGGGATGAATTAAAAAACAAATTGCATTTTCTGACAAATTTGGCCAATTTATCAAAATTTGTCAATTTGTCTCCATAAATAGAGTCCCCCGGTGGAAACAAACTGAGGAAGTCTTAGGGATTTTTGATTTGTCAATTAGGCTATAAAATGGTCCCAAGGCACCTAGTGACACCAATATTGGAGGGAAGCATCTCCTTTCTCTTCTATAAAATCATCTTTGGTAGAGACTGGATTTTTGATGTCTAAGTTATGCACCCCCAAATATGCCCCCAGGAAAGTTCTCCCCAAGCACACAGAGACTCCAGACTTGCTGGAAAGCTTCTTCTGACTCTCATATACAATCCCTCTAAATTTGATGAAAATTGGGTTTCCCCAAACCAATTGGTGACAGGTACTTTCCTAGGGGCCCCCACTTTGTGGCTATAAAACTCAGATGTCCGAAACCCCATCTTCACCAAACTTAAAGAGATTGTAGAGGAAAGTTGAGAGATAACTCTCTGAAAGTTTGGTGTCTCTAGGTAACTGGAAGGCACCCTCTTTGGGGTTGCATAGCTTGGGCGTCCAAGCCCCAATCTTAATCAAACTTGCAAGGATTATAGAGGAGAGGCAGAGGAAACATCCCTGCCAATTCAGAGTCTCTAGATGCCCGGGGAGTTTTTTTATATCATAGTGCAAGCCTGTTCCTTTACTCCCATTCCTCCCCCAGTGCATGTGCAGCTTTTGGGGAAGGAGGGTGGGCACACACTGGATGCCTGGGTTTCTCCCACCCCCGGAATGAAGGAGGCAAGTGAACAGGAAAGTTGAGACAGATGTGCTGGCGAAGGAGGGAGGGAAGAGACGAACAGTATCCATCAATCTGGAAACCCCAAACACCCCAAAATTTGGGGGGCTTACAGGAAAGAGTCCAAAGCAGCTCCTCAGTGATTTTTGCACCTCTAGGACCCAGGGGAGCATAGCATTTTATTTTATTTTATTTTGTTTCATTTAATTACAAAACTACGTACTTTAAAGTTTTGCTAGTAATGAAACAAAACTACTTAAGAAACAAAATGAAAGGAAACGAAATGCTCTTTTTCCATTTTGTGCCTATCTCTACTAGACAATATGTACCCCAGATAGGAATAAAGATGTAACTGGCTAAAATACGTAATAGACCAAATAGGGCTTATTGAAGTAATAGTGTACTTATGAAATAATTGTATTTACCAGAGAAAACATGTCTGACATACGAAATGTCTATGCACTATAAGCCATGTTATATTTTACAGATGTTTATAAAGAGTAAAAGTTATTTCATGTTTTAACCAAGACACAAGGGACCATTTTAATATCAATGGCTGGCACACTCGTATGAGACAACATACAATTTTATTCTTTAGAAAAGTCTCTGTTTTCCTCTAAACATTTCCAGCTGCTATATGCAAATCCTGCTAATTGTATATTATTTATTATTATTGGCCATGCTGCCTGTGGTATGCTGGAGGCTGTAGTCCCCAAAGTAATATGGGAAAGCTATCCTGTAGGTCTTATCTGTGCTCCATAGTAACAGATTACATGATAGCCAAGTTTTATTTGGCCAGGGATTTCTGTAAACTGAACTCAGGCATGCCACTTCTAGAATGCATCGATCAGTAAACCAGCAGTTACCATTGTTCAGCTACCATAGATTATAAAAATTGAACAAGAAGAGAAATCCCAGATGGCCGGGGAATATGTTGTTCCTTGTTTCCACATTTTCATTGTATATGCTTATTCACTGTATACACTTTATTCACTGTGAATCAGCATTCACAGTGAATAAAGTGTATACAGTGTATAGATTAGGGTTGTGGAATCTTCAGCCCTCCAGATATTTTGGACTGCAACTCCCAGAATTCTGAGCCTATATTGCCAATCATCAACTGTGGGAGTTGCTGTCAAAAACATCTGGAGAGCTGAAGGTTCCCCATCCCAGTGTAAATAGTACTACTACTGAACTAGATAGGCTAGTAAACAACATTAGTATAAGGCAGTTTCCTGTGTACCTAAAGATGGTCTTTCCTCTCAATTCCACAGCACACAATTAAAACCAAGAGGAGAATGTGGAAAAGTTACTTTCTGGATTACCTTTTTCCAGAATCTGTTACCTAGCATGGCAGCTAATAGATTCATTTCTACATTTACTTGCTTCTTTTCATCAGGGCAACCTGAATACCTGAATTAATATTCATCTTTGTAATTTCTTTGGCATTTCTCATTTCCATAATTCTACTGCCCCAAATCTGACTTTTTCTTCAAAGAATGCATTTCATGCTGTTCTATTTCACTCTTATCAAATGGAGAAGCCTGCAAGAATTCTGCTATTTGATTAAGTTATGCATGAAGAAGTGGGGAAAATGTAAGACAATTGTACATTTAAACAGCTGCTAATTACACCCTCCTGACATAGTTATTGTATGAGAAGCACACTTAGGATGAAACTGCTGCACTATCTAATTGAACTCAAAAATATTTCTGACATTTTAATGAACACACCAATTAGTTTTATTTTACAAGCCTTTCAAATGAACCACAAAGGATTAGAAAATGACATGCAAGGTCTGTGTATAATTAAATTGCATTAAGTCAGAAAGGTGGAGAGAAAGGTAATGTCATCCAGGAGACCTAAAAAAATTGGGACACACATGAGCTTCTAAAATGTCTTGGAGTAAATAAAAATTTTACTCTTGCAGCTGCCCATCCAGAATTGCCATTGATTGTATTAGTATAAAATAAATGACTTCCATAATAGTGACTTCCAAAATCTCTTCTCAGTCATTCCAGAATGCAAGATGTATAACAATGGGCTCAATTTACAGGAGTTCTGAGTCAGAGTAGTACAACCATGGAACAATTACCTTTGGAAGTAATGACTTCTCCAGAGTGGAAGCACTCAAGAGAAAACTACAGTCTGCAAAGGGTCAAAAGTTCAGTAATTCCCACCTAGGCATAACAAACACCAGTTCACACAATAGAACAGCTAACAACACCCATCAAACTCAGAGAAGGATCCCTGTCACCCCTGATTGCAGTGAAACTTCTTAATCCCTCCATTACAATACAATGTCTAACACTTCTTCTCCTACATAGGACAAGTTTTCCGTTTCCCACAACTTCAAAACCCCACAGTCTCACTCAATCTATACCCCAGAGCACAGAGAGAACTCCTAGTTCCCTGAGCTCCTTGCCCTCTGAAGATACTGGGCACAGAGCCTGGTGAAACATCAGGAAGAAAAAACTTCCAGAACACGGCCAAACAGCCCAAAAAATTCACAACAGCTACTCAAGAGAAAGTTAGCATGTCAGGCACAAATGAAAATGAAAATGAAGAAGACAAAAAATGTTGTAGAACCTTAAAGACTAACTGCTGCATTTCAAAATGAGCTTTCATGGATAAGTCCACTTCTTCAGACAGAGGAGTAGCTTTAGCCTCTTGACCATAGAAATTCTAAAGAATAGGCTGCCCCCAGTCCACAGGAATGACAGCAGGCAAAGATAAGAACTTGGCTGGAGCTACTCAGAAGAATTCCCTGACTCTAAGGAAAGCCTCCCTGGTAGTTGTGGCCTTTATGTGATCAAATGGGCTTCTTAAGAGTGACATTGTTCATCTAGACCAGTGGTGGCAAACCTTCGGCACTCCAGATGTTTTGGACCACAACTCCCACAGTCCGTTGTCATTGGCAGTACAGGCTTGGAATTCTGGGACTAGTGGTCCAAAACATCTGGAGTGCTGAAGGTTTGCCACCACTGACCTAGACACATACCTGTCAAACTGCATCATGGGTATAGCTCTGGAAGATATACATTAGCCTTAAATCTTCCCAGGCTCACCGCTTACAACAATGTCCCTTGAGCTCCTGATCCTGCTTACTGTGCCTTGTGCTGTTGGGCTCCCTGTTGTGTATGATTGGCTATGCTTCTTGGATTCTAGCTGTCTTCCTACTGTTGCCGTTGGACTAGCTTGACTCTTTTGCTTTGAATTTCCTGCACTTGACTTCCCTGATTCACTGACAGCACTTGGTTCAATATCTGTCATTCTATGTGGGATTTCATGGTTTGATCTGCTGTACCTGCCCTGACCATTACTGATCCCAGATGGTCAATAATTTAATCATCCTAATTTGGATTATGTTTGAGAGTTGAAGTTCATCCTACTTCTCACCACTACAAGAATTCTATTGAGGGTTACAGAAAATCCCTTGCCATGCTCAACCGTATTGTTCTTGTGTATGAGGATGAGATAAAAGATTATTTACAGAAGCTTAATGTGTTCACCATATTAGATGTTGGATGTGAATGTGCAGAGGATTGTAATTCTAGAATACTTCAGCCAGAATTGTGTTACTTATGCTCACTAATGTAAATCCACTAGCATAAATCATAAAAGTGAATGCTTGTTAGTTGAGAAATCTCTGTAGGCATTTGGTGTCAAGCACCAGTTGAGAAACTTAGCATTCAGTATGAAGTACCTACACTGATTTCTTAACTAGAACCAACTCATCACTGAGATTTACACCTGTAGGTTTATGTCAGTGTAATTCTCAGCTGGATTTGTGCCTTACTATTCTGTGACAGTTGCCACTAATTGAGGTTTGCTTGCAGTGATTTTGGAGTTTCTAGCTTGATATCTGAATAATTCTGTGCAAAGAGTTTTCCAAAACAAGAAAACCTTTCAGGCAAGACTAAATTTTTAATTCTGATAGTTTATCTTTTTGTTTTCTATTATGTACTTTACTTCTGGTTTTTTTGCACCTTGATCTTTCCAGCATGTGATCAAATAAAACAGGGAGGGGGAGCAATGTTTAAACTTACTAGAGAAATAAATAAAACAACTAAAGATTATTGTGATTTAAACTTTCTAGAATATTTTTCCATTACCAATATTAACTGTAAAGTAGATTATTAGTTCAGTTATTTATTGGCCAAGCACTTTGGATTTTATAATCCGTAACTCATACTTTCTAACTGATTTGCTGCTGATTCCCCAAAGTCATGTAGGAAAGGACGTGAAGTATTGTAATCTTCAATACTGCTTATAAAATTTCCCATTTACATGCATGCTGTCCATACACCAAAGCCATTAAATATCATAAACGTAAAGTTAATGTCTCATTTCTGAAAGTTATGTATCTTAGTAATTACATTAAATGACTTTCAAAGACTAAATTTCCAAACTCTATTGACAAAGCAGTCAGGAATAACTTTAAATAACCTTATGCTTCATGGCCGCTTGAATGACTCATCTGCTGAAGCGGAGAAGGGAAAGGGAAAGGGGGAATTCACTTGCACACTTTTCAAGTAAACTTCAAAAAACTATTCATTCATTTCAAGTAAAGGGGGCAAGAAAAAAACTCATCTCGTGCATTTGGAAATAGGAGGCGCAATGTACTGCAGTTGGGGATCCTTCGCATCCTATAGTAAAGAGGAATGTCTGAGCACAGACGACATCCAGGGCTGACCCTAAGATAAATTGTGCATTAGGCAAGGAGTGTCCTGTCTTTGAACTCAGCTTTGCAACATCCTCTAGAAGGTTTGTAGGATCAGGTTGGGTGTAGTTTTTTAAACTCCACTGCTATCCTATAAATGGCCCATTCATATGAATGCAAAGTTATGGGGACCAGCTGGGAATTCACATTTGCAGCTTCTTCTTGCTCTGGGATCAAGAAGAATGATATATATTACGGATGTTGATTTGAATTCAGAAATATTCAGAATTCACTGAAGAATGCCAATTTTTCATAGATCCAAATATATGAAATCTTAACTTGGGAGTTCTGAGTATCCATAATAGTAATTCCTAATATTTGGAGCCCATTTACTTTTATAGATTAGGAAGGAAAAGACTGGGATTCGACATGCTTGAGAAAGAAGTGAACACAAAACCATTTTTTTAGGCATCAAGGAGAAAGGAAACTTAAATGAAACTCTGGCACCAAGGGCAGTAGCATAGAGAACTCAGTGTCTCCTGGTTAGAGTTGTCAGGGGTTCCCAAGTGAGGGGGTTGGGGACAGAGCACAGCTGGTAAATGATACCTCACTCTACCAATGGAATCTAGAAGCAATAACAGACACCAGAAGGTTTTTTTTTTCACATTGATTCCTTCAAATTGGAAGGTGGGCTTAGCTGCTTATAAATCTCTGAGCATTTGCTGTTAGGATATGCTCTGGTGCAAGCCTGCACTGCAGGCATTTTCTCTGTGTCCCTTTTTGAACTCTCAAACTATATAGGTCCTTGATACCTGTGTGTGTGTATGTGTGTGAAGAAAGTAAGAGAGAAGCCTCTGGTTCAAGATGGAACAGATAGAGGGAGGACATCTGCAATTGCCAAAGGACATGTTCCAGTGACTTCTTCATGCA
>JAHTLZ010000129.1:6204667-6229609 GCA_023846285.1 Phrynocephalus versicolor | reverse complement strand
AAGAAGAAGAAGAAGAAGAAGAAGAAGAAGAAGAAGAAGAAGAAGAAAGATTCCATCTTAAAGCTTTTAACCCCCATTGTATCCTGAATTGTGATATGGGGTAGTCAACTGATATTCAAATATGGATATAGCAGGTAACATACCGTATTGGAGTTAGATTGCAGTGAAAGTAGCCACTGTGTTTTCTGAGAACAAGGAGGTAAGGAACATTTTGATCCTGCATTACTTTTGAATATTACATCAAACTGTAAACTGAAGCCTTTATCTTCTTTGAACCAAATGGTTCCCTTGATTGGTGGAGAACAGACAGACTTTATGTACTAACAAGAGTGGAAATGGTTTCAGCTCAATGAATGCCAATGCTGGCAGTTTATTTGTTACTCTTATACAATTGTTAAAATCATAGTTACTTGAAGTATGTCCGTTTCAGTCCCATTGTTGTGTAAATTAAATCAAACAGGATACATAATACAAAATACAAGATCCTTTTTAGAGATGCGCGTTTGTTAGGCCACTCAGAGGAAAACAAAAATAAAAAATTGCATGAAAATCTCTGAAGCTGCCAGATCTCTTCTTCAGGCAGAGTGATGTGGAATCATGCTTACCTTCTAGGCCTCTCATTTTCTGTAATTACAGAATGGAAGCAATAAAGTGGCAAAATAAAAACACCGACTCTCTCCCTCCCCCCAGTTCCAGGCAAATTTTGCTCACCTATATTTTACTGCTTGAATGCTTCAATGCAAAAGCACAATGTATATTGATAACTGGTACATAATTCTCAGCATAGTGACACTTTCTAAATCTTTCATCAGAAATACCTGAACAAGTTCTCCTAACTACAAAGGAAGTGACCTTCGGAGAAAAAAAATATGCCTTTTTCCAGGAAAAAAAGTAATTACATTTAAGTAATTAATTTAATTTTTATTACACCAAGAAGACTGACATTTTTGCATGTTGTGCAAAAAAAAAAATATCCTTGACTTACCAAAAAAAAAAAAGCCAGGAAAAGAATACTTATAATCTGCTGTGCCTTTGGCAACAGTTTTAAAAGTGAAGAGAAAACAGGATTTGGAAGAGTTAAGTTCCGTGATTATAAGTACTCATAACTTCATGGGAAATCAAATTTCTTCCTTCTGCCCAATAGTGGTGTGCCTGAAGGTCAAATATCAACCAAGAAGCAAGGTGAACAAGTTAAGATTGCTTTAGTCCGGAAACAGGAGACCATTTCTTCTGCACTATCTCTGGGTCAAAGGTGGAAAAGCTGTGGAACTTCAGATATTGTTCCAGTACATTTCCCATCACAGTCAATCATCGGCTATGCTGGCCAGGGATGATAAAAATTAAGAGCCCAACAACATCTAGAGTTTTACTTATTACTCATGCTATTGTGTAAATAACATGTAGGAAATTGATGGGGGAAAATATCCTTAAAATTCATTATTTTCTATGAAGATGATATCCAAGAATTATTCCTATCACTGCACTGAAAAGGTCAGATTCATGCATTTCAATTGAACACCAGTTGGGTCATTTGAGCCACATGGGTCACTGTAGTAGTCGATGTGGATCTGGCAGTAAAGGGTAAAGAGTATTGCATTATTAAAAAAAAACTTAGCTGTACATTTTAAGGGGGAAAGACACTAGGATGAGAAAACAAGTTCCCACTGCAAAGTGTAGAAGTGTGATCAGGGAGAAAGGTTGTAGGAGAGGCTCAAAGAGGTGGAAGTCTTGCGCAGTCTACGTGGAACTGATTCAGTACTCATTTCATTGGCAATCTTGACATTCCTAGCTCACAAAGCATTCAAAATGGAGAGACTTGAGTCTTCTTGATATCTTGCATGGAAAGGGTGTTCTAGAATGCAGGTAACAATTTTCTGCAGAAAACTTTTGGAGAGGGAGGCAACAGTATCCACAACAATAACAGCATACTAGCAGTAAGTAAGTAAATAAATAATTTATTTATTAGTCACACGACCACATCAACCAATAAAAACACAAAATATAAAATACATTAAATTACAAGCAACACAATGCAGTAGGGCACACTACAATAAAAATTCAGAATATACTGTACAGAAGTCATATATGTAGATCTCCTTTACAGGATGCTCCAATTTGTTCAATGTATTGCATTCTTAAAGCTGCAGCTTTAATTATAAACTTAGCAACTTTGCAAACAATGTACACATTAGAGCAAGAAAGAAGATAAGACAATCTGTAAATTGGGTCCCTATGGGCTGTTCTTTCTACTAAATTTACTTACTTTCTGCAGCTAACTTTTGGAGAAGGGGGCAGCTGTATCTCTACAAAAGTAACAGCATACTATCAGTATGTCTGTGAAGATTCTCAGTCATCCAAGTGAGTTTATCTGGAAGTTGAGTCATGGCAACTGGACTTCTTTTCTTGAGAGATTGAAATGTTTCACTACTTACCCAAGTAGTTTCATCAGTCTGAGGAACATTGATGCAAGGCCTCCAATTTCTAGTTTCACAACACCCTGATCTGAATAGGCTTGCTAGGGGGACAAAGGCCTGAATAGGCTCATTAGGTGGACAATAGCCTGGTTTCAAGGTGAACTATAAAATGGAGGATTTGCCGCTAACTTTCCTCAGGCTGATGAAGCTACTTGGATGTGTGGCAAAACGTTTCAGTTTCTCAAGAAATTCTCAGTCCAGATGCCATGAGTAAACTTCAAGAGCATACTAGCAGGTTGTAATGGAAAAACATATGCTCAAGCAGTAATTCAGGAAAGTCAGTGCTTGAAATGAAGTAAGGTCTGGAACTAATCCCCCTGTTTTCAGACAGACACAGCTCTCAATGGTTTAACCACCACACTTTACTTATTCACCCATTTTGAAATTGTTCTACTCATGGCTGCTCCTCCCATGAGGTAGAGTGAGATGGCTTCCTCACAGGGTTTCATGTTTGCCACTCCCCTCCACCCTACTGTTATGAAGAGGTGCTGCTGTTATGCACACAGCCTAATAAAGACAGGCTTATCCCAAATATCTGGCTTTTTGGAGTGGTTTGGGAAGGCATTAAGTATCATTGATGGCTCCCTTCATTTCTTCCAGTGGAGAAAAGGGAGAGGCTGTTACTGCACACTGGGAAGGCACGCCACCTCAAGATGCATACAAGCTCATGCCACCCCTGATTCCACCTCCATTAAAACTACTTTCCTATGTTGGTCACAGAAAGAATGATGACAACCCCCTTTACATTACCAATCTCATAAACATGGAAAGGAAACCCAGACAAACTTATATAGAACTGCAGAGAGGCATTCGTGAAAGGGGATGGTGAAGTGTGGTATAGAAAAGGGTCACTTACCTGTTTTCCCTTCAACCTGCTCTTCAGTACCATCACAAAAGTGCAGCTAAATCACCATTTCAACAGATCAAACATTCATCTTTTATGCTGTTCATTATACAATGTGGAGGGCCATCACAGATTCATGCACTGGAATACATAAAGCAAAATTATGTTCAAAATATAGTGCTGCTTTTTCATCCACCTGAAGGACTAAAAGGACCTCATGTACCCTTGTTTTATTGGAATGATGTATCATGTTCAGACTGCTCTGCGGCAGCTCTGCTATTGATCCCATCATATTTAATAATGCATCGTGGCCTCAAAATTTATTACAGGTTATGAGCTAATGTAAGCGAAGAGGCACAAATATAATGCACTTTAGACAGGTGTATTATACCAGAGCACTGAACTGTATTTCCCGTAGACTTCTGTAAATGCACAGCTTGCAGTCCCCATAAAGAAGAGATGTTAAATTAAGCTAATTACAGGCTGCTTTTGCTTTAGCATTCTGTTTTTTGCTATGGCTGTAATGACACTCCACTCTTACCTCTACCATCTTGTAGTCAGTTTTATTGCTAGAAATTCAGAAAGCCAATTACTATCATTATTATTAATATCAAGCTGGCACAATGGCTACCGTCGTGTTTGTCAGTGTAGGAAGAGGGGGAAGGGAGTATGTTTTGTTCTGTTGCAAGTGCCCTGCTGGGGAATGTGATGTACAGTGGACAGATTCTGTCCATGCACAAAACTATCCCTGTGGGATCCATGGTATGGGGAATAAAAAGTATATAGGTATGAATTCCAGTTGGGATTCTCTGATAGAGCTGAGATTCCATTGTATCCAAAATAGTGATTAGGCGTTTGATTCCAGACCAGACTGTGCCTCCTTGACAGGTCGTGGTTACGATCTTCACCAGGATCATCAAAAAGTGAATTATTGTTACACCAGATTAAAGTGGCAGCAGTTTTGACATCCTAGCATAAGATAGTTTTGTAGAATGATGAAAAACATCATATCCTTGGGCATTTTAGAGGCCATTTCAAGCATTTCACAGCAACGCATCCAGTTTTACCATCAAATACAGCAACTCCATCTGCTAGTAACGTGTGGAAAAGTTGCTTCGTAGGGATTTCCCCCCCCCCTCAATTTGTCTGTACCATTTGAAAGTGGATTCAGCTGGGCATACTGTAACTAGAATCCTGTTGTTCAGTTATGCCTGCAGAAAGGAAGCAGAGTCATCCACAGGGGCAAATTGGTACTAATTGACCACTTCCCACTTGGATTCCTATTTGCACGATAAGCCACCAATTAATTAGCCATTATAATCCATAGGTGCATCTTTTCAGGTCTGTGGGGAAGATATCTGCTAAAATCTACACATATGACTATGGTGCAAATCAAAATGCATCCATTTGAAAAGGCAGGCAAACATGCTTTGTTCACTGGGTACAAGCAACCCACATAATTTGGAAAATGGTCGCAAAAATATCTAAATCTAGATGTACACCATGAAAAATGCGGGTGTGTCAACTCAGAGTCAATTTAATAATTTCTTAAACTAGAAATATTTTTCTTTGGGCTACTCACCAGTGTTTCTTACTTTCTACAGTGAAGTCTTTAGACTAAGCATAAAAGCTTTAAAAAAAAGTTTGCTTCACTGAGTTTACAGCATAGAGTTTCCTATTTCTGCATTTCACAAACCTCATTACATTTCTCCAAAAATGTAATTCCTTCACAGAGAATTAACTCACTTACGGTACCTCTTTTTTCAAAAAGAGCACAGTTCATTATTTAGGCAAGCGGCCTGATGGTTAAAATTGGAATTATCTTTTATTTATAGGTTTTGTTTTCCATCTCAGAGGTACTTCAGCATGTTTATTCATGCTATAGTTAATGTGGGCCTTAGTTTTATGCCAGGAACACTCGTTGTAAATCACATTTTATGCTTTATGAAAGCATTCTTAACTTGCTGAAGTGCATTCAAGTAATGCAAGGCACATTGCCGTGTACAAGACTAATTTGTTTTAAAATGGAGGTGATTAGATCAGAAAAACAGTAGGACTTAGAAATATTAGACTTAACAGGATAGTATTTTTCCCTTTACCATTCTTAGACAGGATGCAACTAGGGATGGGCATGAAATGCAAAAATGGTGTTTTATTTCTTTTTTGTTTTTTGTTTATTTATTTATTTTTTCTCACACTGACCAGCTGGCCCACGGGTCAGGTCAGCGCTTTTAAAAAAATCTCCCACCGACCAGCTGGCCTACAGGCCATCGGCACTTTTTTTTAACCTGTGGCAGCGAGCCATTTTACAAAGGAAACAAAACAGTTTGTTTAACACCTTTTGTCTCTCCGTCATTAGGATGCTTCTATGATTTCAAAGTGGAAGGATTTCAACAGAGATTTAGTTATGATATGTTCTTGTAGGGTCAGGACTGTGTCTGTAGGTGGTGTTTTGGTGTTATAGGCAGCGAGGGCATGATGTTCAGTAACAGGGCATGTAGAACATGCAAGCAATGTTCTTTCTCATTTAAAGCTGCACAGTGCTTCATTTCCCAAATATTTTCTGTAGAAAAATCACACCGAAAAGTACCCAACAGTCTCTGGATATGGAACATCAAAAATCTGAACATCAAAAATTCCTGAATCAGAAGAAGTACAATCACAGTCAGCCCCTACGTGAGCATTGGCTTCTTTTTTTTCTTTTTCTTAGCATTTGTCCCATTTGATAGTGGGGTCCTGATTTGGCCCTCCACTTGGTGTGGTCATGGGCTAGGTCTGGGTGAACCAGGGACAACTTCATATCATTCTCAAGGGTATTCATCCATCACCGAATGACCCCCTCGATTGGGATCCACTGACCTGCAATGTGAGACTCTTTTTGGCCAGAGTTTCCTCATTGGCATGCAGGACATGTCCAAACCAACACAGTTGAGCTTTGCACATCTTGTTGGCGATAGGCCCGATGCCCTATTTTGCTCTAATGTCATCATTGTGCATTGTGATTCTTTCGCATGTGGCCAGATGCCCATCGCAGCATCTTCAACTCCATGACACCAAGCCAGCATTCAGTTTCTTTAATTGCTGACCAGCACTCTGCACCAGAGAGCACAACAGGTTGTACAATGGTGCAGCAGATCTTTGATTTTGAATGGTTACTGATCTTTTTGTCACATATGATGCTTGATGCTGTACTTCATTTTAGCCAGGCACTGTTGATCCTCAGTGTCGCTTTGTGACTCAGGATCCCATCATCTGTGACCATGGAACCAAGGTATTTGTACTTCTTCATTCTTGGTAGGTCAATAACATCGATTTGGTTTGTACCATATTCATTTGGGTCATTTGTCAGGTATTCCGTCTTCTTCACATTCAGGCACCGGTCCAACCTTGGTGCTCAAGATCTGCCTTGCTCTCTGATGCAATCATGACATCATCAGCATAAAGAAATGTCCATGGCACTGGATTCTGAAGATCTCAAGTAACTGTGTCCATAACCAGAATGAAAAAAATTGGGGATAGTGCCAATCCTTGGTGAACTCCAACTGTGATACAAAAATATTTCACTGTACCAGCAGTGGCCTGTACATGACTCTGTGGTGACTCATAGAGGAGCTTGACCCAACTGACAAGTTCCTCTGGGAACCCATGATGTTGCAGTGCATGCCAGATGACATAATGTGGTACTCAGTCAAATCTTTTCTCGAGGTCAAGGAAAGCTGCATGTACTGGTTTCCTTTTCTCCCTATGTTTTTCATATAACAGCTGGGCAGCATGGATTGCATTTATTGTTCTACATTTCTTGACGAAGCCAGCTTGATTGACACTTCGTTGAACTATGATGAGGATTGGTGTGTCAATGACTCGCTCCAAGATTTTAAGAGTATGTGAAAGTAATCTAATTGGTCTGTAGTTGGTGCATTTGTCAGGATTCCCCTTCTTCTTCCAGATTGGCACTATTCTGCTAAATTGCCAGTCATCCGGTATATTCCTCTGTTGCACAATCTGGTTAAAGAGTTCCATCACCCAGTTGCAGGGGTGCCAGTGTTGCGACTTCCACAGTTCTGTGCAAGGTATGTGAGCACTGACCGTGATTGCAAAAGTAATACAGGTTGTGAATCAAATTGCAGCACAGGAGCTGCCCTTTGCACTCTCCAGTGTAGCTGCACCTTTCATCTCCCCTTCTCCTGTAACAAAGGCTCTGGTCCCACATCCCTTTAAAAGCAGCTTAAATTCCTAAATAAACCGTGCCCAAAAATGCCGTCCCCACAACCACCAGGATTTGGGGGGGGGAGAAAACCTGATAATGCCCCTTTAAGCGAGGTTTCTTTGACTTACCGGAGAAGTAGGTAATTTTCTGCCTCGCTTAAAAATCCACCTTTTAAGGAGGCAGATGTCATGGGACCATGCAGATGATCCAGGTTTCTTTCTTTCTTTTTTTCTCAGAGCACTGACTGCTGATCAGCGCTGGTTTTTAAAATTTCCAGGCAACTTCAGAGCAAGAGGAAGCTCCTTCTGGCATCCTTTGATTTAATTTCCCCCAGAAAGTGGTCCATTTTTAAAAATGCTAGCACCACCTGCTGGCCAAGGGGGCTGAACTGCACTTTAAAATAGAAAACCAGCTTTGGATGTGGGAACTCCTGACCCACATAATAAATCATGTGACGGGATGAAGAGTAAAAGCCGGACCTTCAGAATATCAGGATCAAAACCAGGTGAGACCGCAGCCTAAGGTGGAACAAATGGCTACACTGTTTCCTCGGGCACCTTTCATTCCCTCTAGATTTTTTTTTTAAAAAAATCTGTGACATGACAGGAAATGGCTGCTTCCATTTAAAGAGTGACTCGTTTTTATGGACAGAAAACACTGAAGAAAAGGACAGTCAAAAAAGATGCTGACAACAAGTAGGGGGAAAACAAGACTGCAACTGTTCTCAAGTGTTTTGCTGTGCAGCTTTGCTTGTCTCTGAAAAAGTATTTTATGAACCTACAGTACAGAAGGCTTTCTTGAATACTTGTAAAGCATTTTAATAAGGAAGTTGAATTTTACAGCAAAGGTTTCAGAAAGACCTTAGTTGTTTGACTTTAAGTAGAAACACATTTAAACATGTAGACCAAGAAGAGCCTATGGCAAACATTACTTTTCAGTCTTTAAAGTGTCAGAAAACTCATTTTTGCTACAGCACACAACACAACTACCCCCCTTAGTAATTTCTATATGAAAGTTATATGTATTTTTCTTTCAATCCCTTCTCCTAAATGCCTAACTCCTGGTTATTGCAATGTGCTCTTTTTCTCTGCCTAATTCAGATTTGTTGTTGTTGTTGCTGCTGTAGTTCTTGTTGTCTAAATACAATATTAAAATTGATTTAATGACAACCTACTCAAGCTTTACACTTCTTTTAAACTCCTTATTTATAGCATGAACTTTTATTTGTTTTCACCTGTTGGTATCCATTTGTCCACTATATTAAGATTCTTTTTTCTCAGGTGAACGAAAATAGTCCAATCATTTACTTCTTTGTTAATACTATTTATTTAAATTAATTTGAGCTTTACAAGTTAATGCAGTTGTCCCCCACCTTTTTGTGGTTCATATACTGTGGTTCCGGTATATCGCAGGCCGCAGTATATGAAAAAAAGGCCGCCTGGGGTAAGGGGGAAAGACCTTCCCAGGCCCGTTGGAGGCTCCCCAAAGTGCTTCCCCACAAACCAGAAATGACTTCTGGTAAACCAGAAGTGACCTCCAGATCACTAGAAAGCACTTTTGGGGCTTCAGGGGGACTGGAAAGCCCCTTACGGGCCTGTTTGGGGCAGCGCCAGGCCTGGGGTAAGTACAAGAGCCCCCAGAGAGCCTGCCTAGTCCTCACCTGACCCAGCATCAGCATATTGCGGATTTTGAATTATTGCAGGTCGGGTCACATCCCTAACCCCTGCAATAGGTGGGGGTTTACTGTACTCTAGCTTTCCATTCCCTGGAGGAGGAGATTTCAAGTACCATGACAAAAGTAAGTAAGATATCTAATTTAGTAGATAGGTAGATAAGAGAATGAACTTTCCATTTTGCATGATTTGGCTCCATGTACAAAGATGGTCTTCTAGGCAATATGCATAACCACCATTACCAATCCCATACACTTAGCATAAAGTGTATTCCTTGTCCACCAGGCAATTCAGGCAATAAAGCTACCCAAAAATTAGAAAAGAGGAACCAACAGTGTGGGTTCAATCCCACCACAATGGTATATGAGCATGGAAGACCACTTTCCCAAGGGCTTTTTGTAAATTACAAAAAGCTTTGCATTTGCTTTGCATTTGTCTGAACATATTTTAGTAGTTCCATATCTAATCTACCTGGCCATATGTGTCTTTATCTTGCTGTACAAAATACCAAATTTGAATATTCAAGGCTGAATATACTATGAAAGAAAGTCAATTTTCCACCACTGAAGATAGATTCCATTGTCCTCAGGGTGCTGTCTCTCTCTAACCAATGTACAATAATCACAGGTTGGCTTCAACTTAAAAAAAAAAAACTAGTCTAGTATTTACATTTAGTCTTCTGCTTGCCCACTCACTAAAGGTTGCCATGTTTTTCTATGTCTCTGCAATACTTCAGTTCGAGTTGAGGCTGATAGGGATGGTGTAAGTTATAGAATTCCTGATGGGTCTCTGTAGCTGTGTCTTTACTATGAATCTAGATAGTTCTGTTCTTCAGAAAGCATTAAAGTTCTGGTTGTGAAATATTGGGCTTCTGTATCCCTGTTTCAAAGCACCAGGAAATGGCTTGATATCGTTGCACAATATTGTGCCCACATTGCCAGCAGGAAAAAGGATGTCCAGCTTAAAGTAGGAAAGGGCAGCCTGAATGTTGACAACACCAATGGCAGCAATCAAGATGGTCTACACAGGATACCATGTTGTGCTCATTACCATTCACAAAGCGAGACCAAGCAAGGGAAAATCTCAGAAGCTGAGTCCCTTCTTCATCAGAGAAACTGGCACGGCTGTTTTTCAACAGTGTAATACTGTTCCTCTGTGCAATTGTTCTGGACATGTGTATTGCCACCAAATAGGATGTAACTACACATAACCAAGTTGCAGTGTTCAGCAACTAAATGTACTGTACTTTCACCTGCTGTGGCATTCCTGATTGCTTGCAGTCCATATCTATAAGAGATGTTAGTGTACAGGACCACCATATAAACATGTTTATTAGTCAGTTCTTCCATGCAAGATGACAATATTGCCCCATGCTACATTGGTTAAATGCTTTTCCCAACAGAGCTATAACCCCAAACAGGATATTTCTAGCTTCAGACAAAACAGATTCCACCTGGAAGCATAAAACATTGCTTAACACCTCAGATGATACTGCAACTGATTTTTCTGTTCCTAGGACATTTGTGATATAACCATCCACTTGAAAGTTTATGATCAGTATTAATAGTATACTTTTTATTTTGTGTCTTATTTCATTCAGCTCCCTTCCAAGAACCACAACTAGTATGTCTAAATTCATGGTTTCATATTATAAACCACACATACCAAGAAATGGTCAATGTTCATGAATAGAGATGGGCACGAAATGAACTTTTTTTGTTTCCGTTATTCGTTATTTGTTCCATTATGTAACAAAACAACTAACAAAAATTGTGATGAAAATGGAACGAAACGAACAGAACCACGAAAATTGGGTTCGTTACGTTTCATTTTCATTAATGGCGACACACAATGAAATGAGCTGTTTTAAATGTTAAAAAACGCCCTGGGCAGCCATAAAACAATAATTATTTATACTGTCTGATAATACCTACGGGGGGGGTCCTTAAAATGTGCATTTATGTCTTTTCTCAAATTGCTGTATTTTTTTCCTTTAAGGGGAGTTAGGGGACATCAACCCAAAATGGCTCCCAGATGCCTAATATTGATTGATTTCTTGGGTATTAAAACACCCTGGACATCTGTAAAAATGCAGCAATAATGTGATAATTATTTGAAATTATTACCTACCAGGGGGGTTGGGGTCCTTAAAACGTTTGTTTTTGTCTTCTCCCATCGAGATGTATTTTTCTTTTCCCTTTAAAATGGATATCGCCACCAGCCACAATATGGAGGCAAGCCATGTGATGGGATCATGTTCAACCAATAGCATGCGTAGGTTGCAGACTGGGCAGGTCTGGCAGCCACAGAGGGCATAAAAAGCTCTGGCAGCCCCCATCCTCCTTGCAGTCTTCGGTGGGAGTTAGGGTGGGATTGCTGTCTCTGCGACTCTAGCTTCAGTCCTGCAGCCTCCCTGTGTGTGTGCATGCGTACCTCTCGGTGAGTACCCTCCCCTGCACTCTGTGGCTGCCTTGCACCCTGGGCAAACCCGCCGCTGCCTTTGCAGCCTCTCTGCATACCTAGTCTAAACTGTGTCTCTGCCAGCATCAAATTTTTTCTGTGTTTTCCCTCTGGTCTGGGGCATTGGGGGATGCCCGTGCACAGAAATGCTTTAAAAATCATGCAAAAAGCAGATAGAAACAAAAAAAAATGAAAAAATGAAAAACAAAAATGAAATTTTTCCAAAAATTCGTGAAAAATGGAAACAAACCAAAACGGACCTCTCAATGAAAAATGAAAAACCAAAATGCCATTTTTTTATTTGTGCCCATCTCTATTCATGAATGTCTGTGCCAAATAAAACTTGTTAGTTTTTAAGGTGTCAGTAAACATTGTAGTTTTCACTGGAACTGGCTATTTGCTTGGAACAGCTTACTGCATTTTCCAGCAAATTATTGCCTATATTTTATCTACTGTCAGACATGCCCCATAAGAATAATAAAATAAACATTATTTTATTTTATTTTATTTTGTCACTGCCTTTCTCCCAATGCAGGAGCCAATCTACAATGTGAATTTAAAAATATACAGCTTAAAGATTATAGGTTATTGGTTACAATATTGACCTTGCATTTTTGCAACACAAATTTTGATGTCTTTTAGAGAAAAATTTAAACAGAGACTCTCTTGAGTGCCTTTCTGTATTCCGTTGTATGGCAAGAGAAGAATTAATTCATCTGTATGCCTGGTACAATGGGAAATATACAATGAAGGAGATGAGTGGGCTGACAAATGTATTTGTCTTCTTAATGTGTTTTGTTGATATGGTTAGGATGATTAATATGAATAAGCATGTCGCCCATGACCTTGAATACCCAAAAATCAATTTGGGGAAAATCCTTTGCACATCAATGTGTGATACCTAAAGCTGCAGAAACCTCAGAGGGATAGCTGCTAGTTGATGAGCAGACATGTTCAACATGGTGTTATTTAGATAGGACTTAGTTTTAAGTAAGGAAGTAATAAAGGTTTGCTTAGGGGAACTTTTTGTGCAAGGACCCACGTTTTCTTATATGTACAGCTATTAGATTTTTTAAGTTAATCAGTTCCTCTCAAATGTCAACGGGGTGTGTGTTTTTCTGTCTCAATGTAAAGTCAATTTAATTTTTATTCCTGTTTGCGTGAGTGTATCTATAATATAGGAATTTAATCAAATAACATAATGGTTTCTCTAAATGTTCTCTGTCTTCTGGAACATACTTTCCACATTCATTTATCTTCTAAGGAGCATGAACTCCAAAACCCCTATGTGTTACAAAGAAAGTGCTAGGTCCTGCACAAGGGTACACATGCATTTCAGGTTTGACAAGATCCATGGAGCCTTTCATGATAGGCCAACGTTAATGTACAATGTAATTTGTAATATGCTGAGTACATCCAAGTAATGGACAAGAGGTCTGATCTGAACCATTAGATAGAGTGAACCAGCTGCTTCAAGCAGCCGTTTCTGAGCATCAGAAAATGCCAGAAATTTATTGGCTACATACTTCCTAAATTTTGTATTTTTATCGCCAATAAGGAGGATGGAAGCTTGTGGGATTTTCTACATCATATGCCAAAATGATTTAGCCGGCCTTGGGAAACATGCATTTTGACTTGAGTGAGTAGGAACCCCAGTTGCCACCTCATCTCAAGCAAATGTCAGAAGAATTTATTCAGCTGTAAATCTGGTGAGAAGCTTGTCCCCCAGTAAAGCTTATTTTTACTGAGCATTTTATAAATACATTTCTATACACAAAACTCAACCACCTAAAGGATCATGGTTTGAAAATAGCAGTCCAAAGCCGTTGCTATGGTATTAGACTCTATATTGTTACATTCAGCTATAGGTTAAATCCAGTTGTTTGTACAGCTAAAGTGAATCCACTGTATAAATATGACTTGTCAGGACAAAAACATTCAATGTCATCTCATACTATAGGAGCACTGTCTCTTGCTCTCAGGATGTCTTCAGTCAAGAACTTCATTAGAACTAACCCATACAAGGGAGATTCTCTCACTTCTTTTCAATATATCCATGAGATGGTCTTTGTTTGTGTTGAGTAGATTCTCCTTGGCAACAAGTATAGCTTGACAAGGTTGTTGTGCTCTGAGAGGCTTGGCAGTAGACCTGTGTTTATCTTCTTACATGAACGTAATGCCACTATTTATTTATTTATTTATTTATTTATTTATTTATTTATTTATTTATTTATTTATATAATATTTTTACCCCACCTTTCTCCTTGGAAAAGGATCCAAGGTGGATTACAATAATGAGGGACAATATGCAGCCCAGAATATTTAAGACATATTCAAGTTAAGAACACGGAATTAGAAGAGGCATCTTGGAACATTAAAAGGTAACATTCAAGCTACAAAGAGCATGAAAAAGAAAAAAATCAATTATGAGGGGTGGAAAGTAAACATGGGAAACACTGGTATTCTTATGAAATCAGTCAAAACAATCATGTATGGCAATCCATATAATAGTCACAGGGTAGAATTGGTCACGACTAGAGATGGGCACGACCAGAAAAAAAAATTTTTTCCGAGTTGTCGTTTTTCGGGACGGGTCTTTTTCGGGTCGTTTCCGTTTTTCGTGAAATTTTTCAAAAATTTGTCATTTCATCGTGTTGTTTGTCGTTTGTCGTTACCGCCACGATTTAGCGTGACTTGACTTCCAGTTCCCAGAGCATGGGGTTAAGGGGTAAGGGCTAGGCTTAGGGTAACGGTTAAGGTTAGGGTAGGTTAGTGGGCTGTACCTCTGGGTGCCTCTGGCTCACTAAGAACACAGTGTACTGGCGTATGGGTTAGGGTTAGGGTTAGGGTTAGGATTAGGATTAGGATTAGGATTAGGATTAGGGTTGGTGGGCTTTTAATGCCCTCTCTGGCACATCCAGAAGTCTCAGCAAAACCTGGCCATGTGAATGGTGGAATGGCTCCAAAAATTTGCATGGTCCCATCCCATGGCCAGCCCATCATTGCGCATGCACAGGTGTAAAAAAATAAAAATAAAATAAAATAAAATAAATGTGTTTTGTTACAAGAAAAACCCACTGCTGTTACTATAAAAAATCAGGCAGTTAAAATACCTAATTTTCACATGTTTCTGTGGTGCTTTGGTGGGTTTTTGGACCACGATTTAAAAAAAAAATTGTGGTCACCATTTTGGATTCCGCCCCCCCACCACATGGCAAATGGAGAGGCCGAGGATGCCCCCTCCCAGCCTGGTACCAGCAAGTCTCAGCAAAACCTGGCCATGCGATTGGTGGAATGGCTCCAAAAATTTGCATGGTCCCATCCCATGGCCAGCCCATCATTGCGCGTGCGCAGGTGTAAAAAAATAAATAATAAAATAAAATAAAATAAAATAAAATCAATGGAGACGTTTTATTGCAAGAAAAACCCACTGCTGCTACTGTAAAAATTCAAGCATTTAAAATAGCTAATTTTCGCATGTTTCTGTGGTGCTTTGGTGGGTTTTTGGACCACGATTTCAAAAAAAATTGTGGTCGCCATTTTGGATCCCCCCGCACCTCATGGCAAATGGAGACGCCAAGGCTGCCCCCTCCCAGCCTGGTACCAGCAGCCCAGGACAGGAGGGGGGAAGGCTGGAGTGGGGACCCCCCCAGAAACCACCCCTCTGGTAGGTGCCCTCAGGCAGGCATATTTTCGCCTGCTTTTTTGGCCGGGAATCGGTTTTTTTTTTTAAAAAACTTTTTTTCTGTGCCGCTTGGCATCGCACGATCGCTGTGATGCCAGGAACGACAACAACAAACCAGACCCAATTTTTCTTTTGTCGGTTCGAGTTCGAGTTCTGGGGGAGTAATTGTCGTTACCGTTTCCATTGCATAACGGAAACGAGTAACGGAAACAGAAACGAGAATTTCGCCAAGTCGTGCCCATGTCTAGTCACGACTGTAATGACACAACACACACACACAGTCCCTCATTCAGGGAAAGCTTGCCCAAAGAGGAAGGTCTTTATCTGCTTCTGAGAAAGACAGAAGAGATGGAGCAGTGGGAGGGAGTTCCAAAGTCTGGGAGCAGCAACAGAGAAGGCCCTTTTATGTGTTCTTATGAGACACACCTGTGAAGGTGGCTGGATGGAAAGAAAGACCTCTCCTGATGACCTTAGCACTTGAGCTGGTTCATACCATGAGATTTGATCTTTGAGGTAGCTTGGACCCAGGCCATTTTGTGCTTTGTAGGT
Source organism: Phrynocephalus versicolor (assembly GCA_023846285.1). Lineage (NCBI taxonomy): Eukaryota > Metazoa > Chordata > Lepidosauria > Squamata > Agamidae > Phrynocephalus > Phrynocephalus versicolor. The sequence goes on along the minus strand of JAHTLZ010000129.1, from coordinate 6,213,717 downwards.
TAAGGACAGCACCTTGAATTGTGCCCAAAAGCAGATGGGCAGCCAGTGGAGCCACTTTACTAGGAGTGTAATGTGATCTCTGTAATCCACCCCAGTCAGCAATCTGGCCGCTGCATTTTGCACTCATTGAAGTTTCCTGAGACTTTCCATCAGTAGCCCCAAATAGAGTGCATTACAGTAGTCCAGCTGGGATGTGCCAAGCATGTGTCACAGTGGCCAGAGCAGGTTTCTCAATAAACTGGCATAAATGGCACACTAGTTTTAATTTTGCAAATGCGCTCCTGGCCACAGTTGTGACCTGGGCATCTAGGCCCAGGAGCACCCCAAGCTACAGTAATCCCATCCAGTACAGGTTGCATAACTATCCCTTGATCCCCCTTTCAACTGATCAGAAGCACCTCTAAGTTTCAGTTTGTTCTTCCTCATCCAGTTTATTACCAAAGCCAAGCATTGATCTAAAGTAGAAATAGCTTCCTTAGAATCCGGAGGGGATGAGAAGTAGAGTTGAGTGTCATCAGCATACTGCTGACACAACCCAAAACTCTGAAAAATTTCCCTCTATGGTTTCATATATATGTTAAATAATATAGGGGACAGAACAGAACCCTGAGAGAACCCACAGGTCAGTTGAGCATGAGTCCCCTAACACCACTTTCTGTCTTCTCTCCTGCAGGAACGACTGAAGCCACTGTAATACAGTGCCCCAAATCCCATTTCAGACAGATGAGTTAGGGGGAGAATGTGGTTGATAGTGTCAAAAGCAGCTGAAACGTCCAGTAAAACCAAATGGGACACAGATTCCCCTAGGTCATCTACCAAAGCAACCAGTGCCGTCTCAGTCCCATAACCAGGCCTGAAGCCAGACTGAGCTGGATCCAGGTAGTTTATTTTATCCAGAAACCTCTGGAGCTGCAAGGCCACAACCCGTTCTAGTACAGGTCTCCCTTGCACCAGCCAGGAACATGCAGGTTAGGGTTTTATTTTTCTTTATATTTATATTTATATTTAATTAGTTTTCAACATTCTTTCTTATTTTTTCCAAACCATTTCTACTCATGGAGCAGCTAGTCAAGTGCATATAGGGCTCCAAATTGCACTTTATTACCATCACATTAAAAATACAGAATAAAATGCAGTTGTTAGTCCCAACCAGAACAGATGTCGCAGCCAGGTATGTAAAGCATGGTGCAGACATGGACTTCTAGCCAACTTTTCGTGAGTTTTGGCATTTTGTGTATACAGTATGTGGTCTATGGGACCCCAGAACAAATCATCTGAGTTTCCATGATTTCTTATGAGAAAACTTGCTTTGATATAAGAGTGTTTTGGTCTACAAACATGTTTCCAGAATGAATTATGTTCATAAACCAAGGTATTATTGTAGTTTACCTTTCTCTGAAACTATGCAGCTTCCCCAAGGCTACCCAGGCTGGTTACACTGTTGGGGATCAAACTCAGAAACCTAAGTCACTGAACTATCTGTCCACCAAATTCATAAACTTAGTGGCTTTATTCTAGTTGAAATTAACCACTGGCTTTAGCCCAGCATATGCTTGGCATACAATTTGAAAAACAAGCATTTCCACTAAAGTTGTCTTGTTGTGCAATTATTGTGGCAATTAAGATTCTAAGCACTATTGTCTGTATTGACAACTGGGCTTTTGTTTGCTTGCTGCGTTAATCATTTAATGTAAATAGATTTACAGCAGACAAAGTGGATATTTTACTTTAGAGGGCTATTGTCAGGATTAATGAAGGGATTGTGAAATAGTTTGTGTTCTTCAGTCCCGTATAAATGCTAGTTATTATGGTGGTGGAATGAATGAACTAATTTAAATCTAGAACAGCTTTTGCGTTTATAACATTTTAAAAACATGACTAAAACCTCAGTTCTCCATTAGTGTTCTTTGCATAGAAAGATGACACAGACAAGTAGAAAAACCTGAAAACTCCCAAAGGACTAGATGTTTCTTGGGTGCCACATTTGAATGCATTATTTAAAGGAAACACAGGGAATGCCAGGTCATATATTGTTTTTCTCTACCTACGAGGAGAGGTGTATCTGTGTCAACCCCTCACATCCACTGGAAAACACTCACACCATAAAATTCCAAGGACGTCCCAATTTCATGATACAATTTACTGAAAGAAAGATCCTCTTGCATCAAACCATTCACACAATGGACCTCAGCCTGCTCAGTTCCTGAGTTACCACGCTGTCCGGATTGTCCGCTCTGTGGAGGTCTAGCAGAGTCTCATCCATGATGATCCATGTAGTTGGAGGAGCAAACCATCCCCATCAAAGTTCTGTCTGGTTTTCTATTATCCATAATGACAGGATATCAATTAAAACAGAGGGCTTTTAATTCTCCACTTCATAAAATTCACCTGCACAGGCAATTTCTTGGGGATCAAGGTAGCACATTTTTGTGGACCCTTATTAGATGTTTAACATTGGTGCAAATGAACACTCTTCTGAAGAATTGGACTGGGTGGGCCATAGTCCTTATTCTTACTTGCTACTCTTGCCTAAGAGACAAGTAGAGAAATGTGGGGCTAGATACTAAGATTGTATGTTATACTGGGAGACTCCATGAGCTAAGCTCTTAACTACCTCTCCTTACATCTTTTGTCAAAGCACTTAGATATAACACAAGCCTTTGATTATTAGAGCTGACTCAGGAGGAAGGCTCTTTTTCTACTTCTTAATGAGTAATTCTCATTATGTCAAGGTTTCATAATTTGTTCCAAATGTACTCTCAAATCCTTTAATTATGCCAGAAATACTGGGAACAAGTTCAACTTCAACAGAAAGCAATTGCTGCATGTCTTCGGAATATTATAGAGGTCAAAGATGGATTCCCTTGTGGACCTCTGTTTTTCAAAAACCATTACCTTCTGTCCCTTTAAGTTGAAAGTTTGTCTGAATACAAGGTTACAGTCCTGCAGCAATTTGCCATGTTGTCCCAAACGGGAAAACAATATATGTTTGAGTGGCTCTCTGGTTCCCTTTCATGACAACATGGTATGTTGCTGCAGAAGTGTAACCATTTATTCAAACTTTCAACTTAAAGGGCTAACAGACCCAGGCAGAACAAACATACTGTATAAGGTGCCTGGGAGTTCAATTCATTCCCAGTCTCGTCTTCTTTCTTTCTTTCTTTCTTTCTTTCTTTCTTTCTTTCTTTCTTTCTTTCTTTCTTCCTTCCTTCCTTCCTTCCTTCCTTCCTTCCTTCCTTCCTTCCTTCCTTTCTTTTTGAGTTTTTTTATTTTAAAAACACAAAAACAATAACAATAAAAAGCATACATATAAGTGTGCTCCCCACCCCCAGGACCATCTGGAGGTCTCCTTATATCATCTTCTTCCTCTTCCTCTTCGTCTTCTTCTTCTTCGTCTCCTCTTATTTCTAACCAAGTCTAAGACCCCAACACTTAGTCAAGCATCCCTCACACATGGGCCAGACAGGGGATGCATTGACAGGGGTGCTGCTTACAGACACTGGTCCCTGTTTGATTCATAGAGTCCAGTGGTAGCTTCTCCAATCCCATACATGGTGTTTTCATGACTGCTACAGCCAAACTCCAGGTGCACCTGGCTGGCACTCTCAGCCATGTGGAAATCTGGGCATGAGTGTGTTGCACTGTGCTGAACACCCCTTGAAGGCCATGTAGCTGTAAGGGATGGATAGATCTGAGGACGGCAGTTTTGGCTCTTGCAATGTCAGTCCCAAGAATGATGATGATTGTCCTACTGGCAGGCCTCACAGTGCCAAGCCTGATCATAATGAGCAGCCTTCTTCAATGTCAGTTTCACTTCTATCCAATTGTCTAGGTTGTGCATCTGGGCCTTCTGAACTTCTCAGGAACACAGCTCTCAGCCTGGACCTCCTCCATCTCAAGCAACTGTGCCTCTCAATAGGTTGTCTTCCACAGCGGCCAGTGACTCCTAAAGGAGGAGTCCCACCATGGATGCACCAGCTCCCATGGATCTGTCATCCTTGCCCCAGTCTACAGGAGAACTGCATGTGGGGAAGTTGACACCAGTCATACTGGGTTGAGGAGCCCACCAACTAGTCCAAGAGGACTCTCTTCAGCTTCACTTCAAACTGAGATTTTGGACAGTTAGGATGAACTGCAATTAGGTTGCCTCCGTAAGGTGCTCAGAGGGTGGCTAAAACATGATGTGCTTGTATTTTATTCAGGAACTGGAAGTGTCACCTGACCAACTATGACCTATTGGTACAAGGAGCCTGGTATGTGGCCAGTTCTATTTATTAGCCCAAAGCTGGATAATGGTGGTCACACTGGGTTCACTATGAGAATATCCTATAAACTGAAAATGTTGTTCAATTCACTTTTTAAAAGAACCTATCAAATCTGCAGATATCTGCCCTACAAATCTTTCAGTGTACATAAATCTCTAAAAGAGTCTACACTCCTGTAGGATGCATAACTTAATAACCCATGTGCCCTTGGGAACGCAAAAGTAAACCCACCTATATTTTGCCAAAAGTAAATAAATAGACAAGTAATCATGTACTTTTGCGAATCTGGCCAAACAAAACAAATAAATATATAAAGCACTTAAACTGCAACTAATGCAATTAGGAGGCAAATGTCTGATTCACAAAAATACACCCCAAATGGTTCCTTAACTATTAAGCAAAAGGCCAGCCAAGTTGAAATGTTTGCAAGAGTTTTAAGACAATCAATGGAAACTGCTAATAAACTGCAGAGCCAAGAGAGAAAACTCTGTTGCATTACTGAGGTCATCACCCTACAAATTCTGGCTTTTACCTTTTGTACTAGGTTACAGTTTCTACTTGCTACTGCCATTGCAAAAGAACCAGAAACAAATGTAATGCTTTTCAAAGGCTTGTCTAATGGCCTTATGATACTTACAATTTTATATCCAATTAAGGATTCTTGAAGAAGTTGATCTTTGTGGGCTCCAATATGAACAGACTTCATCTGTATTTCCAGACTAATGTGTGAATCAGAGCTTACTTTAGATGCCTAATTTTGCACTTCCCGGATGTTCTGAGCCACTTATTGATATAACATATATTTAGAAATGATTCATTTCATACAAAATACATTTAGAATAGGTTTTTAAAGGCTAATTAAAATGCAAGGTTTATATCTATAAGCAAGTTAATGTGGGGGAAGGATATAAAGGGCTTTAGGATGAATACATTTGAAACTGATATAAATTGGAAATACATCGACTTTACCATTCCTTCTTCCAGTCATTTCTCTATGACACTCAAGCTCGAGCTTGGGTTCTCATGTCTAGGCTGTACCCTAACCACTTTTTTTAAAGGTTTTAATTATATTTGTCGTAGTTGTAGATGTAACCTCATAAGTTTTTTTTTTCTCTGTTGTAAATCAAGATTGCGGTGACCAATGGTTTTTAGCAATAAACTATTACCTTACCTTACCTTACCACTTCAGATAATGAGACTATGGCTGGTGAAGATATTTTCCCATCCAGAAATCAAGTAGGAAATTAGCATGTCAAGAAGGTTTAATTAGTAAATACCTATCGGGGGGTGCATTTGTTTTCTGTATGGATTATTTATTTATTTATTTATTTATTTATTTATTTATTTATTTATTTATTTATTGTTTGATTGATTGTTTGCAAAAATATTAGCCACCCTACTCCCAAGTGGTCTCTGGGCAGCATAAAACAACATAATTATTAAACCATAAAATACAAGACAATTTAAAACAATAGATATGCAATACAAATAACAAAATCTTGCTGCACATGAGCCCAGCTAAAAAGAACACTATCTAATTAAAATGCTGGCTGAACAGGATGGTCTGTGCCAGGTGCCAAAAAGCCAAAAGTGTCAGCACCAGGTGATTTTTAAATGGTACATTTTACCTGCAGTGATATCCTTTTTATCATCCTAGTGCAGGAGCTAGGCTCTTCTTGACCCTTCCAATTCTCTCAGCCTCCCCCAGTTTTTAAAATTTTCCCCAGTTCATTATTTGGACCATTTCGGAGGCCCACACCTTATTTAGCCCCACAGAAGCCTTCTTTAAAAAGGTGACATATCTTAATAGAGCTTCTACAGGCTCAAATATCGAGGTGAAAAGTGCTTGAAATAGTCACACTCCTTCAGACAGCATAACTGGCCAAAAGAAAGATGGTATTTTTATTGCCTTCAGGTGTGGTGGCAGAAGGAGAACAAAACCTCAAGGTCCCTGAGAGTGACAGTGCAGCATCCAGGTCTCTGGAAATTGTTCACCCTTGCACTGGTGAAGCCTGGATCTAAGTTTCCTGTTTTCATGGGTTTCATTTCTAGTGTGTGTTGCAGAAGAATCCCAGAACTCCTTCTTGGGCAACGATCACCAGTTCAGATGCCAACTGTATGTCAGATTTAGAAGGACTTGTTTATTTACCCTAATGTGCATCAAAGTGCTCTTAACATTAAATTTTAATCTGATATCTTTTTGTCCATCAAGGCAACATGGTGAGATCATTTTGGTGAGGTCACTTTGGAGTTTTTCCACAATTTTCTTGGAATTCCCTCATCCTGTATAAATTCAAAGTGAGGAGTGGGTGTGTTGTTAGATCATTCATTCATTCATTCATTCATTCATTCATTCATTCATTCATTCATTCATTCATTCATTATGTGCTTGTTTAAACTCAAACCCCACCCATCCACTGGACAAGCCACTACTTGTAGTGCCTGCTTTGAGAAACACTAGGAAAAATCCTAGGTGGGAATGATAGAACTCTGTGTGTACAACACACCTCTCTTTTGCATTTCTACAAGTCCACTTTAGCCCCAAGATAGCTGAGATTGGACAAAATTGGCAGAATTTCAGCTTTTAGACAAATTTAGGTTTCTCCATAAGAAGGCGGCTCAAGTGGATGTAGCATTTAATTAACCCCAAATTTTCCACTGGCAGAAGAGTTTGAAGCACCTGCCAATATGATTAGTAATTTGCAAACCATGCACTGCAGGAAGAGAACAGGTATTTGACTGCATGTGACCTTTTCCAGTAAATGACAGCAGTTATTCTGAAGTGAAGGAAGTGCTTCAAACTGTTCATTTTCAAGCATTCCGGTTCAAGGTGTCACTTGTGGGAAAAGAGTCTTAACTGAGGTTTGACACTGTAGAACAGCCTTCTGGTATTACTTGGATTGTTAGACAATTCAGAGAGCAATCAAGGAGGGAAGGGAAATACCTCTGAGTTCTTTTCCCAGTTTATAGGTAGCAAATGTGAGAAACATTTTGGCAATTTGGGGGAGGGGGAGTGGCAAAAATTGTTAGAAAAGGCAGAAGGGTCAATAGAGGCAACAACAACTCAGATTGTCATCTTTTTTCTCAGTAACTTTTTAAACGACAGCATGCAGTAGAAGCAGCAAGATGGCTGCTGGGTAGCTCAGTGGTTTAGTTTGTGGAACGAGGGATTTGATTCCCCACTGCACCTCCTGCGAGTAAAGCCAGCCTATGCGCCCTTGGGCTGGCTGCCCTGTCCCAGAGATCCCTTACTGGAAATGAATGGTAAACCAATTCTGAATATTCTCAACCTGAAAAACCCTGAAAAGGATCATTATAAGTCAGAACCAGCTTGACGGCACATGATTGTTATTATTTAGTAAAAGCAGAGGCAGCAGGATTCCCCTTGGTGAAGGTTGGCAGGTAGTGATGTCACAAAGGCTCATTAAATTCTCTGCTTGCATCAGTTTTAGATTTCTCCACTTGACAAGACACCTTGGCAAGGAATTTTCAAGCCTCATAAGATTCTTTGCCTCCAGGCAAGAGCAAATAAGAAGTATTATTATTCCTCTTCAAACTGTTCATCATTTGTACAAAACCAGTGTCCTTTCACTTTATAAGTACATGCACAACAAGTGGTTGAGAATGAGTGACTGGTAGTTTTAAAAGATCTAAACAATGACTCCAATGCTCCTGGTCCTTAAATGTCCACGAAGCATATTCGTGACAACCATCTTTCTGCATAATTAACTTACACTAAGGAGTTATTTGCAAGAATTAAAAAAAAAAAACATTCTCGTATCACTCTTCCGAAGAACACCATAAAATAATCCCACTCTCTAAAGAGTGAGGGAAATAATTACATTATTAAAATCAAATGTTTCATGAATGTTAGATATGGTCTTCTGTATCCATGATTCAAAATGCTGCACAGTATTATACCCACGTTGTCATCAGGAAAAAGGATGTGAGTCTTTACATAGCAAGGAGCAACCTGAATGTTGGTGACACCAATGGCAACAGTCAAGATGGTCTACACAATACCATCTTGTGCTCACTAACATGCACAACGTGACACCAATCACTTTATGCCCATCCCATTCTCACTACTTGGCTAGGCAGTATTATGTTCTTCATCAGTCACAACTGGCACGTACTGCAAGTTGTTTGTTGTATGTGAGTTCATTGGATGGTCCCCTTAAAGAGTGTAGGGCAGCCTATGATAGAATGTTAACTAGTTAGGGATTTGTAGTAGAGATGGGCACGACTTGGAAAAAAATTTTTTCGAGTTGTCGTTTTTCAGGACGGGTCCGTTTCGGCTCGTTTCCGTTTTTCGTGAAATTTTTCAAAAATTTGTCATTTCGTTTTTCATTTTTTTCGTTTGTCATTACCGCCGCGATTTAGCGCAACTTGACTTCCCAGAGCATGGTGTAGGGGGTAAGGGCTAGGCTTAGGGTAACGGTTAAGGTTAGGGTGGGTTAGTGGGCTGTACATCTGGGTGCCTCTGGCCCACTAAGAACACAGTGTACTGGCATATGGGTTTGGGTTCGGGTTCGGGTTAGGGTTTAGGGTTCGGGTTTGTGGGCCTTTAATGCCCTCTCTGGCACACCCAGAAGTCTCGGCAAAACCTGGCCATGCGATTGGTGGAATGGCTCCAAAAATTTGCATGGTCCCATCCCATGGCCAGCCCATCATTGTGCGTGCGCAGGTGTAAAAAAAAAAATAAAAAAAATAAAATAAAATCAACGGAGACGTTTTGTTGCAAGAAAAACCCACTGCTGCTACTGTAAAAATTCAAGCATTTAA
>JAHTLZ010000129.1:6191865-6204657 GCA_023846285.1 Phrynocephalus versicolor | reverse complement strand
CCACTGCTGCTACTGTAAAAATTCAAGCATTTAAAATAGCTAATTTTTGCATGTTTCTGTGGTGCTTTGGTGTGTTTTTGGACCACAATTTCAAAAAAAATATTGCGGTCGCCATTTTGGATCCCCCCGCCCACACACCGCATGGCAAAGGCAGACGAGTCGATGCCCCCCCGCCTGGTGCCAGCAGCGCAGCAGTAGCACCAGCCAAGGAGAGGGGGCGGGGAACCCCCCCCCAAAATAAAACACCCTTCTGGCCTGGTAGGTGCCCTCAGACAGTTTTCGCCTCCTTTTAGGGCCGGGAATCGGGGTTTTTTTAACTTTTAAAAACTTTTTTTCTGTGCCGCTTGGCATCGCGGTATTGCCGCGATGCCAGGAACGACAACAACAAATCAGACCCAATTACTCCACCAGAACTCGAACTCGAACCGACTAAAGAAAAATTGGGTCTGATTTGTCGTGGTCGTTCCTGGCACCGCAGCGATTGCGCGATGCCAAGCGGCACAGAAAAAAAGTTTTAAAAAGTAAAAAAAAAACCGATTCCCGGCCAAAAAAGCAGGCGAAAATATGCCTGCCTGAGTGAGGGCACCTACCAGAGGGATGGTTTCTGGGGGGGAGTCAGGGTGGTTTCTGGGGGGGTCCCCGGCCTCCCCCTCCTCTCCTGGGCTGCGCATCCTCATCATCTCGCCAACTCACCAAGCGGCGCAGCACAGAAAAAAAGTTTTAAAAATTAAAAAAACCCAATTCCCGGCCAAAAAAGCAGGCGAAAATATGCCTGCCTGAGTGAGGGCACCTACCAGAGGGTTGGTTTCTGGGGAGGGGGTCCCCGGCCTCCCCCCCTCTCCTCTCCTGGGCTGCGCATCCTCGTCGTCTTGCGAACTCGCCATGCCATGCGGTGCGGGCGGGGGATCCAAAATGGGGCGACCGCAAGCAATATTTATTTTGAAATAGTGGTGGTCCAAAAACACACCAAAGCACCACAGAAACATGCAAAAATAGCTATTTTAAAACTGCCTGAATTTTTACAGTAGCAGCAGTGGGTTTTTCTTGCAACAAAACATCTCCAATTCCATTGATTTTATTTTATTTTATTTTTATTTTTATTTTTTTACACCTGCGCAGTGCGCAATGATGGGCTGGCCATGGGAGTGGACCATGCAAATTTTTGGAGCCATTCCACCAATTGCATGGCCACTTGACCAGGTTTTGACCGAGACTTCTGGGATGTGCCATTCGGGCATAAAAAGCCCACTAACCGTAGCCCGAACCCGAACCCGAACCCATACGCCAGTACACTGTCCTTCTTAGTGGGTCAGAGAGGCACCCAGAGGTGCACCCCACGAACTCACCCTAACCTTACCCGTAACCCTAAGCCTAGCCCTTGCGCTAACCCTAACCCTAAGCCAAATCTGTACTCGCAAGTACAGTTCCCTTCTTAGTGGACCACAGAGCGCCCAGATGCAATATCAGCAGTGGGCCTGCGGTCTACAGAGAGGCACCCAAAAGAGAGGTGCCTCTGCCACTCAACTTGGTATGCATATCCAATTGGCTATGCATGCCATTTTGTAGCGGGCCAGAGGAGGCACCCACCCAGAGAGGTGCCTCCAGGAACCCGCTTTCCCTTCATAGCGGGCCAGAGGAGGCACCCACCCCAGAGAGATGCCTCCAGGAGGCTGCTCCCCCCAAAACCAGTACTAACGACAGACGAAAAAACGACAAACAAAACGACAAATTTTTGAAAAATTTCGCGAAAAACGGAAACGAGCCGAAACGGGCCGGCTCCGACACATGACAACTCGAAAACGTCATTTTCCCTGGTTGTGCCCATCTCTAAAGTTAAACATTAAAAAACAAACAATATGCTAATTAAGATACCAATTGAATAACTTAAAGCAACTAAACATTTAAAACTATCTTAAAAGAGGCATCTATGGAATCAAACTTGATTCCTAAAAGCCTGCCTGAAAAGATGGATCCTCAGCTGTTAGCGGAAGGATTGAAGGGAGGGATCCATTACTCAGGAGCTGCCACAGAGATGGCCATCTCTTATATCCCCATCAACTGTGCTCGTCCAGGCAATAGGACCAAAAGGAGGGCTCCTCTAATGAACATAAACATCAAAAAGGCTCATATGAGGAGATACAGTCTTTCAGGTAGGTTGGACCCAAACTTTAAAGGGCTCTCTCTGTAGTGATCAGCACTTTTAATTGGGACTGGAAATGGATTGATAACCACTGCAGTTATTGTAACAGGGGTGTTATATGCTTCCTGTAATAGGCCCCAGTTAATAGTCCGGCTGAAGTTTTTGAACTATCCTCAATGGTAATCCTACATAGAGTGTGTTATAGTACCATAATTGAAGTGGGATGTAACTAAGGCATGCATCAAAGTAGCCAAATCACCCACTTCAAGGAATGGGCAAAGCTGGTACACCAGTTTTAACTATGCAAAAGCACCCATGGCCACTACCAAAACCTGGGCATTAAAGCTCAGGGAAGAGTCCATGTGGCCTAGGTTTGGAATCCAGGTGCTAACCCTATCCCAGTGATTTCATGTAATGTTAAAAAACATTTGGGGCAAAGCAGAACACCGAGCTATGCCACAGACTAGTGGCCAGGGCACTGAATGGGAGTCACTCAGCACGACCTTTTGAGTTTTCCCTTCTAGGAAGGGCTGGAGCCACTGTGAAACAGTGTCTCCAAATCCCAAGCTGAAGAGATAGCCCAGAAAGAGACTATAGTTGATGGTATCGAAAGCTGCTGAGAAGTCCAGCAGAACCAAACAATTCCCCTTCAAATTCCCAACATTGCCACCAAGGCAGCCAAAGCTATCCCTGTTTGGCCTGAAACCAGATTAAACTGGGGCTAGATAAACTGTTTCCTCCAGGAATCCTTGGAGGATTCAGAAATTGCTCAGAAATTGAATACTTGAGACTGGTCAATAGTTGTCCAGTAAATTCAGATGGGGGGGGGGGGGGGCTTCAATAATGGCCTTACTACTGCCTTCTTTAAACATAGAGGGATCCGACCCCAGTGCAAGGAGGCATTTACCCACTCGGGCATTCGCCCTCTGACTGCTTTTATAAACCAGGAAGGGCAAGGGTCCAGAACACATGAAAACACCCATGAAATGTAGCCAACGTGTTTCATTTCCATTTTACCCCTGCCACATTGCTGACTGTCCCCATACCCTTTTCTGAAAAGGGCCTCGGAAAGAAATCTTCCCCAGGGATTTAATTGGTGTGTGTGAAGCAGGGGTGTACATCTGCCTGCTGTCTGACAGAGAGGTGATTACACAGTGAAAGATAAAACATGCACACAACCTCTTCAGGTAAGTGCAAATATCCTTCCTTTTACCTATCAGTGTTTCTCAGAAATTTTCCCTTTGAATTCTTTTTCAAGAATTTTTTTTTAACAACTTGAATGGAAATTGTCAGTCGTCTTGTGGGAGAAATTTTCAGCACAGATCAAGCTAAGAACAACGGTCAAAGAGGCACCCTCCTTGTCCAAGATAAGCTTCTATATATTTGATAGTAGTCGTAATACATTTCTGGCAATATATTTCTAGCTCGGGTAACATAGCCATGCATTATATCTCTTCAGACAGAGTCTGCAGTACTCAAGTGAGATTTCGGAGAAAATACGAAACAGAAAAGTAATTCTCTTTCATTCTGTAAACAGAGAATTTGCTTCTTATCTCACTACTGCCAACCTTGCAGCTCTTTTCTTAATATGCACTTATTTCCATGATAAAGCACCTGTTTCATCACTGTTCTTATATGAATTTGATATGGGTTGTATTGTATTTCCTTTTCTAGAAACAATGGATGGTATTAAGCAAATGTATATTGAAAGATTAAACACCAGCATGGTAAGCAGGAAGTGGGATATTTGTTCAGTGGAGGAAATTCACATTTTATAGGACGGTGTGCCACTGCTGAAGCAAATACACTCAAAACTTCCAGGATGGAAAAACCCAAGGGAAGAGTGAAATCATGTCAAGGTTGGATTTTTCAATTTAGGACAGCCTGACATTTGGGACAGGCTGATATTGAGCAGGAAATCATTACAGTAAATACTTGAAATAATGAGTAGGGATTAGACATGGGCACGACTCGACAAAATTCTCGTTTCCGTTTCCGTTCCTCGTTTCTGTTACGTAACGGAAAAGGAAACGACAATTACTCTGCTAGAACTCGAACTCGAACAGACTAAAGAAAAATTTGGTCTGATTTGTCATGTTGTTGTTCCTGGCATCACGCGATCGCGCGAGAAAAAAAGTTTTAAAAAGTAAAAAAAAAAACCGATTCCCGGCCAAAAAAGCAGGCGAAAATATGCCTGCCTGAGTGAGGGCACCTACCAGAGGGATGGTTTCTGGAGGGGGGGTCCCAGGCCTCCCCCCTCTCCTCCTGTCCTTCCTGGGCTGCTCTGGCAGAGTGGCGGCCGGCGGGCATCCTCGTCGTCCCGCCAACGTCGCCGCCTCGCCGCCGCCATTCAAGCGGCACAGAAAAAAAGTTTAAAAAACCCCGATTCCCGGCCAAAAAACCAGGCGGAAATATGCCTGCCTGAGTGAGGGCACCTAGAGGGGTGGTTTTGGGGGGCGTCCCCGGCCTTCCCCGCCTCCTGTCCTGGGCTGCTCTGGGGCATCCTCGTCGACGCCATGCGGTGCGGGTGGGGGATCCAAAATGGGGTGGGCGACCGCAATCTTTTTTTTTTTGAAATCATCGTGGTCCAAAAACACACCAAAGCACCACAGAAACATGCAAAAATTGCTATTTTAAAACTGCCAGATTTTTTACAGTAGCAGTGGGTTTTTCTTGCAACAAAATGTCTCCTGTCCTCCTCTCCATTGATTTTATTTTATTTTATTTTATTTTATTTTATTTTATTTACACCTGCGCAGTGCACAATGATGGGCTGGCCATGGGAGTGGACCATGCAAATTTTTGGAGCCATTCCACCAATCGCATGGCCACTTGGCCAGGTTGACCACAGAGACTTCTGGGATGTGCCAATCGGGCATAAAAAGCCCACTAAGTTAACCCTAACCCTAACGCTAAGCCTAAGCCTAACCCATACACCAGTATAGTGTCCTTCTAAGTGGGTCAGCGAGGCACCCAGAGGTGCACCCCAATACTCACCCTAACCTTACCTGTAACCCTAAGCCTAGCCCTTGTGCTAACCCTAACCCTAAAGCCAGATCTGTGTACTCACATTGCACTACACGCAAGTACGTTTCCCTTCTTAGTGAGACACAGTCAGAGCCCGCATCTCTGACCAAGTGGTGCAGGGAAGGCATCCCCAAGAGGGGTGCCTCTGCCAGAGTCCACTAAGCAAGTCTGCAACTGGTATGCATATCCATATGGCTATGCATGCTATTTTGTAGCAGGTGAGGAGAGGAGGCACCCACGGGTGCCTCCAGGAGCCCACTTTCCCTTCATAGCGGGCCAGAGGAGGCACCCACCCCACAGAGGTGCCTCCAGGAGCCCGCTACCCCCCCTAAACCAGTACTAACGACAGACGAAAAAATGACACCATGAAATGACAAATTTTTGAAAAATTTCACGAAAAACGGAAATGAGCCGAAACGGACCCGTCCCGAAAAACGACAACTCGAAAAAAAATTTCCTGGTCATGCCCATCTCTAGTAGGGATGGGCAGCTCTGTCAAATCCTGTGTCTGTGGACGTCCTCCTTTTTCTGCCTCTAAGTTCATTGTTGTTGTTGTTTTCGTTTGTAAGTGGGTTGTATTTTCAATGGAACAAACTATTTCAGTTTATGCATTTTGTGTGCATCTGTTCTGGCCTCCCTGCGCAGGTTACCAGTTTGTTTCCACACTGACTTTGAGGTGTTAACTATAGCATACAAAGCCCTAAACAGTTTGGGACCTTGCTATCTGACAGAACTCCTCCTCCTGATGAGAACTGCCTGCAACAACCGGTCTTCCCAGGCAGGTTGTCTGAGGGCACCCATGCCAAGAGAGGCATGAAAGGCACCCATGCCAAGAGAGGCATGAAAGAATTGGGCCTTCTCTGTGGTTAACCTGCGTTTGTGGAACAACCATTCACAAGACATCAACCTGGCCCCCTCTCTCAGTGCTTTCAAAGGAGCCTTAAATAGTACCTAGCTATTTAGTTAGGCATTTCCTATGTGACCTCAGTGTGCGCCAATAGACCCACTTCTTTGCTCAATATGGCTTTTTATTGTAATATATATTGTAAATATATATATTTCAATGTAGTTATTTTTGTTTTGCTTTTGCTTATTTTAATTGTCTTGTTTATTGTTAATATTGTTGTAAACTACCCAGAGTGGCCTTGCTTCCAGATGGGCGGTATAAGAGTGAAATAAATAAATAAAATTTCTGATGACCAGTGGCATCCTTTTTACATGCTCAAGTAGGCGTGGCTCGGCTGAATCTATAAAGAAGTACTAATGATCTAGGAGATAAAAATTAAAAACAATTGTGCTTGTGATTCAGATGCCCAATCTGAATTAAATGTGGAATATAATTGTTATATGGCTAAAATTCTTGTGGCTTAGTATATTGTTACTGTAGAGTAGGCCTCTTGACTCCATCGGTATCTGGTGAGTCAACTCTTCCATAAGTTACACTGATTCACATTGACTTATTCTAGTTGTCACTTATTTTAGTGTTAATAAATTGCAGCTAGGAAGGCCAATTTGAATCAGTGGCACTTGGGGAGTAGTGTACTGACCAAATCCTGATAGGCTTACTATGCTAAACAATAGGATTTCAGCCTATATGTGGTTTGTGCTCTGTGAACAAATGAAATATGTCTATTGGCAGAATTCAGATGAGCACAAAAGTGCACAGTGCTGTACGCACATATATTAACACAAGAAATAATGAGAACAAGAGAGCAGGACAATAAGAGAGTGAGGTAGATATCATAAACTAGAACCAGATGGAGAAAGCAAAACAGACTTGACTCCACTTTATTTGAAAGTAACACACCTTTTTAAACAAGTGAGGATTTATGTATGGAACTAGATTATTCAAAAGAAGCATACCAGAGTATGTAGATTGTGTATTGCAATTATAAAGATGTGTTTGTTCTGTTTTTCTGAAGATAAGATTCTCTATATTGATTTGCTCATATTCCTACATACCTAGCCAAAAGCCAAAGGGTACTAAAAATAAAATTTTAAACATACAATCTCATTGTCTTGAAAACTACTTTAATTCCCTTATCTATGCAAAACAAATGCAGTTGTTCAAAACTGCAATTGTAATTTTCCAACCATTTTCCTAAATAAATCTAGCTAAAACAAAACAACTTAGGTATTTAATTAACTTTTTTTAAAAAAAATGGAAAAGAATGATAGAAAATGCTGACTGGATTTTGGGCATGAAAGGATTGAAGTGTCATGAAAGACTAAATATACTGTATTTTCAGATAGGAATAGTTGTTATACTTGTTCTGTGCTATCCAGTTTCCTCCAATTTATAATGACCCTACTGAACTTCAAAATGACCTATCATTAAGTGTCCTTAAGAGTCTTATGAATTAATGCTTGCTGCCTTCCTTTATGGAAGCAATCTATTTTATATTTGGTTGTCATCTTTTTCTACAGTCTTCAACTTTATTATTTATTATATATTTTATTTATCTAAAATATTTCTAACCAGCATTTCTCCCACAAAAGACCCAAGGCAGGTTACATCATAAAAGAGTATTTAAAAAGTAAAACAAGAAGATTACAAATATTTAAAAAGAAGTGAACAAGTATTATATTAAAGTTAAAACTAAGATCAATATTATTGAAACAAATTTTAAACCATGGGGCAGAAACCTTTGGAGTTTCTGAACACTTTCCAAAGGCAGCCCCACATGGAGTGTGTTACAGTGGTCCCCCGCTCATTCGTGGTTCATATACTGCAGTCCCGCTATATCGCGGGACCGCAGTATATGAAAAAGGCCCCCTGGGGTAAGGGAGGAAAGGCCTGTTTCAGGCCTCCCTTACTTACTGGTGCTGCCCCAAATGGGCCTGCAGGGGCCTTTCTGAGCCTTCTGGAGGCCTCCAAAGGCCATCTGGTGATGGCAAACCCTAAAATTCCAGAAAACCACTCCCAGTGTTTTCATGTAGATGTTAAAAAACAACAATGGGGACAAAACAGAACCTTGAGGGACAGCAAAGGCCAATGGGCAGGGCGTTGAATAAGAGTTCCCCAGCACGAACCTCTGAGTTCTTCCATCCAGAACCAGAGCCACTGTAAAACAGTGCCTCCAAGTCCCATCCCTGAGAGATGGACCAGAAGGATACTATGGGTGACAGTACTGAAAGCTGCTGAGCGGTCCAGTGGAACAAACAAGGACACACTCCCCTTGTCCAGTTCTCAGCATAGGTTGCCCACCAAGTTGACCAAAGGAGTCCCTGTCCCATATCCAGGCCTGAAACCAGATTGAAATAGATCTAGATAATCTGCCTCATCCAGAACCCCTGGAGTCAAGACGCCACAATCCAGTCCAGCACTTTGCCAGGAATGAGATATTAGAATTTTGACAGGAAGTATCCAATATTGTGGGGTCTAAGGAGGATTTTTTCAATAATAGTCTTACTACTGTTTCTTTCAAGCAAGTTCACACTCTACTTTGCTGCAAGTAGGCATTCATTACTGCATGGACCCACTTGTCCAGTCCCTCTCTGGTAACTTTTATCAGCCAGAATGGGCAAGGGTCTACCAGACAAGGGTCACCTTTCCAGTGGTCCTAGCCACATAATCAGGCACAAAAACAGAAACATATCCATCAACATAGGACAAGCAGGAGCCCTAGATGCATCTACAGGACCTGCACTAACTACAGCATCCTAGTCAGAGCAGATCCGAGCAATTTTGCCTGGAAAATGTTGTCCAAATTTTTCATAGTGGTAAGTGGTAAGCACTATCTTCCTGTGGCTCGTGATGTAACACGCTATTGGCCACTTAAAACAGTGCCACTGGACAACTCTGTACAGGTCCAATGGTGGCAACAGAACATCTTCTTTGCCACTCCTACTGCCATGGAATCAGTCTTCCAATATGTTATAGCCTGTGTTCTCTTGGATTCACTCCGTATTTTCTATCATCATTGCTCTAGTCTCTGTCCCATTCATTTCATGACCTCCAGCTCCCCAGGAAATCATGGGGCTAAGTTTGGCTCTACGTTGTGGGAGGGAATGCTCAGGAATGTGTCAGCAGCTCTGCCCATTTCCCATTCCAGAAGCCAACCTGAGTTTCAACAGAATTGCCTGCCAAGGCAACAGGAAACTCCCCAAGAGCTATCAGGAAACCATTTGGATCCATCAGCCACCTGGGGTGGACCATTTTAATGAGCTCCCACACCTGCAGAAGTTCAGCAGCAGGGTGGGCGGTTCATCAATAGAATCTCTGTTCTATCACTGCCTCCCACTTTCAAATACACACATTCAAACTTGGAAAACTGGGAGATGTGGCACCGGTTAAGGGGGACAATATTTGGGAATACAAGAGTGAACAATTTTGACCTTGGCCTTCAGTGACACATCCTTACATTTGATAATCTTTTTTTTTAATTCCTTCCTTGCTGCACTTCCAATTCTCAATCGACTCTGAATTTCTTGGCTGACATCTTCATTTGGTCTGAAGACAGAACCAAGAGAGGCAAACTGTCATTTGCAGTTCATTGTCAACACTGAAGTTGTGTAGTTCTTCTGTCATCATGTTTTGTGCCTTCATGTTCAACTCCAGTCCTGCTTGGGCACTTTCTTCTTTCACTTTCATCAGAAACCACTTCAAGCCATTAATGTTTTTTGCCAGTAAGCTGACATTATCTACATATGATAAATTACTGAGACCACGAATTTTCACTCCTCCTTCTCTCAAAATAATCCAGTGTTCTGTGTGATATGTTTTGCTTATACATTGAACAGATAGAAGGATAAAATGCACCCACTTTCTAATACTTTGCCTATGCAAAACCAATCTCTTTCTCTATATTCTGTACTAACAGTCACTTCCAGCATCAGGACACTCAAATATTGACATTAGAGATGGGCACGACTTAGCGGTATTCCCGTTTCCGTTTCCGTTAGTCGGTTCCGTTACTCTACGGAAACGGTAACGG
Organism: Phrynocephalus versicolor; assembly: GCA_023846285.1. NCBI lineage: Eukaryota > Metazoa > Chordata > Lepidosauria > Squamata > Agamidae > Phrynocephalus > Phrynocephalus versicolor. The sequence continues at coordinate 6,194,553 of JAHTLZ010000129.1, read as the reverse complement.
GAATTACTGCCCCAGACTTCGAGCTCGAACCGACGAACGAACAATTTTGGTCTGATTTGTCGTGCTCGTTACTTGCGTGACGTCACGCGATCACGCAATGCCAAGCGGCACAGAAAAAAAGTTTTTAAAAGTAAAAAAAACCCGATTCCCGGCCCTAAAAGCAGGCGAAAACTGTCTGAGGGCACCTACCAGGCCAGAAGGGTGGTTTTTTTGGGGGGTGGGGGTTTCCTCGCCCCCCTCTCCTTGGCTACTGCTACTGCTGCGCTGCTGGTACCAGGCGGGGGGGGGGGATCGTCTCGTCTGCCTTTGCCATGCGGTGTGCGGGCGGGGGGATCCAAAATGCCGACCACAATATTTTTTTTAAATCGTGGTCCAAAACCCCACCAAAGCACCACAGAAACATGCGAAAATTAGCTATTTTAAATGCTTGAATTTTTACAGTAGCAGCAGTGGGTTTGTCTTGCAAAAAAACGTCTCCATTGATTTTATTTTATTTCATTTTATTTTAATTTTTTACACCTGCGCATTTGCAAAGATGGGCTCGCCCATGGGAGTGGACCATGCAAAGTCTTGGAGCCATTCCACCAATCGCATGGCCAGGTTTTGCTGACTGAACCAGGCTGGGAGGGCGTCTCCATTTGCCATGCAGTGCGGGGGGATCTAAAATGGCGGCCGCAATATTTTTTTTAAATCGTGGTCCAAAACCCCACCAAAGCACCACAGAAACATGCGAAAATTAGCTATTTTAAATGCTTGAATTTTTACAGTAGCAGCAGTGGGTTTGTCTTGCAAAAAAACGTCTCCGTTGATTTTATTTTATTTCATTTCATTTTATTTTTTTACACCTGTGCATTCGCAATGATGGGCTCGCCCATGAGAGTGCAACATGCAAATTTTCCACCAATCGCAAGGCCACTTGGCCAGGTTGACCACAGAGACTTCTGGGATGTGCCAATCGGGCATAAACAGCCCACTAATCGTAGCCCGAACCTGAACCCTAAGCCTAAGCCGAACCCATACACCAGTACACTGTCCTTCTAAGTGGGTCAGAGAGGCACCCAGAGGTGCACCCCAATACTCACCCTAACCTCACCCGTCACTAGCCTAACCCTAGCTCTTGTGCACTGCTAACCCATCTTAATCCTAAGCCAGATCTACTTGCATTACACTACATACAAGTATGTGAAACGCAGCATGTGCAAAGAGTCTGCCAGTCCGTCACTTGTGGCTCTGGCTGACTCCTGCAGCTGCCTCCAGGAGCCCGCTACCCCCCCAAACCAGTACTAACGACAACAAAAAAACGAAAAAACGAACCGACTAATTTTTGCGAATTTTCGCGAAAAACGGAAACGAAACGAATCGGACCCTAGCCGAAAATGAAAACGAAAACGAAGGTTTTTTTCTGAGTCGTGCCCATCTCTAATTGACATGCACCTGGCATGATAATCTCCATGGATGGAAAAGCTCTTCAACTGGGGGAAGATCTATTTCAACTCAATAAAAAGTAGGGGATGAAGCATCCCTTCCTATCCCTAATATGTATCACCTGGTTAATTATTAGTTGGGACTAATGCTAGTCACTATGTAACTAGTACAATACTATATGACAAATATGTGACCAATAGATTTTAAATACATCACATTCTACCCTTTTACTACCCATCATCATAGCTCTTTCACTCACCTGATTGGGTGCTCTATCATCTCAAACTCAGCATCAAAGAAGGAACTTCATTTGTCTCTTCTGAAACCCATATGTATTTGTACATATTTCATATTTTTGACAACATCATCCACTAGGAATGTTTGAGGAATGTCTTCTGTGTGAATTCCATACTAAATGACTATGTATCTTTCAAATGTATCCACTGCTCAAAATGTTGCTCTTTGCTGTATTTCTCTGAACAATGCAATACTGTTCTCATTAATTTACATTATCAAAATAGATTGTCACAAGCTCATGATAGAAAGAATTCTGCAAATTCTGTCTACTTCAGCAGGATAAGCAGAAAATATCCCCTAGCAAATTATAAATCAGCTCTAGTGCCAAACATGCTGAATAGAATGCAGCTGATTATTTATGACAATGGAATCTTGGATTTTCATCAGGCTGTCATTCAGTGGTAACCAAGGAGACCACGGATGTCCTTTACATTCAGGCCTAGAACCTCACACTGCATGCCTCCAATAGGGAGTTAAGCATGATTTCAATCCATTGTTCTTGGCCATTTGTTGATCTAAGCAACTGAAGAATTCCAACTTTCCCCCTCACTTCCACCCACTTTGCTGCCTCTGTGAACACATATACAGACTCCTTTCTCATACACTGACCTATAGGTGGAAGAATCATGTGCAATTATTTCACCCATCCAACATTCCACCTGTGCATTTCTATGCACTTTGGTTGCTTATATAGCAGGGATGGGGTCTTGAATCATGGGACTTGCTATCATCTCAGACTTAAGTTGCACCAATGACTTGGCCTGGTTTTGTTTTTTAAGACATGACATGCAAAAAAGCTTATTTCTGATAGGGATTTGGACGTGGGACTTGACACCTAGGACTCAGACTCAAACCTAGGACTCAAACCCAAAGTCCTGCCAGTTCCCCGTTATATGGACATAATATTTGATTGTTTACTCTTCTTATGTTTGGAATAACTGAAAATTTGACAGTTTATGGTGAATC
>JAHTLZ010000129.1:6173023-6191855 GCA_023846285.1 Phrynocephalus versicolor | reverse complement strand
ATCTATCTATCTATCTATCTATCTATCTATCTATCTATCTATCTATCGAGAGAGGGGGGATCAAGTGCAACAGAACTACCTCACTTGGTCCTCCTTCCTTCTAACAGTTATAATAGCTCTTTTTTGCCTAGATGGTCCCATTGTACACAAAAATGAGATTTTAATTAAATCTCCTTACCGGAGGTGGGGGGGGGGAGATGGTGTGACTCATACTGATGATACCATGGTCCTGTTATCTAACTCTTAATTACTGATCACTGCCTAATTGGATTTACAAGTGGAGAAAAATAACAACATGATGTAAGGCTATAAAGTTCATTGCGGCAAATCAGTTTGAAGCTTTTTCCAAATCACATTAAAGGTTACTCTTTGAATGAGCTGAGGTACTTCTGTTACACCCATGGGCCCATTTTCTTTTAAGAAAGGAAATACCATCTCTGTACAAACACATTTATACTACAAATTGATAAAACCAACAGGTAAGTATTGCAAATGATTTTAAAGCACATTGTATGTAAACTGTGACTCCTTTCTGCCAGGTAGATTCCAGAAATTGCAGCTTTACAAGCTTGGGCACTGTCATTGGATTCACAAATGATTGATCAGAGTGGATAATTAATGTTACTAAACCAACCAGTTCAGTTTCAATTATCATCTGGACCAGAGTCCCAGCTTTCTTTCTTTTTTAAAAAAAGATACCCTTGCAGAACCAGAGACAATTATCCATTCATTGTTTTGTCCATTTTTTCTCTAAGGCAGAAGTGCTTCTTTGTATTTAGATCTTGATCATTCTTTCATTGTTTCGTGGCAAATATTGCCATGCGGGGAAGTCTCTTTTTTGCTTGTTAGTGGACAAAATTGTAGTTTTGTTTTGTTTTCTTTTTTTAGAGTTACCTGCAGGTATGGAGAACAACAGATTCTGAGGAATAAATGAGAGAGGGATGTATAACAACATGAACAGGTTCATGTACAAAGCCGGAGTAAACTTTTTAGACTCTCAGTACATTTTAGCATTTATAAGGTCTGCAAGAGGGAAGGGAGGACAGCAGGTGGAAAAGCATTATTCTGGTACTTGCTGTGAATCTTGGATTCCTGGAAGGTGGTTTCACACAACAAAGTGGTAACTAGAGTTGGGTATGAATCAGAAAAATGGTGATTTGTTTTGATTCATGATTCATACAAGTCAATGAATAACAAAAATGAATGTACAATTCTTTTGATGCATCATTGAACTGACTTGTAATTTTGTTTTGTTTTGCTTTTGTTTAGCTTTGCTTTAAAATCCTATAAATAATCCTTCAGGGTACCTAGAGACCCCATTCAGGGAAGCTTTTGATGACTCTCCTCTACAGGCTCCACATGCTTGATGATGATTGAGTTCTGGATGCCTGAGCTATGCAACCTCAAAGAACCCTCCTCAGAAAAGTGCCCTCCAAGTGCATAGAGACATGGTATTTTCAGAGATGCATCCCATGACACCCTCCTACATGCCCTCTAAGTTTCAGACCCAACAAAGGGTTATACACCACGAAGTGCCCCCTTCAGGAACATATCCTTTAGCAATTGGCCTGGGGAAACCCAATCATCCCCAAGCAGAAAAGTTTTGTAGAGGAGAACCTAAAGAAGCTTCTATGCAAGATTGGTGTCTCTAGGTACCTGGAAAAAAACTTTACTGGGATGGTGGTGCCTGCTTTGGCGGGCACATAATTCAGCAATCTGAAACCCGACCTTCAGCCACTTGCCAAACTTGTAGGGAAGAGTCAGGGGGAAATTTTCTGCAAATTTTACATCTCTGGGTGCCTGGGGTGAAAATTTATGAATTTTAAAAAATCACTAAAAATAATCAATTCATATTCATTGGGGAAATTGATTTGTATGAATATGAATTGATCAACTGACAATTTTGAACATTTTTTTGCAATTCATTTTTTAGTTCATGTCCACCTCTAGTGGAAAGCTTCTTTTGGAAGGACTAACTGCTTTTACATACTGTATCATAGGAACAGAGATGGACATGAAGCTGATCAAGGTGCTTCATATGAAGAATTCAGAGTGACACCACAATCATCGCACTTTGTCTCTCCGCCCATCCCCCTAGACTGGTTGGGCCACTTCACTCGGCTGAAGTTCCTTTTCTTTGGTGACCGAAAGACAGCACTGGGAAACCTGAAAGTAAAGTGATTGAAAGCGGCTCTTCCAGTCCCCACCATGTCAGAGTCATTTTTAAAAGGCAGCTCCTAAGTGTAGCAAAAAAGTAGAACCCCCAGCGGTAGTTGCAGGAAGATGCGCTTCATGGGGCATGGTGGAGGGTATTTTAAATGAAAGGAGCCTGTGTGGGGATTCCACACCCCAGTAGGCTGAACCCCAAAATAATCTGGCAGCACCAAGGCAGCCTGTAGGCCCTGGATTTCCAGAGACCAAGCAGGAACCCAGTGTGGTTGAGCTGGCCTGGAACTGACCTCGCTCAGGAGGCCAGAGAAACAATGGCACTCCCGGATATCAGGGTATCAAGCACATCTGGCCCGTGACCAGCCCAAAGCTCCTTCCTCTCCCCTTCTTCTGTCCTTATCTATGATTCCCCACTAGCCAAGCATTTCCTAGATAAGAGTGCATACTCCCCCCCACCAATGGAATGCATTAAGTGACCAAAGACCATCCCTCCTCTGTCCTATTGTGTTAACTGTCACCAATAAAGACCTCCTGGTCCCAGGCACAGCTCAGAGACACGCACACACACACACACACACACTCACACACAGAGAGAGACACCTACACATAGAGAGACGAAGCCTGGGACCAAATGATTGTACCCCCAAACTCTGTGTATGTGTAATTAATAATGCTACAAGCCTGTCCATTAGTACACGATTTTTAGAGGTCACTTTTCTCACAGCAAAAAGTGCATTTTGGAGGTTGTGGGATAGTGCTCATTGTAGCATCATGAAAACTCTTGAAGTTTTCACAACTGATTCTAAAGGCTTTCTTTTTTAAAAAAGAAAGGTGGGTGAAACAAGGTTCATTGCTTTTCTGTCTCTGATGGAGTTTAATTATGGCATACTGTTAAATGTAGATCTGTGTGATGGCACTTGTTAGAAAATGGGTTGCTTCACTTTGATTATCAATGCAGTGAAGTCTGACAGCCATCTTCAAACAAACAGGGTAACATCAGCAGAAAAACAAACACCAAATTTACATAACCAAGTTTGCCTTCTGCTATGAGTCATTACCATATTAAATAGGGAAGAATGCATGCCAAGTATCAACTTTAGGAAATGAGCAAGTTAGGAAAAGGGTACTGCAATAGTGAATTACACTGGTTTAATTTTGATGGACAGCCTTCAGATTCTAACAAGTACTTTGAACTATTTTCATTTATCAAATACAAGAAAATGTATGGATTTGATTACAAAATTGGCACTGCAACTAAATGTTAATATAACAATGAAATACAGGGCCTGCCCACACAGACATTTTTCATGGCTTGGCATGAATTTCTCTATGCCAAACCCTAGCATTTAAACTTCTGCCACCATTCATACAGACATGTTTAATTACCAAACCCACCATCCCCTCATCATTCTCTGTCATCATCACCACCTTCTGATTCCCCCTTTTATTGGCATTCAATCCCCCCCCCCCATTTGTAATATTTAACAAGTGAAATAGTGGTGAAATGACAAAACATAATAAACCCCTGACAGTGCTGTAGTATAGCTAAGGTTGTTGGGTATTTTAAATAAATAAATAAATATAATTTACAAATTGCATTGCAACTATAGTCCTTATAAACGAGGCAGAAAGCAGGAAAAAGGAGTATAGGTCATTCCAACGCAACATTTCACATTTAGCATTGCCCAAGCCAAAAGCAACCCAAAATAATGAAATGAAAGTAGCAAAAACCAAACTCTGCTGGCCAGATATAATGTACTGCATGCTCATGTCAAAAGATTAGACCTACTTGTGATTTACATTAATGTCATGTAGTCAACAGAATAAATATTGAAAGGAACAGTGGGAACCACAACATAGATGGATGATAGGGATGGGCACAAAATGGAAAAACGGTGTTTTGTTTCGTTCCATTTCGTCCCCATCCACATTTCGTTTTGTTCTGTTTCATATGACTTTTTTAAAAAAAAATTGTAGGAAACAAAACAATAACAAAATGTTTCATTTCTCTGGGGGCTTGTACTCACCCCTTCTCCTCCTCCTTCTGGGCTCCTGGGTTCTGGCGGGGCTCCAGTGGCATCACTAGGCAGCCCCGCACTGGATCGTTGGCGGCACCAGGGGCAGCGGGTGCAGAGAAGCCGCCCTGCTGCTTCACTAGGCAGTCGAGCAGCAGATTGGTGGTGGCAGCAGTGGTGGCAACAGTGAGCGCCGAGAAGCCTCCCTGCCACCTCGCAAGTCACTGCTTCTCTGGCTACGCTGCCCATTGGGGGGAGACGAAACGGTAGGTCTTTTTTTTTTTTTTTTTTGGCTGCAGAAGTCAGCAGTGTTGATGGCCATCAACGCTTGCTTCTGCAGTGGGAAAAATGTTTAAAAGACACACTGCTTCTCTGGCTACGCTTCCCATTGGGAGCATCCACATTTCTCTCTAGCAATGCTACTTGTTCCACTGCAACATCCAAACACTTTGCATGACTATGGTTTATGAACAAACACATGGCAGCTGACTATGTCAGTGGGTGATGTTGAATCTAATTTGACTGATGTTGTTTTCTTTTGTTTTCTCAAGGTCCACCAGATTGTGGTGCAAAAGGTGTACACTTCTGTACCTCCAGCAATATGTCTGAATGCTAGAACTGAGTGTATCTCATTTCCTTTCCACTAAGAATCTACTCCTATGTACAACACATTTTCTTTGTTTCAGTAGCATAAGTTGGTGCAACAGGGGATGCTACTGTTAACCCTTCCTGTGCATACTTTAGAAGAGAGAGTTACACATGCATCAAGGAAAACACAGAGGCTGCATGAAAATAATGGACGTACCTATAGTACCTTTGCTTTCTTACAGCATTCCTACTTTCTGAACTGGTTGTTCACCTCTAAAGTCACAAAAGAAGTTACTTCTTTGGGTTTGAGAGAAAGAAGGGTTAGCAATAGACATCAGTTTCTAGGACTCTTCTAGGGTTATTATATTTGGATTAAAAGGTCTAACCTCAAAAGGCAGTTATTGGGAAAATGGTGCTTGCTTAATTAATCCCTTGCTTAATTAATAGCATTCTGCTGGTACCATACTTCGTGCCCTCCTGGCATATCTGGCTCAGCTCTAATTGCATTATTTTGGTGTGCTTTCGCAAGCAACATATTCAACATATTCACTGAGAAGTGTGACAAGGTAGGGGATGCATGTAAGCTGGGTTTGTGCAGAGCACACATCAAAAGAACAAGTTGAAATCTAAATACAAATCCATAAAGATTAACTTTGCAGGAGCATCAAAGCATGAATATAAAACAACAGAAGCAGCAATCAGCAATGTGCATATAATATATACCCCAAAGGTACATTGTTTTCTTTGTAGAAGAAGCAATAATAACCCTTAATAAGACTTTATAAAGCCACATTTGATAGGGAATTCAAATTTTGCAGTCGTACATATCCCTCCACCCATCTGTATTCTAACTCTGTTGTTATGCTATTGTTTGATTTGTTTTATACTTGCTTTTTATATTTATGTAATTGTTGTGCACAGCCCAGAGTTGCATTGGGAAGATGGGTGGTATAGAAGTAAATAAATAAATAAATAAATAAATAAATGTACTCAGATTGTACGGGAAAATTGGTGAAATCCCAAACTAAGCTAGAATGGTCCAGATAGATTCAGATCAGGTTTAAATTAGTTTTAATTGCTCTAAATCAGGTCTGGATGGGATCAGTCCAAGGCATTTTGGATCAATTTAGTGATATGGACATTAAGGACTCATTCACAGTAGGTCTGTGGTTCTGACTGATATGGGTTGAAACCCAGTCTTGGTCACTGAGATATTTGTTTCCAAATTAAGGCAGTAGCACTTCCTTATCTCTGCCTTTGAAGGGAATGATGTCAAAACTATTCCTTTGCTGTTTTGCTAAATTTGCTAGCAGAAAGGACATTTCTGGAAACTGTTTCCTGGAGTTACTATTTCCTATAGGTAGTACTTTGCCTTCCTTCATCCCACAAACATGGATGTGCAATTCCCTCCCCCATCCTTTCATCATCTCATCTGTTCCTTGCTCTTTATATTTGTTTTTTATTTGAGAGAGGGTATGGTTGCACTATTGAAATAAATTGAGTGATGGCTTTGTTTTGTTAAGTCAGTTTAAACTGAAGTGGCTATCATGCTGCTTCTCGGTTGATGCGTATGTCCAACTGGAAATAATAATGATCTATTTTTAGGCTGTGTTTATTGACTGAGGGGGGCTACCCAGCTTTTAAAATTGTTGCATTTGAGGCTTTGTCCTGTGCCTTTTGTTGGCATGTGTGCTTGGCTGCGTGGGATTTTTCAAATGAAGGATGACATGATCATCGGCTTCAGAATACACAGAGACTTTGCAGTCTGATCTGATTTTTTTCCTATCTTTAATATTGAAAGAGCATTATCCTAGTTTGAAATAATTTTTAAAAATAATAGCAGTGAATGGTTGTGAGAGGCCAGCCAGGCCATCTTAACCCAGGCTTTTGGGGTCTGTTTTTAACAGCAAAGCTTGGATTTGATTACAATAAATTATTTCATGTATTTGTTCATGTTCACATTTTCTCTTGCATCAATCTGTGTTCTACACATGTTATGTTCTAGTTAAAATGAGTCTAAATGCAGAAGCAACTGCTACACACATACATGAAAACCATTGTCATAGTCCAGACTAGAGATGGGCACGAATAGAAAAAATGGAGTTTTGTTTGTCATTTGTTGTTTAGAGGTCCATTTCAGTTAATTTCCGTTGTTTGCAATTTTTTTTGCAAAAAATTGTTTTTGTTTCATTACTGTTTCGTTACTGTTTCGTTACCATTTATTCCAATTTTATGTGTTTTTTTAGCATTTAAAGCAGCTCACTTCATTGCTGTAACGGAAACGAAACACATGACAAAAGTTCACGCATTTCTGTTCGTTTCGTTTCATTTTAGGGACAAATCTTGTTTGTCATTACGTTGTGTAACGAAATGAAAACCGAAAAACAAAAACGAAAAATGGTTCATTCCGTGCCCATCGCTAGTCCAGACATTAACTTTAAACAATTTAAAGTAAACTTCTAATATTGCTTTCAAAAATCCTCTGGATTACCACCCAAATTTTTTTCAGAGTTAATTCATTACAGGGATGTTACTTTATATCCCAAATCCATATAGGTATGCAAGAAACAAAACCAAATCCAGTTATAGATATCTCAATGTAAATCTTAAAAACTGGCAGTCACAAATCCCCACAACTATTTATTTGCAATTCAAAGAACAGACCCCCTCTTATCAGTACTACCCTATCTCCAAATGTAATATACTTTTTAAAAAAATACATTTAAAAGGGGATGGATTTTTGGTATGTGATCTAAATCACAGTGAAGTGTGGATATTTGGATTTCCACATTCTGGTTGAAATTCAGATGAAAATTTGGTCAGGTAAATTTCACACTGAACAGAAGCAAATCTGGCTGAATCACAAAACAGACACTGACATAAATCAAGGAAGGAGCATGCACAGGCCTATTTTATACAGTTATATATTTATAATTTAATATTGCTTGGAGATTTAGTTCATTAAATTTCCCATTATTATTTTTCTATGTCAGTGTAATTCAAATATTTTTTATCTGGCAAATTCTATGAAAAAGGATAGAAGAAATACAGTTGTACAACGTTTCCAGGACCTGCCGTAGTTCTTATGTGGAGGATTATTTTTATCCTATCATTAAATTATTTCTAATGTGGTATAGCCATTTAGGAAAGGCATTGACATTAGGTAGAAAAATTCTCACAGCAGGTCTGAGCTATTCCCAGGTAGCAGGCTCATGGTTGACTCAGCCGTCTATCCTTCTGAGGTCTGTAAAATGAGTACCCAGTTTGCTGGGGGGGGGGCATTGTGTAGCCTGCATAATTAAATTGTAAGCAGCCCACAGAGTGCTTGAAGTGCTATGGCATGGTATATAAGCAGAACACTTTGCTTCATTCAAGGTGTCCTCTAGTAACTTGTCCTTATTTTTGGATGTCTGCAAACAGGACCTCTCAATGTAATTGATCAGCCAAATTAAAATATTAGCTCCTGCTCCTGTTGAAATTGGATACACATGCAGCGTCTTGGCTTCTCTTGACAAAGTCACCTCAATATGAAGACTATAAAGAGGATCATCCTAAATAACTTCTTCATATTTGCTACATGTTAAGTTGCCTACTACATCTAAAGATTTAGATTAGATTAGATTTCATGAAGATTTAACATATCCAATTAGTATCATCGGGAGCCCTCCTCCTCAGTTTTTCTCCTCCCACCAACATAGTTTTCCAAGTTATTGATTTTCACGCAGGCAATTCCCTATTTGACCTCAACCCGAATTTTATTTTATATCTCTCAGTGACAGAGGAGAAGATTCTGTGATGCAGTGTATTTATGATGACTCAATGCAGGGCAATCAATGCAACTGCATTTTTAAATGTGATGATTAAATCATCTGAACATAAATTAGACATACTGTATTTTCATTGATCTGTTAAAGCAAAACTGAAGTTGTTAAACGCATGTACATAAAAAAAAATCTTCCTCTCAATTTTTGGTCCCTAAATAATGACATACATATGGGTTACATTTTAAAAATCTGTCTATATTGTACATCTCCAAAGTGTGTGTTTGTGTGGGGGGGATGCATTCTGATATTTCATCACACATCAATCATGTTTCCATGATGATCATCTTTTTAATTTTCTTCTGCATATCTATGTGATGAAATGACCATGAGTTAGTTCCAATTCTTGCTGTTTGTATGAAGTCTACTCTTGGGTACAGTAGGAAAACCACCTCAGGTGACAGGTATTAGTGGACAGCCATCTTCATGCATTTCATGGACATTTCACTCCCTTAGATATCAGAATTTTGTATGCTGCATTGCCTCCTCCCACCCCCAAGTAGTCTCCTGCTATCTGATGTGATGAAGTACACTTCCAAACCAATGACCAACTCTTGAAGCAAGCATGAACTGCCTGTCCTATTGAGTTCTGTACATGGAACATGGTAGTGGTGGAGCATTTTGACATTCACTTCAGACAGCAATACCTCTTGGGCTGTTCTGATTCCTTTGAGGAGGGAGATATCTCCTGTGTCTGACTAGACCAACTATTTATACGAGTTCACTTTCCAATCATTCTCCTGGAGAGTTTCTATTTCCAGTAAGTCTGTAAAATATGACAGATACCATGTTTCACCAGATAGGGATATATTAGGGTTGCCAATTGACTATAAAAATGGCCTGACATGTTCTTTCCCTTTTAAAAGTACATTTTCCTCTACAGAGATCAACAGGATTTGATGAGTGGGGATCAATATGTCGACAATGATTTCCCAAAAATGAAGGAAGGAAGGAAGGAAGGAAGGAAGGAAGGAAGGAAGGAATAACATATGCACTCCTAGGTGGTGATTTAGTTATATTTGGTATAATTTAAAGAGAAATATAAAACATATCAGCATGTTGAGTAAAACTGACCCAGCAGATTTGGGTCCTTCCTCTCCCCCCACCCCCCGCCAATGATCTTTTTCATAAATTCATTCCCAGTTTAGATGGAGCTAATGAATCAATGGAACTTATGAAAGTGCCAGCTTACCAGCTTCTCTCTTCCTTCCTTTGTTTGAATCAGAGGTACTACCATACCATCAATGAATACATTTGGTAATTTTTATCAAAATATTTAAAAAACAAGCAACAACAAGAAAATTTATGATAGCTAACAATTTTTCATAACTGCATATAGGCATAAATATCATTCTGTTGTTCACAAGTGAATACAAGATGGGCCTATAGAAGTTAATAAATAATATTTTTTCTGACAAACTGATGAATCAATTGATGAATCAATTTGTAAATTTGTGTGTGTTTTTACTTTAAAATCTCATAAAATGGCATTCAAGGCACTTAGAGACACCCACTTTACAGGGAAGCTTCCCATGATATTCCTCTACAATACCTCCATTTCTGGTGAAGGCTGAGTTTTCCTAAGCTCAAGTGTACTTTCCTGGGGGAGTGGGGCAAGTTGTGGGTATATAACTCAGATGTCTCAAACCCAACCTTCACCAAACATGGAGAGCTTGAAGACTGGGGTTTTGGGCTTCTGAGTTATACATGCACAAACTGCCCTCCCCCACAGGAAAGTGCACATAGGAACACTAAATATTCTCCAATCTTAGAGGAACTGTAGAGGGGGAGCAGGGGAAACTTCTCTGTGATTTTAGTGTCTCTAGGTGCTCGGGGAGCCATTTTGTAGCCTTATGAATCAACAAATCAAACTTCGCTAAAAATTCATCAATTCGTATTCATCAGGGTTACTGAATCATATCAACAGATGAATTAGCAATTTCTGAATGGATTTTGTAATTTGTTTTCTAATTTATGCCTATTTCTAATAGCAGCCTAGACAGATTTTATAACTAGAGATGGGCATGACCAGGAATTTTTTTTTTCAAGTTGTCATTTTTTGGGACGGGTCCGTTTCAGCTCGTTTCCTTTTTTACGAAATTTTTCAAAAAATTATCATTTCGTTTGTCGTTTTTTTCGTCTGTCGTTAGTACTGGTTTGGGGGGGTAGCGGGCTCCTGGAGGCACCTCTGTGGGGTGGGTGCCTCCTCTGGCCCACTATGAAGGGAAAGCGGGCTCCTGGAGGCACCCGTGGGTGCCTCCTCTCCTCACCCGCTACAAAATAGCATGCATAGCCATATGGATATGCATACCAAGTTGCAAACTTGCTTAGTGGACAGTGACACTGGACTGGCAGAGGCACCCCTCTTTGGGGTGCCTCCTCTGCATCAGTCAGTGAGAGAGAATGCGGGCTCTCACTGTGTCTCACTAAGAAGGGAAACGTACTTGCGTGTAGTGCAATGCGAGTACACAGATCTGGCTTTAGGGTTAGGTTTAGCGCAAGGGCTAGGCTTAGGGTTACAGGTAAGGTTAGGGTGAGTATTGGGGTGCACCTCTGGGTGCCTCTCTGACCCACTTAGAAGGACAGTGTACTGGCGTATGGGTTAGGGTTAGGCTTAGGGCTAGGGTTCAGGCTAGGGTTAGTGGGCTTTTTATGCCCGATTGGCACATCCCAGAAGTCTCTGTGGTCAAAACCTGGCCAAGTGGCCATCCGATTGGTGGAAAGGCTCCAAAAATTTGCATGGTCCACTCCCATGGCCAGCCCATCATTGCGCAGGTGTAAAAAATAAAATAATATAAAATAAAATAAAATCAATGGAGAGGAGGACAGGAGACATTTTGTTGCAAGAAAAACCCACTGCTACTGTAAAAAATCTGGCAGTTTTAAAATAGCAATTTTCGCATGTTTCTGTGGTGCTTTGGTGTGTTTTTGGACCACGATTTCAAAAAAAAAGATTGTAGTCGCCCGCCCCATTTTGGATCCCCCACCCGCACCGCATGGCAGGCGAGTTGGCGAGACGACGAGGATGCCCCACCAGAGCAGCCCAGGACAGGAAGGGGGGAAGGCCAGGGACCCCCCCCCCAAATCCACCCCTCTGGTAGGTGCACTCTCAGGCAGGCAGGCAGGCATATTTTCGCCTGCTTTTTTGGCCGGGAATCGGGGTTTTTAAAACTTTTTTTCTGTGCCGCTTGAATGGCGGCGGCGAGCCGGCGAAGCGGCGACATTGGAGGAACGACGAGGATGCCCGCCGGCCACCACTCTGCCAGAGCAGCCCAGGAAGGACAGGAGGAGAGGGGGGAGGCTGGGGACCCCCCCGAAACCACCCCTCTGGTAGGTGCCCTCACTCAGGCAGGCATATTTCCGTCTGCTTTTTTGGCCGGGAATCGGGATTATTTTTAACTTTTAAAAACTTTTTTTCTGTGCCGATTGGCATCGCGCGATCTCCACAATGCCAGGAACGACAACGACAAATCAGACCCAATTTTTCTTTAGTCGGTTCGAGTTCGAGTTCTGGCAGAGTAATTGTCATTTCCTTTTCCGTTACGTAACGGAAACAAGGAACGGAAACGGGAATTTCGCTAAGTCGTGCCCATGTCTATTTATAACAATGTAACCTAGGTAGCATCCTAAAGAGCAGAGACATCTCTTTGCCAACTAAGGTCAGGATAGTCAAAGCTATGATTTTTCCAGTAGTGATGTATGGAAGTGAGAGCTGGACTATAAGAAAGCTGATCACTGCAGAATCGATGCTTTTGAGCAATGGTGCTGGAGGAGATTCCTGAGAGTCCCCTGGACTGCAAGGAGGTCAAACCTATCCATCCAGAAAGAAATCAGCCCCAAATGTTCCCTGGAAGGACAGATTTTGAAGCTGAGGCTCCACTACTTTTGTCACCTCAAGAGGAGAGAGGAGTCCTTGGGAAAGTCCCTGATATTGGTAAAGATTGAAGGCTAAGGAAAAGAGGATGCCAGAGAATGAGATGGTTGGACAGTGCCATCCATGCAACCCGTATGGATTTGACCAAACTCCGGGAGGCAATAGCGAGCTCTGGTCCATGGGGTCACGAAGAGTCGGACATGACTGAACGAGTGAACAACAACAACAATTGTGTACCATCAGGTAGAATCCAATATAGGGCAACTCCTCCTAGAAAGGCCCTCAGAGGCCTCAGAAATGATTTTCAGTGATTTGGAAGTGACTTTTGGGGCCTCCAGAAAGCATGAGAAGGCCCAAACAGGCTCGTTCAGTCCTGAAACTTGCCTTAGCCCCTTCATATATAGTGGTACCTTGTATAAAGGAATTATTTATTTCCAAATGAAATTATGTTAAGCAAATTTTCCTTTATACAAATTTCCCATAGGAATGCATTGAAAACGAAGTAATCCCTAATCACAATATGTTGTATGGATTCACCCCAGCTGTTCGACAGTGGAATATGCTGCCACGGCGGGTGGTGGAGTCTCCTTCTTTGGAGGTTCTTAAGCAGAGGCTGGATGGCCATCTATCGGAAATATTGTGATAGGGTTCCTGCATGGCAGGGGGTTGGACTGGATGGCCCTTGAGGTCTCTTCCAACTCTATGATTCTATGATTCTATGTTTCTGTTAAGCAAATTTCCCCTATCTCCTGATTTTTTTTATGTTGTATAGAATTTATGTTATACAAACTGTTTGTTATATGAGGGTACACTGTACTGTGGTCCCACGCTATATAGCGGGACCGCAGTAGATGAACCATGAAAGGGTGAGGGACCACTGTACTTAGTTAAAGTCATTGTATATTTTCTATCAAAGCAAAGGTCTATGATAATTCTGTCATCTAGAAGCCTTATGTGGCATTTTCTGCTACCTACTGCTATAATTTCCCTGGTTTGGAAACTAGAATATATGAAACAATCTGATAAGGGAAATGCTAGAAGTTTATGTATAATTCAATTTAACAAGGACAGTATAGGGGAAAAGACACCTTAATATCTAGATAAATTAATCAATGTGAGGTTTATTACAGTTTTAATGCTCTTCTCTGCTCTTTTTCAGTTGACTTGCAGATACCAATCTGATTATTTTCAGCTGAAATGACGTTATTACTATTGCTGTTTTCTGAAACAAGCAATCACATGTCAAAGTCACTTTGCACATGTTTATTTGAAAGACATGAAGAAAATAGCAATTAAAACTATAACTTGCGTTGCAAATGTGATTGATGTAAAAAAATGGAATTATTTCTGCAGTGTGGCTGATGCAAGGATGGAATGATAATGGGGATTTGCTAAATAACAAGTCATTAGCTTTCAGTCTGAAGACTAGACAGAATCTGCAGAAGCAAGAAAGAGAGAAAGAAAGAGAGAGATATAGAAAGAATAGAATAGAATAGAATAGAAAAATGTATAGAATAGAAACAAGCAACTGCTTACCTCTCTATCAGCTTAATCTTCAAGAAAAAGGATGTCACATAAGATTGTCACAAAAAGCAACTACAACTGGAGCCTGATTTTCACAACCCATTCCGAGGTTCTTCCCATTCCAAATGCAAAGGCATTTTGGAATGTTTAAAAATTCTAAACAAAAGTATGTGGAAACGAAATAACCACTCATCGCTTCTCATGTAAGACTGTCATGTTACTCTATTTGGTGACAGTGATAACAGGTGTATTATTTACCTGTGCATAGCACAGGAGATGCTCAACTTGCACCTAGAAGCATGATGGAGGTACCTTAAACCAATTCAGATGACTTGTCCACCTAGCCTAGAATTATCACCATCAGTGGTGATCCAAGACTATAGACATGAGACTTGATCAATATTTGCACAGTTCCTGTTTGGGATGGAAATGTTTCGACATAGAAGTACATGATCTGGTCTTTCCAAAATGGCAGCCCAAATCTGAACATTTTAAGTGTGCACCATGTTTGCTATAGATCCATTCCAGGCTTTAAAATATCTGTACTTGACTTCCTCCATTTATAAACTTCCCAATTTTACCTTCCTTGTCTTCTGTTGTTTTTTTAAATGTCATCTCCCTTTTTTAAATATTGAGAATGTTAGGGGAAATTACGGATTATGCCTGAGAAGTGGTTCTTATCTATCCGTTCTATGACACAGATCTGATTAACTGAGCTGATAAGACACATCTGCAGTCTAAATGAGGCTAGAGTTATAAATATAAAACAAGAAAAGAAGAAGGTTTGACATTATGATAGAAAACATTTTTATTGGATGTGGATCTAAATGGGTGATCTTAATGACTGAAGTGTCGTTAGAAAATATAGGCAGTGCATACGTATTCTTGTGAAACAGCCATTCAACAATGTTATAATTTTCTGATTGTTCCTCTATAAATAATAACCAGTAAAAAGGAAACCATTTATTTTAAAGGCCTTAAACCAAGCAACCCACAAATGTAACAGTCTAGCAATAACACTGCCAAATAACAGCTGTTTTCCTAAATATGTTGGGGCAGGAAGAAGTTCATTGAACATGGTGGGTTTTAGTTTTTCTGAATTAAAGTGCATATACAGTTAAAATACAAAATAATTAAATGACCATCCTCTCATACTAGGTGCATTTGTGGGAAGGCTGCAGGGCAGCAAAGCTGTCTAATGCAACATCTTAATCACAACCCTTAACGGAATATTAGGGAAGATGAAACTGAGTTGAAACCATCGCTGAAAGGAAGGTCTGTGCTTCTATGTATCCTTCATAAATTAGGGAGCCCTGCTGTTATGCAGTGAAATTGAGCCACCACTGAAAGCTCTAACTTGGCTGTAATAATTTGAATGACAATGATATCATTATTAACAACAAAAACTGTATTTTTCTACACTAATTGAAAAAACTGCTTCAGGCTGTAACAACTGGACAATCAGATAGCCATTTACAATTGTCTGATATTAGAAATTAATTAGAAATTAATTAGAAATTATTAATTTCATTGGCCTTGACCATGTTCACGTTGGCATATATGATATGGTAAAAAAAAATGCAGAGATGCCCTTGTACAAATTTTAGTTTCTAAAAGTACGTGAGGAGAAGACACCGTGATGCTGCCACTTTGAGGAAGTGCAGACACCAGTCACTGACTTCCTGCAAAAAAAATATACAACTGTGCTGGCCCCATCTTGATCACACTCCAATCATAGAGAAAAAGAACGATTTTTTAAAGAACAAAAGTGGACAGAATGCAGGAAGATCTAAAGTCCTGAATAGCAAATCACCCCCCCTCTCTCTCTTTGTCTGTGTGTGTGTGTGTGTGTGCATTGTGTTGTGTTGTGTTGTGTTTTCATGAGTGTAATGGAGGTCCACAGGAGCTTGGACACTCCATGCACCCTCTGGGTACTCCTTTCAACCTTTACTCTATGCGGTGCACTTAAAGGATGTGACAACAATGGTCCCTATCCTGCTGTTAGTCCCAACTAAGCATACTGTATATCTAAACCCCATTGAATCAATGGCATACCTACCTCTACTTGGGACAAGCAATTAGATGTTGGCAGTTATTTACCTGGATGTCCAATGATAAAGCACATTTAGGCTATCTTGAGATGAAAGGGTTTACATCTTATGGCAAAGTTCTAGGCTCTCTGTCAGTGGTTGTCTCTCTTCTACCATCACTCTTTAGGCCATGCATGGATATTCCATCAAAGCAAAACAGGATTTCATTTGTCCATGCATGCTATCTTTCTGTTTCAGCATGAGTCTTAACAGAAGATAGATATTTATACCATCAGTATCCTTCTTCCAATCTTCCGCTGCAATCTGCCATGACAAAACTCTGTTAAAACAAAATGCTAGGAATTACAATTACCCAGTTTGATCTTGGCATTCTAAAGTGTAACAGCTCTATTTCATGCACATTTCATCAGGCTGATGGAGATACTATAATTAAAGAAAGTACTTTATGCATTAAAGGATTTTCCCTGTGCTTTATCTATATGCTGTATTTTGACATTTCATAATTTGAAATTTGCAGAGCTTTCGTTCTTTCTGGCAATTCCATTGTTCAAGTAATCAGAGTGCTACAGATGATGTCAATGTGACACCGGATAAATTAAGCTCATCTCTCTTTTCTTGGCACCACCTCTGGCCTAAATTGCCACAACCCTTCTCTCAATAGTTGGGCCACAAACTGTGGATGTGCATGGTGTGTCATGGTTCCCTGGTCAAGCTCCCCTCCCCTTCTGCTCTTACGGTCATTCAACCATGTTACTCCTGGGGTCCTCACACTCCCTTAATACCGCTCTGGTCTCCCAGACATAGAGGTGCTCCAGGGAGCTGAACACAAAAATGAAATCCTCAGGGCTCAGCACCATGAAGAAGGGCACCAACCTGGAAAATGTAGTCACCACAAAGCAAAACTATCCACTAAATAATAAATCTCAGTAACTGGATAAGGCTAGAACTGATTTTAGTACCACCAACCCTCTCAGTCAAAATGAGAGAACCTCCTTGAAATGATGTTCTAGTTCATTTTACAATAAAGAAAAGGAAAGGGGGAGGGGAAGAGAAACAACTCAAATGGATGAAAGGGCAAAATTCAGAGAGTTACAAGAAACTGGGTTTTCAAAAAGAAGGAGCAAATGTGGATGCAGACTTACCCCATACAGGCAGGAAATATACCCAAGAATAATAAAAGCTAATCTATTCTAACCCAACCATATTCATATTTGAGTGGAGAAATAGTGTATTTCTGGACATGCAGAATCCCTGGTGCAACATCTAAAGATGGTAAAGGGATCCTGGGTCTACTTCAGAGACAGGAGAGAGGGGCAAAGCAGGGTTCTCCTAGGAGTTATTCTGAGCTAACAAAGCAGTTTTCCTAATCCCTCTTTATACATGTGAATGGGCTTGTACTTCTCACTGACCCCTTTTCATTTCTTTTCATCACCCACTAGGACCAAAAGGCATGTTTCTTGACTGAATGCTTTGCCCCATTTCTGGAGCCACATAGCTCTCTGGTTCCTTTCCTGTCACATAAGGTATTTGTGTGCCTTTTGGGCTACCTTTGGTATGTCTTTTAGTAAAGAGAAACATGGTTACTGTGGAGGCATCTGCTTCCCTGCTCAGACTGTCCTCTGGAGTGTTCCAAGAGCAGGAGATGAGATGGAAATTCTAGCTCTCCCTTTCGACCTTGACCCTTTGACTTGGAGGTCAAATTTTCCAGGCTCGCCGAAGCATAGCTGAGTGTAGGAACTCAATTTCATATTTCATGGACCTCATGTTCTTCATCTTTTCACAATATTGTTGGCGGGGAGGGCAGCACTATTCATTATGGATTCCATTTAATAGACAGAGATAAAAGATTTCAAATGTAATGTCTGAGCCAATATTGCCACTGAAATTAGAGCTGTCAAGTTCCAACTTAGATAATATGATGTTATTTTCAAATAAATAATGCAAGATACCTGCAGCTAGGACAGGAAAGAAAATTGAAACACCAGCAAACAGCTGAGTGTAAACCAGAAGTAGTCAAAATCCAACTGCTAGATAGTTCAGTGGTTTAGGTAACTAGCTGTGGAACCAGAGGTGGAGAGTTAGATTCAGTTCTGTACCTCCATGATAAGGGCCAGACTTAATGAACTATAGGTTCCCTTCTACCTCTCCAGTTCTAAGATTATCGTTGTTGTTTGTAGGGCACCTGTGTCTGGAAGTTGAGTCATGGCTACTGGATGTCTTTTTTCTTGAGAGAGAGAAACGTTTCGCTGCTCATCCGAACAGCTTCATCAGTCTGAATACTAGTGCAAGTCCTCCATCTTATAGTCAGCTTTGACCTCTTGTCACTCTGGTCTGAAATAGGCTCCTAAGATGAACAATGGCCTGAATGGCAGTGAAACGTTTCTATCTCTCAAGAAAAAAGAAGTTCAGTAGCCATGACTCAACTTCCAGATAAACTCACCTGGATGACTGAGAATCTTCACAGACATAGGGCACTCATGGTTCCCAGAGCTACCTGTATATTCACAGAACCTTCAGACGTCCTCAAACCATGCTGCCCAAAGTGTGTGGAATATAACATTTGTAACATGAATTAAACTTCCCCTTGGGCTTGCCTTTGGCTTCTAACATTTTGCTTTAGAAGCTTCCAAAAATGGGCCTGAAGTCTAAAACAAGCCCCAGAGATATATAATTTAAAGTGAGTTACACCCACCCCCAGAGGCTTATGATTCCCTGCAAATGGAAGAGGTAAGAGGAAATACCAGTGTGTGTGTGTGTGTGTGTGTGTGTGTGTGTGTGTGTGTGTGTGTG
>JAHTLZ010000129.1:6124058-6163502 GCA_023846285.1 Phrynocephalus versicolor | reverse complement strand
TTCTTTCTTTCTTTCTTTCTTTCTTTCTTTCTTTCTTTCTTTCTTTCGTATTTATTTATTTATTTATTTATTTATTTATTTATTTATTTATTTATTTATTTATTTATTTGATTGATTGGTTTTTATAATACACCATCTAGCCAAAAATCTACTCTGGGTGGTTTTCAACAGACAATACAGAAAACAACAGAAAGGAAATATTAAAAATATAAAATCTGTAGACAATTGTACAAAATTATAAAATAAACATAAGCCAACCAATCAAACACTAATTAACACACATCATCAATCATCATCATCATCTTCTTCTTCATCATCATCATCATCAACAACAACATTATACATATAAAATGGTTTTTAATTAACATTTAAAAATTGGAGTGAGGGAGCCAGACATATCTCAGGGGGGCAGTTTGTCCCACTAGAGAAGGTCAACAACTAAGAAAGCCTGATTCCTTGTTGGTACTTTTGGGGTTCCTTTGGGGTATCTGTAGATACTCCCATGCCATTTATGAACACATGTGATGGAGGATCAGTTGTTCAATAATAATTAGTCCCAATGATCTTCTGAAGCTTTCCCACTCAAAAGCTATATTTTAACCACAGGAATTGTGTGGTTCGAGAGTTCTAACTACAGACCCGTGGGAATCCAAAATATGTACAAATGCTCCCTGAAGCTCCATCATGGATTTGTTTTGGTCTTGAAATAGAGGTTCATGCCACTAGGTGTTTCAGGGGTACATCTCTCCATTTTAATACTATATTTTCCCATACCTTTAAAACACCTAAAGGTGACATTCCAGCCACTCCCAGTTTTGAAAAAAGGAAGATATTTGTAGTTCACAGAGGTCTAGTGGGACAGGAAATGGGATGGGTGTAGCTCCTGCAATATTCCAGTGAGGTTGGAGGTGGGGATCAACCATAGGAGAAAACTATCAATGAAGAGCAAGCATGTATGAAACAAATACATTGGGAGGGATACCTCTATTTTGCTTTGTACTTTTGCTCTTCTACTCCCAGAATTCTGCCTGGGGTAATTTTTCAGACTCCAGTCCCCATAATTCACCCAGAATTCTGGGCAAATTCTGGGGACTGGAGTCTGAAAAATCCAGATGTTTGTTTCCTAACAATAAGTTTATTCTGGAAATAAAAAACCAAAGAGGTAAAACAAATGAACAATTCAGAGCATTTCAGATGGAAAAGGAGAAGGTGAGGAAATGGACAACAAATTCTTCTTTTGTAGGCCACTGCTGACATTGACAAGGTAAGTTAGTGTCCAAAAATATGTTTAGGATAGTCTAATGAGGAAGCTCACATTTCTAGCCAAGGCATATAATCTCAGCTTTCTTGCATTGCTCACCAATGAAATAATGGATTGTGTTATATTCTTATCAAAATATGTACTGGTTAGTCGTCTCTGCCTTTGCTCTCCCAGGCTCTCCACCCCCTCTCTCTTATTTACATTTACATTAAGAATTTTTCCTTTTCTCCATCTTTGGATCAATCATAGTTATTAGATTTGTGAGTTCAGCACATTGACTATTACTGTGGAGAATATTAAAAATGTACTTCGTCTCAGCCTTGATGACACTTGAAGCTTCTAATAAAGATGCACTTCGGAGAGAAAATCTGATGCAATTAATCAGTCTCTGATTTGCTGTGTCAGCAATTACATATTTAGGCAATGCAGATGAATGCTGATGGAAAGTACGCATTTGCTAGAGTTTAGAATAGCTAAAGGAAGGATGGATTAACAGAACACAAATGTAGAGCTTCACTGTGCTGTCTCTCTGATAAAATGAGATTCATAGGGAGTATTGGAACTTCAGGAGATAGGAAACTTTAGATTTCAGTTAAAGGGCATGACTTGCCATCATGTCATCAGATTTATGCACATAGAGCTGCACCAACAGGATTCTGGCCACTAGCTTCATTAGAAGTGGACCCCATGTACTTTTTCCTCTTATGTCTAAGGAGGTGAAGTTGTCCACAAGCTCAGATTAAAATATAACAGTATTTAAGGTGTCACATCATTTTTATCTTCTTCATTTTCACTTTTCTTTTCCTTTGGCTATTATATGGTCTGTGAGGTTGTTAAGAATCAGTATTCATATCTTTCAGTTCTCCTACGTACGGAAAAACCATGAGTGTGAGATGTTTCCCCTTTAATGTACCAGATTAAAAATATGTGCATTTGGAAAATATGCACATAACTTTCTTGGTCAGTAGGATACAAGTCATATACACTAATTTTAAAAAAGTACATACCAAAGCCATAGCAAAATACTTCTACTACAATATGGAAATGTTTCAATGCCTGGCAAAATTGTGAAACACAACATAAATGAAATTGAAAGATTTGCACATCCAATTGGCACCTCTTGCTTCAGTCTCTTATTCTCCCAGCCATTCTGTGTTGCCTCAGATAAGGGACGGAGTGGCCATCCTTTGCTTTGCTATATGACTCTCCTTCACTTCACAACAGGGCACTCCTCTTTATCCTTTCCCTCCCTTCATCAGTCTTTGATGTCTAAAGTAGGTCCATTTCCAATTTACGTTCCATACTGATGATGTTGCCTTGCATTGTTTTCATTGGCTAATGAAAAAATGTATATCAGTTATAGGCCATATTTATAGACTTTAACTTCATATTCAAGCTTCACTCATTGAAAGTATAAGGCTGCTTTTACATGACCCCTAAAATCTGAGGCAAAGGGCTCCCAGATGCGGAGCTTAGAATTGTTTTCCCACCAGATGCAGACTTTTAAAAAAATTAAGTATGCCCACGCCCACCTAAGTGTGCCCCAGTGCATTTTACAAGTACCTGGTCTCCAGAGGTAAAAAAAAATCTGATGCGGATTATAAAGCTGTTGATGCTGGGCTCTCCTCACCTTCTGTTTGTTTTTTTGTTGTCCTCCCACCCCTTTAACAGCCTGGAATCCCTACGGGGCTGCTCCAACAGCAGGCAGAGGTGAGCGGAGGTGAGCCTGCATTCTTTTCTCCCTTTTTTCCACCCACACCTCACCGCAGACAGGAGCAATAGAGTGCGGAATGGTGGGAACACAGGAAGCAGAACAAACTCCCACGATCTCTGGTCCGAATTTAAGTTGCCAGTGGATTTTAGAGGTCATGTAAAAGTGCCCTAAGACTATAGCCTTTTTAAAATTGCTGGGTCAAATTGGACATAACCTAATATCTCCTGTCATTACATTTTCCCACCCAACATGCATTTTCTGTGCTTGAGCGGTCAGCTTTGTAAATTGAAGTTAGTCCTTCCTTCCCAGTGACCAGTTACAAAAGGAAAGTGAGCTAAATTGCAATCTGTGGAGTAAGGCAAGCTCATCTTTGGAGAACCATTTGCCTTTTACTGCAGCTTTTCACCTATAACATACTAACTCTGTCACATAATTTGATCTCTTCCCTATTAACTGTACTGTAAAGGAAGATCAGTATTTAGGATACTGAAGATGGAACGGTTTCTTTTCCACTGCTCATCATTTCTTCCAGCTTGGCTTAACAGAATGTTTGGTCCATGTGAAGAGTAGAAGACATTGACACAAATAAGGCGGGGCATTTTTTATTTATAAATACTGTTCTTAAAATCTGCCAAATATGCTCTCCATGGTATGATTTAGGCTGATCTTCCAGAACCTGGTGCCCTCTGGCTGAGTTGGACTATCACTCTCACCACCACCCTAGTTGACATTGGTTGTGCTGATTGGGATCAATGTGCCAATCAGCCACTTCTGGAGAATGCTGTTGGGGAAGCAGCACTAATTCTGTATTGCCTACTTTGCAGTGACTTTGATCCAAAACACTCGGAAAGGCAGGACTGAACCACACATGGTCCAAAATAGCTGTAATGTATTGGTTGCTTCATTGCTTCTGAAACAACACTCTGCTCTAAACAACTACAAGACCATAGCCCTATTTGGTTACCTAAATCTGTGACTGGGGGCGGGGAGGATTTTAGCCCCAAGCTCTATACATCACTGTATCCAGATAACAGTGTATTACATGTCTGCTGTTACTTTTTTCTCTGTCGAATTTCACTCTGTTAAAAACATAAGCTACACACAGTGAACATAAAGACATGGTGATAATAAAAATAAGGTCTAGCCATATTCTTCTCAAAACATATGAAGAAAAATAGGACTTGGTACAGGGGACATTCAGCAGAAACAGGACCAAAACAAATAAAGTCCTATCTGTTGTCATCACAGCATCCTTTGAAATGCTGTAATCAGCAGAGCCTCATCAGATGTTCTGCAATACCATGGGTAGTTTGGATGCAAGGTCATGTAAAATAAGACATCTTGAAATATGTGGCTGAGTCTTTATAGACGTGTACTTGGTAGAAGAATAGAATCGAGTATTTATATAACTGTGTGCCTATGAAGGTCTGATTATTATTTTTCTTTCTCATGTCCAGTTGCTTGTGTTTGGAGTACACTGACTATTTGCTGCCTTGGAGGAGTAATTTTCAAGTGGTTTTTGTTTTGTTTTTTGTTTTGGTTTTTGACGGGCCTCATATCAGAAAACACAAATGGGAAACTCGGAACCAATGATCCAAAAGTGGCTTTTCCTTCATGTGTAAATCAAAGGACCAGTCCCCCATAAACACAGAAAACTAAAGACATACACCCAAGAGAAGCTGAAAGGAAGCAATTTCACAAACATCCCTGGTCACCACTTTTAGGTATCTGAATCCAGTCTCAGTTGCCTAATAACTGCAAATATATCTTACAATGACTCCGGTGTTTATATACTGTCTTAGGATGTAAACAATCCTGGGTGACACTCCTTACATGTTGGAAACATATGGAGAATATAACTATCTCACTGTTAAAATATCCTTGTCTGTCTCTTTGTAACCTCCCATTGCATACCAAATTGGAGCAATGCACACCAAAGGAACATAAAAGCACTGCGTAAAAGCACTGCTGAGATAGCATTTGGAGTCATTAATTCTGAAATTACAGAACTCAGATCACTTCAAAGATTTGTTTTCGGGTGCTTTTGTTATTGTCAACAATACAAATGCAAGTAGTCAATCTATACCATTCCTGGAATTAAATAACATAGCCTAAAGGGTTGTTCAATTGCAAAGGAGGACATAAATTGCCTACTATGCACATTCTAAATATATTTGATGTTGGCTTTTATCAAAGTCAGGGGTAGACCTCCATTTTCTCTTGCTTGCCCCTAAGGAGCCTATTTCAATTGGGGGGGGGGGGGAAATCTATCCATAGATTCAGATTTCAGGCTGTTCTGTTTCTGTTGACATACTTTTGGGCTACAACTCTTGACACACTTACCTGTCCCATGGGGAGGAATGAAACTTACTGCTGAAAAGATAAGGTTCAATTTGAGGGATTGTTTAGAGAGATAGGCAAAGATCCTGTTGTACAGCTCCACCTGGACAACAGGAATGATTTCTTTAAATTATATCTTATCTGAATGTCACAATGCTGCTTTTTTGACTGACTCACTTACTTGTTGAAGACAGCAGACCAGTAAAAACAGGGGTTAACCACATGTCGTGGTAGCTCAGAAATACTTGGCTCAACCTAAGCAATGTTTTCTTGGTTCAAAACTAATCTGTCAAACACCTTTTCATTGAGTAGTTTGTAACTCATTTATAATGATTCAAATCCTGTTTGCCTGGTTCTATAGGAATGACATGGTTAAAGACTTCTCTTTTGAGTTTTGGAGTATGTGCAACTTTATCTTCCTGCGTGCAAGCCACATGATCCCTGGAATTGAAAAAGGAAATCTTTCATCATGGGCAATCTGCTATAAACATTTTTCCTGATGTACAGGCTCAGCTGTCCAATAATATGTGTACCACTATGTTACAAACCTGTTAAAACTTAGCTATCTTGCTACTCGTGTTTAAAAATCAGGGTCTAAACCCACTTCATCCCCCCACCCACAGTAGACCAATAGAATCGATTAGCTTTCTATAAGCGTAGATTGACTGTTCAGCAATCAGTTCATGGGGCTTATAGGAGTTAGATTTATTTCTGAATCATTATTCTTTCTCTAGCTGAGGGCTAGCAAATTTGCTCTGAAATTCACCCCGGCCAAATAAAAGACCAAATAACTCTGTGCTGTCCTAGTCTTTTTTTAAAGGACAGAAGTTTCCTCTCAAGTCATTCCCTACTATTAGCTAGAGTGGAGGTGTTGCCTCAGGAGTTAGATAATGGGCAGTTGGGAAGGAACAATGGTGGGCAATCATCTGGCCATTCACCTCTGCCAGCAGACAGCTGCTTTATTACAGGAACCTCCTAAACTAGCCTGCAGGCCTCAGGCAAAAAGGATGGTGCAAGTCAATTCAGATTCCCTAAGTGGAAATGGGCAGGGAGCCAT
The DNA here is from genome assembly GCA_023846285.1 of Phrynocephalus versicolor. Classification (NCBI taxonomy): domain Eukaryota; kingdom Metazoa; phylum Chordata; class Lepidosauria; order Squamata; family Agamidae; genus Phrynocephalus; species Phrynocephalus versicolor. The sequence continues at coordinate 6,157,130 of JAHTLZ010000129.1, read as the reverse complement.
TTTGTTTTCTTTCTCAGGCAGCAAAATTTATTGCTGTGGCCCTGTTTTATGCATAGTACACCCAGGAAGCAGGGGAAATTTTAAAAATCAACACTAATCATTCTGCCTTCGGCTGTTGTCTGTTAACAGGCCAGCTATGTTGTCAGGGCAGCCCTGGTGGGAACTATTTATTTCACTTCTGCTTAATAACCAATTGAGGCTAATTTGGAATACCTTTCTCTGTTCTCCATGAGGCAAGCCCAGTACAGCAATCTCAATTAAGTTCTAATGGAAACTGACAGGAAGCAGGAAAGTCAAAGGAGGCTCGTTTGTGCTATTTAGCTCAATCCTATAGTTTGTATGCAGTGATGCAATTTTATAATGACATAGCTCATGCCATAATGCATACAAATGACCCCCCTCTGCCACAATGTAACTAATTTTTACATCTTCCTCCTCTGTGTGGTTTGTACCTCCAGTTAATTTCAAGCTTCTGTTACTCTGAGATGAGTTAGACAAGGCAAAACGACGATAGAGCAGGCAGACTAAATTACTGGCATAAAGTACAGAATATGAAAAACTTGGTCATGCAGAGACATTCATCTCTGCTAATTCATTTTGGCAAGCCACAAACATGAAAATATGTTGTTTTATTTTGCCACAGTGCACGCAAACAGACCTTCAAAGAGCAAAAGTAAGTTTTGTGTTTATATTTCCTTGGCTCCATCCTGGTTAGCCTAGCTGTGGATCATGGTTAAACAAAAGGATGCCTTAAAATGAAAATGCATAGGTGAAGCTGGATTGCATCCCAAAAATGTTTTTTACTGGCTCCCTAATATTTTTATTGAAAGAAGAAGTATCATAATTCTGTGCAAAATATATCAAGCAACCCCCATGTTTCCACTTATGGACAGAATGCCAATGAGTACTTCTGGTGGTGGTGGGACCTGCTTTGGGGGAGGAAGACATAACATAGATGTCCCAAATCCAATCTTTGCCAAATTTAGAAGGGGTGGGAAGGAGAGTTAGGTGAAGACTCATTGCAAGTTTGGCATGTCTAACTTATGCATGGGCCATTCTTCTGCTCCCAGGATTCTCCAGTCACACAAACCATGAAACAGTTCATTTCACTGGAAAGTTCATGGTTCATGAATAGCAACAAACCATGAACCCCCACAAACTGTTGTTTTCCTGGTTTGTGTCCAGCTTTTATCATGTGAACATTTAGTTTCATCATGCTTGGATCATCACAATCTGAAACCAGGCATGGTGAGTGGTGTTGCTTGCCAAACTGTGAGAAAAATCCTTTAACCACATCCACTCTTTTGCTTTACCTTGGTCTTTGATAGAGATGTGTACAAATGCAAAATGAAACACTGTTTCTTTGTTTTGTTAACTAAAAATTACTTTGTTACATAATAAAATGGTAGGGCACATTTAATCACAAGCTGAAATGAAATGCCCTTTTCCCCTCTAGGAACAAAATTGTTAGTCCCAGAGAAAATGGCAGTGTAGCTTCCTCAAGCTCTTCCCTGAAAGCCCCTGAAATTTGGAGAGGTTTGGGGCTCAGGGGGCTGAGTTATTAAGTCCAAAGTCGGTGCGTCTAGGAAAAAAATCTTTCTAACTGAATCCAAATTCAGAAGCGAAGCTGCTAATCGCTTGCTTGTGCATGTTTGTGCTATTGCAGCTTCCCAATTCAATTAGAAATATTTTTTTCCTAGAGGCACCCCGTTTGGAACATAATAACTCCTCCAGTCATCTGGCACCTCAGCCGTTTCTGATGGTTTCAGAAAAATAATGGACAGTGGTTCTGGGAGTTCTTCAGCCAGTTTCTTCAATACTCTCAGATGTAGTCCGTCCTGCCCTGGAGATCTGAAATTCTTCAAGAAGGTTAAGGTATTCATTTACTCCTTGTTTTTAAGTCTCCAGCTGCAATCCTGTTCTTTCTGCTTGCACTTCACTTATGTCTGGAAGTCCATGGTCTGTATTATGGGAAAAGACTGAGCTGAAATAGGAACTGAGTACCTTTTGCCTTTTCTTTGTCATTTGTTACCTTTTTCCATCTCCAGTGATAAGCTGTGCCACTACTTCTTTTCTTTTATCTTTTGCTTCACACATATCAAAAGAATGCTTTTTTATTTGCTTTTAGTGTCTCTAGTTAACCTCAGCTCATTCTCTGCTTCCTGCTCTCCTAATGTGATTCCTGCATTCCATTGCTTCTTTCTTGGTGGCCTAGCCTTTTTTCCATTTCAGGTACATGATGTCTTTTGTTTTTTGTTTCCAGGTCCTCCATGAGCTTTTTGTGAAGCCACCATGGCCTTTTTTTGCTATTTCCCATCTTTTTTTTCCTTATCAGAATTGAATATAGTTGACTTTAATGGAATATAGGATAAATTATTGGCATATGTATTCCAAAATGGTAAAGGGTACACACCCAGAGAAGACTCAATGTATTTCTGGAGGGAAATGGGCTGGTCAATATCATGAAAGTTGTAATTTTGTTCAAGTCCTGAGGGGGGTGGGCTGCACTGGGTTTATGTCTGTTATATTTGTTATATTTTTTTACATTGATGTGTGTTATTTTCTCTTCCTTATGTTATTTTGCTGTTTTATCTGTTCTTTTATAAAATATTTTTTTTAAAAAAAGAATTGAATATAGTTGTTCTTTTAGATTTTTATTCTTAAAGATACTTTCACTCTTCTCAGACTCCTTTTCTTGTTAGATTCCCTGCCATGGGATTTTTCTTCATCTTTGTTCTGAAATTATTAAAATGAGCTTTTAAAAATCTAGCATAAGTGTGTGTCAACACTCTGTCAACTCCTTCTCCTTCTCCTTCCTTTCCTTCAGGTTTTCCTCCATCACCACCACCTTCAGTTTTTTGCAGTTTGAAATAATTCAGGCCATGCTCACAAGATTTGTGGTGTTGTGGTCACACTGGAAACATACTGGAGGATAGTTTTTAATGATCACATCAGACAACAAAATGCCTTGATTCAGTTCTGTATGAGTCTAAAACATTGACCAAAATCTGATTGCTATGAAATATTTTTTGAAGGAAACCTACATATGGGAAATAAAAACTCTTCCTGCAAAGAGGAAAGACTGAAACAGGAACAAGACTCTTTCTCAAAATACTCGGGGAGGTAATATGTCTACAGCTGATGATATTGTTCATAACATTTTCCCACCTTTTCCCCTGTTAATTATTAAACGGTAACTTTCTGTATGTCATTTTTCATCTTAATTTATTATGCACTGTAAACACCTGTAGGCCAAGTGACTAATTTATTCGCTGAAGCTTGGCATATTTTGCTGTAGTTGGGTAGGGGAATTAATACAACACAACTTGGATGAGTTACAATATTAAAGAGTTGCCTAAAATAAAATCTACAAGTTTTCCATGTCATAGAAGTTGGCTCAAGGCTTTAAAAGAAAACAAAATTCTTTTTCCCAGACTTATATTTTATTGTACAGTGATTAGTATGGGGATTTTTTCCCCTATTTAAACTGAATTGAAATAATTAACAAGGAAAACAAAGAGACTAGGGTTAGTAAGGCTTGCCCAAAGGCAGAGGAGAAGGTAGAAAACAGCTAGTAGATTGTTGTTGTGTCATTACAGCCGTGACTCACTCTTTGTGAATCCATGTCCATGGAGTTCTCTTGGCAGGAGTACTGGAGTTGTTTGCAAGTTCCCACTCCAGGCACCTACAGCACCTGCTATTCTCTGGTGGTCTCTCATCCAAGTACTAACCAGGGCTGACCCTGCTTAGCTTCCGAAATCAGGCGAGATTGGATGTGCTTAGGGCATCTAGGCAGCTTGCTAGTAGATTAACTACCTGTAATACATAGTAAAGAACATCTCTTTTTTATTACAACAGAGGAGATGTCATCTTTCAATGCATATTTCAATAGAGCTGGACACCTGGTTTAATTTTAACCTGGAATTATATTCTTCTGCCCACCGTAAGAAAAAAAAAACAGGGTGGAGAAAAATAAGGGCTCAATCTGATTCCTGTAATAGTATCAAGGAAAACATGGAATGTTCAGATTTTTTTTCCATTACAGTTATCAGAATTTAGCAGGAATTCCTCCAGCTAGAGGAATTTGCCTCTGGACAGTTTCTCTGTATAGTGTCAGACGTGGATGGAAATTTCTATGCCCGATGGCAAGTGCAAAGCATTATAGGACCGCTAGTTTTTGTTTGTATGTGTTTTTGAGAAATACCATCTAAAGAACCCAGTGGACAGAGATGCTGCTGTGGTGCATCATCTCAATTCATTAAATAAATGTTGCCTTCCAGATGTTCAACCTCACCAGTACAGCCAGCCATAGTCCATGGGAAGAGATGCTAAAAGTTGTAATACAACATCAGGAGGGAAAGATGTGAACCACCCCTGAAATAAACATCAGAAATATGTTATGTTGATGGTACTGAATCATCTACAACTATCAGAAACTCTGGATCATGTGGGGAAAGCCACTGCAATCTACCCATAACAGGTCAATGCTGTTGGAGAGTAGCATGCATTATGCTTAAATCTGTTTCATATTCTCTCAGTGGGGTGGGGAGGTGGATCAAAATGAATAGATAAAACCACCTCAGAGTTATCTTGATTAAAGATGGGCATGAACCAAAAAAAAAAAAAAAAAGGCAATTCATTTTGGTTCGGTTCATTTAAGGCTTCGGTTGGTTTTGTTTCTTTAGCATTTTTTCCAAAAAAAAAAAAATCATTTCATTGGTTCACTGGGTCGTTATTCATTTTTACCCGCTTTGCGCGATTTAATCCATTTGACCCCGCGTGGGCATCCCATGCCCCAGACCAAATGGAAAACATTTTTAAAAAAATTGATCTGAGAAAACACATAAATGGACATTTTAAGCACGCTTCAACCCCCCCCCCCAGCTAGTTATTATCAGGCATAAAGAATAATTGTTGCTGGGTATTTAAGTAGTTTCATAATGGTTTTTATACCTTAAAAATGACATTATCCACTGTAATTCTCTGTCATTAAACAAATGTGGCAGCCATTTTGTCCCTTTAAAAAAAAGAAAAGAAAAACGATCTCTTTAAAAACACATTTTTAGATGTTTTAAATCACTGGCATGAACCTAATAGGTATAATAAGGCATAAAAAATTATTAGGATTTTTTAAAAAGTGTTTCGCATCGGTTTAAAGGCTTTAAAAACAGCTCTTTTCATTGTGTGCTGCCATTAACGAACCGTACCATAACGAACCAGTTTTTCCTGGTTCATTTCATTTCATTTATATTTTAATCCTAAGTTCATTATTCATTTCATTACGTAATGAAACAAATAACGAAGAATGAAACAAACTAAAAGTTCATTTCCTGCTCATCTCTAATTTTGATTATGAATGACAAAAAATTTACAGGACATGCAAATCTAATTTAATCTTTGGCCAAACTGTAGAAAATAAAGTGGAAGCTTTCTCTACGGCTCACTTTGTCTGAGGCTTCCAATTTCTCTTTTCTGTGGGTTAATATTCCTGGTCACCTTGACTTTGACCTTACTTGCTTATATCATTAGTTTCTTCTATCCACCTCTTTCTGTTCCGCCTTCAACTGCATTTATCCACCTCTTTTGCAGCATTCCCATTCGTTTATCTTGATATCCAGAGCAAAAAACGAACAGCTGAGTCTTCTTAATGTTACCTAATCTCTACGAGCAAATACGTGGGAGGTTGTGACTCAAACCTTATCTACAGAGGTATTATGTTGACAACAGCCACAGTATATTTATATTGGAGATAAACACGTATGGAACCTATGTGCACGAGGAAAGAAACAGAACCTATTGCATGCACCGGCAAGATTTCTGTAAACTGAATTGGGAGTAACCGAAGTATGGCAGTGCAAGTCATAATGTCAGGCTATAGTGGCTTAAGAATGTGCTCCGACCATTTAATTATTTCATGGTGTTTACTGTAAGTCAGTCTCTGATGTCAAATACACCTGTTCAAATCCCCTTGATGCTTCTTTGAAGGGATATCTGGCTGAATACAAACCACTTTCTTAAAGTTAGAGCTAATCATTAATTCTCCCATCCTCTCCCACCACTCTGCATCAACTTCTAAATAGTTTTGAAAATTTTGTGTGCCCCCCCCCAACCCGGTCAGTGAAAAAGGTCCTATATACTGTTCTATTCACCTTGAGTACATTCCTTGCTCCCATGTCTAGTCTGGTGATATACTCTTTTCACAAATTCTGGAAAGCTAAGGGAATAAGTTAAAATGGGATCATCGGGAACATAGTGTTTATCCATAATCCTATGTGTAAAACATAGCCCCCTTACCCATCCCAAACAGTGTTTTGACAGATGAAATTTAAACATTAAACATTTACACATTACATACACTGTCTTCTGGAGCTAGAATATCATACTGTAGCTTCTCATAGCTTTATAATCTTGTGTTGGGCTACAAAAAAACTATAATACACATTTTGGTGATGAGGTGGCTGGTGAAACCTCTCAGTTTAGAGCCTGCCTCTGCCTTGAGGTTGTTTAGCTGTTGAAAGAAGGAGTACTTGGGGCTTTGGGTTGGATGATGGAGAGTGAGTCCAAAGTATGTCATCAGTGCAGAAGCTTTGCCATCCTGATCTAGGCCTGTGGGATGCATGGTTTCCCATCATTTGGTAGGATTTTTAGTCTCTGTAATGCCTCCCCATCAAACTTTTGGAGGCAACCAAAGAAGGCTCAAGCCACTAAAGTATTTACCCAAACAGGTGCAGGATAAGCACCGATGTGTCAGTGAAACCCCAGGCACACCAGTGAGATGAAGCAATATATGGTAAAAATTCATTAGTACATTGGTTTCTAATTACCGAGCAGGCTTCCTGTCTGGGATTTTGGGTCTCTTTAAAGTATGTTTGCAACATATAGCATGTGTTAGACAACCTAGGAGTAAGGTGTTTTTTTCCATTTTGCACCATGCTGTGATCCTGAATGCAGCCAAGGATTTCTCCTATGCCTCTCAGGTTGAACTTTAGAATCTCTCCCTGCAGTGAGTTCTAATTATTCTGTGCTAATTAAGCAACTTGAATCCTGCTGTGATAAATTTTCCCTCTGGTATCATGTGAGCAAAGGTGGATGCATAAATTTTATAACTTATGCAAAAAAGCATCCATTTTTTATTTCCTGTACTAATTTCATGTCCTAACATTCAGTAGGAAGAATTAATGTGACTCTTAATGTCACATATACAGTGGCCCACATACTATTTTGTTCAATTATCTGGCTTCCTACAAAAAGACAATGCAATCTGTGTGCTCTTGATGGGGCTATGTTTAAAGATAACTTGATATTTATAGCTAGAGGAAAGTACTGATATCTGTCTCCAGATAAATATCAAAACATGTTGGACCGATTTATTATAAGAAAGGCAGTAGCTAGTAGTTTCTTTCCATGAGGAATTACTTATGGCAGGTACTTCCTTTAAAGATAAAAGTGGGAAATCACTAGCCCTCCAGATATTTTAGACCACAGCTCCCATAATCTCTTTTCCTTGGCTACCAGGATTGTGGTTTACGGATGATGAGAGCAAAAGCTCCCCCAGTCCCTGCTGAAAGATCTTCAGAGGCTGGAAACTTTATGACTTAGGGCAAAATCTAATATTAATTCTTCCTAGAGTGGTTACAATGAAATCAGTTTAAGTTGACTTATTCATGACTTACAAGTCTCTCTCCCCCACCCACCCACAAATTTGGTGTGTTTAACGAGAACAAAGAAGGGATTTAACCATTAGTGGGTACCTTTCCTTGAGTCACTTTTGCTGTTGCATTTACCAGTTAGGATCAATTTGTAGTTTTGGTTGATTTTTGCAAAGATATCTACTTTGTGATTTCAATTTATTATTACTATTGATTGCCCGCCACTATAGAAGAAAGGCAAGCTGCCTAGATGCCCTAAGCACATCCAATCTCACCTGATTTCGGAAGCTAAGCAGGCTCGGCCCTGGTTATTATTTGGATGGGAGGTAAAGGTAAAGGTTCCCCCCGCACATGTGTGCTAGTCATGTCCGACTCTAGGGGCGGTGCTCATTTCCGTATTCAAGCCGGAAGAGCCAGTGTTGTGCATGTCCATGGCCATGTGGCCGGCATGGCTGCAAGGAAACACTGTTTTTACCTTCCCGCCTTTTACAGTGGTGCCTATTTATCTACTTGCATTTTACATACTTTCGAACTGCTAGGTTGGCAGGAGCTGGGGTGAACAGCGGGAGCTTGCTCCACTGCGTGGCACCCAGGATTTGAACCGCTGAGCTGCTGACTTTGAAGTCAACAGTTTTCGGAGCCTTAGTCCACTGAGCCACCACACCCCCATTTGGATGGGAGACCACCAAGGAATACCAGGTGCTGTAGGCGCCTGGATTAGGAACTGGCAAGCCACTCCAGTATTCCTGCCAAGAAAACTCCATGGACATGGGGTCACGAAGAATTGGTCACAACTGTAACAACAACAACAACAACAACAACAACAACAACAACACACACACACACACAGAAGAAAGGAGTGTTTTACATAATATCTAAACTAGACAATAGTCGATGTTTATGAAAAGTTAAGTCTGTAAACACCTGGAAATGTCTGAAAACATCTACAGTTGCCCATCCCTGCTTGAAGTCACTCGGCATCTAAATCAATTTCCCTTTGGGACATTTCTTCCCATAAATAGAGCCATGCAGGCATAAAAAGACAACTTTAAATATTTCTGTTTTTTATTCCATGGAAAACAGATCTTGGAATGAAATTTCTACAAAAACCAAGCGTTAAGGATTCTGGCTTTTGTCATTCCTAGTTCATCCCACTTGGAACATATATTTAATGTAGTCTGAACTAGACAGAGTGAATATAAAATTTTGGCGCCAACCCCATCATCTTGGATACTTCTGAACATGTTCCAGATGAAAATGAAATTTGCTCACACTCAAATTTGGCAGTGTCTCGGTCTTTGGTTTTGGCATCTCTCAATATTCCAGGGTTAATTTTGATCAGACCTCATTCAGAACACTCCAAGGTTGTGGTATTTACATTATCCACTTCATCAGAATCTGAGCCAGCTATTACTAGGAGTAGGCAATTCTGAGGTCTTCTGGGAAAGAGGAAGTATATGGGGGAAATCTACAACCATATGTTTCTATGTTATCAAGGTTTTTATACCTTCTCCTTTCATCGAAAAGTGCAGCTGTACAAAACTGATGCCAGATTTGCAAAAGGGATAGCCAAGCCACGCTGGCTATATTTCTCTTTAGAAATCTAGTTTAAAAGTTATCGTGGAGAATGTGGCAACCTTTTTTGAACCCTATAATGAGGAGTCACCGACTGAAGCACAATCAATCTGTGGATCCAGTTAATTAACAGTTTACCCTTTATCTTATACATGTGGGTGTCTTATATATGCCAATAATCACTTTGATCAATTTAAAAGAAGCTATTATTAAAGTGATCTAACAAGAAATGTACAGGATTATCAATAAAATATGTTAACTAATGTGACTATAAATGCTTTGCATATTTTAATATGTTAGAAACACAACAAATTTCTTCCCTATAAGAATATATGATATGTATTGGTGATTTCAATAAACTTGAGAAGATATGTAGAAATCTGTTTAAAAGCATTAATTTTCATACAGGAATTGACCAAGTTTCAGGTCATTCATCATTCAGTCCCCACCAACAGCCAAGCAGATGGTACTGGAAGTTTAAATGTGGGATGTGATTATCATAGTTGTGGCAATTTACACTGTAGATTTATTTTGTGCATCAGATATATCTGCTCATATGGTGAGTGAGTGAGATGTAAGTGGCAGAGAAAAAAATGGATGTGTGCAAGAGTAACAGTTGAAATAGTTGAGAAAAGTGAAACAATGTTCTTGAATGGATCTATGGTCTGGCTGTGCTGTTGCTGTTGTTGCTGCTGATTTGCTATCAATTTTAGTTTTCTATTTTTTTAAAAAAGGAAAAATACATGTTTTCTAGTGCATTTGTCTAGGTTTATGTGTATACAGATAGCTGAGTAGATGTAGTAGAGACAAAGGGCATATGTGATTCTTTCTCTCCTAGTACCCTGTCCAAAGTATCTGGAGAGAAGTGGTGCCTGTTAACTGCCAAGAACAGGACTGCAGCTCACAGAGTGCTGTCTGAAGTCTCTGGAGAACATTGTGTTTTCCCAATTCTTTTGGAAGGAGGACTGCATTCCACAAAAGCGGAACCAGAGGAGAAGAGCATCTGGCATTTGTGTGTGTGTGTGTGTGTGTGTGCGCGCGCGCGCGCGTGCGTGCGTGCGTGCATCAATCACGTCCGTGGGTAAACAGAAAGAGGGACAGAACTGGGACAAGAGCACGTGACCACGAATGACGTTATCAAAAAATGAACGTAATTTCGGAACAAGGAAGGACGTGAAGTAACTGTCTCTGTTTCTCTGTCTCTGTCTCTGTCTCTGTCTCTGTCTCTGTCTCTCTCTCTCTCTCTCTCTCTCTCTCTCTCTCTCTCATGCATGCACACATTCTCCAGTATAGTCCCAATGGCATAAACAATGCATCGCAGAGAGGGAAGAAAGCATAAAACTTCAAACTTTGCTGCTTAACGCATGAAAGGCAAAGTTACGGAGAAACAAAATATCGAAAAACGGAAGGGAAAACGAAGGCAGGGGAGTACAGATGTTGTCACAAAACAAGGACGTGAAGTAATAGTCATCACAATACCATCAATCACGCCCATGGGTAAACAGAAACAGGGTCAGAACCTGGACAAGACCATGAGACCGTGAACGATGTTATCACGAAATGAACGTGGCTGCACATGCACGTGCCCATCTCTATCTACTCCCAGTTGGAACAAGGGCTAACTGGTGCATTGCAAAGATATTTGGATGTGTGTTGAACAACCTCAGCACATGAAAAAGCCAGCAGTGAAGAAAGAGGTCAAGGGTGGAAACATCCTTGGTGGTTTGTGTCACAGAAAAGAGCACCATTCTCTTGTTGTGACTCATGAGCTTTTTGGTTGTATCATCCATAATATGACAAATGCTTGCCTCTGTGGTTCCATATTGGTTCACCACTGGTCTCTAAAATTTCAGTGAATTAGAAGCTGCTGATCTGGCAATAATGATATGAATCCTTGGTTATTTTGTCTTCATGTGCAAGAATAAGGAACCATAAAATTATCACTTCAAGAGAGTGCAGTGATGTTATTGTGTTGGCACATCAAATGTACAGTACATTTGACAAGGCAATTCTAAAACTGGAGACAGTTCAAACAAAACTTTGTAACTTTAAAACTGGATTTTGGATCTGCACCAGTTTGGCTCAGATGTAGCACACAGTCTGTCCTTAATCTGTGCCAGATTTGGGGATGCTTGTGCAAAAGGTTTTCAACTTAGTGTTTTAAACAAAAACTGTCTTACCTCATGTTGCAGAATCAAGCAAAGTTAATCTCCTCAGATTTCAAACAGATCAAATAAATATAAAACAACAGTCTTGCTTATTTTGAAAGAAAATGACTGCCCCAACCCACTTTTTTATTTGGGAAGAATATAGGCTGCAGGGGCTGAAACATTGGTCCTCCAAAAAGGCCTTGCTAAAGGGGGAAACAGTAACTCATCTAAAATGATCATGTGTGCAACAAGCTTACCCAAAGACCACATATATTTGAAAGGCAATGAAAGGTGACAGAAACAGAGGTTTTATTTTAAGGGGCAGAAAGAAAAGAAAAGAAAAAAGAAAATCAGATTTGCTTTAAAGAAAGTAATGGAGTGGCAGTTCTCCGGAAAAGGACATTTTGTTTTGTACCCGCACACCCAAAACAGGCAACACAATGATATTGGGTTTAAAATTGGGCCAAAACTTTATTAATTCAATTTAATCAAACTAATCCACACTCCCTGAATTAAAATGGAGGCTGTCATAGTGTAAGTAAACTTTGGCCTGATTTATCCATGACCTTAAGGCCCTTACAATTTTAGGTGAGTTTCTACCTGGAACTGTGCTGTTACCTTTATTCAGCAGACTTCCAGACTCTGTGGGACTAAATCCCAAAGGCAGCCATCAGTCAATTTACCACAACTTATTAACTCATTACTTCTAAACTACAAATTAGAGATGGGCACGACTTAGCGGAATTCCCGTTTCCGTTTCCGTTACGGAACGGAAACGGTAACAGGAATTACTCCGCCAGAACTCGAACTCGAACCGACCCACGACAAATCAGACCCAATTTTTCTTTAGTCGGTTCGAGTTCGAGTTCTGGTGGAGTAATTGTCGTTCTTCATTCCGTTACGTAACAGAAACAAGGAACGGAAACGGAAACGAGGATTTCGCCGAGTCGTGCCCATGTCTATTTAACTTATTATGTTTTTAATTCTATTGTTTTTAATAGATTGGCTACATTTATTAAATGTAGTCCCTTATTGGGAGAAAAGTGCCCTGTAAATTTAAAAATAAATAAATCCCCCATTCAGAGTAAAAGCCACTGAGGGAGATGGACCAGTGGTCTGAGCAAGCAAAAGCGAGAGAGAGCAAGGCTGCTGGGTTCAAAAGACTATCCCAGGAAAAATCCAGATTTTACTGCCCCATTAGGTTTGTCTCCCCCTTTGACCCACAGATCACCTTACATAATAAAATTAATTTCTTCCTGGCATAGGTGTCAGAAATAGATACCCAAATTTCCGCTGGGCGTTAAAAGTAACTATTTTTTTGCTTTGCATCCTGGTCCTATTTCTCACTGAGGTGACAAATTTGTGTCTGGATTGTGACTCTTCAGAGATTGGTAGGTTTGGGGGAGGAAGGACATTAAAGTTCCCGTAGAAAATTAGCCAAAAATCTTATTTCTAACCAGCCAGCCTTCTCTGCAAAAACAATAAATAGGTATGGAATGTCTTTCAGTCATGAGGGCCACCAAAGTACAGGGTGTCATGCAGTGCATAATCATTAAAAAGAACTAGATTCATTTTTCCCCAAAAGATGGGAAATGCAGTTGATGGTTCTAAGAAGAATGGCCCTAGAGGAAGGTGTGTGTGTGTGTGTGTGTGTGTGTGTGTGTGTGTGTGTGTGTGTGTGTGTTGGACATTGGCTTCTATCTTCAGTGGTAGGTCCAAATTAGTCTACAATCTGCTTCTTCAAAAAAAATGCTGCTTCCTATTTTGCGAGGCGTGAGGTGTCACCCTAATGGTTAGCAGTAGGAAGTGTTAATTGTTGCCATATGTCCAACTTTTGCACCTTTAAGGGTGCTATTTTTTTCGTCACATTGGAAATAAAGCCTACAATCACAAGCAGACTTGAATGTGAACAAAATGCTAAGAAAGAAAATTGTCCTTAAATAAGCCCTGTCTGGAAGCCATCAGAAGACTGCCTAGTTAAAATGAAGTGTATTTTATTGGTACACTTTAGAACTCTCTATATAGAAGATATAAGTGAACTATGCTTTAAAACATCCAGATGTAATAAGTGCTTAGTTTATAACAGGCTTAACTTTAATTTCTCAGAAGACATATTTATGAAAAAATATTTTATGTTTTCTTCGTTAGCACACAAACCTAAGAAGAAGAAGGCAACTTCACAAATGTTTCCTCATAGATTTTCTATCATTTTAATGGTGGCTGTTGCTGTGAGCAATACTTGTTATTGTGGAGCATGTAAAATGGTGACCAGGTTTATATACAATTGCTGCAGTTGTTATTGCAGTGGCAGCTTCTTCTAAAACATGAAGCGGGGAAGAAACTGTACAACTACCATTGCTAAAGATGATCCCCAATTCTGACAGTTTCCATAAAATGGTCCTCCTAAACATCTCCCCACCACCACCAAAAGAAACACATAAGCATAGAAATTTGATGAGTTGTCTTTATTTGGAGGGGCATAACATAAATACAGTGGTGCCTCAAGTTACTAATGCCCCAAGTAGATTACCAACAATGCAGGAAATTTCAGCCAATGAGCAGACAAGGTTTTTAAAAAATTTCAATTCCAATCCATAAAAAAGAAATAAGCTGAGATTTATAATGGAAACTGGAAAATCACATCATACTTATGTATTTATTAGATTTGTATACCATGCCATCTAGCTACAAGGCTATTCTGGGTGGTTAACAGTATATGTCATAATGAGGAGTTCCGGTTCCAGTTTCACTGCAGTGAGACACTTTGATAAGCTCTCTGGCTTATCAGGCTGAATTTGTCCAGATATACAGAACCTGAAAGGGTAAGTCCCCTTTGGACGGGGGGATGAAGAGAGGCTGTATCTGGGGGCTGCGAAGAATTGCGGCGGCAAGTTTTGTAGCTTCAGAAATTGCCTTATCTCTCCTGTTGCCGGGGAAAGTCCGTCTGCGAGCACCAGACAATGTAAATAATTGTAGATATTTTGGAACTTTATTGCGTAACTAAGAATGTATGTTTTCCCCTAATTTTTTACTGCTTCAATAAGTACTAATACCCCCCTTCCTGAAAAGGTGGCTATAAGCGTGTGTTGGGGGATTAAATTTTAATATTGTATTATTTTGAAGCTCTTACATTCAGATATTGTTCTACGGAGTTATTTGTCTGGCTGGGAGAAGAAAAAAGAAACTATTTGACCTTGGAAGTCTCAATGCTTCCAAAACAAACTTTTTAGATAACGGACTTGGATTTTTTTTCTCTTTCGCTCCTTCCTGTCTTTGCTCTCCTTTTTACACCCCCTTCCTTCTGGAAGTAATTAACCCTTTGAAGTGGATTACAATTGAGTGAAACCAAAACAATGAGCTGAGAAACAATGTCAGATGAGCAATTTATGAATCTGCTTGATAAAATTCAGAATATAGCAGACTCTCTTCAGTCTGAGGTTTTTCCCTAGCTTAATTCAGAAGTAGATAAGAGTCCCAACTTTAATCTAGATCAGAACACTGAGCCTAATACACAAGTAACAAGAAATATTCAGAAGGAATATTTGGAGAATGTGGAATCTAGCACTGATCAGGAAACTAAGCTTTCTCCAGAATAGGAGAAAAGTCTCAAATTCAATCCTGATTTGAGCATGAAGCTGGAACACAGCATTCACTCCAATCTGCAAGTTTATAAGCTATTTGCTTGGGAGACAGAATCCTCTTCAAAAGCAGAGGAGAGTCTCAATCTTAACCTCGTTTGGAGCATGGCAGAGAGTTCTGCGCTGGAGGTTTCTGCATCATGGGATGGACCGACAGGGAAAGAACTTATGAATCTCTGGCTTAATGAATCAATCACATAAAAAGCTACTAATGGATTATAATGAACTATAACGATATGGAAAATGGATAACAGAAATCTGCAAACCAGCCCAAAACAAAGTTTTGTTCTAGTTAGACATAATCACGTGATAGAAAGCTGTTAAAATTATCTACCTGTTATAAACAATACAAATATAACTGGTTGAGATGTCCATTATATAGTAGTTTAATTAAATAAAGTAGATTATCTAACTGAAAATTTATTATCCGGATTGAATACTCTATTAAGATTTGATGGTATTGTTCAATGTTGCTCAATGTTGAAGTTAATTGTTAAATGCAAAAATAGTCTTCAGTATCATTTATTTACTAATTTAATTAAAAATTATTTTAAGTGATCAGTCAATTCACTGTGAAGACCAGTTAAGACCATTGTTAACTATTGTTAACTAGACAGGCCAGTGTAACATCTTCGTTTATGGAACATCTAATTGATTGAATAATTGTATATGAAAAATGAAAAATGGAATGTGGAAACCAGCTTGAGATGCCAATTTGACTTTTCCTTTTAATACAACAAGAAACAGAGAGATCAAGATGCAATGCTTTTTTCTTTTAATAACCCATTAAGTATTAATCTTAGACATATAAGGTTTCAAAAACTTGGTAAAATTTATAAGAGAGAAAATATGTGTTGATGATGCCTATTATATATCTAAGGTTGTAGATTAGACAGACTAGCTTAATTTTGTACTTCACTATCTTCACTTCTTTTAAGATGTAAGCATATGCCTACTATATATCGAATTAATCAAATATAATCTAAACTGTTTAGTTAAACAAAGAATTAAGTTTTAGGATCGGGAATATTGCTAAGACTTAATTAGCTAATACAATATTGCAGTCTATTATCTGTATTTTGTGTACTAGATGGAGACAGAAATAAGCAAAGATGAACATAATATTGATGGGAAAATATTAGAACAACATTAATGGAAAATATATAGCAAATATGGAAATATGAAAATAATATTGGTAAGATGAGAAGAGAATCATGAAACAACTAGGTGACTTTATTGGGGGAAACTTCTGATATATGTAACATGGCAGGAGATAAGCAATATATCTGTTTTTACTTGAAAGTTCATATCATAATACAAATATAAACAATCTACATTAAAACTAAAATAGAAAACAAAGTGAACATAACTAACTCAACAATTATATCATAGAACCATATTCAGAGAAAAAGTTGGCAAGACGGAATATAGCAGATTAAAAAGTCTGTCACTCAAGAAATAATTAATAACCAGGGAAAGCAGACCTGTATAGCCAGGTCTTTAGTTGTTTTTTAAAGACCGAAAATATGGGGGCCAAACAAATCTCAGGTGCCAGTTGATTCCATAAATGAGGGCCCACAACTGAGAATACCCGGTTCTGTGTTGTTACCTTACGGGCCTTTCTCGGAGTTGGGCCCCTCAAATGACTTGCCTGAGAGGATCAAGTGATGTGGGTAAAATTCTGCTGCAGGACCCAATCTGACAAATACTTTGACTACGTATTTCCTTCACTAATGTTAAAAGATGTTGGCCAACAGGTGTCCAGCTAGATCTGGGCCATTTTGTTTACATTTTCCTCTGTGTACAATCTAATAAAATCATTACAATTAAATTGTTATATCTTAGGTTAAGTGTGAAGTGTGGTTTTAAACAAACACCAAACATTAAGGTGATGAAAGTGCTACCAGTCTCATTAAAGGAATATAAGGTACATGTGAATATGACATCTTATCACCTATACCAGGGGTCTGCAACCTTTAAGACATAAAGAGCCACTTGGACCCGTTTCCAACGGAAAAAACAACAACTGGGAGCCGCAAAACCATTGCGACATTTAAAACAAATATAACACTGCAAATATATTTTCCCCTCCCCTCGCTCCTGGCTTTTTGGGCGCTCGCAAGCAACACACTCCCTCGTGCGCTCCTCGGACATGCTGTGCCCCGGCGCTGGGCTCGGGTGGGGTGGGAAGGAGCGGCGGCGGCTGCAGCTCCTCTGGGCACCCCCGAAGGGCTTCTGAGAAGGAAGCCAATGAAAGTTGCTTCTTCGGCACTTCGGGCACCAGGAGAGCGAGCAAGCGGGCGAGCCCGAGCCGCCGCCACCTCCCCCCACCCCACCACCCTGTTTCCGAGGGTTTCCATGAAGGCGCACACCTGCCTCAAGTTCTCCCGCGTGCGCAACTGGGGCGGCTGCATGTCCGCCAGCCTCGGGGAGGGCTGGGCTGGGGGTGGGTGGGTGCGCAGGAGGCAGGAGGCACGTTCTCTGTGTTGGAATGGATCGGAAGGCAGCTGCTGGTGGGCTTTCGGAGAGAGCGAGAGCGAGCGAGACAAACAGGCAGGCGCACAGACGCTCCGCTCGGCTCGGCTCAACTTCTCGAGCCAGGTGGCGCACTGTTGGCCTCCCCGGGTGGCCAGGGGCCCCTAAACAACTTGAGCCCGGCGCCCCCACCCCGCCGCCGAAACCGGCTGACTCCAGGAGGGAGCCGCTGGAAGTCTAATAAGAGAGACCCCTCCTCAGGCCGGGGGGCGGGCTCGAACTAGCTGTCACACAGTGTCCCTCGACTGCCAAGTTGATCTTGCACAGGAAAAAGAAAAGCCGACTTCCTCCGTTGCTTCTCGCCTCTCCGCCGCCGCTCCCCGCTCCCGCCGCCACCAACCCCTTGCTTGTTGGGCCAGAACTGACAGCACCGGGCAAGGAAGCAGGGTGGCGGCGGCGGCGGGTGGTGGTGGGGAGAGAGAAGACTAGCCATGGCCCCCTCCCCACGCCACCTTTCTTGAGGTTCCCATTCCGCCCTCGCTGCCTTCTGCCCGGATCCTGCAGCCATGGTCTGACTCTCTCCCCCCCCACACACACACTCCATCTCTCCTTCCTCCTCCTCCTCCTCTCGCCCCCACCCTCCATGGAGGAGGGAAGCGCAGCCCGAGTGTGTCGTGCCCACACCGCTTCCACTTTTTTTGGGGGGGGCAGTTTTTAAAAATCTTCCAAAAATAGTACAGGAGGGAGAGGAGGGGAATTTCTAATCTCTCTCTCTCTTTCGCGGAGACACGCCATGCGCGCACCCGCTCCCCCACGTTTTTGGAGCTTCATCCCAGCAAGTTAGTGCAAAGCCATAGTTTTTTTGGGGGGGGGGCTGTAGCGAAGCAAAAGGAGAGAGAGAGAGAGAGATGCCAACTGCACATGTGCAATGCTTGGAAGGGGAAGGGGGGAAGGAAGGAGGGTTTTCTCCTCCCGTATTGTTTTCTCGGTGGGGGGGGGGGGAGGCAACAATCCAGATCTGGGAGGTTTTCTTGAAGTTAAAAAAAAAGGCTGCGGCGGGCACTTTCCACCACGCCTCCCTCTCTCTCTCTCTTGCTCTGAAGAAGAGGGAGCGTGCTGAGAGTGTGGCCGCGCTTGGCTTCGCGCCGCCTTGTGGGACGGGCTGTCCTCGCGAGATTCGGCGCCTTTGTATTGAAATTTCTGAACCCTCCCGGAGCCGTGGCAAATGTTCCAAAGAGCCGCATGCGGCTCCGGAGCCGCGGGTTGCAGACCCCCGACCTATACTCTTCTAAATCATTTTGCACTGACCTTCAGATCCAATTAATTTCCAGCTAATGCAATACTCTGTGTTCAGAGGAATTCTTAACATCAGTCAAAATTTTCCAAGGACAACTTTAATTCTCACTAATGGAATATACAAGTGCAATACACTATCTTACCACCTCTAGCAAAGTTGTATGGAAGAAGGCTCTAGAATAATAAGAAAATTGCATAAATGATAATAAAGTTAAAAATCCAGTCCCCGAATATTTCTTATGTCCACTTGCTGAGTACAAGGGGAAAATGTATACTGGATTTATACAAATCCTGAATCTCAGATTGAATTTGAATAATTTTGGGTGTTTCTTGAACAAAATGGAATTCTCTCCCAGAACTAGTCTCACCCTGAGAAAAGCTTTCTCTGGGTTTGAACTTTTCAAAGGCAGTGGAAGCAAACAACAATTGCAACCTTTTACATTTCATTTCTTTGAAAAAACCTAGAGGGACATTTTACCAGGAGTCTTCCCAAACCCTATTTTTTTACAAAGGGCTTGCATCTTAAGGCACCTTTTACTCTAAAGGAAATAAAAATAGAAGTATTCAAACTTGTTACACCTCCCCCGTTCACATTGTAAGATGACAAATAGAGCTATACAGCTTTGCAGAAACATCAATGCATAGGAAACAGTCAGTCAATAAGTTCCCCTCTTTGTCACCCTCTTCTTCCATTTATTTTGCCTTGCATTAGCAGCTGACAAAATTGGCAGTTTTCACTCTTCACGACGTGACCAGTGTATGCCAGCTTTCCACATTTTCCCTGTGTTACATTTTCTTGGTCTTTATTCATTTGGGTTTTTTACATTTACGTTTATGTTGTTGTTGTTTACTTCTTTATTGACCATGTTCTTTGTTCAAGAAATTCTTAGCATTCTCTAACTTCCCAGTCGGGATTTCTGCTGTTCTAGAAAAAACACCCTTTGATCTTAATATTACAACATCTTTAAATATTATCACTTAAACAGGCCTCAGATGCTGGGAGATCTATAACTGTGAATCTAGTCATGAAACCAACTTGTGGTTTTTTCTTTATTTTTAGTTGATATTTCTATGATCAATAGTTCAATAAACACTATGAGTGCCTCTCTTTCCCCGCTCCCTACCCCCTCTCCCTCTCTGTGAGTGAGTGTGTGTGTCTGCATGTATGTAACATCTTGTGATAAATGGTTTTGTCCTTTTAATAGTAGCCTATCTCATACTCCATGATTCACTCGATGACTCACAGCATGTAGTGGAATGAAGTATATACAACACTATATAATAGGCATTTTTCCTGTCAAGTCTGAGTTTTTGTTTGTATTCTATTTTTTATGAAAACCATGACATCCTTCATTCTTCAGGAATCTGCTTGGGGCACCTGTATTCTGATGTCCATTGCACTATTATCCCACTGCTCACTCGTCCAAATGCCAAGGCAATTACATTTGTCACCACCCTCCAAAATTTTGTTTGTAACTTTGCTTAAGACTTTCTCTTGGACCCCCTACACCCCTTCAGCAGTATGATCTCTGGATGGTGGTGGAGTTATGTGGGTGAGTAGGAGCTCTTTGGAGGTGCTCTCCCCCAAGAAGAACTTGGTGCTATATGGACTCGAGCCTGTTGATGATTTTGGATTATCTCCTGCCGTTTACCATCTGACTGGGATGCCATGCTGCCCCCCCCTATTCCCCCCCCTTTTATTTGCCCCTCTGTTAGCCTGGTCAAGTGCCTGTCATTTGATTATATTATCTCTGTGTGTTTTTTACAGTTTCTCTTGGGTTGGATTTATTTATACTTTCTATCAGCATATTGTATCCTATTGTATTATTATATTATTGTATTGTACTGTTATTTATTTCATTGTTGTTGGTATTTTATTTTTATTTTATTGTTGTTGGTATTTTGTTCTTGTTTGCTGTGGTCCCTGGCAAGCAGTAAGACCTATGGAGCCTATAGGATGTCCCATTAGGGTGGTGTCCGACCGTGGGAGGTACACTTGGGACCGGTGGGTCGATCGGACAAGGAGAACTTGGGACAAGGATTTGCAGCCTGTTCCCCATTCTGACCCACCGGCCCCAAGTTTGTTAATCCATGCAAAGCACTCTTCCCTATGAGGAGATCTGATGCCATATAAGGGGCAAATTTTATTTTATTTTAAGTCCCTAGATGCCGTGCTTCCCCCCCCCCCCGCTGCCGCTCAGCTGTAGGGTGGGCTTTTCGTTGGAATTCCAGGCAAGGAGGACGGCGCTACAGGACAAGATAAGTGACGCCGGGGAACAAAAGCATAATGGAATGAAATGGAAATTTCCGTTTCATTCTGTTTCGTTTTTCTGTGATGGGTTGGTTCGGTATTTGTTTTGTTTGCTAATGAAACAAATAACGAATAACAAAATGAATTAAAAATTGACCTTAAAATTCGTTTCGTGCCCATCTCTATTACCAAGCTCTGAGAAGGCCTTGGTGACTTGAAATGTTTGCCTATTACAACAAGTTGTGATCTGAGCCAAACCTAACATTAGATGGAATGAGGCTATCGCTTCAAACGAGCACTTGAAACAGCAAAATTCATTGTTCCTCCACCCTTCCAAGGGCTCTTGATGGATTAGGGAGTCAAGGCTCCTTCAGAATGCTCTTTATTTTAGATTTTCTGTGTGGAAGTGTGGCAATCATGGTGGAATGTTGCTGTCACCTTTATGGTGATAATCACAATTGTCATGGGGTTGCTTGCTGCTACTACCACCATCTCTCTCCCTCTCCCTTTGGCTTGAATTAGTGTGTCCACAAAGAGAATGTGGGTTTGTGTTCATCCTCAGTGAAAATATGCTATAGCATCATCCAACTTCATCCTTCTACCTTCTTTCCAGTACCGGCCAGTTCTGACAGAAAAAGAAAATGACTAGAGAAGATGAATATTTCTAACATTGATCCCTAAACAACATCCACCCCAGTGAAGTTTGTTAATCCATCCAAAGCACTCTTCCCTATGAGGAGATCCGATGCCATATAAGGGGCAAATTTATTTATTTATCTATCTATCTATCTATCTATTCATTTTATTGCAATTTTATACAGCCAGCCTAACAGCAAGACCACGCTGGGTGGCTTAGAACAATATTAAAAATAAGCATGATAATTAAAATAAGCCAAAAAAAATATGCCCTTTTATACCTCCCATCTGGCAGTAAACATACAGATTGTCCTGCAAAGTTGATACTTCATTCATTCTCTCCTGCCCTGAAGGTTTTTTCCACATATACGTGGAAAACTAGTAAAAAGGGCAAAGCATTCTTTCTTGACATTCACAGGGGAGGGAGGAAGCAATGATATATTATACAGACTAGAGATGGGCACGAATCAAAAAAATGGTGTTTCGGTTTTTCGTTTGTCATTGAGAGGTCTGTTTCGGTTTGTTTCTGTTTGTCATGAATTTTTGGAAAAATTTTGTTTCCGTTTTTCGTTTTTTCGTTTGTCGTTTCAACCTGCTTTTTGCGCGATTTTTAAAGCATTTCCATGCACGGGCGTCCCCCAACACCCCAGACCAGAGGGAAAACACTAAAAAAAAAAGGATGCTGGCAGAGACACAGTATAGACTAGGTACGCAGGGAGGCTGCAAAGGCAGCGGCGGGCAAGGCAGCCACAGAGTGACTGCACTGCAGGGCAAGGGAGGGTACTCACCGAGAGGTACGCATGCACACACACAGGGAGGCTGCAGGACTGAAGCTAGAGTCGCAGAGACAGCAATCCCACCCTAACTCCCACCGGAGACTGCAAGGAGGACGGGGGCTGCCAAAGCTTTTTATGCCCTCTGTGGCTGCCAGACCTGCCCAGTCTGCAACCTGGGCATGCTATTGGTTGAACATGATCCCATCACATGGCTTGCCTCCATTTTGTGGCTGATGGCAATATCCATTTTAAAGGGAAAAGAAAAATACATCTCGATGGGAGAAGACAAAAACAAATGTTTTAAGGACCCCAACCCCCTGGTAGGTAATAATTTCAAATAATTATCACATTATTGCTGCATTTTTACAGATGTCCAGGGTGTTTTAATACCCAAGAAATCAATCAATATTAGGCATCTGGGAGCCATTTTGGGTCGATGTCCCCTAACTCCCCTTAAAGGGAAAAAATACAGCAATCTGAGAAAAGACATAAATGCATGTTTTAAGGACCCCAACCTGCCGGTAGGTATTATCAGACAATACAAATAATTATCGCTGCATTTTTACGGATGTCCAGGGCGTTTTTTAACATTTAAAACAGCTCATTTCGTTGTGCGTCATCATTAACGGAAACGAAACGTAATGACCACAGTTTTCGTGGTTCTGTTCGTTTCATTGCATTTTCATCACAATTTTCGTTTGTTGTTTCGTTACATAACGGAACGACTAACGAATAACGGAAACAAAAAAATGTTTGTTCCGTGCCCATCTCTAATTCAGACCCAGCTTCTAGGTGTAATATATTGGATTTTATGCCCTTCCTCCAACCCATAGTCTGGGGAACTCTTAATCTTGGATGGTACATATACCCCATGCAGTCTTTTTCCAAAATAAAATCAGAAAAATCTGCCCATTAAAGATTGAATGGTGGGGGGTGTTTGGTATTTGGGTGATGGGCACTACCTTGCTTTCTGCCATGAACAACAAGACAGCTGGAGCCCTACCTGAAATGATCGTTGTGTAGGGGTAGCCTGTGGTTCATGTAGCTGGGAAAGGAGGTTTCTCTCTCCTCTTTTCTTGCAACTGCAGCTAGGGGAAATGCCATAGAAGTCCCTGAATCTCTGCCTTCCTTCCACCCATTGATAATGGATATAAATAGAATTGGCATGAAGCACTTCCTGCTTATTTGTAAGCACCCCAGATGTCACATGTAACCTTACTCCACCCCGACCCCCCAGACAACTTTTCTTCACATGCTGTCAGGGCCACCCTTCTCCAACGGTGCACCAGTCCAAGCAGCTGCCCTTTGGCTGTCCTTCCCTGACATTTCTGGCACCTGACTACTCTGATGAGGAGCCAGACCAGGAGGCTGCATGTAGCACCTGTGGTGCCACACTTACAAATCAGCAAGAAGAGCTGCAAAGCACTTCATGCTCATCCCTAATGGAAGTCAGTACCAAGGAAAAAGAAGGGGTGCCAAGTCTGGAAAGGACAGAAAGTTCAAATGGCTTTTAGGGATGTGGTTGAACAGGACAATCACAGGCAGGGCAGGAACCCAAGTGACCTGAATTGATTCAGAACATACCAATCTGTTCCTAATAATTGAGGAACTAGCTTTTCTCCACTGAGGCTATTTTAGGAGAACAAAAGGGGGAGTAACATCACTACAGCACCAGAGAATAGGTAGTGCCCCAGATGCTGTTGGACTGCTGCCACTCCCATCACCACTCCCCATTCTGGCTAGGCATTACAATAATCCATTCCCTTTCACTGGGGGCAACAATGATCACGTGACATCGATTTTGACTTAATGCTATCCCTTTTCAGGGTTTCCCAGGAAGAGAATGCACAGAATGAGTTTACAGTTCCGTTATTCTGGGAGCACCCTGGGACTATCCAGATTGAACACAGCAAACTCTACTTCACAAGAGGTACAGTAGAGAACTGGACTTCCAACATATGCTTTACCCACTGAGCTATCCTCCCCCTTAAAGGAAAAGGCCTACTTCTTTCTCATCTACCTTCCCACAGGTAAGGACCAGCACCCAGGGATGCATCCCTTCACATCTTCCCTTTCTCCTGCAGCAAAGGTTAAGTCCAGGAAATGTACAGGTTTGAGAACATTCCAACTCACAATTTTATGTAGGCAATTGAACACTCCATGATGTGTATTCGATCTTTTCTTTCCCACATATATATATATATATATACTCGTGCCCAGAGCTACACATCTTATTACACTCACTGTGCCATTACTGGCTCATTGGGATTTATAGTATTTATCCTTAAGGTCATATTAATAGAATAGGCCCTTTTAAAGAGCGGATGCTTTTCAACCTGGGGTATAGTAGTGATGAATAGCTTTTTTTTTCACCCTGGTAGAAATACAATTTCTAGAAGAGAGCATATATCCAATAAAAGGGTGCTAATGTCTTTTTTCTTTTTCCTTTTATCAAGGGCACCGAAGTCTATCAGTTAGAAGTTCCAGGCATCAAGAGTCTGCCTTTCACATTTTGACATATCAAGGATAAAACCCACTATGCCGATTCAAGTCTCAGTGCTGTTTTTCCATCCTGTCCTCCATGTTTTGATGAGCAGTGAATTTGGAATTGAGCAGTTTTCCCTCTCTACCCATGCATAACATGTATGTACCAAAGATATTAATTAAATAGATAACAGCTGTCCACTGAGATTCCTGCCAATGAATGAATCTTTATTTACGGTTTTTAACCTTTATTTTCGACCACAGGTAACTTCACTGAAGCTTCAGAATAGTCTCCAGACCATAACCATTAATGAGGATGGAGCACTTATTCTTTATTTGAGACTATGCCCTTATAGCTTTTCAAAAATTGCTTTTTTTTTTCAGATAAAGGGCTGAACTGAATGTCTGGGTGGTGCAGTATAAAAACTCATCAGATGAGGCAGCTAGCACGAAATGTGGGGATGAAAGCAGAAAGAGGGAGAGAGATTAAGCCCTCTTCCTCCCCAGCTTACTAACTGGTATCCTCCAGTGCCACTGCTTTTACAGCAATCGGCTGTGGAAGGCCAAACCAAGTGGCAATACCCACAACTCCTGAATTAAGGGTGTGGTTAGAGAGATCTGTTGCCATTTGGTTCATGGTCAAATGTTTCTGAGTTATTTTGCATATCAAGCAAACACCCTCATTTGGTAGTTAATGAACAGTAACAATGATCTATGCATTGATATAAAAAATCCAAGATAAGGATGCATAAGAAATTAAAGCTGGCTTTAACCCCAGCTTCCTCTAATTTGTAGAAGTCTTTAAAGTGATATTTTGTCCATGCAAAAGAAAGTTGTTAGCCAAAGAAAGTTGTGAGTCAGTTGAAGAAGAAAAAAAAACCTAGAAATAAGAGGTGGGGATAGGAATGGAGTATGGAAGAAGGTACAGCTGTCTGGAACAATAAAGAAGAATGCTCTCCATAGAAGATGGGTAATTTTCTGGTCCCATTTGTTGAATGCCACATGTCAAACATTGGAGGAGGGAGCTCATCCTTGACGCCAAGCTCCAAGTTCAGACCAATGCATCTGGTACCTTGGGTTACAGAATGTTTTAGCAGAACAAGTGGTGCATGGGCCCGTGGCCTGCTGACTCGGGTGTCATGGGGGACCACCAGGGACCTTACATTTTTGAAATTGTTCCCAATTGTGGGAGCAGTTTGGTTGTGGGCTGACACCTAGGCCAATGTGACAACCAGGCAGTGGTCCAGGTTGCCAATTCACTTTCTTCCCATTCTGTCAGGGTTATGAAATTAGTCTGTGCCCTCACATTAAAGTGTTTGGAGTTCAATATAGTATTTCAGGTACACCATGTCACTGGGGTCTAGAATGAGATAGTCGACACTGTCTCATGCCAACAGATGCAGTGCTTCAGGTGGCTGGCCCCTCAGGCATCACACAACTTGAAGATCCTCCCAGAAAAGGTATGGTTGCTTGGTGGGTAGAGGCCAACAGGGCCACAAGTTTGGTGCTGGCCCCCAGGACATGGCATGTATATTCAGCAGCCTGTGCCAATATGCAACGTTTTGTGCCCGGGAGGGTTTAGTTCACTTTGGCCGGCACCCACAAACCAATTGACACAGTTTGCTGTTTATTTACATTTTAAAATATTTTCCCCCAGGACTATACAGGGCAAGCTGTCTGCTTTGACATTCTATGCCAGGGCCCAGCATTAGGAACACCAGGCAAATGACTACCTCTTGCAAAAATTGGTATAGGGCTGGGCAAGTGAAGGATGTGTGATCCCCCTTTACCCCCAAAATTCTAATGAAATTGACCGAGGTGTGTGGGGTGGGGTGCATGGATATTTTTGTGCTGACCCTTTTTAGAGCAGCAACGCTAATGGCATTTGTTGTGGCACTGAGGATCAGCGAGCTAGTCGCATCCTCTAAATCAGATGAGTACCGTGCCTCTCTGCAGAGAGAAGACTTGGCCTGGATCCCCAAGGGTGTGAGGCTTACAATTCACAGGTCCAAAATGGATCAATGGGCCAAGGGGCAGGACACTGTAGTAGGTAAGTGCCATTTAACAACCATCTGTCCATTCTGAGCCATTCAAGAATATGTGGGGAGGAGAGTTAATAAGCAAGGTTGCTTGTTTCAGCATAGGGATGGGGTTCCATTGACCCAGTACCAGAGGGTTAGGTCTGTTAATGTTTCTTTGTCATTCCAGATGGGACCACAGCTTTGTTTCCTGGGCAGCCAAGTATGCTGCAAGCCCTCATTGGGGCCGAGACCTTGGCCTGGGCGTGTGTGCCACTATTGAATGGAGGGGCCAGAGAGGCATGCTCTGGGATCAATTCTGCTGCTTTCCATGTCAGGAGTTTCTGGAAGGGCCCCCAGATCTTCTGCTGATCCACCTGGGCAATAACAATTTGCCAGCAACACCTGGAAAAACACTTATCCTCAAGATCATGAAAGACTTGAGTGAGTTCCCTAGTACACATTTAGTTTGGTCCACATTGGTCCCACATTTAGAGTGGAGATCAGCCCATGACCTTATACGGGTGGACAGAGGCCATGGGGGGTGAATAGGGAGATAGCTAGATTTATCTGTGATGGGTGGGGGTCAGTTATAGACCACCC
Organism: Phrynocephalus versicolor; assembly: GCA_023846285.1. NCBI lineage: Eukaryota > Metazoa > Chordata > Lepidosauria > Squamata > Agamidae > Phrynocephalus > Phrynocephalus versicolor. Next base: position 6,129,579 of record JAHTLZ010000129.1, on the reverse strand, counting down.
TGGCATTACCGTGCCTTGCCCCCAACTATATAGAAGGGATGGCATCCACCTGTCCAACCGGGGCCTAAAGATTTTTCTTAGTGGCCTGCAAGGGGGCCTATAGGCTGAGCTGCTTGGCTGTGTGGGGTAAGAGGCCTCAGTCTCTTAGTGTGGTGAGTAGTGCAAGAGGCAATGGTATTCAGGTAGGCCCAAGTAAGTCACCCTTAAGGTGCCAGACAGCCTTTGAATAAAGTTTATAATCACTGGTAAGTTGAGGAGTTAAATTAAGTCAATCAGTTAATATTAGGCCAAATTGAGGGCTGTGGTGGGCTAGCAGATTCACCCAAGGTGGCACAATGCTGAGCAGGTGGGCAGCATCTTTCCAGGGGTGAATCTCCCTGAATACAGAAAGGGCCAAGAGGGGATGCTCCCTGCCCATTACCTGCTTGCACTACATTTTAGATCTCCTTGACAGATACAGGCATGTTAGTAGATATAAGTAAATATGTTATGAATAAAGTTGTGGCCCAATCTATGCCAAAGCTGAAGTTGTCTCACCTCTTTATTTCTGGGGCTTGGGGGGGGGGTATCTGTGTTTAGGTGAGTCGCCCTTAAGTCGCCCTTAAGGTGCCAGACAGCCCGCGAATAAAATTTATAATAAGTTATAAAGTTTATAATCAGTTAATAAATGATAGGAGATGGCAACTTAATGATTGTAGCATTTCAGATTTCATCATGGCTTAAGATTGGTTAACATTTAATCAGTTGAGATGGGCATTAAGCATATTTATATGTTTTATCTTAGTTGTTTCCTTCTGGATTCTTGTTCTGTAATTTTTCCTTCCCTGAATAGCAACTTTCAAATCCTACAAAGAGTGTCCTGGTGCACTGAAGTGATTTGAAGTTATTTATATCCATTAATTCTTCTGTGTAGAGATTTTCCTGTATAGTGCAAAGGGGCATTTTTGGCAAAAGACAACACAGGTCACATTAGCAGAAGGACAAGTAAAAATGACTTTGGAATTGTTTTTAATGTTGTTGGATCCTGTAATCATGTTGCTGGACTAAATGTGGGAGCAAGAGCTAGCATTTAGCTTCATTGCAATCTATAGTCCCCTTTATTATATCCACGATGCTGAACCTATTGTGTGTTAACACTTGCTTAAGATTGTGAGGTTTGTTAGCAACTAGAGGTCTCAGTTATTGTTATTGATATTTTCCCCCCTCATCTGGGTCTGTTTTGCAGTAGGTTCCTTCAAGGTATTCATCTTGCACAGTTAACTTGTTCTTTAACTACATTTGATGGGTACTGTAGTCCAATTAATGGATTTTTGAGATCCTTGAGTTTGGAGTCACTGTTTTGTGAATCCAAGCAGATGCAGATGCCTTGGCTGTAAATGACAGATTTAGTAGTGTGTTCAAGATGGGAGCTGGAGGCATGATGGTAGATATATTGATCAATGGTTATTCAATACTGTGTAGCACTAAGAAGTTTATGTTGTAGTTCCACCATGATGTCAACAAAATGTGCCTGTTATATGGATTGATCCAAGCTAAGGATGATGTTTGGATTAAAGTTATCTAAATCCGGAGGGTATTTTTCTCTGAATCCCAATTTTTAAAAAATGTCATCAATATACCTGAAACAGAGGAGTGTTTTGGGGAGTTGGGTAAAACAGTTAAAGTTTTGTTCCAGGTCAGCCATAAATAGAGATGGGCATGAAATGAGTTTTTTTTGTTTGTTTCATTTTTCGTTTAATTTCCTAATGACACGAAAAATGAAATGCCCTTTAAAAAATGAAACAAAACAAAATGGCAATTTTCATTTTGTTCCATTTCATTTTTTTGTTTTGTTTTTAATTATTCATTTTGACAAATGCTGATCCTAGCACTTGACAAAATAAATAATAAAAATAAGCGCTGATTAGTTGGTATGAGGGGATGCACACCAGTTGGAAAAATAAAAATTAAAAAACTGCCAACTGGTCTTCCCATGTGCCAGCTGGTTGGTGGGAGGAAAAAAAAACTAAAACCACTGAGCAGCCTCCCTACACACCAGCCCATCAGCGGGATAAAAAGAAACAAAATGAAAACCACTGACCAGCCTCCTTGTGCGCCAGCTGGTCAGTAGGAGAAAAAAAACAAGGAAAAAAACACTGCCCATGCTCACCGTGTGCCAGCTGGTTGGCGGGAGAAAAATAAAAAATAAAAATAAAAACTGCCGACCAGCCTCCCCGTGGACCATCTGGTTGGCAGGGGTAAAAAAAAAGATTGCCAACCAGTCGACCCAAACCCAACAGTGTAAATAAAAAAAACAAAAAACAAAAAATTTAAACAAAACAAAAAAATGATTTTTTTACAAAAATCTCTTTTTAATAAACAAAATGAAATGGGGGAAGGAATGAAAATTGAAATGAAATGCCATTTTGGCATTTTGTGCCTATCTCTAGCCATAAATATATTCACATATAATGGAACTATACAAACATGGTGGTTATATTGAGCCAGAGATGAAGTTGGAGAGGGTGGCAACTCTGTGTGCAATGTCTTTATTTTGAATTGCATTCTAGACAGCCTGTAGTACCTCTTTTTGTGGAATGTTATGTAGAAAGTTTCCACATCCATCATGGCTATGATGAGCTTTTCAGAAATGTTGTGATGTGCTAATCAGCATCCATTCATTTATATTGCGAGGGATTTTTAAAAATAAGATTTCAGTGTTCCTTTTTATATTGGGCAGTTAGGTCTGTAGTTAGGAGCAGGTGAAAGATAGAGTTGGATAATGGTCGCTCAGCTTTCTTTATGTAGCTCTGTGTATCCATGACAACCACAGCACCACCCTTAGCTACCTTTTTGATGGTGATGTTGGGATTGTTTTTTAGGCTGTATATAGTATTTCACTCTTTCTGGCTGACACTGTCTGATAGATCATGTCCCTTATTGATTATCTCTGCCCAGGTGCGGTGGGGAAGCACTTCATACAAAGTTCAGTTCTTTGTTCCAACCCTCTGGAGGAGTCTACAGAGAATTCTTCTTTCTATGAGGGGCTGGGAGGGAGGTATTTGTGTAGGTTGGTATATAGTTCATCTTCCTCGATGTATGTACAGAATGATAGACTTGGTCTCAGAATAGGCATCCTCCATATAATAATATATGTTAATGTCAGAGAGCCTGTAGCAATAAGTAAGGAGAAAGGTGCTCTCATGAGGACTTAAAAAAATTCCTAGGAGAAAAAACAGACTAGAAATCTCAAATTCTTCTGAAGTTCTCCTGTTCCTAGTTGTCACAATGTTGCCTTGAGATAAAAGGGGGGGCCCTCTGAACTACTTTCACAGAATAATACTCGCTGATCTCAAGAGAATTTAGAGACTCATCGTTTGTTACTGTAAATTTCCTTAGGCTTCTGTCTGCTGAAATAATGCCACAGACTGAAATCTAAAACTTTAGTTTCTTTGTGTACAGTGCCCTCTGCCTCTGAAAATGGAATGGTACAGAATAGTATTTTTCAATAGAATACCGTATCTGAACTACACTCAGAAGAACACTCCACAGTGTAAAAATCAGGGATGGCAGTCAAGCTTTCCTGAAGGGCAGATGGTCCACCATGTCTTCCCATATGAAGCCCAAACCCTAAAGTGTGTTCTACGACACCCCTTCATTTTTTTTATCAGACGTTGGTCATTATTATTTTAACTATGATTGCTACTATTCTCTTGAACCATTCCGGGAGTTGTAGTGCAAGGAAGTAGTTGATCCAAAGGCTGGCTTCTGCAGAACACAGAGTGTCAGGCAACGCCCTGTACAACCTGAGAAGGTGCAAGAGAAGACTTACCAGAATGCCTCTGCAGACCACAAGAGATCTTAAAACACAATTTGGGCAAAAAAAGGATAGTTCTTTCCTTGTTTGTAGACCATTTATGCACCACTAAGGACAAAATTTGAATTGGTTGAAAAGTGGAAGTGATTGCAGAGGGGGAGAGCTAATAACATTGGTCTTATACCCATAGTTGATATAAGTAGACAGAAATGAATGTAAAAGCCTGAGAAGCCTATTTCAAACATGCAATGGGTGAGGCACACATCAAACTGTTCATCATTTGGCAGAATACTGTGTATCTTGAAGCACACCTTGGACTAAAGAAATATTTAGTGGGTAAATTATGAGTCACATTTCAGTCTTCGGGGAATTACAAAAATGATTCATATTTGAAAGAAAATAATTGTCTACTAAATACGTAGAAATGTGACTTGATACTGACATAAAAAGGAAAAACAAGAGGACAAATATAGAAATATGGAAAATATGCATTTAACAGGGAAATGATATTGACCAGGAACCATGCATCTACTTACCTGTCCCTAATAAAACGAAATGGTGCACCAACACATGAAGGTCATATCTTTCACCCAGGGACGAATTTGTTTTGCTCACCTGAAGTGTGAGGAAAGGCATTGTTTCCTCTCTCAACATATCTATAGAACATCGGAAAGGATTTGGAGAGTGTTCTAGCCCAGACTAAAAAAGATTTTGCCAGGAGCCTGTGCATCACAATTTACGTCCTTGAAGTAAAACTTGTATTTGGATTGTCCTATTTATACTGCAGGTGATAAATTTCATGGTAAAATCTACCACCATCAATAGAAAAATGATACCCTGTAGGCTGTGGTGATGGACTAGGTTCGGATCCCAGCTCAGCCATGAAACTGGAGACAGGGGGAGTGAAAAGGACAGGTAAAACAATTTCTTAATCTCACCTATTAGGTTGCTTTGTTTTGGTTCCAACTTAGGCTATGGCCATAGTAGCAATAAGAACCACATTTGAGCATCATCAATGTTCATTTAAGGTTTTATCATCCACATGATGCAAGGGTGAAATCGATTTATTTGGCCTGAAAAGGGAGGTGTTAAAAAACTGTCCTGCAGGGGCTTTTTAAAATACCTTGCTTCTAAAACTTGATCCAGTTCAGTGTGGTTTTGATAGATGTGAATGGCACTGTCATTTTTATTTGTACCTGTATGGATTTTGGGTGGCAGGAGCACAGCTTTGTTTTCCTTTTATTTTATTTTTAAATTCCTCCTTAACATATCCATTAAGCCAGCAGAAAACCAGCATGCACAGAGCAGGCAAACTTGAACACAGAGGATATAGTGTATGTGACAGAAGCATTATCCTGCAATGGAGCCTGAAGCCTTCCCCGACTCACTTTTTTATCAGTAATTAGAGATGAGCACGACTTAGCGGTATTCCCGTTTCCGTTTCCGTTACTCGTTTCCGTTACGGAACGGAAACGGTAACGGGAATTACTCCGCCAGACTTCGAGCTCGAACCGACGAACGAACAATTTGGTCTGATTTTTCGTGGTCGTTACTTGCATCGCGGCGATCGCGCGATGCCAAGCGGCACAGAAAAAAAGTTTTAAAAGTTTTAAAAAAACCCGATTCCCGGCCCTAAAAGCAGGCGAAAACTGTCTGAGGGCACCTACCACCAGGCCAGAAGGGGTTTTTTGGGGTGGGGGGTTCCCCGCCCCCCTTTCCTTGGGC
>JAHTLZ010000129.1:6106040-6123058 GCA_023846285.1 Phrynocephalus versicolor | reverse complement strand
CCACTAGTCTTTGTGGCCACCCACCCACCCAAATAAATGAAGTGTTGTTTCCTTTCCATGTCCTGCAACCCACTGTGGTTCACAGAAGGGCATTTTCCTGGCGTCCTCCTCAGGCCATTCAGCCACGCTAGGCAGCTGGAGCTTCCTGGCAATAATCCTCCCCTACGGTCCGGCCCTGTGGCCTCAGACTCAGGCTATGTGGCCTCCTCCACTCTTTCCTCTGGGCTAAAAGACGCTGTGTCTCACACTGAAGGGGGTTCCTGAATTTGAACAGCGTTCGAGTACGTACAGCAGTGCACCACCAAGACTTAGTCCAAAAGTGACATGTGGTGGTGCATCGCATAGAAGTGTGGTGCCAGGCCAAACCCAAGGTGATTGGCCTCCTCCTCCTCCTCCAGTCTTTCCTCTGGGCTGCGAGATGCCGTGTTTCACACAGAAGGGGGGTAATGATTTGAACAGTGTTTGCATCGCAGGCAGTGTGGTGCCAGACCAGACTCAAGGTGATTGGCCTCCTCCGCAACTCTTTCCTCTGGGCTGCAAGACACTGTGACCCAAGGACAATGGCATTTTACTTCCAGTCAGGCAATTCAGCTCCTTTTTATACTGGAGCTGGCAGTGAGCCTCCCGTACTCAGGCTCTGTGCTGTGGTCTCCTACTCTGCCTTGTGGCCTGGCAGGAGTGGCCGCCCTTACTCTGGCCTTGTGGAGTGGACGCGTCGCCCATAGATAGTCCTCCTTGTATAGCCTAGTGGGCTGGGCTGTGGGCTGTAAAACTTAAGTCAGAGCAACCCAGAGCCCTATCCCATTCCCATCCCTACCAAAGCTATTCCGGCTGTACTAGCTACTAGTAGCTAGGTACGAACGTAAAACGTAGCTTTAACCACCTCAGGCTCTAACTGTAGTCTAATGCATTGCTGAATGCTGACCAGTGACCACCAGACCAATCCATGACCAAAAGCAGGGTTGCATTGGCTTTGGCTCATTGGCTGTATTGCTTGTCCTTTAAGTGTGTGTGACTTTGACTGTGAATGTGAAGTGAAGTGAAGGCAGAAGGACCTTGGAGATGGGGGGGGCAATTTGAGAGGAGTAGAGTTGTAGACCCCTCATCCAGATTTGGGGAGGAACGGCATGTCTTTCTCCTGCTGCCTCTGAGAGGTGGAGGGGAGATGGGATGGTATCAAAAAACCAAACAACAAAAAAGTACAACAAACAGGCACGTCAGCCAGACCAAGTAGGGTGGCTGCTGGCTGGTTCAGCATCAGCAGATTCAGCACAGCAGACCAAGAGGGGAAAAAAAGAAATGCAAATTTGTTTCTACCCCACTTGGTTTGCTTAGGATGCACTCTAGCCTTGTTGTGCAGCAGCAAGTCCATCACCCAGGCAACTGTATTTCGCCTGCTCGTTTGCGGGACCCGCGCCCACGCGCCCGCCCGTGCGCCCGCCAGCCAATCCCCTTGCTTGCCGCTGCCGCCGCCCACGCATGTACCCCCGCGCCCCCGCCGCCCGCGCTACGCCCGCAAGCCGCAAGTCTCGGTCGGACGTCAAAATGCGCGAAATCGCGGTAGAAACGAAAACGAAAAACGAAAAACGAAACGACTAATTTTTTCGATTTTTCGCGAAAAACGGAAACGAAACGAATCGGACCCTAGCCGAAACCGAAACCGAAAACGAAGTTTTTTTTCTGAGTCGTGCCCATCTCTATCAGTAATCATCTCACCAGTGTTTCCTCTATGGTAGCTGCCAACTATTATGACACCAGGGGGCACCTCCTAGACACTTGATTTACCAGTATAGCAGAAAGGAAATGAGTCAACCCCAGGAGTATTGATGCCAAAAACAGTTTAGATCATCAGAAAGGAGCGCATGTTCCATTCGGTGCATGTGAACGTGGCCACTGGTTTAAAAACCACACAACTTGGACCTAATTTTTAAAAGCCTGGACAGAAATCAATTTAAATTGCCAGTGTGACCACAGCCTTAATGGCAGATCACACACGCATGCACACACAAGGTAGTACCCAAATGTCAAAGAGAAGGGCAATTCACAAGCATCTCTTTCACTCTGGGAGGCTCCATATTGCTAACGAGTTGCATGACTGATACAACGGGCATCTGATGTGGTGAGTTGGGATTGCTGGAACAAGGGAACAGTTACACTATTACATGTGCACGAAACGTCACATTAAAATATGAAAGTTAGTTTTTAAGGTGCCACATGTTTGTGTCTTTTTTTTAGTTTAGTTTTGTTTTTCACCTGAAACTATTACCCTTCTGTACTTTCATTAAGCAATATAATGCTAGGCACAGAAAATTGATATGAGAAAATGTCTTAACTAGGGCTCTCCTCCTGGACATCTAGATTCCAGGTGATGATGTATATAAATAGAGGAATAAATTAAGCTGTTGGACTGACAAAGAGAGAGAAAGAAACAGACATGCAGAGCTCCAGAGAATGTTTGAACTTATATGCACATGTGTGATTAAATCCTGCAATTCTGCATTTGCATTCACAAATGAAAACCATCTTGGGAGGGGGGATCCCATTCTATAACTAGTTTGTCTGGAACAGATTTTGGAACCTAATTATAGCATTTCTATATAAAGGCTGGCTAAAGTCTAAAGCTAGCATTGTGTATGGTAACTGAAAAATACACAGAAGGAAGGGTTTCCTGCCTTTCACAAAGTAGCAGAACTTGGAATCACCCAAAGGGAGCTGAGTGGTAGAAGCTTCAAAAGAGATGAAAGGAAGCCACATTTCATCAAGTTCAAGCTACAAAATTGGACTCCATTCCATAAGATGGAGCAGCAGTTTTCAATGTAATTGGCTTTTTTAAAGGGATTACGAAAAAATTCAGGGAAGATAAGGCTACCAGCAGTTACAAGTCCTGCTGCCTATACATGATTCAATGGCTTATTGCTGAAGACCAACAGTAGGGAAGGATTATTAGCCCCATGGCTTCCCATTTCTTTCTCAAAGGCATCTGTCTGGCAACTGTGTCAGAAACAAGATGTTGAACTAAATCGCCTTTGCTCTCATCCAATAGGCTTTCTTCTCGCTCTCTTTTTTTCGTGTTTTATCACAGTCCGACACCCATTGCTGAGATAAGTAATTAAAGAAAAGAAAAAATTAATTAAACTATGTCTGCTTTGTAAACCTGGTTGCTTGCTTTAATTATATGTGGCAGGCTTTGGGAGCTGTTGGGTCTGTTGCTTTTCCACGTTGACCCACCAAGTGCCCTATTTCTTCAGTGCCAAATTCTCCAGCATTGAAAGGACATTGTGGTCCCTGAGAAACGAAGCTACTGACAAGTTAAAAGGTCATTTTTAAAAGTTAAATGGTAACGAATCCCCCCCTTTTATTACTGGCATTCAAGGTTGTTGAGCATATTGTTTGAAATATGTAGCAATATTAGTTATTTGTAAACGGAATACATTTACAGCCCCCACCCCCCCACCCCGGCAATGTGATTGGTGAATGCCTGGTGGCAGGGATGCAAGGTTAGGCATTATTAGTTAGAGCTTTGATTTAGGATCCAATAACAGCCATCATTCCTCTGACAAGACTAACGTCAAACTCTGTCTTACCAGGTAATCAGTGCAAAGGAGAAATATCACATCACTGCACCAATCATTTTCACATAGTGTCGCCTTGGCTACAATGATTGCTGTAAATTAGGGGTTTGCATATTGGGTAGCCTTTGTATTTATGTTTATAGTCTCCTAAAGGCATTGTTAATGGATTACAGAGCCATTTGTATTGTTGGAAATAATGAAAGCGCGGGGCTTTTTATGGTACCTTCATTTTAAAATGATGGGGCTAGTATACACAGCCAAAATCTAATCTATCAGACACCTTTGATATGGCCGAACCTGCTTGCTCCATCAATTGCAGTGTACTGCATAAAGTTGGTTGTTTGGTTTGCTTATTTACAAACTCTTTGACCAAAAACAAAATGGTGAATAGATTGTGGCCTGTATACTATCAAGGAGCCCTTTCATTGTCCAAAAGGAGTAACAAAGGGAACACAACAAGGGGAAACCAATGGGAGTAACAAGAGGAATCTATTTAGGCTAATGTTTCCAGAGGTCATACATCCTATTAGCTCTGCTCCACCAGTGAGAAATTGCCACGGTTAGCTATGAGTGCTTGGTGTGTACATGGTGGTACCGAGGACTTGTGTGCTTGTTGTATCTTGTTTGGTGTCAATTGAATCCTTTCCATCACCCAACACCTGGTTGTAAGAGTGGAAGGAAATCACAATTAGGAGTCTGTGTGGGATGTTCTTGGTCAAGCTTTCCCTTTTTAAAAAAACAAGAACAACAGATTTACAACATCTGCAACTCTTGCAACTGAGCACAGAGTCAGATGCAATTTGGGGAATGAAAATCCATACATTTTAGAGCTTGTAAGCCATGGGATGAGTGTCATCTAAGATCCAGATGCCCTTCCAGAGCTGAAATTCACAATGAACTCTGCAAAAATTTCAACCGAAGGAATTTTTGCCCACATAGTAGTTTCCTATGTACAGTTTTGACCAAATAGTAGTTTCCTATGTACTGCAATTTGGGATGCAGCCATTTGGTAGAAGGGCAGATGGGTAGAGCCACAACTAGAGAGAGGCAAGGGGAGCTTATGCCCCAGGTGCCATGCTGGTGGGACTGCAAAAATAACAAAATAGTATTTGCACTAATCCACACACCCCTGTTGGAATCCATGTTTGCCATGGGTGACCAAGACCACAGTTGTGGCCCTTGATGGAGGTTGCCAATTATTCACAAATTTTCCACAGGAGATGCTTGAGGAATTCAAATTTAATGCACTACAAGCCTGGTAGTAAACCAAGCCACTCACAGGAACAGCAGAATTTCTCCAGGGCTTGAAAACATGACTTAGACTACAACTCTCAGAATCTGCCAGCATGATGGCTAGTAGTTTCTCAGCATTGTTGTGCAGAAATGTTATCTGCAAATTTCTGACATACTCTTTCCTATGCATATCCTACAGTGAATCCTAAACACTTTCATGAGTCAAGAAGGAAAAATTTATGTTTTAATTTTATTTTCCTCACCCCTGTATTTCTGAAGTCACCAGGGCCTCCACTGGAACTTTTCTACCATAAGCCCTAATTTTTATTTTTATTTAAAAAATATAGCCTAAAGGACACCCCAACAAAGCTTAGTGACTGTTTTGTAACCTTTCAGTTAGTACCCCTCAAAAGGCATTGTCCTATTGCCATATTAATTCATTCACTGAGCAGACCAATGCAGCAATGAATATTTCACACTAGGGATGGGCACCTAACAAAAAATGAAGCACTGTTTCATCATTTTGTTAGCTAATGAAACAAAGCAAAACAAAATGGGGAAGCAGTGTTTCATTACCAATGAAATAAAACACCATTTTCCCCTCTAGAACAAAATGATTTGTTCTAGAGGAAATGACAGGGGTACCTTCAGAAAGCAATTCTAGCCTACCCCATGAAATTTGGAAAGGTTGGGGGTTCAGGGAGTTGTTATGAAACTCTAAAAGGGGTGACCCTAGGAGGGGAAAAACTTCTAATTCGGATCAGAAGCTGATTGGGCAAGATATAGCACTGCCTCCATATCCCATGTGATCCCAATTTGGTTTTTCCCTAGGGACAGCCCTTTGGAGCTTCATAACTCAGCTCCATGATCCCCAAATATTTCCAAATTTCAGGGGTCCCCTAAAATCACTTTCTGAAGGTGCCCCAGGGTAAGTAATTTTTGAGTAATTTTCCCTTGATGCTCTGTTCTGCATTTCACCCCTCCCACAACCTACCAGCTAGGACTTTTTGACATGCTTGGGTTTGGAGAGGGGGGCACTCCTCCCCCACACAACCCAAGCTGTCAAAAAGCCCCAGCTGAGAGGCAGGGAGGGGCAACAGGCAGGATGGGGCAGTGAGATAAAAAAACCCTGCCCCCTTCTTCCTATCACCCCTCCTCCTGCATATTAACTGGGGCTTTTTGACAGGTTGAGGTGTGTGTGGTGGAGGAGTGCCCCCTCTCCAAACCCTGACCCATCAAAAAGCCCCAGCTGGTACACGGGGGGGGAGGGGTGAAAGGCAGAATGGAGAAGTTCCCCCCCTCACTGCTCCATTCTGCTTTTCACTCCTCCCCATGTACCAGTTGGGGATTTTTGACATATCATGATGTGGGGGGATGGGTGCCCCCTCTCCAAACCCCAACCTGTTCAAAAGCCCCATCTGGTAGGCAGGGATCTCAATGAATAAGGAAGGAAGGAGTGGTAAAGTAAAGATCTGATTGAATTTACCGCTGCCTCCTTCCTTCTCCTGAGCTCCCCCCTCCTCCCAAGGAGGTGTTCTGGATAGGGTGGGCTGTGGGCAATGGGGGATGGCCCCACTGCCCATAGCACTCTCTGTCCAAAACACTCCCCCCCCAGGAAGAGTGGATGGCAGGGGAGAAAGGAACAATCAGCATGGAATTTACTTCTGCCTGGCTGTTCCTTTTCTCCTACCCACCCACCTCCCAGCTGGGATCAAGCTGTCAAAATCAGCTGGCAGGTGGTGGGGAGGAGGCTTTTCAATCCCACACGGCACCAGCTATATCACTGGTACTGTGGGGGATTCATTTCATTTCATTTTGTTTTGTAAGTAACAGATTTGTTTTTTACAAAAATTCATTACTTACGATAGAAAACAAAATGCGGGGGTGGGCGACAAAGCAGGATGAAATGAAATGTAATTTTTCCGTTTCGTGCCCATCCCTATTTCACACCAATTTCCTTTCAAACCTTATTTCCCAGCTCATTTGGGATGCATAGTTTAGCATTCTTTTCCTAGAGTCAATTACTGTTGCAGATGTACTCTGGACAGAAAGCACAGATTGCTGTTATAATATACTGAAACATGAGGTATAACTTAGTTTCTCTTTTCCCCTCAGGGCAACAGGCTTGTCTTGTTGGCATATTCATTCAGTCAGTCATAGAGCAGACCAATGCAGCAGTAAATATTTCACACCAATTTTCCTCTCACCTATAGATTTCTGTGGTGAAATGTTCCCTCCTGTCATCTGTGTTTCATCTATTCTCAATAAAATGACTGGGATTCAGTTCACGGAAATGTTGTTTTAGGTTTTGGAGGAATGTGCCGGAATGGGATTTTCAGCCATGTTTCTATACTGGGGTGGGGAGTGGGGTGAGGAGGGATGAAATCATGGGACATTTCCTTTTGTAGGGTAAAAAGTGTAGGTTATATCAGTTAGAAGCACATCCAACTACTTGAAAGGCTTAATTTTAATAGGCAATATTTTGAATGTACAATAGAATGCATACAGTTCTGCTAAACAAACCAAGAAAGGAGAGTGAGATGCCATCCCACATTGTAAGCTTGTTGCCAAAATCACAAGCAGCTGGTGAACATGATTTGCCCCCTATAAGAAAGTGCAGTTATTGATTCAGGATGCTACATGTGTAGTGGTGACAGTTGGACTGTGCCAGGTAGCCAGAAAACCTTGTTTCTCCAGTCCCGAAGGTCCCATGAAATATACTTTCCTCACTCTTTGCAACAGGATAAGAAATAGATTTATTAAGGTTCCATTCTATAAAGTAATGAGCAATATTACACAGTTCAAGAGGCTGACTTTTCCTGATAGGGTGAAAAATCCTGCATGCCAACATGAAGAAGGGAAGAATTTTTATATAAAAGAACACAGGGATGCAAGAAATTCTGGTTGATACTGTAATCCAGTGTTGGCGAACCTATGGCATGGGCGCCAAAGATGGCACTTGGAGCCCTTTCTGTGGGCACCCGACATTGTCCGTTCACAGCCACCTGTATTCATGTTAAATTGCTGCATTGGCACTTTGTGAAAAATTAATGGGTTTTGAATCACAGTTTGGGCTCTTGGTCTCTAAATGGTTCACCATCACTGCTATAATCCCTTAAATGGATGTCTTCTGATATGTATGGGATGATGTTTAGTAGAAACATTATTAGGAACATGGTCATTCTCATTGAAAAGAAGTTGGATATCCATTATGTTTAATATTCATATCCATTACCTTAAATCTGAAACACCATCACAAATGCATTTGGTCCAGGTGAAAGGTTTGGGATGTTACTTCCCAAGGAGAAGTGTAAATGCAGTAACACTAGTAGAAATTTTGTGGAACACATTTGATTCTTGTAGTTCCTTACTGTATGTAAGGATTTCACTGCTGTAAACAGGCATATCTGTAAATACATAGTTCCAGGTCTTAGAATAATGCTTTTCAACTGCAGCTATTAAGAAAGTAGATTGTTATTTTAAAAGTTTTCTTTTTTCCAATTATAAACTCATGCCTAATAAGCAATAAATATACATGAGTTTTTATAAAGCAGGAATCATTGTGTTATTCTTACAGTTTATGTTGTATCAAGTTTAGGAATAGTCTGGAGTCGAGTTTAGTGCTGCTGATGGCTGATATGACACGGCCAATGCCTCAGTCAATTACACACTCATGTATCATTTAAAAAAACATCTTTCCAGCACTGGATATGACATGCTGGGCCCCTCATGACCTGTCTGTCTGCACATGTGCAATAAAAAGGATATCACGTTTCAGTGAATTTATCTAGCTCAGTCTTGCCTCTGGCAATGCTCACTTTATGTATGAGATTTTTCTGACAATGCTGCTGATGGAAGCTGTGGCTTGTGTCAACCTCCCAATGTTTAGCCTAGTTCAACCTCCATGAGTGACTCATCACCTTTGCTTGGGTTTCAAGTAGCAGCTCATTGCATTCTTTCTGTTTCACCTGCTATGGTATCATTGTACAGTTTTACTAACTGAGCAGCATGTGTGTGTCTTCACGTCTGTTTTTAACTTTAAAATAAGGGCCCGACATCACTCTGATCAGTGTTGCATGCTTTCTCTTCTTGTTCCAACAATTGCATAGTAAAGGGTGTGTGAAAGGCAGCACTCTACATTTCCTGAATATTGATCATCTCCCTCCTCTCTCCAGCAGTGGTTACCAATGTTGAATAACCAAGGCGTTCTTGGAGTGCAACTCCCAGAACCCAAGCCACCATAGTTGGTGGTGAAGGCTTCTGGGAACTGTAGTCCAAGGACACCGGTTGGTCACCACTGCTCCAGAGCAACAATTCTCAACCTTTTATCGGCCAAAGCCCTGAACACACTAGGAAAAAAAGACAAACAAGGATTGTATAAATCACATAGTGAGCCTTATAAAGTGGAGTGTGTAGGACTGATTCCAGTATATGCCACCCTTCAAATGTGACTAGTTCCCCCACCACCACCAAGGCAGCCATATGGTCCTTTGCTGAGCATGGCAACTCTAGAGCATCCCTTGGCTTGTCCACCTTAAATAAAGCCATAGGTAACATCATTGAAATGAACAAAACAATGATTTGAAATAAAAAATAGAATGCAACCCCTAATAGATTAAAGCCTAGTGAAAGAGATTACAAGTTAGCAATAAAGCCAGTAGCATTGCTCAGTGTGCTAAAATGTAACAGTTCAGTGGTTTGTTCCATTACTGTAAAAAAGTGAAACTCTTGGCCTTCATTACTCTTAAGTGTAGCAATGATGATAATGTTTTAAATGCATTTGTTCCAACCCCTGCATGGCTTTTCCATAACAGATTTGCATTATGCTAGCCTCTGTAACTCTTCTAACAGAGATTGCCAAAACCTTTACTCTCCTGTGTTATACAGAACAAAATTGAGGTGGATCATTGGTCATTCCTGTCTCTGTCTCTGTCTCTGTCTCTGTCTGTCTGTCTGTCTGTCTGTCTGTCTCTCTCTCTCTCTCTCTCTCTCTCTCCCCCTCTCTCTTTCTCTATGTGCGTGTGTGAGAGAGAGAGAGGGAGAGGGAGAGGGAGAGGGAGAGAGAATCTCATCCATCCTGTTATTAACTGGAACATTCCTGTATACTGAGAGTATTGTGAAATTTTCCATTGATTTATTCTAGGTCAAGGATTAGAGTGTAACCTTTGCTTCTTCAGACAAGGATTGATGCTATCCTTTAGAAAGGCCAGAGAGGAGAAGAGGAAAGGTTCATGGCATTTTACAAAGTGTTCGTGTTTGGACAAAGAATACGATCAATGGAATTAGATGCCTTTCCAAAGGAACCACAGATCACAGCCTCTCACTCTTGCTACCATATAGGTCTTCAGATGAATGCTTGCTAAGGGTCAGAAAAATTAAAAGACAGTAAGTATCACTTTCTAGAAATTCTAGTTCAAAGAAGACCATGCAGCTGAATTTTTGGAAAAAAGTAGCTATGTTGGTCTGTGCAAGCATAGCAGGGAAAATCCAAAGAAACAAGACAAAAACATGTGCCACCTTAAAGACTAATTAACACTAAAATATAATAATTGGTATTGACACTGCCACATGTTTTTGTCTTGTTTTGTTTCTTTGTATTTTGCTGGACATGCAACTGAATGTTTCAACACATTTCTGCGTGCTGTTAAGCACAACCACAAACCATGATTTTATGGTGGTTATCCTTGGTTTCATCTAGCATAGCCAGGGGTGGGGGTGGGGTGCGGTAAGAGAAACTCAGAATTTAAAAATATAAACACTTACAAATTCAAACCCTTGTACAGTAAAATACACATATAAGGGATGGGGATAAGTGGATTCTGATATGTCATTCACAAATATTCCAACCACATTGAAACCAAGGTGGTGTATAAACTGGAGAATCCTACCTATCTTCCAAAGACTGAAAAAGCTTCCTGGAGAGTAGCAAAACATTTTGACTTAACAGAAAAGGAATCCAGTTGCCATGACTCAACTTCCAGATGACCTCACGGGGGCGACTCAGAATCTTCACAAGAAAACACTGGAGATGTTTTCTTTCCAGAGGAAAGAAACTTTTTGTTCTCTAGATCAGGCTAGCCGCTAGCCTTTCCTCCTCCCAATGATACTCTTTCAGTGTGGCAGGGTCCATACCCACAAATTGTTCTCAATCCTTTGGCCATATACATATAGAGTCAGACATTGTTTCACTTCAACTTTTTAATGCTTTCTTCAAGTAATTTTTGTCTGGGTGCCTTCCTCCTCCTACCCCTCTCTGCTCAGGCATACACGGGTAAGGCAGCCACGGAGCCTATAAAGAATACAAAGCACAGCCATTTTATGCATGCAGAAAAGTATCATACTTCCATGAGTTAGGTATAAGCCAACAGGCTCTGTTGACTATACTAACAATTAGGGACTTCAATTGCCCTTTTGAAGCACAATCGTTTACAGCAAACAAGGGAAGATCATCTATAATTTGAATCATCTGCCTGTTTTTGAGGTCAACGCCCAGATTCAGGAACAAAATCTTCTCATTTAAATTGTTTTTATTTTACAGCAGATTTTGTTTTTAAGCCAGCTAAAAGGAGCTATCAGCAAGGACCGGCTTGCACTAATGCAATAGTGGGCATTTGAAACTAAACCAAATCTTGGCTCTGGAGAAACAAGTAATTTTTGGTTTCCCTCCACCATTGAGCCTAATTACTTTGACAAATCTTTACAATAGCAGGGCAATTCTTAAATATCTAGGTGAAAATCGGAATAGCCTCATCTTAGTCCATTGTGCATTTGGGTCAACATTTTCCCTTCCCTGTCTTCCTGGCTTTCCAAACAGTCCTGAGAATTCTGCTGTTGTTATATGGACTGGTGACAATTGAGATAACATTAATAAGCACTGTGACTAAAGTAACGATTGCAGGCACACTTTATCCTAACATGTGGGGGGATCCAGAAGAAATGTAATATTTTTTAGCATGTCAAGATATCTGAATGTGCTGGTGTCAGAACAAGGTGTAAATACTGGCTATCACAGCTTGTGTGTGTGTCAAAGTCAAAACAAGGCCTCATACCACTATAGAACTTTACAACTTCCCTTGGTAGTTTGAGTCTATGGTGGTCTGCCATAGCTAATATTTATCCCTGAAACGGTTAAATACCAGTGTAAAACAGATATATTATGACAATTATATCAGAATACAGCTAGGAGAATAAATCATTTATGTGGC
Source organism: Phrynocephalus versicolor (assembly GCA_023846285.1). NCBI lineage: Eukaryota > Metazoa > Chordata > Lepidosauria > Squamata > Agamidae > Phrynocephalus > Phrynocephalus versicolor. Next base: position 6,111,048 of record JAHTLZ010000129.1, on the reverse strand, counting down.
CCATCTAGTTCACCAGCTATGGAACTTCCCAGCTTGCTCCATTGTCAAGCAAGTGTGGGAAACTGAGTCTGGGCAAAATTTGTTTGTCTCAATCCACAAGCTTTATTCTTCTACTTTGGGCGTTTTTACACGACCCCTAAAATCTGAGGCAAAGGGCTCCCAGATCGGGAGCTTTAAAATGTTTCCCCACCAGCTCCGGACTTTTAAAAAAATTAAGTACGACCACGCCCACCTAAGCACATCCCAGCACACTTTTCAAGTACATGGCCTCGCCTCCAGGAGGTAAAAAAATCTTCCGATGTGGATTGTAAAGCCGTGAATGCTGGTCTCCCTCGCCTTTTGTTTGTTTTTTTGTCCCCGCCGCCCCTTTAAGAGACAAGAATCACTACGGGGCTGCTCGGGGCTGCTTTGACCAGCAGACGGAGGTGAGCCTGCATTTCTCTCTCTCCCTTTTTTCTCCCTCCCCTCACGCAGACAGGAACAATGGAGTGCGGAGGGGTGGGAACACAGGAAGAACGACAAACCCCCATGATCTCTGGTCCGAATTTAAGTTGCCACCAGATTTTAGAGGTCGTGTAAAAGCACCCTTTGTTTCTTTGTTCCATAAACATCAATATATGTCCTCACTGGTGAAAGCACGTAACATCTTATTAGAAAGTGAGCATCTATGGAACAGAAATACATTTATTACCCTTTAAACATAACTGAATGCACATGTGAAAAATAACATATTTTCTGGGTGCCTATCCAGCCAACTAAAAGCTTAAATCTATGGAGAGAAATTCATGATTTCTGTGTGCTGCCCCTGTGGTTCCATCTCCAGCTGCTACTGTTTCATTATCTCACCCCCCCCCGGACTTTGTGGCTCACTTTGGCTAGACTCTATTGTGGCTCAGGTGGCTTAACTTGATTTCATGTAAGCTTTATGTTACACTACCCTTTTATAGGCAAAGGATGTTTATATATCATTACACTTGTTTGCACATTTTTGTCTGAGTTGCAGATTATGGTACTAGCAGGCTAATGCAAAATCTAGTAGACATTGCTACCTAAGTGCAAGTTTGCTGATAACAGGAAATGCCAATAATTTCTCCTATCTTCTTTTTCTCCTCCCCCATCAGACTCAATATATATATATATTTACAAAGAGTCTGCATTGTTAGTGAACCCCATGCATTCTCTATGGGAGTTGCTATAGTTACTGATCCAATAGACTTTCCCATATATTCTTCTACTCAGGTAGACTGCTTCTGCCTCACAACTCACTATCAAGGTTGTCAAGTAACCTCTATCAAGTACATTGATGTTCAAAACTCCGTATTGTAATCATATTTACATTTATATGGTTGGAGTTCCTATAACCCTACTCATTTAATATTTTATTTATACAAAATATCAAACATTGTCAGTCTGTCCACCAGTGAATGTGAGGAAGTCATGTTTGTATGTTTGCTTTATTGCTCATTAGTCCATTAGGGTGATCTTGACATATGGAATGGATAGCATGTCAGATCTTAGAGTTCCTAGTGTTAAAATCTACTCGCTTGATTCTCCTCATGCATCCATGTTGTCCAGAATAGGGATGTACAATTTCCTGTATTTTATTCTTAGAAACAAGAACAAACCGTGTAAAAAATGGGCATGGCCCACCATGTGACGGGCACCATTTTCACCACGTCCTACCTTCCAGGCCTCTGCTGCTCCAGCCACAACTGGCAGATCCTGTAAGTCAGGTTCCTTTCTTTTACTTTAACTTCATGCTGTGAGAGGATGATGATGTTATCAGAAGTGGTGTTTTTTTCTCTCTCTCCAAAGATTAAAAGAAAACCAATTCCTCCACCCCACCGAAGGCCTCAAGGATTCCCTTCAGCTACTTGGTGATTTTACCAGCAGTTGCAATTAAAAAATTTCCCCTGTCTCACAGCCTCCAATAACCTCTCCACGATGAAAGAAATCCCACAAGGGCCTTGGAACATTGAGTTGGGCAGAACAGGACTTCTTTTATTTCTGAAAAATCATCTTGGCTGATGACATAATCAACAGATTTTCAGTCAACATCTTTACTAGTGCTGCTGTTGAAAAGAGAGAGAGAGTTCTTTTCACTTTCAGGTCTCACAGGCTGACAATTTTTGGTGTTTCTTTGTATGGGGTGTGTCAGTGTGCTGAGACAACCTCTTCCATGGAGAATGAGAAAACTTGAGAATATTAGTTAAATCCTTTGTCTGTCTTAAGAAGCCATGAGTATTTTCTTGGTTTCAACAGTCTCAATGAGACATTGTTACCTCATGAAATTCATTATGAGAAGAATGATGCCTTCATACAATTCGAGTCTTTCACAGTGCTTCTGAGAAATAAGAGATATATCTTAAATATATAGATATATCTTAAATTACAAGCCACTAAAATGTGCATAATTAAGGGGAAAATGTGTACAAACAAATTTACATCATGGGGATTAAATAAAATGCACAATTACACATTTAGGAACAAGGTGTAGGAATGTGGACACATTTCAGTGTGAAAAGAGGCATACATTTTCACAACCCAGTACGAAAGGAGGACAGGAAGAAAAGGCATATGGAAATTGAAGAAATTCATAAAGCTTTTTCACATCCTTAATCCATATTGACCAGAAAAAAGAAAAGAAGAAAAGAAGAAAAGAAAACCATCTGCGATGAGCCAGTGCCGCTCCAGATACCCTGATATGAGTGATGTAGCTTGGGAGATTAACCACAAGTCAGAAATTGCATTCAGCTCAAGCATGTATTGAGTTGCAGATATATAATTTTGGGTACTTAAGTGTTGGAAATCTGTGAGAAGTGGAATCTTGTCTTCTCTCCTATGCTGATTTATCTAGGATGAACATGCCATTTTTCTCTCTCTCCAGTTTTTATTCTCTTTTATTGACCTCCAATTTTAATCACATATTTTTCCCCAAAAATGTTTTTCTTGGAGATCCTGTCACTTAGCATAGCACTCTGCACGCAAAGGAGGCCCACTGAATCAATTGAATGTACAGGGGTGCAAACTCTCCAAATCTCTACAGATTCAATACGCCTACTCTGGTCACAACTTACCACATTAAGCAACATTATTTCCCACCACTGTATTGTATATGTAAAGAGCTGCAGACACTGTTAGTCCCTTAAGAGAAGTGCCTGGACCACAATATTCCACTCAGCCGATTTGGCATAAGGGACATCATTATATTCTGATGATGAGTTTTCAAGGGCAGATTGCAAAAGCGTCTCTATTCATGCCAGTTCTCAACAGCCTCACTTTTAAAGAAAATGTGATGTCCTTTACTAAGCCATACACCGTGAAGGTATTTTGCTGAAATAGTTCAGCAGCTTGAAAAGACCTCTAAACAACATCTCCCCATTTCCAATGCAATACACAAACATGTGTGCATGCACTACCTTCCTCACACCTTCCTGCTTTATCTATAACCACAGAGCTGACCCATATGAAGGTATCTGAGAAAGGGTTTTTGTCCTGCTGTGTATTTATTTTTCTGTTTCCCAAAGTTTTTTTTCCTTACATCCTCAGTCAGAGTATCAAGTTTAGCTCTTATCAGATAATTAAAGAGTGCTTCCCTCCAGAGGCAGTTTTAAACCAATCTCAGGAAAGGGCAGTAACTATACACTGTAGATAATTATAGTCTATTAAAGAAATTTAAGATTAGATTAAGAGATCCTTCATCACACAAGGTCAGATATGTGCTGTGCTTTTCTATAGCAGAGTCTGAATTTTGACATACATTTTCTTCTTGGGCTTTGGTGGGTGTTTCTGTTTTATTTTTGGTATTGATTGAATTTTATATATTGCTCGAATGGAAGGAAGGAAGGAAGGAAGGAAGGAAGTCCAGGAACAAAGAAAAGAAAGAGAATTCAGAATTACAGTATATTAATAGGGGCATGATTTTAGAATCTGGATACTAATATTAATTAATAAAGCATTACTTCACCATGCTTCACATATATTACTTTAACCTTCTAAAATAAGCTAGCATTATTATATCAATATGTCAGATAGGGAGCTACAGCAAGGAGGTAATAGGTTGTCTAAGAACACCCACTAAGCTCATTGTTGGAGAATGGGATTTGAACCAGAAAATTTCTGGCTTGCAGCCCAGTCTTTTAACTACTACATTTAGATTCAGCAAGGAAGAAATTTCATAAAATATGGCAATAATTTGCATATAACCAAAACCTTTAATTAACCCAGTATTTGAATCCAAGTCAAGGTCAAAAATGACAGTCTCTGAGCCAAATCCCAACTAAAGGAATCTCATTGCATCCCCTTAAAAAAGAAAGAAAAAAAGTTGCACTGGATAATGAGGTTACAGCAGCCCATTCTCAGACTTAAACAGGTTGCTGCACTATTTAAATATTCTTTTTCATAGTACTATAAAATTGCCTTCTTTCTTTCTTTCTTTCTTTCTTTCTTTCTTTCTTTCTTTCTTTCTTTCTTTCTTTCTTTCTTTCTTTCTTTCTTTCTTTCTTTCTTTCTGGAATGTCCCCTTAAAGGATATTAATAAGAGATATTAATAAGCACCCAGCTGGCTTCCTGCCCTGCACAGGGTCTGTTGAGAGGCATTGACCCCCACTGTGCGGGAATGCCCCAGATGAGGGCAACAGTGGATCTCATGGGACCTGATGCAGAGGAAGCCAGCTGGCCTTATTTCTTCCTCCCACACTAGCCAAGCATGGCCATAGGAAAAAACAAGGCCATTCATCAAGACCCTTCCTACATACACTGCTTACGTCAGATATGCCCCTTCCCCAGGAATTCATCAGCCTATCCACTTTTGACACGTAGACTATCACCCGATATCTGAAGCCTTGCCTTTTACAGCTAATAAATGTGTGTCTGGCATCCTGCTTGCAAGAAGAAGAGCATGGAGGCCTGGTATTGTTAACCCAACAATATGCATGTATGTAGACTCATTTTCCTACACGTTCTTTCTTTCTTTCTTTCTTTCTTTCTTTCTTTCTTTCTTTCTTTC
>JAHTLZ010000129.1:6092859-6106030 GCA_023846285.1 Phrynocephalus versicolor | reverse complement strand
TCTTTCTTTCTTTCTTTCTTTCTTTCTTTCTTTCTTTCTTTCTTTCTATATCTGCCACTTGCACAGCATTGGTGAGAGAGGAGGAGGAGCAGGACTTTCTGTGGTCCCATAGAAGCGTATGGACCATCTCAAGAACTATTTCAGACAGAAATGGGAAATCATCAGCTGCGTCCATCACAGCAAGTTTCAAAGGTTTACTTTTCGATACATTCAAGATTAAGCTGCAGGGAAGTGGTTTGTGTTATGGGCATTTGCTGTCATTACTTTTTCTACCTCAGCTTAACCATAACCATTGGGCACTTTAACCACATATGTATATGTCCATTTATCAAAGCAAACATTTAGCCCACTGTGACTGGCACTGGTAGTGTACCAGCCAATCTCATTGTTGAAAACAGTGTGTAGGAAGCTTCAGTCTGTTATGGGAGCCTCTGCACTTGAGATGTGAGTCAAAGTTATTTGTTTATATATTTATTTAGTTAGTTATAAAACACAGACCTGACTTACCGGGTCTGTCGTTGTGGGACGCAGCCCGGCCAGAACGTGGTGGTCCTAAGATGGCGCCCGGCCCTGCGCGCCCAAACGCTGCGCCGGGCGTCGGAGCCAATCCCGGGTGCCCAGCGGGCTTTGCGTTCGCGGGCATCCAGGCAGTTGGCTGGCCCGCGCAGGCGCAAAGCCGCTGCCAGCCCCTGCCCTTTAAAAGGGGCTGCCTGTCCGGAAGCCCGCCATTTGGCGCCGGCTTCACGTTGCTACCCACCCACCACACCCTGGAAGTTGGACATTTGGTTGCTCATGTAACTTAAAAGGTGCTTGTTGTATCTGGTCACAGCTTGGGCGGTTTGGCAGCATTGGGACCGGATCCAGGTGGAGGTGGCCGTCGGACGGAGCCTGCCTGGCTCAGAACCAACAGGTGGCAAAGGTGGACCCAAGAGGGAGCCGCGAGTGTCCCGGCTCGGGAGGGATAGCAGACGGCCTCTCTGCTCAGCTCGACGAAGGAAAACTCGAAGGAGTCTGCACCCACGGGGGTTTCCAGGAGCTGAGAATCAAGGGTACCGCCACCTGTGGGGGGGCGCCACCAGGAGTATCGGGGGACAGGCGGGTTCCCCGATAGTGTTGGATCCGACCCAATGCCTTGCCAGAGTACTGCAGGTTGTCACCTAGTCAATAAAGCTGTGGCCTCCACAATTTGCCCACAAATACAGTTGTCTCTGTGTCGTCAATGGTTTGGGGCAAACACAAGGCTCGGCGCTGGACCACAACTGCTATTCTGCTTAAAAAGGACACAAGGGGGCTTACTCATGACTTACATGGGGACTGGGGAGGGAGGGCATGCAGCATGTTTTTGTTTATTCTTCTTAGTCTTTCCATGTGGAAGCCTTCTGGGCTGTCTAGAAAGGAAGGGTTTAAGAACTATTCTTTGGCAATAGTTCTCAGCTCATCTAGGAAGTAAGTCCTAAAAGAGGCTAATGGGAGATTGCTGCTTGATTGCTAGGCCACTGGTCAATGGAGTCCCACTGGATCCAGTCCTATTCCATAAACCTTTCCATATCCATCTGGAGTTTACTGGGGGTGGGATGGAGAAGGGAGGGACAAAAACAGACCATGAAGCCTGAATTGTGTTCAGAGGGCTGCCAGATTTTAGAAAGTAGCATCAGAAGGCTAGTTCCTGCTTTCCCTTTTCCTTCCTTCTTTCTTACAATAAAACTTCTGCTATGACTTCTGTTAAGGTGTGATATGTTGCAAGGGCATCAATGCTCATGAGATGAACTATATGCTGATATACACACGTGGAGATGAAGTGTAGTGCTGCATGGGTACTAAATGACTTAATAATTTACTAGCTGTAAACCCATTAATAACTGCCTTCAGAAGCAAGTTCTGGGGGAAAATCCACCCCAGTCTATCCTTAAATGAGGGTTGTGCACATTTTCCATCAATTCAGTTGAGATGCCCATTTGACACTTCAGGATGAGTCCCAGTTTGCCGGGATCCAGACCCATCCAGTTGTAAGTAGAATCCAAACTGATTTGCGATTATAAATCCAGATTGCCAGTTCTCCCCAAGTGCTGCAAACACTGCCATCACAATACTACACACTGAAGCAATTATGAGTACATATTGTTTGATGGACATGAAGTATCTGTGACATAATTTGGATTAGAGATGGGCATGAATGGCTGGTTCAAGAGTTCATGCCAGTTCAGTTTTCAACTCATCAAATGTTCAGTGGTTCCCAATTCCACATCCTCCAGAAAGCATACACCCAAAGGCACTGGAGGAAGCTGCGAAGGGGCCATGGTTTGATAGTTCATTCAGTTGGGCTATTGGGCAAGGATGGAGTACACCTCACCACTAATGGCAGGAATATTTTTGCCAAGAGGATTGAAAATTTGATGAGAGCTTTAAACTAAGTTTGAAGGGGAGGGAGAAAATCTTCTTAAGGATAGGAATTCAGAAGGGGTGGTGGGAAATAGCCCAAATGATGCAGTAGGAACAGGAGAAGGAATATTACAATCCAACATTGTGAGGAAAAATAGGCGAAGCAATGGGCTTGTAAGAAGGACACACTGCCTTAAATGTCTCTACACCAACGCACAGAGCATGGGAAACAAACAGGAGAAGCTAGAACTCGTAATACAGCAAAATAAAAATGATATAATTGGCATTACTGAATCCTGGTGGGATGAGACTTATGACTGGAATGTAGTTACTGGAGGGTATACAGTGGTCCCCTGCATTTTGTGGTTCATATATCATGGGACTGCAGCATATGAAAGGCAAGCCCCCCTGAGGTTAGCTGCCTGGGAGTGTTTGAGGCCTCCTGCACTTACCCCAGACCTGGTGCTGCCCCGAACGGGCCTCCAATGGGCTTTCAGGGCCTGTTGGAGCACCCAGAAGTGGTTTCCGGTGAAGTGGAAGTCACATCCAAAAAACTGGAAGTGACTTCTGGATCACCAGAAACCATTTCTAGGGCCTCCAACTGGCTTCCCGCGCCTGTCGGAGGCCCCAGAAGTGGTTTCTGATAAACCAGAAAGGACTTCCAGAAAACCAGAAGTGAACTCTGGATTACCAGAAACCACTTCTGGGGCTTCTGACAGGCCACACAAGCCAGTCAGATGCCTGTTCAGGGCAGTGGCAGGCCTCAGGTAAGTGAGGGCTATTTTAGATCTGATCTTAACCAATAATGAGGACCTTGTAGATGGGGTCAAAGTGGAGAGATTGTTAGGTAGACATGACCATGTGCTTTTGGAATTTGTTATACAGTGGGAAGGGGAAGCTAAGTATAGCCAGACAAGCACCCCAGACTTTAAGAGAGCCAATTTTGTAAACTTAGGGAATTATTGGCTGTAATTCCATGGACTGAGGCACTGAAAGAAAAGGTAATCCAAGACTGATGGGAATTCCTTAAAAGTGAGATATTAAAGGGACAATCTAAAACAGTTCCAATAAGAAGAAGAAAAATGGTAGATGTCTAACGAAACTGCAATGGTGGACTAAAGGACTTTCTAGTCAGCTAAATATATAAAAATGTACAGGAAATGGAAAAATGGAGAATGCACCAAAGAGGAATATAAGCAAATAAGCAGCATATGCAGCGGGTGGTAAGAAAAACTAAAGCACAGAATGAACTTAGACTTGACAGAGAGATTAAAGATGAAAAGGGCTTTTTTAGTTATGTCTGTAGCAAAATGAAAAATAAGGAATGATAGGTTCTCTACATGGTGATGATAGCCAGTTACTAACAGGAGACAGGGACAATGCAGAACTTCTCAATACTTTATTTGACTCCATTTTCTCCAGATAAGAAAAGTAAATGAGGTCAGGTGGAAATTGCAGCTTAGAATAGGTAGGAAGGTGGTAAAGGAACACCTGGAAACATTAAATGAATTTAAGTCTCCTGGGCCAGATAAATTACACCCAAGTATATTAAAACAACTGCAGAAGTAATTTCAGAACCATTGGCAATAATCTTTGAGAATTCCCAGAAAACAGGGGAAGTCCTCATATATTGGAGGACCAAATAAGATTATTAAGCATACAGAATGTAATTATTTAACAAGCAATACTGCCATTACTAGAAGTCAACACGGGTTTCTCAAAAACAAGTCATGGCAGACTAATTTGATCTCTTTCTTTGATAGTTATAGGCCTGGTGGATGAGGGGAATGCTGTGGATGTTTTTTATCTTGATTTCAGTAAGGCCTTCGATAAAGTTCCCCATGACATACTTGCAAAGTTAGTAGACTGTGGGATAGACAATGCCACTGTTAGGTGGATCTGTAATTGGTTGACAGATTTATGCAAAGGGTGACTGTAATTGGCTTCTCTATGGCATGGACCACTAGGGTGCCCCAGGGTTCTGTTCTGGGTCCAGTGCTAGTCAACATCTTTATTAATGACTTGGATGAAGGAATAGAGAGTATACTGATTAAATTTGCAGATGATACAAAATTGGGAGTGGTGGCTAATTCCCTAGAAGACTCCCACCGTGCATTGCAATACAAATTAGGAGATCAGGACCCTAAACCACAGAGTAGAGAGCATCCCTACCTCCACAGAAGCCAAGGAGGTGGAGGACAAGCACATGAAGAGAGCACTTAAGGGCTATGGATATACAAAGTGGGCCTTCAACAAAGCAGTGTGCTGACCCAGAAGAACAAGGGATCAGTCTGAGACCCAGACCTGACGGAAGAACCTGGTCATTCCCTACATGGCTGGAGTGTCTGAGAAGCTTAAAAGGGTTTTGGCAAACATCACATCCCTATTTATTTCATACCCACAAACCCATTAAGGACCCAATACCAAAACACAAAAGGAGCAATATAGTATATGTGGTCCGATGCAATGAGGCATGTGCAGACCTCTACATTGGAGAAACTAAACAGCCATTAAACAGAAAGATGGCCCAACATAGGAGGGATAACAGCTCAGGACCATAATCAGCAGTACACCTCCATTTGAAGGACAAAGGGCACTCAATCAAAGATAAAGATGTATACATATTAGACAGAGAAGATAGCTGGTTTGAGAGAGGGTTCAGGGAAGCCATTCATGTGAGCACTGAAAAACCTCTCTCAACAGAGGTGGGGGGTCTCAGGCACTTATCAAACTGTGATTTCAACAACACCTAGACAAATCAAAAATACTTAGTGCCTTCACCACCAAGGCCATAGCTTACAACCCATACTTTATGGGTTTCAGCACTTTAGGCCATTGTTCACCTTAAGGCTATTCAGACTGCTGTCTAGCTAACAAGACTATTCAGGCCATTGTTGATCTTATGAGCCTATTTCAGACCAGAGTGACAAGAGGTCAACGTGAACTATAAAATTGAGGACTTGCAACTAGCTTTTTTTAAGCTGATGAAGCTGTTTGGATGAGCAGTGAAACATTTTAATCTCTCAAGAAAAATAAGTCCAGTTGCCATGACTCAACTTCCAGATGAACTCACCTGGGTGACTGAGAATCTTTGCAGACTTATTGCCAAGCCAGTTGACCTGATCCATGAAAGCTCACATTAAAAGTATGTTTATAAAGTGCTACAATATTTTTTCTTTTTATTTAATGTTGGGGGTTTTTTTTGTCTGATATGCTTGCACAGTCTAACACAGATAGTCCTTTTGAAAATCACAATACTAGGTGTTTTAAAAAATGATTATTTATATTTTATTTAGAGTATTTTTGCCCAGCCTTTTTCCTTAGGAAGGACCTAAGGCAGCTATGATTATTATGTAGAGCAGTGGTTCCTAACTTTTTTTTGTATGCCCTGCCGAAGCATCTCTAAAATTGTGATGCTACCCCCATGACATATAATTCTCACTATTCAAAAAGTGAACTCCTACTCACGCAAAAACAATCTCAAAAAAAATCTCAGAAAAAAATCAGTTAAATTGCTCTCCTCAAAAATCAAATTGCCCCCCTGTGGGGCATGGACCCCACATTAGGACCCACTAATCTAGAGTAAGCGTGAACTGTTGAAATTTGTGTTTGTGTTTTGGTTTTGGTTTTTTAAATAAGACAGAGGGACATGTCCTTTGGAATTCCCTCCCCAAATATACCCACACAGATCCTGTGAATATTTCTCAGTCAACCCTATAATATATTTATCTTTCCATACAAGTCAGGATCATGTTTTTAATCAATTCTCATGACAACTCTTATCATGATGAACTAAACTATGCTAGAAATAGGACAAGAGCAGGGTTTCTGAAAAGTTCTTTAAAGCTGTTATTGAAAATGCCGCTTCATATTGATTTGTGAAGGGCTTGAGAAGACAGAAATTCTTTGCAAATACTCTCATCTAATGCAGCCATCAGTTACAGTGACCTTCTTGTCTGACTTCGCTTGATTCAAGGTATATGTCAGGAGAGCTGAGAGCGAAAGTAATTTTGCAAAAAATAATAAATATTTTATTATGCTTTACTAAATTTTCGCTACCTGTATATATCTAGTCCGTCTCAAATTAGTGTCTCAATTTTCTCCTCTCTCTCTCTCTCTCTCTTCCTTTTCATATTTTTCTTGGTGCACAATGGATAGAAGAAGACCAACACTTTCTCATGGCTGGGCGAATATGTTTCTTTCTCTTCTTCTTCCCTGGGCACAATCTCATCAACAGAATCAACATAGGAATAACTATAGGGTTGTCCACATTGTGAAATTTGCTGCAATCCAGCCATTTCTTAAAAGATCCTCATTTTCAGTGAAGTCCGTTTTAATCCTCTCTTAAGCTGAGGTTTCATCTCAATGAATCACCCCCAAAATGATGCCAATGAATGTAGAGTATAGGCCTAGTTGTCAAAAGGCAAGGATGGATACTTGTTTTAGGTAGAGGCACAGGTGGGAAAGGTCTTCCCCTGCCCAATGCCAAACAATGATATAAGAGAACCATATAACAGAACTATATACCAGAGGGGATAGTGGATTTTTGTTCTGCTTTCTCCGTTATGAAAGAAACAAGCTTATTTTGCGCTAAAAAGTTCTCCTTTATGGCTTCCTTCCAAGCATTTGAAGGCAGCACTTCTTCACCAAAGTGAGTGCTTCGAAAAATTAAACGTGCTGTGTTCCTATAGTAGTTATTTCCAGGCCAGCTGTATCAGGCTGGCTGTCCTCTCTTGAAAAAGAAGCAGAATGCAACTAGAAGATTCCCTTCCTCAGCACCTGTACTAAATCCCTCAAGCATTTGTGTTTCGGAAAGATATGTTCCCTGGGCAAAGAAAAAGTTTGTTCCTGATGTGTTCACAGACTTTTATTCCAAGCCAGGGTGCTAACAAGATTGTTGTAGCCCTAGTATTCTAATGAATCATTGTTTGGGGGCACATGTTCCTAAATACAAAAGTAGGGTATTTGCTCTCCATTCTCCAAATACTATGTTTGTGCCTTCTTATGTTTGCATCACATTTTAGAGGGACTCTGTGGCAATGAACAGAGGGAGAGAAACAATCTGCCAGCCCTTGAGAGCTGACTTCTCTTTCAAAGAAAAGGCAACTGTTCTTGCCTCTTTTGATTGTTTTCTTCATATCGTCAGTATTTTTGCCATCTTCTTTTCCAAGAGTTATTTGAACAGGCAAATTTCCATTTAGCACATTGCTTTGATAGGAAATCATTTCTAAAATATTCATCCATTGGCAGAGGGTGGCTTTCTCTTAGATTAGTGATGAGATGAGAATGTTGTGCCCTTGGGCCAGATCACAGATGAGCAATGGGAACTCCTGGGGACTGACTTCAAAGCAATTGGGGAGCTTAATTGATTGGTGACCTCCCCCTTTCTCCCAAACCCTATGCCACCCACCAACATCTCTGTAGGGTTCAGTTCTTGAAAGCAGACACCGACAATTAGCAGAAACTAAATATGTGCCTAAAGGAGCAATTAATTAATAATAAGGCCAGCAAATTTCCATGCATAGCAAACATGAATGAAAACCTCTCGCAACAAATGCAGCCAATTTCCTAAAATAGTGGAGGAAAAAGCAGAACAACAGAAAGAATGCAGAGGCCTCAGTCCATCCCAGATTAAAGTATACTTAGCACCTAATTTCAACACACCTTAAGTACTTTTATTCATCTTTGGACTGTGATCAGGACTGACATTTTGCCGTTGATGACATCATATTTTTACATGCAGGGAAGACACACATGCACCAAGGCATATGACCAGCACTTTGTGAGATCCCTGTGCTAATCTCTGCCATTACAGTTCTGTGTGCATGAGTACTGACCAAGATACTGGCCACGAGAGTTGGCTGTGCAACAGGTAGGCTATTAATGTATATCTATATTACTAAAGAATGGCCTCCTCTTATACAAAAGTGTAGGTTGTAAAATGCAAAGACCTTGCTTTTCAAGTAGGCTTTTAATGTAAAACTGCTGCTCAGGAGGGGATCGTAAGAGGAGAGTTAACCTTTTATCTCTTTAATCACATTTTCAGTGGGATTTTATTTACTGCCTGTTATTGTTTTAATGGGATTTTATTTGTTGCTTTTTAACAATTAATACATTCAACATTTTTTGTAATTTTTACATGTGCATGTGGGCATATGCACATGTGCATAATTGTTTTAATATTTGGTTTTTAGAATAATTTGTAAGCCACGATGAGTCTCTCTACATGGAGAAAGGCAGAGTAAGAATTAAATATATAAATACATATTTGTTTGTGATACGCATGAACAAATATGAATAGATAGGTAGTTGTTTCTCTGGGTAAATGGATAAGAGGCTATGTGAGAGGATAGATGGGTGATGAGTGGTTGGAAAATGGAAATGCATTAAGAGTGGGCATATGAATATGTGGGTGGGTGGGTGGATAAATGTCTTTGAATTGGGTGAAGGAAAAATAGGGGAGGGAAGAAAGAACAGGCTAGCATTGGCTTTTACCAGTTCCTTTTCCTCCTATCAAAATTATGAAGCTTCCAACCATTGCCCCCCAAAATCCTGGAAATAAAGAGGCTGGACTTCAGGTTTGGGATAAATTTGGCCACTATTTTATTTATAACATATTATGTAACTTAGATCAATCAACATTCCTATAACCTGTTAAGGCAGCGGTTCCCAACCTGGGGGTTGGGATGCCTTTGTGGGTTGAACAACCATTTTACAGGGGTTGTCTTGAGCCAGTGAAGAGAAAGGCACAAATGGCTTGGGTCTGGAGGAGGAGGGGGAGGAGGAAGGGAGGGAAGAGTTACAGCTTGATAGGATAGGTTGGAGGGGATGTTAGTTGATGGTACCAGAGGCTGCGATCGGCTGAGGGTGCCTATAGATGGAAGTTCTCTATGGCACCTGTGGCAGCAGCCTGCCAAAGAGGGTTTGTGGTCTCTTCCAATCAGGGCAAGGGGGCACCACAACATGTGGAACTGTATTAAATGGTCTTGGCATTAGGAAGGTTGAGAATCACTGTGTTAAGGGGACCTGAAATGTAGTGCAAGCACATAATGCAGGCATGTCCAAACTTCGGCCCTCCTGATGTTTTGGACCACAACTCCCAGAATTCTAAGCTTAGATTGCCAATGGCAAAGAACTGTGGGAGTTGTGGTCCAAAACAGCTAGAGGGCTGAAGTTTGGACATGCCTGACATAATGTCTGGGTTGGTAGTGCCTGGCTGCCCTACTTTTTCTGCCAAAGGGCTGCTGTTGAAGCATTCCATGGCCATTGGGCAGGAAGGGGACACGACCCTCATCCATAACGGCTTGTAAGGCTCACCCCATTGAAGGCTCAGGCAGCGTGCCATGCGTATGTGGAATCCCTCATCATACTGGAGTCAGGCCGACCTGGCAAAGTCCAAATTGGTCCTGTGGATAATGTCCATGTATTTCAGAAGCCCAAGGCCTCTCTCCGGGTGAGCCATGACAATAGACGCTGCATAAATTAGGAATGCTGACAACCAGTTGGTCCAGCATTTATGTGACTTTTACCTCCCAATCTTCTCCTTTTCTTTCTCAGCTAGCCATTTAAAAGCCTCATCATTGGTTTCCCTATTCAGCAAATCGAATATGTCAACAAAATCTCCATTAAGGATTTTGTCAACCATTGCCTGGGACAAATGATCCTCCAGAGGGAGCACTTCATCTCCCTTGGGTACCTCAAGAGGGGAAGAGGCAGGTATCCCAGCCCCCGGGTCTTCTTGCATAGCCATCTCCTGGCTACCGGATGGAAACTCTGTTTGGGAGCAGGACTCTATAAGGGATGCCTCCCAGTTGCTGTGGTGGTCAAATTAACAGGCACTCCTGGGTCTACAGCCCTAGCTGAAGATGGCACATGAGTGGGGGTGTAAGGTGCATGGGGCTGATGGTAGGGCCCCATGACCATGCCCCTCAAGGTGTGCTGTAAGTGTGCAATGAAATATACTCACCTGTCACTGATGGTCCCACCTCTATGCTGGTACCTGCCATGTTGCCACTCCCACCAGCTAACAGATCAAGGACTGTTTGGGCTATGTTGGGCCATGCCTCAGGCCTCCTGAGGTTAGGTCCCTGGCATGACTGCAAGCTTGGAGTAGCAGAGGTGGTGGGTCTTGGTGGAGGTGACCCTGTCTGTTGTAGGGACACAGGTGGTGTAGACCTGGCTTGAGCTGCTCCCATGATCTTGCCCTCCAGAAAAGCAATATGTGACAACATTAGTTCCCCCATCCTCTGCAGTTCAGCCCTCTTCTGGGCCTTAGTACCCCTGGTTGGTCTGCCCCCTGGGCCGGTATTGACCAGCCCATGCACCCGTGCACACTCCTGCTCCAAATGGTTGAGCTTGTCCCAGATGGCTGCATAATCTGGAAGGTCTTCATCAGATGAGGATAGGAAGAGGGTGAGAGGAGGCCCTCCTCTTGGCAGAAGCCTTCCCCTTTGCTTTGGCACTACTTTTCTTAGGTGCCATGCTAACCCCCTGCCCCCCTAACCCGGGCTCCCAGAATAAAAGTAAATGGCCTGGGCTCCCAGGCAAAGCCCCTCTTTGTTCCTTGGGATATGCAGTACCAAAGAAAACAGAATGCAGTCAGGCTAGGTTTGGATTCTTAGCAATCAGGGCTGCAGAATATTCCCAACTAACACTAGGTGGCAAACTCCCGCAACCTCACCTGTCCTTCAACAGCCAATTATACATGGAAAACTCCCCCCCATCCCACAAGCTCCCAAATTCCCAGGCGCAACAGCTTTGGCTGCTGGGCTAGGTGTGCACCATCAACCCCCACTCCCCAGGGCACGTGCAGCTACGCACAGATTCAAGGCATGCTCATAGGAGATATAGCCGCTCCAGGGACAGGGAGAAAATTTCCCCACCACCAAGGAAAATCGGGCTCCAACAGGTTAGTCCAGGTGTGCTGTATCCAGTCCCTACCTAAAATGCTCCCTCCTTTCCCTACTCCCCTGATCAGACATGCTGGAAGGGGACTCCCAGTTGCCCACCCTACTATCTAAACCCCCACCCCCTAGCACACCCCAAGGACAAACCACACTGACTGCTTTTCTTATCACCCGATTTCCTTGGTCTTCCTCGCTTGCCCCTCTCCACACTTTGCCTTCTTTCTGTCTTTTATTTATTTTTTTATTTTTATTTTTTTACAAAAGTAAGCCGATCAAGGTTGCACTGCTGCCAGTCTTGCCAAGAAGAGGTTGGGGCAGGGAGGGAGCAACCTTATATTGGCTCCAGTCCCCGAGTGGAAAAATCCCCGGATCGGCATGAAGCTTCACACCAAAAGTCTGGGGCGAGCAGGCAAATGCGCCCCGCCACTGGAGCTGCCCTTCTTTGCATAGAAACATAACTCTCAAGTTTCAGAAGTTCTCTCTCCCATGTGCTGGAGTATCAATTAGCTTTTTAGATCCATTTTACTCAGTCTCCAAACAATGCATGCTTCTTTTCAATGTTAAGTTCTATCCAAGGACAAAAAAAAAAAGCTTTTCATCAGGCATTTCCATTATTACATTTTAAAAAACATTGAGTTCTCTAAAACCTGAGCAGAAAATGATTAGCCTTGAGGAAAAAGTTGAAAGGAGGGAGCCATATTCTGTGAGTGGCCTAAGGACAAGATGGCATTTGTTCAAGACTTGCAGGAAAAGTGAAGAACAAGCTCGCTGAGCTGCTAATCAAAATATGTAATTTATTATTAAATGCAATTATGTTCCTGCACAACTGGAGGGCAGCCAATGCTCTAGCCATCTTTCAAAAGGTAGGCAAGGAGGAATATTATTTTAACTGCGCTGATAAATGAAAGTAATTGGTAACACTGAAGAGGTGATAGCTAAGGAGCCAAGTATTTACAATACTGCACTTGCAACATCAGTGGAGGACTGCTCTATCTTTTTGGCTGGTTTTACACAATTCTCTTCAATAATCACTTCAGTAATAACCCATTTTACTCTCCAAAACCTGAAGGTATTGCATTATTTCACAGCAAGGATATAGCTACAACACTGCGTTGTCTTACATTAATACTGCAGAGTCATATATAATGGTGGTTTGGGAAGTAGCAGAAAGGTGGGGTGCCAGCCATTGCAGTCTGCCACACCCATCAAAATAGAATAGTATCAGTACAGAGGCCATGCTGCCCCTACGGAATCTGCTTCCTGAGGCAGGAGGGTTCGCTAAAGCAGACACTAGGGTAGAAGGAGTGGTGACTAGGTGTGAGAAACCTGTGCTATGTGTGCCTCATGACTTTCCAGCACCCATAAGCTAGCCCACTGTTGAAATAATGTTCAGTTTGGGGAGGTCTCCATGTAGTTGGTCATTGTTGTTCTTGTTTGTTTTCTTTTTATCCACACACATAAAAAGATCTTGGACCAATTTGGCCCAGATGGTGAAGATCAATTGCCTTCTCTTCTGAAAGGAGAAGGCTTTCTACTAACTCAAAGAGCTTGGAATACACTACCACATTTTTCATCTATAATACACCCCATGTATAAGACTACCCTCACTTTTCCAACCTAAAATCACAGTTTTGTAACTGCATGGTTCTCTCCTTCACTTACTTCTGTATATAAAACAACCCTCAACTTTTAGTCTAACAATTTCAGACAAAAATGTAGTCTTTTATACATGAAAAAACATTGTAGTTACTTTTAATTAATCAAACTAATCTAGTAACTATTAGTCTAGAATGTACAAGCACTGTTAACATGGTAAGTAAAATTAATTTGGTCCCTATTAGTTTACCATTGTTGCAGGTGCTTCAATCCCAGCTAGGAGGACATAT
>JAHTLZ010000129.1:6056373-6092359 GCA_023846285.1 Phrynocephalus versicolor | reverse complement strand
GATATCTTTATTGCTCAAGGCAGAAAATCCATAGCACAACGGAAACAGCTCCAAGCACACCATCTTTAAGGCCCTAAAATAAAATACATATTAAGATATAAGTGCATAATATCACTGCATGGATTTACCTTTCCCATGTTGCTCCTGTGCAAATATATTATTATTATATTACCTAAACCAAAGTGAAAAGGGGCTATATTATTCTCCAGGAAAATAGCCACATCTGCACTCCCAAGCAATCCCTCTCAACTGAAATTCTGAATCACTGCCTCTTCTTAAATTTTTTCCACCCCCTGGACTGAAGCAGTTTGTCCATTGTGGTTGCAGTACAAGATCCAAAGCAGATCAAAACGCTACAGCATATAAACCAAAATTCAGATAGCAATCAGAAGACGATTATATTATCATCCTTGCTGTGGGCTAAGCCATTGTTTGGTCAAATTAATCTTTCTACAATGAGTCTGAAAGGAAAATAAAACAATCCTATTGTAAATAAGTAAAGCCACGGTCTATTCCCAACCTTATGAGTAAAATACATAAGGGCTTTCAATTACTTCTCTTCTATCTTTTTAACGCATTGATGGTAATGCGTAAGATATTTGAACAGCTCATGACAATGATAAGTTTGTGGTGCCTGGTACAATTTCTTTTACACCCACATCTTTTGTCCTTTGTCAAAAGTGCATCCTTGTAAATTGTCTAAACTGCCACAGGCTCACTAGTTCAAAGGTTTACCACAGAATCAGAAGACAAAAGCAAATAGGTTGGATCCCGTGGAGAGAGTATCAATGGAAGCCTGGGGAGAAGGGAACGCTCTGCGCACCCTATGGCAGCACTCAGTACCTTTATAAAGGGTTCATAGCATGACACCCTGTAATAACGATGGGTTCAAGCCTTCATTTTGCAACAGGCTCAGCAAAGACTCTGATAATGGCATGACATGGAAAACTTCTAAGAATGAAGGAATCGTACAAATACTTGTTGATGAACTTTGTGGCACAGTGATTCAACTGCTGTACTGCACCCAAAACTCTGCTCACAACCTGGGGTTTAATCTCAGCTAGCCTGTTCAAGGCTAACTCAGCCTTCTGTCCTTCAGAGGCTGGTAAAATGAGTACCTAGCTGGCTTGGGAGGGAGGCAGGGGCAGAAATTTAGAGCCTGCAAAATTAAATTGTAATCTTCCCAGAGAGTGCTTTAAGTGCTACAGGGAGCCATATAAGCAGCAGACTTTGTTTTTGTTTATATGTTTAACATTATATTATATTTTGGGACTTGACCATTAATAATTCGTTATCTCTTATTTCCTCAGTGAGGCCACTACTACATCACTGACAAGGCAAACAGCATCATGGCCAGACCATTGATTCCACTATGGGACTATAAGTGTCCTCCATCTGAAAGCAAGTGTAATTATCGATCCTTTATAGGAGTGGCACTGAAGGACAGCACTGACCCATTACATTTTACTACCGAAGGCGAAGGAGAAGATGGCACCCCTAACATCCCATGTACAGAAGCTGGCCAGACTGGATGTTGTCTCTTCCTTAAACATCAGCAGTTGAATAGTGTTATCCACCATACCTGTGTTTAGGTTGTAATGCACCCATAACTCTGTTCTCAGAAGGAAATGTCAGGTTAAGAAGCTTCAGAGAGAAGATGAGCACCATAGCTCCTCAACATCTGTTACCTGATACCTTCACCTCACTTTGCCTAATGATGAGCCAGACCTGTAGAAGGGCCCACTTAGAAGTGAATGGCCTAGCCCAGTGGTGGTGAACCTTCGGCACTCCAGGTGTTTTGGACCACAACTCCCATAATTCCAAGCCTGTATAGCCAATGACAGAGGACTGTGGGAGTCGTGGTCCAAAATATCTGGAGTGCCAAAGGTTCACCACCACTGGCCTAGCCTCAATGCTAGGTGTCTGGCAGTAGGCCTGCTCAGTGTGAAAGGGAGTAGCTCAGGTGAGTTCTTTACAAGAAACACTGATTGTGTGAGCCCTGCAAGGTTGTATCCCAAGTGAATCTGAAGGCATATCCACATGATTCTGGAGTGTTAAATGATCTGTCCACTGGCCTAGGTACTAGGGGAAAACTGTATTCAAGATTTCAGAAAGGAAAGGAACAGAACATGTATGCGATATTCAAAGGGGCAGATAGATGATGAAAAACTTTTCAGCCCAAAGGAAAGCAAATCATGAAGAGCAATAAAATATCTCAATGTGGAGAATGAGTGATTCATTCAAAATGTTGTTTTGAGACTGATTGTTAGGGAAAGAAATAACACCGTTTCGATCAATATATCTCAAAAGGAAAAGGGATGAGATATGAGTGTGAGAGAGAGAGAGACAGAGAGCAGGAGAGGGACGGAGGGAGCAAGGGAGGGGCAACACCACCTCACATACCTATTTAGCATCCTGCTACGTTTTTCAACAATTAAGGTATAGTTTATGGTATAGTTAAAAACTAAATTAAAAATTATGGGGAAAGAGAAGGTGCCAGGTTGCAACAACAACCTTAAGAAATCTTCAAAAATCTACAAAATTCCTCTCATGGTGTCTGAAGGAAGCATTCATTAAGAGCCAACGACATTAATGTTTTATGTATGCAGTTCAATAACGTCAGGAAATTTCTGCTATCCGTTACCATTTAGTTTGCTAATGGAAGTGTTAATTGGATGTCAGTCCTGAAAGGAAAATGGGTGAGGAAGGACAAAACACTGAGTTGCAAATTTCCTTTGCACTGCTGATCCTGGAAACGAAGAGGTGCAAAGAGAGAGGGGGGAATGGAAGCAGATAATTGTTTCAGAAGAGGTGGCTCTTCCTCTTCAGTAAAGTTTTCTACATGTTTAAAGACTCCTCAAAGCATGAGTGGTCAGGCCTCAAAGCGGCACAATGTCCAGCCCTCTTGGGGTGCTTTCCTGAAGGATCCAATGCACTTCAACTAGGATGCTAACATCATTTGTCTGCCTTTTCCCTGAAATCAAAGTTCACTGTAGACTCACCTGGATCCTGTAAGGACCAGATGAGCACATGCTGGGCATTATGTGATGCTTTTTAGCCCCCGACTCAGTGGGAGCAGAAGATGAATGGAATCTCCAACAGTGGTTGGAGATGACAGTAGGAGTTCCTCAAGAAGGGACTCCAATGTTTTGGGAAAAGAAGGACTAAGCTGAGAATCATCAAGGTCTAGATGCAAACTTGTATGGATTGAATACGGTCAAGAGTGTAGAGGTCCCCTACTACTCAATAGGACATGCTATAGGATTCTGCATTAAATTCCAATGCCTCAATAGAAATATACACAGAGAACTTCGTCTACAAGCTCTGTGGGGGCAGGGGAATGGAATGCTGTTAGAATGAAGTCCAACATGTTCTTTCGAAAGTTACAACTCACCCACTTGGTATAGCTTGGCATTGTTGGGCAGGGGAGCTCTTGCACACTAATTCTGGCAGAGGGTCACCCTCTATTCTGCAGCTTTCTTGTTCTCTTCTCTCCACTTCTGATTAATCTATGTGTGCTTGATCCTCCGAAGAGCTGTCGGCTGTAGCTGCAAGTGTCTCTGAAAAGGCTCAGCAATCATATCGTTCAAACAAGAAGCAGCACACGTAGGTAGCTGTCACGAACTCCACTCGTGCATTTGTGAAGTGGGTATCACATGCCATGGGTAACTTGTTGAAACACACACAGAGAAAGAGAGACAGCAGTACATAATGGCAATCTAAACAACACTCACACCTATGCAGAGACAAAAGAGGACGGCTTCCTGTACAAAGGCAGGAACTATGGCTGCCAAGGGTCCCCTTGCTATGGAGGGACCTGCCTAGTGAGGGGCCTCTTTCAAACTAATGACATATGTGGGGCCTCCTAAAACATTTATGGATGGAGCTAGCCAGTGTCTAGCTCCATCCATGAAGTCCTTTGTGTGTATGTGTTCCATACTCACAGGTACTATGCAATTCACAGACAGAGCACAGTGTCATAGAGTCCAAAAATCCAGGAAACAAGACTACCATTATAAAGTCAATTGCAACTGCTGTGTGTGACATTGGCCTGTAGAATCTGTAATATGTATATCAGATCCCCCTAATCCTTTTTTGTATAGAGAATAGAGATGGGCACGAAACGAGCAATTTTTCATTTTTGTTTTCGTTTTTTCATTTCGTTACACGACGAAAACGAAAACAAAAATTTTTCAAAACAAACCGGAAACGGAAATGAAAAATTTTGCCGTGTTTTTCGTTTTCGTTGCGGCAGATACATTGAACTGAAAAGAATGCTAATGAAAACAGCAATTTTTCATTTTCGTTTTCGTTTTTCCATTTCGTTACGTAATGAAAACGAAAATGAAAAATTTGCAAAAAAACCAACAAAAACGAAAATGAACCGAAACGGACCCCTAAACGACCAAACGACAAACGAAACACCATTTTTTTTGAGTCGTGCCCATCTCTAAATTAGAGAATATGTAGTGCATGTTTAAGATATATGCAGGTATTTTCTTGTTCTGGTTGGAAAATGGAGTTTCAACACTCCAAGGCATTTTATAAAAAAGGTTGTCAACCCTGTAAGATTTTTCATTCCTGCACAAAAATGAAAAGACTGGGTTATCATCAGCCTCGGCACTAGCAAATTGTGTTTTATGCAAGATGCAAGGGTGTTGTTGTTTTTTTAACAAAATGCAAGGGATTTGTTATGTTATATTTTATGTTGATTGCTATCTTGTTTTATTTTATTTTATTTTATGCTCTTGATTTTAATGTCTGGCTTTTTGCCAATTTTAAGCTGTCCAGAGTAGGGGGTATGCACTAGCTGGGCGGGGTAAAAATGGAAACAAATAAATTTTTCACAAATGCTGCTTCTGTATTTTTGTTTCAAAAATGTGCAAGTAAATTTTTTTTTAGGGGAATACAAAATAAAAATGAATGACATCTACCACAAACTAGGTGAATTGTTTTCTTTTTCGTCTGCATGAATGAAATAAGGAAATATTTACATCCTTTCTATAAAGACATCTGAAAGAAGTAATCTTACTAAGTAGCATGCTCCCCTCTCCCCTTAAGCTATCTCACTAATAAATTAGTGCTTCATTTAATTGCTACTTGACAACACTGATCAATAACTGAATAGCCAATTGAGGAAAGGTTTTTGTTTGCTTGCTTGCTTGTTTTTTTTAAAACCCTGCTGGAATACTAGTCTCATTTCACACATAACCCTCTTCAACTTCCAGCCTATATTCTATTAGTGTGAGGTTTTTCTGTGTTTGTATAATCTTAGAACTGTAGAGCTTGAAGGGACTCTGCAGATCAGCCATGTCCAAAGTCCAGCCCATGGGCCAAATCCAGCCCGCCAGGCCATTTTGATTGCCCCATGATTGGCTGGTCAACCCCCCTCCCCTTTTTGCCCTCCCCATGCCCATTGCTCCCCCTTGACACACCGCCAGCCCCAAACCAGCCCTGAATCACAGGGGCTTAGGTGCCTGGTCATGGTGGTGTGGTGGTGGGGCTCAGCTAGTGGGAGCATCGAGGTGGGCTGGGGGTGGTTGGTGTGCCTGGTGGAGGGACAGAGGCAGGAGCTGCCGAGCCATGTGGTGGCTCCTCCTCCTGCTTGGGCACAGTCCAGTGCACCCCTTTCCATGGCCCACATGGCCCGGGCACATGCCGGATTCAGTGGCTTTGATGGCAGTGCGGGTTCCATCTCCTGGTGTTGCCTCCATCAAGCCGGAATCCTGTGGGCAAGTGCAGGGGGAGCAGAGCACAGGGGTTGGGTTCCACCCCTGGTGTCACCAGTGCCACACCGGAGCCCCCGTGAACCTGGGTCAGCATGAGGAGTGCCACCACGCCAGATTGCCCATGGGAAGGGCAGTGGGAGCAAAGTGCGGGGGCCAGTTTCAACCCCCTGGTGTCACCGCCGCCAAACCAGAGCCCCCGTGGGCAAGTGCAGAGGGAGCAGAGTGCAGGGGGCAGGTTCCACCCCCTGGTGTCACTGCTTCCACACTGGAGCCCCTGTGGGCCTGGATAGGTGTGGGGGAGTGTAGCGTGGAGGCCTGGTTCCACTACCTGGTGTCTCCACAGCCACGGCAGAGCCCCGTGGGTATGGGCAATCATGGAAGAGGAAGAACCGGAGAGCGGGTGCCAGGCTCTGTGGGCCCGGCAAGTGTGGAGGGGATGTGGATTGGCCCTGGGTGAACCTGAAGGGGCTCCCCCCCCTCTTGCCAGTGCTGGGCTATGTCACTGCGTGCCTCTCCTGCCAGGCCAATCGGAGTCACTGTGACTGGGCCAGAAATGGTGCCATCCTGCCAGGCCCCACAAAGACCAACTCTGTGGCCATTTGGTGCTCCCTCAATCAGGTAAATGCCCCCGGGAGCCCCTAGGGGGAATGTGTGTGGATGCAGGTGGGGAGGGGCCAAGGCCAACTCCTTCCTTGCTGATGCCCACTGTGGCATCCACGGGCTGAAGCTGGAGAAGCAGGTGATGGCAGTGAGTGGGTCAATAGGTGGGGCTTGCAGTGAGGGCAGGGGCAGGGAGCAGCCACTCCCCCTATTCTCAGCCACAAATCCGGCCCTCCTTACAAAAAGTTTTGACCCCCTCTACTGTAGATCATCAACTCCAACCCCTGTTAAGGAGGCACTGTGAGCTATCCAGTAGTACATTCTTCCATTTGAGTTCCTAAGGGCCTACCCAGGTGGAATAAACAGTGAAACAGGCATGTTTGCATGGCAGTCAGGAATGGTAGTCTCTCCAGATATTACTGAGCCACATCTACCATCAACCATAGTTAGCATAATCTAGGGCAAAGGGAGGATGGGAGCTGGAGACTGACAATACTTGGAAGGCTACATGTTTCCCACCTCTGGTTTAAGGAGTCCCTTGTAATTGTAACACTAGCATATGGCTTCCAATTTAGTACCATGATCTGAATGGGATTTACTTGCAGGTAGCCTTTACATGAGTCCAACTCTAACACACACACCCCAATACTGTGCCAAGTCCCTCAGCCTCTGGAAAAGTATAATCAAGTTGGAGGATTTCTTTCCTCAATACTTTTCCTCATATTCTAAGAGATCAATAGCCAATCTCTTCACCATGGTCTCATGTCTTTCACTTCTAAATCCATCATCATAGATCAAACTCTACAGGCAGAAATTTTGCATTGCTTCAGTTAGCTTCAAGCACAAGAAGTCCCCCCCCCTCTCTGTGTGATTAACTTGGTACATTCAGCTTTGAGCATTCAGGTAATAAGAAATTAAGTGACATATAAGTTAGGAGTGACTGAACTGTACATCAAATATATGTCTTTTGGTGGGAAGGAGGCAACTGAGAGCCTAATTACATGGGCCTTTAGCCTGCAGTTTGGTCCACTGCAGAGACAGGTTGGTTCATTCCTAGTAATGGTGATCAGACAATGCAATTGCTGGAGTGAACCAAATTATCTTATTCATATTTTTCTGGCCCCTGCCAGTGGCGTCTACTTTTTTGGTGCATATTAGATCCTTCTGGCTTGGTTGGTTCCCAGCATGTGTGGTCCCAGCATGAATCAAAAGACTTCTTTGTTTCTTTTCTTTCTTTCTTTTTTCATTTGCCAGTTATGTAAAGTGGCTTAATAAGAGAGCCACTTAAGAATACTTGGCTAATGAAACACTTGGTCTATTTCTCAGGGGGAAGAAGAAGTGAATTTGGCAATATACTTCATTAGAGCACTGAAAATGCATAGCATCACTTTTTTAAAAATCAGAAGACAAATGGAAAACTGAGGATGCAGGTCCCAGGAAGTGAACACCAGGTCTGGGCTCAGCATAACCAATGACAGCCAGGTGTGAGACTTGGGGCATGACCCTGCTTGAAACTGTGAGCACTGTCTGCCAGGGTATGTGCACTAGACCCATGCTTCTGCTCTGCCACAAGCTCACCCATCAGGGCTAAGCTGCAATGATCTGCTTTCTGCTTCTTAACAAAGAGCCATCACTGATGCTATCTCCTCCCTTTCTTTTCTCCTGCTGTTCCTTAGCTATGTCCATCCTCCACCTCCCCATGAGCACAATACCTCTCTGTCCACCACCACCACCACCACAGTTACTGGCTGGGCTTGGAAGGGCTGATCAGGGTTGGGCAGAGCATTGAGGCAGAGAGGAGTGTGTCAAGCTTGGGGCAGGGGGCAGAGGGCAGGAGGGCACTATCCTTTGTTCCACCATGAAGACAGTGGTCATATCTTCATGGCGGAGCCAAAGTATACATGGCCACTATAACCAAATAGGGTTATCTGAAGTTTGGGTGCCATTCAGCCTCAGTTATGCCCTTATAAAGTGCTAATTTTCCAGAATTAAGTCTCTAAATGTTCCCCACTGTTTAGCCATCTTCACTAGACATGGGCACGACCAGAAAAAATGACGTTTTGAGTTTTCATTTGTCGGAACAAGTCCATTTCAGGTCATTTCTGTTTGCTGCGAAATTTTTCAAAAAATTGTCGTTTCGTCGTTTCATTTGTCATTTGTCGTTTCCACCGTGATTTAGCGCGATTTGACATCCCAATGTAATATATTTTTAAAATAAATCCACACCTCCTCCCAGTCGAACCTCCCCCTTTACCCAATATCAGAAAAAAATCCTCACAAACTGCAAAGGAAAAAAAAGAATAAACTGCTATTCCCTTCAGCAGACAAAGCTGCAGAAAATCAAAGAAATTATTTTCTAAATTCAATTCCCTCCCTGCCTGCCTAACTTAAATCTAAAGCCTCCAGCCTCCCTCCAATCAGCCAGCAGCAGCCAGCCACACAGCCCTCCACCCTCCACATCCAAGACCCGACTGCGACTTCTGGAAGGTGCCTCGGCTTTTTATGCCCTCTGGCACATCCAGAAGTGTCAGTCAAAACCTGGCCATGCCATCGGTGGAATGGTTCAAAAAATTTGCATGGTCCCATCCCATGCCCAGCCCAAATGGGCAGGTCTAAAAAAATAAAAAATAAAATAAAATAAAATAAAATCAATGTGACGTTTTATTGCTATAAAAAACCCACTGCTGCTACTATTAAAAATCAGGCATTTAAAATAAATAAATTTCACATGTTTCTGTGGTGATTTGGTGTATTTTTTTTACCACGATTTCTAAAGAAAAATTGTGGTCGCCATTTTGGATCCCCCCCCCACCTCATGGCATGTGAGACAGACGACGAGGATGACCCCTCCCCCAGCCTGGTGCAAGCAGCCCAGGACAGAAAAGAGGGGGGAGGTCGGGGACCCCCACCAGAAACCACCCCTCTGGTAGGTGTCGTCCGGCAGGCATATTTTCACCTGCTTTTTTGGCCGGGAGTTGGTGGATTTTTTTGTTTTGTTTTTACTTTGTAAACCTTTTTTTCTGTGCTGCTTGGCATCGCGCGATCGCCGCGATGCCATTAATGACAACGAAAAACCTGACCCAATTTTTCTTTTTTTGGGTCGGGTTCGAGCTGGAGCGGTGTAATTATCATTACCGTTTCCGTTACGTAACGGAAACGATAACCGAAAACGGAAACGACAATTTCACCGCTCCGTGTCCATGTCTAATCTTCACTAAAGACTGAGAAAGACATATAGCTACCATTTCTATTTTTAAAAAATAAACCTTCAGGTTATGAGCATGGGATAATGTACTTTTCTATTCATGATTCAAAACACCAGAGGCGAGGGGAGGCAGAGTCAAAACCAGGACTCTGGTGCCATTGACTGACATCCCCTTCAACCTATCAAGCTGTAACACACTGTCCCCCCTTCCTCCTGTTCCTCCTCCAGACCCAAGCTGTTTGTGCCTTTTTCTTCACTGGTTCATGGCGACCCCTGTGAAATGGTCATTCGACCCCCACAGGGGTCCTGACCCCCAGGTTGGGAACCACTGGTCTAGTGCAACTGCAACTCACTATATTAACGTAACCCACAGTTAACGTAGGTCCATTTAAATCAATAGAACATATTGAGGAGTTGACTCTACAAATCTCTATTGGTTCAACAGAGAACATAATAAATCCTGTTACTATGAGGTAACAGGATTTTGGCAAGTGCAAATGAGCATTATGACTCATCTGGCCATATTTAACTGGCATAGGCCCCCATGTTGAAAAGGCCTGATACCAACATTTTGTTGAAGGCTGCTATGTAAGACAAAATTATTCCTACCACCCACCAGCCACCAGCCACCAGCCTGATATGAACTGAGAAAGAGAAGCAACACATCTTTGCAGAATCTAGAATGTGTTTGTTATTTCAAAGTAAATCACAGGGCATACAAAGATGTTATTCCTTACATATCAAATGTCAACAAAGTGTACATTTTTATGTTTCTTGAACAAGACAAGGAAAGCAGTATCTATCAAAAATTTATTCTCCACCTGACATAGGCTGACAATGCCTGTGGAGAGAAGAGTATAAAGTGATCTAATAGTGACATTCTTCAGGTTTTGGTGAGTTTCCTAACAAACTAAACTTGTCTCAGATGGCTACATCACTCAGTTGGTTATCACTTTAAAGTCAACAAAATAGATATAAACCCCTACAGTGTCACAATAATAAGTCCTCAATCTCAACAGCAAACCTACAAGACAGAAAGTGGAAGAAGAAAAAAGGTAGTCAGAGAAAACTTTTTTCCAGAGGCAAACAAATGATGAGTGAACTGTAAGACCTACATGTCATGGTGAGAGCCACACAACAGGTCAAGAAACAATGGGACACAGTAGCTGAAATTCTGTTGTATAATTATGCCAATAGCATAACTTCTGGAAGCAAACTGCTATCACTTAAGAAAGCTTTAGAGGCATTATCTGTTGCATACCAAGTTGCATTATTCATTATGCAACTTATACTACCTACTGAGATTTCTTAACTTACAGCATCATGCATCTGAAAGCTATGCTGTTTGTGTAACTGTGCAACAGGATTTCAGCCAATAATACTGAAGTTTTCAGTCAAGGAATTGAATGATTATAGACCAGTTGCTTTAACTTCTGTGGTCATGAAAACTTTTGAGAGACTGGTGTTGGCTCACCTGAAATCTATCACGGATTTGTCATTAGATCCATTGCAATTTGCTTATTGTGCAAATAGATCAATAGATGATGCTATTAATATGTCCTTACATTATATATTGCAACATCTTGAATCTCCAAAATCTTATGCGAGGGTTCTTTTTGTTGATTTTAGTTCTGCATTTAACACTATTATTCCGGGTATCCTTATGACTAAATTAAAACAGCTGGCTGTACCTGCTCACATTTGTAAATGGATTGTAAGCTTCCTAACAGACAGAAAGCAGCAGGTGAAGTTAGGTAAAATTATATCAGATATTAGCAAGGTTAGCATAGGAGCCCCTCAGGGCTGTGTGCTTTCTCCATTTCTGTTTTCCTTATATACTAATGATTGTACCTCAAAGGATTCCTCTGTTAAAATAGTGAAGTTTGCAGATGACACTACAGTGATTGGCCTCATTCGAGACAATGATGAATCTACCTATAGGCAAGAGATTGAACAACTAGTTTTATGGTGTACTCAAAATAATCTTGAATTAAATACATGCAAAACTGTTGAAATAGTGGTGGATTTTAGGAGGACTTGTTCTATACAGCCACCTCTTATGATATCAAATAACTTAGTGTCAATAGTGGAGTCCTTTAAATTTTTAGGTACTATTATATCTCAAGATTTAAAATGGTCATCTAATATTGAAAGTATTATTAAGAAAGCACAACAAAGAATGTTTTTTCTGCGTCAACTTAGGAAGTTCAGACTGCCAAAAGAACTGTTGATTCAATTCTATAGAGGTGTTATTGAATCTATTATCTGTTCCTCTGTAACTGTCTGGTTTAGTTCTGCAACTGAGCATGACAGATATAGACTTCAAAGGATAATTGGAACTGCAATTAATTAATTATTGCTACTAATTTGCCATCTATTGAGGAATTGTATACTACACAAGCTAAAAAGAGGGCGATGAAAATATATACAAATTCCACACATCCTGGACATAATCTGTTTCAATTGTTACCCTCAGGGCGACGTTTTAGGGCATTGCATACTAGGACAACTAGATATAAAGATAGTTTCTTTCCAAGTACTATCAAACTGTTGAATAATTAATTTTTACTTTTCGTCTTCCTTTTTAAATAATAGGTTATATTGCAGTGTTGTACTGTGTTTTTATTGTTGACTATATGATTCTTATATTTCCTCTTATATAGAGAGAGCATATTTTACCAAAACAAATTCTGGGTGTGTCCAACCACACTTGGGCAATAAAAAGTATTCTATTCTATTCTAATTGGGTGTCATTTCTGGGTTATAGGCAAGATAAATATTTGAGGAAAAGCTGGCACTCCAAAATCTTCTAGCACCATACATTTTCTCAAAGCAAAGGGGAGTGACTTGGCACACTGTTGGAGAATGACTGACGGAGAGATCACACAAACACATACTTCTTAGCATTCAGGTGGATGATTTTGTCACACTCATTTGGTTCTCTCTTGAAACAGATGGAGAAGCACTCTGTAAATTGCTTGTCAGTCATGATTAGTGCCAACACTAACCATTCAATTAGCAAACTAACAACATTAGCCTCCCAAGGAGATGCTCTAATAAACTATTTAAGCAACTCCCCAGGTTCCTCTGTAAACAAGAGGAAATTATTCAAAGATCCATTGAGTGCTTTACAGACATTATTTTTTTTTTACTTCAGGGTTTACAAATCCAGGGATATGTTTATGTGTAGAGCATCATTGCCTAGGGAACTGTGGGAACTGTGGTCCGAAAACACTAATTGTCACACTCCCAATCTTAAAAGGTTAGATACATCTAAGTGTGTAAGTTATTCCCATAATTTAAAAAAGAACAACATTCTCCAGAGTCCCCCCCCCCTCTCTGTTCCTATTCAATACCAATTTGCTGCTTGGTCTTTGCAATACAATGCAATTAATCCAGTTACTCATTTTTAGCTTCCATCCTGATTTGAGCCTTTTTCTTCCTAGGGCTCAGAAAAATACCTGCATCATAATTTCAAAAATCCCCAGCCAGCCATTGCAGTCTGACATTGGCCATACAAAGCAATAATATTTCTGATTAGATGAACCTGATGCCTGACCCATCCTAAGAATCCTATAGAATTTTAGAAAAAAACCCAGGGGGGGGGGAATCAGAAGTCTGTGCAATTTCACAGCTGTTGACCAAAAAAAGGTTAGTTCCAATATGAAATCAATCGTTGGCAATCATACAAAACCTGATCATCAAAATATAAACCTTTTCACTGTTTCAAGGTTTCCAGGCAACATCAGTTTGTCTGCTTCTGCAAGCCTTATTTTTCTTTACAATTATGGTGGGAATGCTGGAAGGCAGCAGGAAAAGAGGAAGGCCAAATACAAGATGTATTGACTCACTAAAGGAAGCCAAGGTCTTGAGTTTACAAGAGCAGGGTTACTGAAGACAGGACATATTGGAGCTCTCTCATTCACAGGGTCACCATACTTTTTAGGAAATGTGATGATATGTGGCCGATCCTGCTAGAAAGCCAGGCTCATGATGAAATCTAGCCTGCTGATGTTGCTCTCAGCTTTAGGGGGTTTTCTTTAATGTTTTGTTATGTCTATGTATTCAAAAATAGGTATTTCAGCCATGTATTGGCACCAAAATGACAGGGTAGCTTCTTTGGGTACTTCCCTGTAAGCCCCCCAAATCTGGAGAGGTATGGAGTTCAGGGGGCTGTTATTAATCTCTAAAGGAGGTCCCCCTAGGAGAAAATAATTTCTAATTTAGCTGGTTAGCTGCTAATTGCTCGCCCATTGTGTGTGGGGAGGCTTTATTGGTTTCCGACTTAATTAGAGATGATTTTTCCCCTAGGGGCACCACATTTGGAGTTTAATAACACAGCCCCCTGAACCCCAACCCTCTCCAAATTTCAGGGGTTTACACGGAAGTGTTATGAATCTCCAAAGGGGTGCCCCTAGAAAAAAATCTTTCTAATTGGAATTGGAAGCCAAGCCGTGGTGGCGCTAAATGCTCATCCATGGCTTGGCATCTGATTCCAATTTGAAAATTCGCTTCCAATTCCAATTTGAAAGATTTTGTTTCCTGGGACACCCCCCTTTGGAGTTTATTCACTCATCCCCTGACATACACACCCAAACATTTCCAATTTTCAGGGGCTTACACGGAAATTCTTGAGGAACGCTTTCCTGCCATTTTGGTCCTTTAGGACTCAGGAGAACATAATGTTTGATTTCATTTTGTTTCATTTCATAACAAAACTAATTTAAAATTTGTTACAAAAGAAACAAAACGAAACCACTACAGAAATGAAACAAAATGAAATGCTATTTTTCCGTTTTATGCCCATCTCTAGTCATCATTCTAGGATTCTAGGCTCATATTCGAGTCTAGCCTCTTGTTAATGTGAACTTCACTGACACTCAAACCTTTTCACCTTGTTAAGGTGTGCATCCCTTTTTGCTGTTCACTGCAGCTTCCTTGTTTTTTCCCCTCTCTGCCCCTATAATAAATCTGTTTGAAATTTATTATTCTGATGTTTCCAATGACATTTTTATGTCTGTACATTCACATTTTCATTAATTTATACTTCTTTTAAACTCATGCTTTCCTAATATTGGCGTGTTTACTGCCCAGTGACCTAATATACACACTTTTACAGTCAGTTTCCTGTTATATAGTACTTTTATGGATTACTTCGCTTGTGTACACAGTTTTGTGCAAACTTTTTCCTAATATGAGCATTTTTCTATGAATTTATATCACCCTGTACACTGCAAATTTTAGCATGCTGTTAAGAAAAGATGAATTTTGTCTTTATCGTCTGGTATGTTCTACGTCTCTTGTTATGTCAGCATACCCATAGTTACTGTAAAGTTCTTTAATGTTGCAGGTAATCTGAGAACCCTACTGGTATGCTCTGTCTAATACATAATGATGATTGTTTAAAAATAGCACACTGTTCAGAGCACGTGTAGTCCCTGAAAACAATGGCTTAAACAAACATGCACACAACCAAGGAGATTTGGAAGAAATATGCCTAAAGCTAATTTCATCCACCCATGAAGATTTGGAAGAAATATGCCTAAACCTAATTTCCTCTGTCATTACCAGACATCAGCTAAGAAAAATATCTGCAGGTCTGATTCCTCTAAAGCCCTCCTTTGCTATTTGACTTTACATATGCTTTGCAATAAAGCTTGTACCTGGCTCTGCCCTGAACTGGTAATTATTTCATTGCCTTCCCACCCACAACTGATTTTACTGTCAAACAATTATTAGTTTTGGTGCAAAACAAGGTGCATGCTCTATTGCATAACCTTGCTTAACCTTAAGAAACTCAGAAACATTTCTCTGTCTTCTCTTGCAGTAAAAACAACAATAGTGAAGCACTTGGGCTCTTCCCATGTCACTCAGCACTGCCAATGTCCAGAAGCAGATCAAGCATATGATGGCTTTCATTGAACAGGAAGCCAATGAAAAGGCAGAAGAAAATGATGCTAAGGCTGAAGAATTCAACATTGAGAAAGGTGGCCTGGTTCAGATACAGAAGTTGAAGATCATGGAATACTATGAAAAGAAAGAGAAGCAAATTGAACAGTAGAAGAAAATTCAGATGTCCAACCTGATGAACCAGGCAACACTGAAGGTTCTCAAAACAAGGGGTGATCTGATTGCAGATTTGCTAAATGGAGCCAAGCAGAGATTGACTAAAGTAGTCAGGGATGCTGGCAGGTACCAAACATTGCGGGATGGTTTGGTTCTACAGGGATTTTATCAGTTACTTGAGCCAAAGTTGACATTTCATCATCGAAAACAATATCTTCCCTTGGTAAGAATGCTGTCCAGAAAAGCATCCCAATTTACAAAGCAACTACCAAAAAGGATGTAGATGTCCATATTGACCAGGACACATTTCTGACAGAGGACAGCTGGAGGTGTTGAAATCTGTAACATTTATAATAAAATTAAGGTCTGCAATATTCTGGAAAGCCGTCTGGATCTGATAGCCCTGCAGATGATGTCAGAGATCTGAACATCAATTTTTGGTGTCAACAGCAACAGGGAAATTCATGGGCTAGATTCCTTGAAATAATGGTGGAATCTATTCCACTGCCATAGTGAAGGGAGATGCCGCAGCTGCTCCATTAAAGCAAAACTCTCCCCCTCTCTAAATTGTACTCAGTACTGTATTGGGTTGTCCTGTGTATGTTCTTCAGTTAATGTATTATTGTCTTGCACACCTGCTGTGCTTAGCTTGACTGGAAGAGAATCTGTCACTACTCCTGTGTCCAGAGAGCAATAGTATATGAATCAAAAATTGAGGCATTCAGGTTCTTTAAAATAGACCAGGGAGACAGATTCCTTGGGGATCAGTGGTCAGTCTAAGAAGTCATTAAACATTTTTGGTCATTGAGAAGAGTTGGTTCTTTTTAAAAGGATGGTGTATGGTATCAGGGCTACAAAAAGACAAAAGGCTCCCCTTTTTTTACTTCAATGTATCATCCAGTCACTGTTAGAGATGAGAGACTCTTCTTTGTAATCCCTTCCCACTGAACTCCAATAACTTCTGGAGTTAATAATTATATGGGCAGGAGCAATAACATATACAGTACCCTATTTCAGGCTGATATGGTGAAATTGCAGGAATTGCACAACACTGTCCAACTTACAGGACATGAGTGGTGTTGCATGGAAGAACCCAAGTATAGCAGCCCCTATGCTGCTGAGTTAATGAAACAACCAAGATAATTCCAATCGAGAACATGTTCATCAATGATGTTAAGGTGTTGAAAATAATTGAAATCTTCAAAAAGGTCTACTGAGTCAATGGAACATATGGAATTGATGGCTCACCAAATGCTCATGGATTCAATGGCCTTATTCTAGTTGAAACCTGCTAAACTAAGAAACAAGGTTTCAGCCAACATATACAATTTATTTAAATACCTGTTACATGTAAATTTCATCAATCCCCCAATGAGCTCAAAAAGTCTACCAACTGAATGCTTCTTCATTATGCCCCCCCAAAATCAATCAGCCTAGGACCACTCTATGACTTCCATGGCTCAGTGGAGTTTTAAATCTGAACTCTTCATGTCTCATCCTCATCACTCTAATTCCACTGGTAAAATTATCTTGAATAGCTTGTCAAATGTCTACTGGAGGAAAATTGAACCAACTTAATAAATCACCGTAGACACTAGCTGCATGCGGACCCATGCCACTCATAGGCAGCCGAGACTGCCCAGGGTGATTTCCTAACTTGGGGCAATTTGACTCCAAAGGTTCTACCCTTTGTGTTACACCAGTGTAACTACTTTAGGTAAGAGGATTTGGGCCACTGTTTTCCTGTCTAGTACCTTCTGCCCTTGTATAAAAGGACTGAACATGCAGGATGGACTCACCAGATTTTGAATGCAGTTTCTTACTAAGATTGCAAAATGCCTCTTTTGATTGAACAACAAATATGTACACAGGTCTTTCAGAAGCTTTTCAGAAAAGCATTTCTTGATTCTAAAATACTAAAGTAAACAGTGTGCTGCTGGTGGTGGTGGTGGTTTAGGTAGAGGACAACCGATTCCAAAAAAAGGGGGGGCTTAGAATGCTTAGAAACGAGAAATGCATTAGCATCTTTATTACAAATGTAATTGATTTTCTTTTATTTGTGATTGGGGAAAGGGCCATCCGTTTAAACGCAGCACTGTAAAATTTGCAATTCAAATTTCATTTCCTGCCGGAATGTAGAAGAAACAGTTTACATAAATAGTATCCATTAATCACTAAAAAGAAAGGTTAGGTGTAAATTAGGCTGCTATTATTCCCCCCTCCCCCTATGATTATTGATGGCCTTGCCATGAAATTTGTTTCTTAAGGATCAGAAATTGGGCTGTTTTTCTTGAAAGCAACAGCCCTTTTTGACAAGGAGGGGGGTAAGCGGCAAGAATTTCAAGCTGTCAAAGTGTGGTCTTTTATTGCCTTGACCCTAGGAGGCAAACTCAGTACTCAGCAGTTCATTCTTTTACACACAACTTTGAAGGCAACGTCTCTGGCTTGCAGGGAACTTTATATATCCCAAACTGCATCCTAAACACCAATGGACAACCCCAGCTGCTTCCCATGGTGAAATGCCTTTGAACCCTCTTGTAGTGAGCTTTCTTCACCAAAGTAAACTTTCATCCCTCTGTTCAAGTCAGTGCAGATGCAGCCTATTTTACCCCCTACAAGATGCTCTTTAAGAGGGTTGTTAGTTCTCCTCCTAAGGGAGGGGAATTAAAATATGTATTTTCATTTCTTTATGTTCTTGGGTAATCTAAAGAGACAGCACCTAGTGGTAAACAGACAGTGTTGAGGAAAACATATGGAAGCCAGTGAGGGGGGCAGACCACCCTCTTGTTGAGGCGGCTAGCACGTTTTGTTTCCAATCACTGAAATTTACTTTGCCCCACAAAAGTGGCTTCACAGTACTTTGCCCCACATAAGTGCTTACTTATAGGGGCAAAGGTAACAATGATGTATCCCTGAGGCATGCGCCATACTGTGGCAAGCCCCAAAATGTATGAATCAATCCTATCTGCCAACACTCATCATAAATTCTGTCTCTCAGGGACCAAACTATATGAAAGTCCTGTTTCACAGTCAGAAAGTTACAAAATGTCATCCCTCCCATGCATTCATGAAGGCTCTCCCTAGCCCAACATTATGATCAGGATGATTTTTAAGGGTTTTGTCCTTTTTCTCTCTGCCTCCCAGCTCTTCAAAGCCCAGCCCAATGAAGAGCTATGAGAGATTCAAAAGACAACCTGTTTCTGATATTTTGTTAGTCTGGTCAAGGCACACATACACACACCACTTGATAGTCTACGCACTGTAGTTAGGTGCAGAATCAGAACTTGGGTTTAAATTCCCTATTTGTCACATGGGAAACTCTTGAGCAGGGGTAGTAAGGTGGCCATGGCCACTTATATGTCACCAAAAAGGAGGGCATGCACCACCCAAAAGGAGGACATCTCTCTGAGGACTATCCTTCCTAAAAGAAAACATATGGCCACCCTTGCTAATGAGCACTTTAGATGTGGAGTTGGGTACAGGACCAGGAACAGAACCAAGATGCCCTCTGGCACCTTGTCCAGTAGAAGTATTTAGCTATGGCAGGTAACCCAAACCTTATACGAACACTGATAGGATTTAAGCCATTATCTGCACCCTGAATATGAAGAAATGTGCATATTTTGTTAAATTCTTCGCCAAAATGTAATGGAAAGAAAGGCATATAACAGTGGTGGCGAATCTTTGGCACTACAGATGTTTTGGGCCACAACTCTGTCAGTCCTTTGTCATTGGCAATTCCCAGGCTTGGAATTCTGGGAGCTGTAGTCCAAAACATCTGGAGTGCCAAAGGTTAGTCACCACTGGCTTATAATATTATTATATATTATATATCATATATTATACATCAGACCAGGGATGAGCAACCTCATCAGGTTTGGTAGAGACAGAAATACCGGTACATCAGTGTGCATGTGAGGTACATTCGGTCCGAATGAACATTCAAATAGCCATCTTATTTGAGTAAAAGTTTAGGAACAAGCAGCAGGCAAGATATAGCTTTGCCGAATTTGTAAATCTTATGCAAGCTTTGATGGCCACCTGGCAAACAACCAGCCATTCATGTCTACCACCTCCAGACTCAGCTTCATAAATTTACACTGGCTTGGAGAGCCACACAGCAAGGCAGCTGGGCTTCTCCATTTTGGCAAACCAGAATATTCATTGGGCACAGTCAATAATTAATTTGCCACCTTCATGGAAACATATGGATTAGATTAAATTTCTCATCATACTTATTCAAAAAGGAGTACCACACATTTGGCTCCATTCACTTCAGAACAGAAGCAGTAATGGTAATTCAACTGAATGTGTCTCAATTGTGCACCTAATTCCATAGTGCACATTCAGGGGGAAAATGCTGTAGCAGATGGTAAATTAAAGATAAGTGGTTTGTTTTTCTTCACATTTGATATCTCTGGAGTTGTGGAAGAGGTGTTTTCAAATATACAGTATTGTTATGTTTTTTCCAGGCTTGGATGTTAGAGGAAAATCCTAATTTATCTGGCAGGACTCAGGCAGAAGATGTTGAGGGACTGATATGGCAACCACCACCATCTGTTCCTTTGCTGTCCACTGGCCTTTTTCCCCTGCCTTGGGTGACAGAGCTGAGCATGCCACAAAACCAGCCCTGCTACACCCTGGAACTCTTCTCAGATGTGGTATAGGATCCTTTGTCATTGCTCAAGCTGTAGTATATTTCAAAGGCCAGCTCATATGGTTGCCACATCTCCTGTTGTGGAGAGTGCCCTGTCTTTCACCTCCGGCCATCTCTGTCCCCACATGCACTATCCGTATAGCAGTGCCTGCCTCACCAGGTTGTTAGCCTAGTAAACCAAACTCTGGAGATGTTCCTACATCCACACTTTCAAACATGAGCAATTTCATCCTTCATTCCTTAGGCCAGTGTTTTTTTTTTTTCTGAGATTCATAGCATGCTTAGCGACAAGTGTAAATCAAAAGTTTTATGATTATTAAATATGAACAGTAACTATTAATAAATTTAATACGGGCATAAAACTGGTAAGAATCAAATGACACTGCAGTTAAGCACTCACTACAGGAACAACATATGTAGTTCCTAATTGTAGTGTTGGCTACTGCAGATCTTCAGATAACTGGTGCATGCAAACCAAGGGAATCTGACATCATATGTATATGCACTTTTCCATGCAACAACGTGGGGATTAGGGATGCCAGACACCATGTATTGTATTTTTTGCTCTATAAGATGCACCTGACCACAAGACACACCTATTTTTTAGAGGAGGAAAACAAGAAAAATGTTTAGCCTAAGGTTTAGTGGCCAGGGAATCCTGGCTGCAATAGGGGAGATTTGCAAACAAGGTGATTGGAACTGTGGAATGCAAGCTGCAAAAGGGGAAGCTTGCAAACAAGGTGATTGGAATTCAAATGCAAGCTGCAAAAGGGAAGGGTTGCAAATCAGGTGATTGGAACTGTAGAATCCAAGCTGCAAAAGGGAAGCTTGTAAATGAGGTGACTGGGACTGGGGAATCCAGGCTTCAGAAGGGGACAGCAGAGGCTCCATGGAGGAGACCTCTTTGTAAACGAGGTGATTTTTTGACTTAGAAAGTTTGGCTGCAGAAAGGGAGGGGTGGGGAGAGGTGTTTGGAACTGGGGAATCCAGGCTGCAGCAGGAGGTGGGAGAGGCTCCGTGCAGGTAGCTTCTCTCTAAAGGAAAAATATGTGCTATATAGGTAGTGCGGACTACTACATTCACTCTATAAGATTCACAGATATTTTCCCTTACTTTGGGGGGGGTAAGAAAAGTGCATCTTATAGAGTGAATAATATGGTAATTTGAATCCATGTATAACTCTTATTCCCCAAAAATGTAACTACAAAGCATAAACAGTTGATTAACACACATACAAACACATATAAACCTCCCTGATCCATGTCAGCCTACCATCATGCCCTGGAACCCTCCCTGGCTGCCAACTGGAGCCACCATGCCAGGAGAAAAGGATGGCTGGGATGCCACCTTTAGACCCGGGAATACCACACAACCACCAAAAGGGGCCACAGTAGGTCTGAGATCTATCTTTCTCTGGCCACTACCAGGAGACAAATAGCAGCACATTTACTAAATATTTATTTAATAAATAATAATTGATTGAAACATTGATTGGTTGGCATATTGATTGGTTAATGTATTGACTGAAAAAAATCCATGCATAGCAACACTGTGCTACTGAGACTCATGCCATTCAAGGGAGAAGTGTAACTCCTGCCTTTCTACAGTCCATGAAGGGAACAGGTCTCATACTCAGGTAGGAGATCAATACAACAGATGCTTATGTGAAGTTCCGAACTGAGTCAAATGGATGACATATTTTTTACAAGGGGAACAATAAAACCAAGTCGGCAGGTGACACTTCACTGTCTGATTACGTCTCATTCACTGAGCATAATACTTGAAGTTTCCTAGATTACTGGGAGCATATCTGATATATATTAAAATACCACTCTCTGTTATACAAACCTCTTTCCTGGGGCAAACAATTTAAAGAGAATCTGGAGCTGTACCTGAAATAGGGGGGAAAGGATAAGTAAAAGATATGCAGTGTTTCTGAAATTTTCCAGTTGTTTTATTTACACAGTGACAGTTAAATGACCATAAGAATTGTGTTCCAACACATAATGTAACTCCAGATCTTTAAATCCAATGCACAGCAAAAGCCATACAGAGAGACAATCATTACTACTTTTGCTATGCTGGTTCCAAGGTAATAGAAGCCAATTTTGAAATCATGGCATGGGGAAGGGGAGGTTGATACGTTCCCTCAGACTAGACATTGTCACAGTAGGGGAGAAAGCATTTAGGTTGCACAGGACTAAATTTAGCAGCATTCGGCAGCAATGCTATGTGCCTCTTAAAACTCCTCCCTCCCCCCGCCCTGGCCACACTAACTTGGGGTGCTTTTACGAGGCAAAGGGCTCCCAGATCCGGAGCTTTAAAAAGTTTTCCCACCAGCTCCGGACTTTTAAAAAAACTAAGTACGACCATGCTGACCTAAGCACGTCTGAGCGCACTTTTCAAGTACCTGGCCTCCAAGAGGTAAAAAATCTTCCGATGCGCATTGTAAAGCTGTGAATGCTGGGCTCCCTCACCTTCTGTTTGTTTTTTGTCCCTGCCAACCCTTTAAGAGACAGGAATCACGACGACGGGGCTGCTGGACGATGGGGCTGCTGGGGCTGCTTCGACCAGCAGACGGAAGTGAGCCTGCAATTTTTTCTCCCTTTTTTTCTCCCTCCCCTCACACAGACAGGAACAATGGAGTGCGGAGGGGTGGGAACACAGGAAGAGCGATAAAGCCCCACGATCTCTGGTCCAAATTTAAGTTGACACCGGATTTTAGAGGTCATGTAAAAGTGCCCTTAAAGGTTGATCTTCTGTCTTGAAGGAGGCAAGAGCTATAGAAATTTGAGTTCTGCATCCTAATCTTTACTTGGTGGCTCTAGGCCCAGTTTACAGTGCCCACCTTTAACTTTTAAAATTGGATATACAGTATATAACCACTGAGTTCTTTCGACTCTGTTATAGACATGGGCACGGAGCGGCGAAATTCTCGTTTCCGTTACCGTTTGTCGTTTCCGTTAGCTAACGGAAACGGTAATGAGAATTACTCCGCTCCAGCTCGAACCCGACCCAAAAAAAGAAAAATTGGGTCTGGTTCTTCGTTGTCATTCATGGCATCGCAGTGATTGCGCGATGCCATTGCCAACAGAAAAAAAAATTAAAAGTTTAACCCCCCCCCCCGATTCCTGGCCAAAAAAGCAGGCAAAAAAAAATGCCTGCCTGAGGACACCTACCAGAGGGGTGGTTTCGGGGGGGGTCCCTGGCCTCCCCCCCTCTCCTGTCCTGGGCTGCTTGCACCAGGCTGGGGGGGGCTCATCCTCGTCTTATCCCATGCGGTGGGGGAGATCCAAAATGGTGACCACAATATTTATTTTTAAATTGTGGTCAAAAAACCCACTAAAGCACAACAGAAACATGTGAAAATTAGATATTTTAACTGCCTGATTTTTTATAGTAGCAGCAGTGGGTTTTTCTTGCAATAAAACGTCTCCATTGATTTTATTTTTTTTATTTTTATTTTTATTTTTATTTTTTTACACCTGAGCATGCGCAATGATGGGCTGGCCATGGGATGGGACCATGCAATTTTTTTTACCCATTCCACCAATTGCATGGCCAGGTTTTGACTGAGACTTCTGGATGTGCCAGAGGGCATAAAAAGCCCACTAACCCTAACCCTAACCCTAACCCTAAACCTAACCATAACCCATACGCCAGTACACTGTCCTTCTTAGTGGGTCAGAGGCACCCAGAGGTGCAGCCCACTAACCCACCCTTTGCAGCTGGGTGTGACTGCAGGTTGAGTGGTATGGCCATGGTTATGTCTCAGGGTGGTCAAACATGCCAGCTGTACTGTTGGAGTCACAACCTTTGTGTTGTGGAGCACACCCTGCAGTATTGGTGGGGTCAGAGCAGCCTGAAGTTGGATGGATTTGAAGATCTTGTGTACTTGGGTGCTAGTGAAGTGCATGTGTACATCTTGCCAGTCCACCTGGGTGGCAATGAGCTGACACAGGCACTGGGAAGTGCTTTGATCCTTGTAGTCATTGCTCACTCAGGGAAGTTTAGATCCCAGTTCCCTGGAACCGGTTGATAAGGTCAGCTTAGCGGTGAGAGCAAGGTTAGGACCTGTGGTCTAGCACATGAAGAGTTTTGTACAGCGGGTGTTGCCACACTGAGTGGAGGGTGTACACCCTGAGGTTGTGGGCTGCAACATAGGCTCAAGAGACCTAATGGGGGGGGGCTCACCGAAATTAGCATTTTGGTGGGGGGCAAGGAGCATACTTTGTAGCCCCTTGCCTGTGGCAAGGTAGTGAAAGATTTATGGTAGTAGGTGAGTTCATGGTAAGGGTCCAATAACAAAATAACAAAAGTTCAGGTTAAAGGTTCAAGTTAGCATTAGGTGAGCTGTAATAAGATATCTGGTGATTATAAAATTAGTTGTTGGCTGCCCCATGGGGAATTAGTCCCTGTCAACGAAAATTGGCTGTGTAAGTACATCTGGTGATAAAGTATGAACTCACCATTAATTGCCATGGATTGATGATTAATTGGGTTATCACCACTTCACTTGCACTACAGGTGCCCCCCCCCACTTTAGTTAATAATTTAAAAGGTTTAATAAAGTTGGGGCCCAATTTAAACTCCAACAATTTCTGCTGTCTTTTTATTGTGGGGCTGGGGTTGCAATGTGGCCTGCCAGTTACTCTACCTAAAGCAATTCCATCAAATCTATATTAGGACAGGCTCAAAAATATTCCTGGGGATATTTTTCATACAGGCAACTCAGATCAGGCACACCAAATGTGTGTCTGATTAAAAACAATCTTGTTTAGCCTGAAAGATCTGGAACTTCTGGTATAAGCTGTTACAACCCTTCTTCTGTTGGTTCTTGAAGTTTCTTAATAAGAAATGGGATTTCTGGGAAACCACAAGAGATTAAGATAGAAATTAAAGGAGATGCTTTTCATTAGTCTTGCATGATTTCATTCGGTTGTTTCATTTTGTATTATTTTTGTATTGCAGATGTGCCAGGCTTTGAATTATTAGTGGTCCCAGTTGGAGTGGATCCATTGAAACAGCTGCCAAATGATAAGTCAACACATGTGTAAATCCCAGTGAATCAATGGGTCTACTCTACCTGAGAGTAGCTACACTGACTATTAAAAATAAAAAAACCTAAGTAGTATGACGCTTCTTCAGCATTATGGCTTACTAGTAAATAATACACTATAAATTAGAAGAAGTCCTTGAAAGAGCTTGGGAGAGTAGATAATTGCTGACATTTTATTGATATGGTATCTGCAGAGGGGATTGGGGAAGAGGACTCTTGATTAATTATTCATCAAATTGCAAACCTAAAACCTGCCTCAGACTGACTGACATTTCCACCATCTGCCACAAACTTCATTTAAATATAAACGGATGCTAAAACCCTTCCACAATTTATAAAGTTAGCTGTTTAAAGAATGCCCTGGGCTCTCCCATTAATGACAATCCAATTATTTCTGGTGAATCAGCAATTCATCAAGCAGAAATGTTTTATTCTCAAATTTTCAATGTTTTCTGCTCAACAACAATTTTTCACTCCTCTTCTCCTGCCCCTGTAACAAAATAGTATAAAAGACTCTACCTACAGACACCAAAAATAACCAACATGTCATTGAAGGGTCACTTAAAGGGTCAATGTAGATTATGTTTAGCATTGTTTTAGAAGAATGGTAAAAAGTAATTAAAGACTTCTCTTTATCGCAACAAAATGATTTTTCTAACATCTTCCTTCATACCTGTATTCATTCTTTCCTTGTTTCCCTCCTTTTGTCTTCATTTACTTAGTATTTAACTTTCTCTCTCTCTCTCTACCATACTTGAACCTTGTCTTTCTGAAACTAGGCAGTGAGTGCTCTTGGCAACTTGCAATCATCACGAACAAGTGAAAACAAA
Source organism: Phrynocephalus versicolor (assembly GCA_023846285.1). NCBI lineage: Eukaryota > Metazoa > Chordata > Lepidosauria > Squamata > Agamidae > Phrynocephalus > Phrynocephalus versicolor. The sequence continues at coordinate 6,066,213 of JAHTLZ010000129.1, read as the reverse complement.
TTCAGTCATAGAATTAGAAGTGCAAGACAGTTATACTTCTCATACTGTACCACAGAACAAATCAATATTCTATAAGACATTTCTTAAAATGGGGCAGTCTAAACATAACAATATAACCTTAAAACTAGGCTTCATATCAACATCAGATTTGTCACAGTTGTAGCAGTTTGTTTGCTCCTGCTCTCTGCCAAATTCTGAAGAGTTTGGACAAAAGAGTTTTCAAGTTACATTTTTTTAAAAAAATAAACTATTTTACACTTTTCTTTAGAAATAAGTAACCCCTAGCTACCCCAGATTTAAAAAAGCATATACAAAATGGAAAGATGGATCTTGTTTATCTTCAAAGACAGTCATCACCTTCGTACGAGTTTCTTGATTTGGAAAAATCCAGGCTGTAGGGGCTGAAATATTGGTCTTCCAAAAAGGCCTTACAAATTAAAGGCAGACTTATTATCCTAGTAAGCACACATGGTACAGGCTTGCCAGGAAGAGTGTCTTTGGGTCTACATTGGAGCTAATTTGCTGTACATCTGAGACAATCTGAGCACTTGAACTTCTCAGTCATGAACCAATTTACTTCCATTTAGCATGGTTTATTTTATGATTTCTCTACTTTTAAAGGGTTTAAATCCCAATTTCCTATGAGTCAACAGGGCCCAGGTCTTGGCCTGATGTAGCTTGGGATGATTAGACATAAAGTGGTTATCAGAACAGAAAGACAGAGAGACCACAGCATTTCAAATACTATGCTTTAAATTTCACCAATGAATATGTCAGCATGAACAGTTTTGAGAGTCTGAACGGGCAGATATACATGAGTATTCATAGACCATATGAACAAAAATCCAAGAAGATGTATGTAGCTAACCTATCTTGAACACCTTTTTTGGTATGTCCATATATGGATAAAAAACAACAGAGGAAAGTACTTTTGGAAATGGAATCCTTCTTTGTTGGGTGGATAGTATCCCTTATTTTACATTGATTAGATCTACTCCCACATATTCTAAGAGGGATGCAATGTGACATGTAATCATATACCCAAAATGCTTGTAGCACTTTAAAGAAGCTTTGACTGATGAGCACCATTTTTGAATTTGTAGTCCCATTCCAACTTGTCTATGATTCCGTTTTGCACAGCAAATCACATGTCTCAGTGGTTTCCAATCCTGGGTTGCCAGATGTTCTTAGACTAAAACTCCCACATGCCTTCACCACTAGCTGTGCTGATTTCTGGAAGCTGTAGACCTATAACAATGCAATTCTTGTTTGCATCAACAGAACCATAGTGTCTAGATCAAGGGAAGTGATAGTACCACTCTATTCTGCTCTGGTCAGACCCCACCTGGAGTACTGTGTCCAGTTCTGTGCACCTCAATTTAAAAAGGATGTTGACAACCTCGAGCGGGTGCAGAGGAGGGCGACCAGGATGGTTGAGGGTCTGGAGGAAATGTCTTATGAGGAACGGCTTAGGGAACTGGGAATGTTTAGCCTTTCAAAAAGAAGGCTGAGGGCGGATATGATAGCTATGTTTAAACATTTGAAAGGATGTCATATTGAAGAGGGAGCAGGTTTGATTTCCATGGCTTCAGAGACTAGGACTCAGGGCAATGGTTTCAAACTACAGGAAAAGAGATTCCATTTGAACATTAGGAAGAACTTCATGACAGTTAGAGCTGTTCGGCCGTGGAATATGTTGCCACAAAGGGTGGTGGAGTCTCCTTCTTTGTTGGTTTTTAAGCAGAGGCTGGATGGCCATCTGTCGGAAATATTGTGATGGGGTTCCTGCATGGCAGGGGGTTGGACTGGATCCTTGAGGTCTCTTCCAACTCTATGATTCTATGATTCTATGAACATCTGGGAGGCCAAGGTTGGGAACCACTGCACTTGTATAATTGATATTCTCACTTTTTTTTACTCTCTGAATAATTCTGTGTAATAGATGAGACAAAGAAACTGGGTCCTGTCCAAAGCTGCCCACTCAGTGCCTTCACTGAATGCCCTTCTTCATACTTCAGCTCCAATTCTCACTGAGACACACTGTCTCAGCACAGCAAGCTGTCTTGTTTTTACTCTGCATGCAAGAGTGTAAACTATTTATCAACACATGTCAATTTAGAATGTGATGGAAGATTTTAAGCAACAAGATGGGGAACCTAATGGAAAGATCACATAACATGACCCAGTCATCTTTCTTGAAATCTATTTGCACTGAATTATTAGCTTGGAGGAATGAAATATTTCTGAGAGATGATTTAATTTCACCAGGAGTTATTGGTTTGTGCTTGAAATAGGATATCGGGTTCTTTGGCACATGATTAATTGGGATGTGATGAATAGCGTCGGATAAGGAAGTAATACTTGGCATATATTAATAATGTTACAACATACTCATTTGTCCTACCATAAAAGGAATAGTGGCATCTGAATAACAGAAAAAATATCGGTCTATAAGGCAGAAAAACATTGCAACAAATACTGTCTAATCCAAAGTTGGACAAAGACAGGATTGTTCCCCAATCTCTATTTGTAGAACAAAACATTACACAGGGAGAATGGCGGTAAGTAGTATTGCATTGGCATTATGCCTATTCCAGTAGTATACTATTTATGCCAGGGGTGAGGAAGCTTTGGCACTCCAGATGTTTTGGGTCACAACTCCCACAGTCCTTTACCATTGGCAATATAGGCTCAAAATTCTGGGAGCTGCAGTCTAAAAAATCTGGAGGTCCAAAGGTTCCACAACCCTGATTTATGCAAAAGCACAGAATTTGCTTTTGTTTATTTATCCATGACTTTAATACTGCAATTTCAGTTTATTTATTCATCACTTTTATACTGCAATTGTTCTTAGCCAATGAAGGGTTTATGATGGTGCCTGATATGATAATATTAAAAGATTAGATGATACTGATATCCAGACTACTGCATCAGTCCTAGGTAGTTATCGCCCCAATAGCATAGTACAAAGACTTGTATTTCTCTTTCAGAAACATCATTCTGTACTTGTCTGCTATTTAGCTCACATGAACTGAGATGGCTTTGAAACAGCTGACCAGCCATTATGTGCACGTGATCAGGGAGGCTAGAACAGCTCGTGCCTCCCTGAGAATTGGCGAGGCCTTGAACCACCAGGCAGATCTATTCTGGGTGGTTTGAGACCTCTCCAATCCTGGTCAGCTGGGGCCTCCTCCTAGTGATTTCACTAGCAAGCAATTCACAGCCTTCTTTAGATCCAAAATTGAGGCCATCCATTCTGATTTGGACTCCAACTGCAGTAATCCCTCCCCAGCTATCCAGGGGACCTCACCCCCTCGGTCACCTTGCCTGGTCGAGTTTGGGCCTGTTTCACCAGCAGAGGCCTCCAGGGCTATGGCCTGCTGCCAGCCGGCGGCCTCCCATTTCGACCCTTGCCCAGCCTGGCTTATTAAATCTGCCGAAGGGAACATGCAGGAGTGGGTTTCTTCGACTGCCACCGCCTCCTTCGGGGAGGGAATTTTTCCCTCCCGACTGAAGGAGACGGTGGTGAAGCCCACCTTGAAGAAGCCCGGCCTGGCGTCGGACGATCTTGCCAGCTATCGTCCGATTGCCATCGTTCCCTTCCTGGGCAAGGTTGTTGAGAGGGTGGCTGCCGTCTGGCTTCAGACCTACCTGGAGGAAAATCATATCCTTGATCCATTCCAGTCCAGATTAGGCCATTTCGCGTGACCGAAACTGCCCTGGTCGCTCTGCAGGATGACCTCCTCAGGGAGGCTGACGGGGGTGTTCCTCCCTGTTGGTCCTCCTTGACCTGTCAGCTGCCTTTCATACCATTGACCATGGTAACCTGCTGGTCCGGCTTGCTGAGGCGGGAGTTGGGGGTTCAGCACTTTGCTGGCTCCACTCCTTCCTTGGTGGCCGGACCCAGCGGGTTCAGCTGGGGGAGGATTTGTCGGCTCCTTGGACACTGTGATGTGGGGTGCCCCAGGGGTCGGCAATCTCCCCTATGCTGTTCAATGTTTATATGAGGCCGCTGGCAGAGGTCATCAGGAGATTTATAGCTCGCTATCATCAGTATGCTGATGATACGCAGCTGTATTTCTCCTTTTCTTCTTCTGCAGTGGAGGCAGTTTGCTCCCTTGATCTGTGCCTGGAGGCGGTCTTGGAATGGACAAGGACAAACAGGCTCAAACTTAACCCGGAGAAGACCAAGGTTCTGTTCTTCAGGGCACGCTCGTCTAGGTACAATGGCACCCTCCCTTGCCTGAGGGGTGTTTCCCTCCAGCCTACGGATAGGGCCAGGAATCTGGGCATGGTCCTGGATTCAGCCCTCTCCCTGGAAGCCCAGGTGACGGCAGTCTCCAGGGCTGCTTTTTTCCAACTCTGCAGGATTGCCCAGATCCGTCCGTACATCAATGAGTCCTTCTTGAGAACAGTTGTGCAGGCCCTTGTGATTTCAAGGATTGACTATTGCAATACACTCTATGTGGGGTTGCCCTTGACCCTTGTCTGGAGACTCCAGCGGGTGCAAAATGCGGCGGCCAGACTGGTGGTGGGTGCCCGTATATATGATCATATCACCCCAGTTCTGGTGCGCCTGCATTGGTTGCCCATTGCTCTCCGGATAAGGTTCAAGGTCTTGGTATTGGTTTTCAAAACCCTCCACGGCTTGGGACCTGAATACCTGGTGGAGTTGATCTCCCAGAGATCAACTGAGGCCAGACCCACTCAATCGTCACAGGCGCACTCACTCAGGGTGGCCAGTCCAAGAGAGGCACAGAAATTGATAACCCATAGCCACGCCTTCTCTGTTGTCGGCCCCTCTCTTTGGAACCTACTTCCGAGTGAGCTGCGCCTTGTAGAGTCCCTGTCTGCCTTCAGAAAGGCATTAAAAACTTGCTTTTCAAGGAGGCATATGGTGACCTCATTTCTGTCTTTTTTTTTTTTTTTTTTTTTTTTGGTTCTGCTGCTCTCCGCCGAGGGTTTTCCCTCTTTGCCATTTTTTTCCTATTTTATCTCGCCACTGCTTTCCCACTGTTCCCATTTTTACTGTTGTTTTATCTGTGTTTTAACTGCTTTTATTGGAAACCGCCCTAAGTTCCTTTTTGGAAAAAGGTTGCGGTATAGAAATACATCAAATAAATAATTAAATAAATAAATAAATAAATAAACTAAATGTAGATTGAACTCTCTGCAACTGAAAGAGGTTCAAGGAAGTTACATAGGTCCTTTCAAAAGGATGAAACAACTGGGTCAAGATGGTATCAGGGAAAGGATGTTAAAATGGAATGTTTCTCAAAAGCTGGTTGCATTGCTGGCACCATCATAATATTATACTTGGGATTAGCAGCTTATGTCCTTCTAGAGCAGTGGTTCCCACTAGGGATGGGCATGAAACAGAAAAACAGTGTTTCATTTTGTGTCCTATGAATATTTGCAACAAAATTTGTACAAAATGAAACATTTATTACCCATGTTAGCAGCTCCAAAGGCTCTGGCAGCAGGCGGGGGGGGGGGGCTAGGCCAGCCTGCCCAGCTGACTGGTGGTGACTCCTGCCAGCCACTCACCCTCTCCAGTCTGGCCGGGCCGTCTAAGCAGCAACAGTGGTAGCAGAACACCCGCAGGTAAGCCACCATTTTACAGAAGGAAAATGGTTCATTTCAACGGAAAAACAGCCATTTCATTTCATCCATAATGAAATGGTGCTTCATCATTTTGTTTCATTTCGTTTTGCTTCTTTATGTAATGAAATGACAAAGCAGCATTTCATTTTTTTGTTTCGTGCCCATCCCTAGTTCCTACTTTGGGTCCCCAGATGTTTTTGGATTAAAACTCCCAGAAGTCTTTATCACTAGCTGTGCTGGCCAGGCTTTTCTGAGGGTTATAGTTGAAGAACGTCTGGAGACTCAACATTGGGAGCCACTGCTCTAGGCATTGCTGGATTGCAACAGATCTAAACAGCAAAGCTATTATAAGAAATGATGAAGCATTGCAATCTGGTAACATTGGAAAGAGCACAAGTTCTCCACTCCTGTCTTCTATGAACAAGATAGATGACATGGGTAGAGGGGCCTTCCACTGCATTTCATTAGTACAAAGCCCCAGCAAAGTGGCATCACTCTGCATGGTTGGGTTATCCTTTGCTCTGTTTTATTTCTGATCCTGATTGTCTACTTCATGCCTACAATTTAGGTTTAAAATACAATCAATTTCATGAGAACTTATATAAATGGTGCCTTTTCTAATTGGGTCCACCTTATTCTTCTGTCATGGCATAGGCTCCATCAAGATGACACAGATCTCGTAAATGAAGACATACAAGAGGGGGGGTGCACTGCATTGATGGCTGGGAGACTTTGATGCTGGAAGAATTGGTGAATTGGGATTAGAGATGGGCACGAATCGAAAAAATGGTGTTTTGGTTTTTCATTTTTCGTTGAGGGGTCCGTTTTGGTTCATTTTCATTTTTCGTGAATTTTTGAAAAAAAAATGTTTTTGTTATTCGTTTTTCGCTTTTACCCGCTTTTGCGCGATTTTTAAAGCATTTCCGTGTGCGGGCATCCCCCAATGCCCCAGACCAGAGGGAAAACACTAAAAAAATTATGCTGGCAGAGACACAGTATAGACTAGGTATGCAAGGAGGCTGCAAAGGCAGCGGCGGGCGTTGCCTAGGATGCAAGGCAGCCAGAGAGTAACTGCACTGTGGGAGAGGGGAGGGTACTCACTGAGAGGTATGCACGCATGCACACAGGGAGGCTGCAAGAGAAATCTCTTCTTTCTATCCTCTAAGAGCCAGGCTGCAGCCGGCAGGAACACAGAGACACACACCTGCCTGGCTGGCCTAAAGTGAAAATAACGAGTCACAGAGACAGCAATCCCACCCTAACTCCCACCGGAGACTGCAAGGAGGACGGGGCTGCCAGAGCTTTTAATGCCCTCTGTGGCTGCCAGACCTGCCCAGTCTGCAACCTGGACATGCTATTGGTTGAAGTTGTCCAAGAATTTACATGATCCCATCACATGGCTTGCCTCCATTTTACGGCTGGAGTGGCGACATCAATTTTGTCATCCTTAAAGGGGGAAGAAAAATACATTGTGAATTGAGAAGACAAAAACAAACATTTTAAGGACCCCAACCCCCCGGTAGGTATTATCAGACAGTTTAAATAATTATCGCTGCATTTTTATAGATGTCCAGGGCATTTTTTAACATTTAAAGCAGGTCATTTCATTGTGCGTCGCCATTAACGAAAATGAAACGGAACGAACCTAATTTTCATGGTTCTGTTCGGTTTGTTCTAATTTCATCACAATGTTCGTTATTCGTTTTGTTACATAATGAAATGAATAATGAATAATGGAAAAGAAAAAAGTTCATTTCGTGCCCATCTCTAATTGGAATACTTCATCAAAACAAGATGCACCAGGACAAAATGAGTAAGCCTGCTATACTCCTCCAACTGCATGATAAGCTCCCCATCTTCCACCTCCTGGTGTCCTTAGACTAACTTCCATTCCTCTCCAGTGAGTGCCATAGCTAGCGCTGGTGCATTTACCCTTCGGATGAAGTGTGGCGAAACTGAGAATCTGCATTTCACATCCTTAGATTTCACATTCTGGAGTTGAATCATACCTCATAATTGAGGCTTATGTGCAGTCTGGTCACAGTTCAGAAACAGTGGCTGAAATCCATGATTCAGCTATAACTAGATTAGTCCTACTGAATCAATGAGGAGTCAAAACCTGTGTAAATTCCACTACTTCAGTTGCAAATAGAGTTCTACACTATAGAGTTCTAGACTATGCTATTTTAGGCTGCAGTAATAGAAATGTAATTTCCAAATCCTGTGAAATGCTCATTCCCCTCTATTTGGCACTGGTTAGGCCTCAACTTGAGTACTGTGGTGCCTTAAGATACAAGTGCCTTGTGTCATGGAAAACTTGAGATACAAAAGGGAAGTCTGTCCATAGTGCAATGCACCCCAGGAATGGAAAACTTCTACAAAAACTCATGATGCAAAAATTTCCTATGGAAAGCCCTGAGATAATGAAAATTTTGCAGAAAAGTTCAACTCCCAGGATGCATTGGGCCCCATTTGGATCCACGATATGAAAATGTCATGATATTAAGCATCCCAAGGAACAAATTAATTTTGTATCACGAAGTACCACTGCATTGTGTCCAGCTCTGGACACCACACTTCAAGAAAGATGCCGACAAATTGGAGCATGTTCACAGGAGGGCAACAAGGATAATCAGGGGGTTGGACATAATGACTTTGTAGGCCCCCTCCAACTTCACTATTCTATTATTCTATTTGCAACTGAAATCAACGTATTCCACTTATATACTGCCTGGGCAGTTTACAAGTAATTATGCAGATTACACATTGCCTCTGTGTGTGTGTGTGTGTGTGTGTGTGTGTGTGTGTGTGTGTGTGTTGTGTCGATACAGTAGTGACTGACTCTTCATGACCCCATGTCCATGGAGTTTTCTTGGCAGGAGTACTGGAGTGGCTTGCCAGTTCCTACTCCAGGCGCCTACAGCACCTGGTATTCCTTGGTGGTCTCCCATCCAAGTACTAACCAGGGCCGACCCTGCTTAGCTTCCAAAATCAAGCGAGATCGGATGTGCTTAGGGCATCTAGGCAGCTACACATTGCCTATAGATTTAGGTAAATGTGTGGTTGTTCTGTAAACAGCAAGGGGCAAGGACTTCACACACACACACACACACCGTTTCTTATTTTGCTGTCAGTCTAACACAACCATTGCTTGGAGAACAGATATAAGAAGCTATTTAAATATGGGAGGATTTGAAATGAGATGTGCTCTGGGGTTCAGCCCTGGAAAATTCTAAAGAATAAGAGTAGCGGGGTACAGACCGGCATCTTTTGAACAGAACAACACTTAGGTTACAAGGAGAAGGCTTTCCTTGGAGCAGAAGCTCTGGCCTGCATGCTGCCTGGAGTTATGTCAAATTTAAAATATTTATTTATTTATTTATTTATTTATTTGTTTGTTTGTTTGTTTGTTTGTTTATAGAAATTTTTGGCCACCCCATTACCAAGCGGTCACTGGGCGGCATACAACAATATATTAAAACAGTAAAACAACATGCTAAAACCACTAAAATAACAGTTAAAGCAATCAGTATACAAATCATAAAATTCTGCTACTCATGAGTCCAGCTAAAAGAACATTAACTAATTAGAATACTGACTAAACAGGAACACTGAAACGTCGAAAGCATTGGTGCCAGGCAGATGTCTTTTGGGAGTGTATTCCAAAGTGGGGGGGCAACGGCCCTTTTTCAACATGCCACCCCCCTCACCAAATTAAAGGATGGCACCTTCAGCAGGGCCTCCTGGCCTGATCTTAGTGTACGGGCAGGCTCATATGGAAGAAGGCGGTCCTTAAGATAACCAGCCAATTTACTCTGTGCAATGTTAGGACAATAATGCATTTATTATTCGTGTGAATCTGCAAGCCACCATCAGCAGCTATAAAGTTGTGTTAGACTTGTAACTCAATAGTTCAACATAAGGAAATTGTGTGCCATTATTATTATGCTCTACTGGCATGATGTTATTTGCTTCCAAATAATCCTGGACTTTATCAGCTATGATGCCTGTCAGCAGTTTATACATAGTTGCTAAACACGTTATTGGCCTGTAATTTTCAGGGAGTGCTCCTTTTGTTGGATCCTTCTGAATCAAATAGGTTTTGCCAGTTGTTAACCACTCATTAAAATAACTTGTCCTCAACATTTCATTAAATTGTTTGGCCATTTTCCCATGCAGACTGGCCAGGTGTTTAAGCCAAAACCCATGCAGTTTTATTATTATTATTATTATTAT
>JAHTLZ010000129.1:6045513-6056363 GCA_023846285.1 Phrynocephalus versicolor | reverse complement strand
GTTGGATTTTATATTACCAATCACTAGTCGAACGCTTCCCAAGCGTTTAGGACTCAGTGATGTATCGGCGAATTATGCGAGCAGATCCTAGTAAGGTGGCTTTCTGCACCTGACTGATGGTGACTTTGTCAACTCCAACTTCTTCTAAATACTTTACCACTGGGACCACCTGTACCAGTTTATGCCAGAGTCTCTGAAGTTCAATTTTGAGATCCTGATATCGGGTAATTTTTTTCAAGTTGTTTCTCAGTGACTCTACTATCTCCTGGTATAGCAACATCAATGATCCACACTTTTTTTCTTCTCCACAATGACAATATCCAGGGTATTTTGCTCCAAAACCCTGTCTGTCTGTATTCGGAAGTCCCAAAGTAATTTTGCATGTTCATTTTCAGTCACTTTTAAAGGCTTATGATCCCACCAGTTCTTTGCTACGGGCAGATGATAGTTCTGACACAAATAATAATAATAATAATTAGAGATGGGCACGACTCAAAAAAATGGTGTTTCGTTTGTCGTTTGGTCGTTTAGGGGTCCATTTCGGTTCGTTTTCATTTTTGTTGGGTTTTTTTTGCAAATTGTTTGTTTTTGTTTTCATTTTGTAACGAAATGAAAAACGAAAATGAAAATGAAAAATTGCTGTTTCGTTAGCATTCTTTTCAGTTCAATGCATTTGCCGCAACGAAAACAAAAAACAGCAAAAATTTTCGTTTCCGTTTTTGTTTTGTTTTTGAAAAATTTTTGTTTTCATTTTCGTTATGTAACGAAATGAAAAAACAAAAACAAAAATGAAAATTTCGCTGAGTCGTGCCCACCTCTAATTATTATTATTATTATTATTATTATTGATGTTGTTGTTGTTGTTGTTGTTCAATGAGTAATAAGAAAAGGGAAGCATTGCTCAGAGTACTTGTTGGAAAGCAGGAAGGTTACGGTGTATTTTTAAAATGAAAACAGTCATAATACTGGGGTGGGTTGGGGAGAACTTGAAAATACACTGTGAAAGAGAATAGCGTGAAATGAAATACATTTCTCAGCAGGGAACAACATTTCTATGAAGTCATCCTAAAAAGATAGACAGATCTATCAGATAGTTAAGCAATTGTAAATGTGCTTATATTGTTTTCCATTTGGAAAAAGAACTGTAAGGAGGGAAGCAGGGAGGGGACCCCAGATGGTGTTGTGTGTCTCCATGCATGTGTGCATTCATTTTAAATATCCCTCATTAAAGGTTTGCTTTGCCAACCTAATTTCAAATATACCATGGATATCACTGTTAAAGAAATCATTAGCTTTAATGAATTATTTAAACAAAATTATTAGTTTTCCCCAACAAAAAAGTAGTAAGAGACGCAATGTAATCTTCTTACAGAATGCTCAAGGAATGATTAAATTAGGCCTTGGTAATTTAGTTAATAATTTCACTACATTTCCTCAGCATAGATTTTTACAGCTCTACTCCAGCCATAATAATTTTACTCTCTTTTTCTCCTTGATTAAAATTATGCACCAATATATTGCACTGCAAAGTTGTAAGAGCTATTGCTAATTACAAATTCATTAAATATTGATCAAATTAAAGCCAAAATATCTTGAACACCATGTATTTGCAAGGCATAAAAAAGATTCAAAAAGTCCTATATATTTTGAAAAGCATTAAAAATGATAGTGCCTTTATAAATAAGCAAACCAATAAAATGGGAAATATGAATTCTTAATATAAGTTATCAGCAAGAAAATGGCTTTATTCACAATTTTAAAGCCAGTGATTACATATCCTTGTGTTAGGTGTCAAGCTATCATTTGGAAAAGTAACACTAGATAGGGCTATTATCCCACAAGGAACTCGCCAATCTAGAACTCTACGCAGGCAGTAATGCAGCCCAACACATGCAGTCTTTCCCTTTAATTTAATGTGAACCAAATGTAAATCAAAGAGCTCTACTTGGAAACAAAAGAAATCTAGCTCATATGACCTTGCCGTGTCCATCCATTCAAAAGAGATGTAAAGGGGCACAGGTTCACGCCAAGTCTCTCCATGCCCACCGAAAGCTGGCTAGGCTCCCTGTTTGAAACCAACCTACATGGGTACATCAGTAGCTCAGGGCTCCACCACTCACCCACAGGGACCCAGGAAGCTGCCTTTTCTCTATCCAGTATTTCTGACTCCTGTCTGAAACTACCTCTCCAGGGCTTCAGGCACAACTCTTTACCCCTCAGTGCCCCTCCCCACAACTACTAAGCCAACCTCACTCCAAAAATCAGTCTAGACCAGTTGAGTTCAGATGGACATGTTTGACATATTGGGGCTGGGTGGGAATCCTAAGCCAACTGTATGTCTCCCATGCATTTGGCACCAGTCTGTATATACAGACTGTTTGCACTGGCATGTACCACCTAATGGGTGCATGGTCAGCTTGAGCCTTATTATCAAAAGTGGGGCTACGTTGAATGACCTCGTCCTGCATATGTTCTACATGTGTGAATGTGAATACCCACAGACTCTCCTGTTTCCTGACAGGCTGTCTTTCAAAAGTAGGACTGGGATAGGCAAAAGTATTGGATAAGCCCAGGTAGGGGAGCCTTGAAGCAGGGGCAAAGTAGGCAGGTGACGTCCAAAGGCAATGTCAAAAGGAGGTTTGCAGCCAAATCAGCCTTTGTGTGTTGCACATAAGCAATGAAAACCTGGGGGACAAGTTTAAAAAAAACTTTAAAAAAATGAAAAATGAAACAGAAATTTGAAAGTATTTGTCAGGTGCTTGCCAACAGGTCTCTGCACAGAATGTCTGCCTGCCTTGTTCTGTTCTGAGTTGGCATGGATGAATCTACCATTTTTCAGTCTTTGGTTTGGTTTCTCGACGACAATGAGAATCTTTGCAGTCTTAAGCTCAGCTCATTTTAATGCCTGAGAATTTGGTCCAAGAGGAAGGGACAATGTCTAACTTTAAACACCTCCTGAAGATATAGTATAGAAGACACATTCCTGTTCATAATAACAGCTCTTTTTTCTTTATTATCTGTAGAGGCTTTTAAGGATAAATTTAAAAATATGCATCATCTTTAAAAATGGTTTTCATGCTGGTTTACAGTATATTGTTTTGACATTGCATTACAAGTAAATTTTAATGTAAACCATTTAGACACTGTATTAAATCAAATGTAATAAAGATATAGAAATAAGGCAAACTTCTATAAATATTTGCATTTTGTGCAGTTTTTGCCTCCTAATGGGATGTCAGTGGTTTGCATTTATTTTTTTATAGTTGTTCATGAATGAAATATTTATTTTCCCTAATATATGCATTTTGCCCACATTTATTCTTATATAATTCAGTTTCGTATTACTTTCAATAAATTAGTCTTCTGTGGGTAAAATTCCCCCCATAATGTACTCATTTTTGTACAAGGTTTGTACATTTTGTTACTGGGGAAGTTTATGGCAAAAGCAGGAGAATTATGACTCCTAAATTTCATTTTCCCTCTGGGTTAAACAATGAAACATTGGGAACTTTTCAATAAAATTTTAACCAAACCGATGTGTTCCCATCAATAGTTAAGAGTGTACAAAAACCCCTTCACAGTGAAAAGAGGACTACTAGTCCATTAAGTATTTGTACCAACCACAAACAACAATAAATGGTACCCTGACTGAAATTTCTGTTGTATGGTTATGCAAACAGCATAACTTTCAAATGCAAACTGCAGTTACACAAGAAATTGCTATAGGCCTTGTTTCTCAGAGTGGAAAAAAAATCCTATCAACTTATAGTCATTAATCTCAAGAGTTATATCATATGTGTAGACATTGCAAAACATGCCTCAAAGAAGCTCCAACAAAGTGGCAGTATGAAGAGTCAGGCTATACACTCTTAAGTTTGCTATTTTGCGAATTCCTTAATGGGCCCATTTTGAATATAGTAAGGCTTTTTTTGCGTAAAATTTCTAAGGCTCTAAATGGCATGACACTCTTGCCTAAACTTGCTACTTCTTCAGTTGTTACTGTTTCCCTCCAGTTTTAAGGCATTGCACAGATTAATGGCTGTGTCTTTGAAAAAAAAGCTACCCTATTAAAGACATTATGTTTAATTTATTGGGAAATCATACTTGTTTATGGAAATTATTGCCATATATGTTCTCCTGAGTGTGATGTATAGGTAATGTGAGTACATTTTAGTATAGCCATTACCATTAGCAAAAGTGAGCCATTATAAGATCGCCTTGTTTTTAAATGTTTTATGGAATTGCAAAATATGATCCTAATCCTGCAACCACTGAAGGATGAATGGGCAGCTAAGCGATTTAGCAGTTTAACTGAAGCATTTCTTCCTTAATATGCAAACCTTTCTCCCAAACTGCAATAAAGAATGCCCTAGCAGTGGAGGAAAGCATAAGGATAACATAATTACCACTTTTAGAAATTGGTGAAACCATCTAGGACTGGAGTCTAGACTTCTCTACTGAAAGTTGTGTCAGACATCACCATGTTTGCAGGAGGAATATTTCAAGAAAAGTAAAATGATCAAGTAGTGAATTTCCAGTGTTTATACATAACTAGTGAAAGGAAAGAAATAGTGTATCCTGGAGGGTCTAGTAGGCAGAGTGTCAGGCCGGGACACATGAGACCTGGGTTCAAATCCCTAATTACTCATAAAATTCACTAGGGTAGCAACAGTGTATCACTCCTTGAATAACTCACATACTCTGAAACCTCTATCACAGTCACCATCAGCATTCTGACAGCATGTAACAACAGTATTACTTCAGAATTCGTATTATAATCTGTAATATAATCCCCCTCTTGGGGAAAAAACATACAGGGTTTGTGAAAAACTGGTGCTTCTGCACAAATACAGTGGTACCTTGTATAAAGGAATTAATTCATTCCAAATGAAACTATGTTAAGCAAATTTTCCTTTATACAAATTTCCCATAGGAATGCATTGAAAACAGATTAATCTCTAATCACGACCATTTTTGCCCCATGGGCGAGTCTGTTAAGCAGATTTCCCCTATCTACAGGATTTTTTATGTTGTACAGATTTTATGTTATACAAACCATTTGTTATACGAGGGTCCACTGTACTGTAACCCTGGAAAGCAGGAGAGCCAGGCTTATTCTCATAGTCTATATATTCTACTGCAGAGATGCCCAAACTCCTGGGCACCAGACCAGTACCTCTTAGGAACTGAGCCACTAAGACATATGTCTGAGTGGGCATGCATGCTTCTCTCCTGCCCGCCCCCATGTGGGACTTTTCCTTTTCCATGCACCCATCACAATCATTTTTCTTTTGGTCACAATAGAACCAGTGCAGAGGACACACACAAGGGGACAAGACCTGCACAGCAATTTTAAAAAAAGGCCCTAGTTCCAAAAAGGATGGAAACCACTGTTCTAAAGAGATGACCTGCTACAGCCTGCACTGATATAAAGAGTGTCACCTGTCTCTACTGTCTGTGGAACTATGACTGCCCTATCATGAGGGAAAATTATGGACAACATGTTGGAATGTGGAGTGTGAGGATAAGAAGCAGGAGAACAGAACCGTCCGTGCCACGTAGCCTGATCACACACCAGGGGAAATCCACTTTGATCCATACTTTTTCAAATTATGGTTGTCTATAATTATGGTCCAGGACACCATGGGGGGATATCGGCTGATTTGGTTGGTGATCCTGTTGATGCCCTGGTGGCTAGGTGGCAAGCTGCTGCCACAAGGGCAGCTGACACGATCCCTGCTAAAAGCACCCTCCCCTGCAGAGTTTGCCTTGCTCTATAGTATGGTTGACATCTCCGGGAAATGAAGCAGGTAAGGAGAAGGATAGAGAGCATTTGGAGGTGGGTCCCAACAGAGAATAACTTAAAAGACATAAATATCACATCTAACATCTACAAAGGGACAACTACCAGGCATTGGGGGAGACAAGTGCTGGTGGTTGGGGATTCCTTGTTTAGAGGAACAGAACTGGTCATCTGCAGGCCTGACAAAATAAACCGAGAGGTCTGCTGTCTGGAGCCAAGATTTCGGATGTAACGGAGATCCCACTGATTCTAACCCCTTTCTCTTGGCCATGTAGGAACTAATGAAACTTCAAAATGCAGCTTTCAGGATATCACAAAGGTGTACAATGAGATGGATAGGAAGCAGAAGGACCTAATCGGGCAGTTGGTAATCTCATCTCTCCTCCCTGTAGAAGGACGTGGCCCAGGAAGGGAAAGAACAATAGCGGAGGTGAACAACTGGCTTTGGAGATGCTGCCGGCAGGAACTATTTGGATTCTTGGACCATGGTTTGCTATTTCATTCAGATGGGATGAAAGTATATAATATTGAAGAGGGAACATGTTTGTTTTCCATGGCTTCAGAGAATAGGACTCAGGACAATGGTTTCAAACTCCAGGAAAAGAGATTCAATTTAAACATTAGGAAGAACTTCATGACTGTTACAATTGTTCGGCAATGGAATATACTGCCATGGAGGGTGGTGGAGTCTCCTTCTTTGGAGGTTTTTAAGCAGAGGCTGCATGGCCATCTGTCAGAAATACTGTGATGGGGGTTCCTGCATGGCAGGTGGTTGGTCTGGATGGCCCTTGTGGTCACTTCCAACTCTATGATTCTATGATTCTAATTTCTAACCAAAGCTAATGCCACTCAAATATCATACTACACTGTCTGGATCAGCAAAGCTAGCAACCATCATGCCAAACTTTTTTCATATTGTGCACAATCTATCCGGGAATAGTCACAGTGATAGTCCTCCAACTAGCATATCTTGCAGCCAATTTGCGCCCTTTTTAAAATCAAAAGTGGAAGTCATCCGTTGGGACCTAGACCACTACCCTTCTTCGACAGTGGTACCATTCGAGACGTCCTCTGCATTGTCTTGCCCAACGTTGTTAACACACTTTAAACCAGTGATGTCTTCTGAGGTGGACAGGGTGCTTGACCACTCTTGTGCTACCACCTCCTCCCTTGACCCTTGCTCGGCCTGGCTAATAAAAGCAGCCAGGCTGGTGACTACGGATTGGGCCACAGCAATAATTTATGGATCTCTCCTTGAGGGCTGGATACCCCTGGCCCTCAAGGAGATACTGATTAGGCCCATTTGTAAGAAGGTGAATGTGGTGGCTGATGATATTAACAACTATCGACCAGTCTGTGGGTGAAGTTCCTGTAGCCACCCAAACAAATAGGGGGAAAAGTATGACCAGTATCATCATGTCAGCATAAGCAGAGGCAGAGAAAGTTGTGAGTATGTTTACACAGACCTCCAACAGTGGAAGCTGCCTTTGATCTGCCTAATTGCCAAGGGGCAATTTTCAGGAGGACCACCCTTTCTCTCCCCATTCTCTCTCTCTCTCTCTCTCTCTCTCTCTCTCTCTCTCTCACACACACACACACACACACACACACACACACACACACACACACACACACACACACATCTATCTATTTATTTATTTTTAGAAATGACCTTGCACTAATCTGCTGCTGTAATGGCTCTGGAAAGTCTTTTAAGAATGTTTGTTGTGGTTTTTGGAGAAAATTGTGAATATTCCTTTGCCTCTGATCATAAAATCACAGAGGGGAAAGCAATATCTTTGATCAAACACAAGTTAAACTACCCCACCAATCTGAACAAAAGAAAATGAACTTTCTCTTTAAGCAGGCTTTTCCTTAGTGACTGGCACCCTGAGAGGAATTTTTTAAATGGCTTATTGTGCCCTGTTGTTTTAAAGTGTGTTTTTAGTATTGATTTAATGACCATTTTTATAGAAAGCATGTTTAATTATTTTTAAATATTTGCATACTACCAGTTTTAGCATTTAAATATTGTCTTAATTGTTACAAGCCACCTTGGGAGAAAGGTGTGGTAAGTATGGTTTTTTAAAAATAAATAATTTTTAAAAATAATGATCCCCTACTCAAATGAGATGCTGTCCTATTGGGCTTTCACACATTCCAGTTTATATTATGCACTTGCTGGTTTTTAATTTGTGCCTAATTTGACACAAAGTGACGGGGGAAATGGCTAATATAATCACCACAAGCTCACTTACAACCCTCAATTGTGGGAGGGGGAGGCATAGTCCTGTCACTGGTACTGAGGTGAGATTCAACTGTTGGGTGCCATCTTGGCCTTTTCCTCAGATAAAAAAAATACCTTGCATTGGCCTGGAGTAGAACTGTATTCTCAGGCTTGTTACTGTGGAAAGAAAGCTTTGGGGAACCCAGATAATCTCCTGAGACTACATTCAGGATGCCTGGTTTATACCCTTGTTCCTGTAAAAACTGTGAGCTTCACTTTCCTTTTAGCTCTAGCCGGGTCATTCAGGGAAGAATGATTATCTAAATTATCCCATTCATAATTGCTCTACCTACCAGATATTTATGCTTTGTAAATACACCACTTTTTTTTTTTGCTCATTTGCAGACATCTATTTTAAGAGAACGGTAGCAAACAGGTAACAGCCACTGAATGTTCAAATTATGTAGCCATTTACAGATGTGAAATGGCAGACAGATCTGTTAAGCACTTTACTAACACTGTAATTTTACTGCTCGCACGCCCATAAAATGACATTATCAAAGCTTTCTGCCACTCAGCACAGCTAATATGGGCAAATCCAACATGGTAAATTTGTTAATACTGCCAAATCCAGGCTGTTGATTCAAGAGCTGCTTATCTTCAATGCACAAAATGTTTACATTATCCTCCCTTTCTGAGTTATGCCCATTTTTTCATATATCTAGCAAGGAGATAGCATCTAATGTGATTTTCATTTTTAAAGCCAACCAATTGTATTTCATGCTGCAAAACAGGAAAGTAGTAATTCAAACCCCCTAGGATTAATCCATCATCCTGGCTTAGACATGTATGATCCCATTGTTCCAAGCATCCATCTTAATTGCCAGAGCCTTATGCAATTTCACAAAACAGGGTTATAGCGGTCCCTTAGATGTTACATTACCAGTGGCTACAAAATTAGCATGCAAGTAAAACAGGGCTACACCTGCATACGCACAGGTTTTGAAAAATGTAGCTCTGCCCTCGTCCAGAAATACAGTGGACCCTTGTATAACAAATGGTTTGTATAACATAAAATCTGTACAACATAACAATTTCTGGAGATAGGGGAAATTTGCTTAACAGAATCGCCTATGGGGTGAATCTGTACAACATAAAAATGGTCGCAATATGGGATTACAGTGAACCCTCGTACAACGGGCTGCGCCCTGAGGGGGGGGACGGGGGACGGACGCCTGCCTACCTGGCTAGCTGCACCCCCGGGGGCTGGAATCCCCGGGGAAGGGAAGGAAGGAAGGAAGGAAGGAGAGGAGCCGAGGACCGGAGGAAGAGGCGAGTCCGGGTTCTTCGGCGGGGAGGGAGGGAGGGAGGGTGGTGGGGGCGGGGGGGCCGAGAGAGAAAAGGAAAAGGGAGGCCGGCGGGAATAGGCGGGTGGCTGGCGGGTTGTGTGTGTGTGTGTGTGTGAGAGAGAGAGAGAGAGAGAGTGTGTGTGTGTGTGTGTGTGTGTGTGTGTGTGTGAGAGAGAGAGAGAGAGAGAGAGAGAGAGAGAGAGAGAGAGACCCAAGCGACGGCGGTGGGTCGAACCTGGGAGTTCGCAGCGGCATTCTATCGCGGCGGCAGCGATAGGAGCCCTGTTGGGAAGGGGCCCGATCCACCACCACCACCACCCCTTCCTCCTCCTCCTCTCTCTCTCTCTCTTCTTCCTCCCCCCCACCCCACGGGGAGATCCGCCACCGCCGCCGCCGCGATGAGCTTGCTGGGCGCGGCTCTGGGGCTGCTCCTCCTGCCGCCGCTCGCTCTCGTGTGGCCGGGCCAAGCGCCCGCCACCCCCCCTGGCTGCCCAAGCCCCTCTTGCCCATCCAGCCTGGGAGAGAGAGAGAGAGAGAGAGAGAGGGACCCAAGCGACGGCGGTGGGTCGAACCCGGATGCATTCTATCGCGGCGGCAGCGATAGGAGCCCTGCCGGGAAGGGGCCCGATCCACCACCACCACCACCCCTTCCTCCTCCTCCTCTCTCTTCTTCCTCCCCCCCACCCCACGGGGAGATCCGCCACCGCCGCCGCCGCGATGAGCTTGCTGGGCGCGGCTCTGGGGCTGCTCCTCCTGCCGCCGCTCGCTCTCGTGTGGCCGGGCCAAGCGCCCGCCACCCCCCCGGCCGCCCAAGCCCCTCTTGCCCATCCAGCCTGGGAGAGAGAGAGAGAGAGAGAGAGAGGGACCCAAGCGACGGCGGTAGGTCGAACCCGGATGCATTCTATCGCGGCGGCAGCGATAGGAGCCCTGCCGGGAAGGGGCCCGATCCACCACCACCACCACCCCTTCCTCCTCCTCCTCTCTCTCTCTCTCTTCTTCCTCCCCCCCACCCCACGGGGAGATCTGCCACCGCCGCCGCCGCGATGAGCTTGCTGGGCGCAGCTCTGGGGCTGCTCCTCCTGCCGCCGCTCGCTCTCGTGTGGCCAGGCCAAGCGCCCGCCACCCCCCCCCCGGCCGCCCAAGCCCCTCTTGCCCATCCAGCCTGGTGCCCGCAGACAGCCCTGCCCCCACGCGCTCCGCTTGGCCGTGGGCACCCCCGCCGGGGATCCGGACGAGCGGGCGGGCGGCCGGGCGCGCAACCCGACAGCTGCCTGCCGACCGCCTGCTTTTTGGGGCCGGCAGGTTGGGCGGGCGGCGGCGGGGGTGCCAACTGGGGCACTCGACAGGGGGGAGGGACGGAGGGACGGAGACGCGGCAACGCCTGTGTGTGTGTGTGTGTGTGTGTGTGTGTGTGTGTGTGTGTAAGAGAGAGAGAGAGAGAGAGAGAGAGAGAGAGAGAGAGAGAGAGAGA
>JAHTLZ010000129.1:6000650-6045503 GCA_023846285.1 Phrynocephalus versicolor | reverse complement strand
GAGAGAGAGAGAGAGAGAGAGAGAGAGAGAGAGAGAGAGAGAGAGAGGCGGGAACGGGCCGGCGGGGCCTTTGGGAGCGCCGCCGCCGCCGCCGCCCGTGTGTGTGTGTGTGTGTGTGTGCGGTAGGAGTTCCCCCGACTGCGGGCTGTGCAAGCGGCGGCGGCGACGGCGGAGGCCGCGAGAAGCAGCCCGCAGACCCGGTATGGGGTGGCGGCGGCGACGGCGGCTCTTGGCTCCCGCTCCCAGCTCCTCCTTTTGCTGCTTCCCCCTTTTTTCCTCCCCTTGGGGTCCTTTGGCTCCGCCAGGCAGGCAGCCACCCCCCAACCCCCCCACACACGCCCGCCGCCCGCCCGCCCGCCTGCCCGGCGGTAGGGGAGAAGGAGGAGGAGGAGGAAAGAAAAGAGGGGGCGCGAGGTAATGGGGGGGCAGCGGTGGCTGCAGCTTCTGGGGCGAGGCGAGGAGGCCTTTTTCTGGGGGGGGGAGGAAAGAGGCGACAAGACCGAGAGAGTTCGCGAGCGGCCGTGGCGGGGGAGATGTCTGGCGGCTTGGTCTTTTAACCCGCCTGGTGCCTTTCCTCTCTCCTTCTCCTTCTCCTCCTTCTCCTTCTCCCCCCCCTCCTCCTCGCCCCCATTTTGGTGTGTGTGTGTGTGTGTGAGAGAGAGAGAGAGAGAGAGAAAGAGAGAGTGAGAGAGTGAGAGAGAGAGGCTGGAATGGGAGGTGGCTTGCGGGGCCTTTAGGAATGCATTGGAACGGATTAAATCCACTTCCAATGCATTCCTATGGGAAATAATAATTTGCATAACGAAAAAATTGTATAACGTAATTTAATTGGGAACCAATTAATTACGTTATACAAGGTACCACTGTATTCACTTTTCAATGCATTCCTATGGGAAATTTGTAGAAAGGAAAATTTGCTTAACAGAATTTCATTTGGAACAAATTAATTCCTTTATGCAAGGTACCACTGTAATCACTCAAAATAATGCAGTTATTTGCCCAGCACATTCTAAATTGGCATGGGATTGAGGTACAATACCTACGAACCAGAACTGGTGTTCAAAATATGGAATTACTGCTGGAAATGACCACTTTGTATGCAGTTCATCCGTTCGCCTCTATAGCTTTCCTTTGGTTGTAACAACATGATCCATATTTTCTCTAGTCTTCCTCGTGGCTACCCCTAGTGTGGGAGGAGAAACAAGGAAACATGACAACCCAATAACATGATGTACCTTGTATTAGTTATCATAAGTGAGTAGGAAACCTGTGCACAACAATTCATAAGGATGCTGAGATCACGAGGACTTACCTGCATGCCTAGGATTTTTAAAGAAGTCCATGGGAAGGACATCCTAGGAAAGCTTCCTAAAATGGATCGCTCTAGCTCACATTTCCAGCCACCATACCATGACAGTTGGCAGAACTCCCAGTGAATCAGTACACCTTGCTGAGTCTTGTCCAGGCCCTGGAGCTCCAGAAGCTATTTGAGAAGGTCCAATAATAATGAATTGGCGCGTAACCAGCTCATGAGAAGAAAGCAAACGCTTTACTATGAAATGGGTACAGCTACAAGGCCAAACAAAGTTTCTCCTGATGCACAACACTGCCCCAAACTCTACTGCATTTATGTAACACAATAAGTGCAAATCCTAGCGGTGAATGGTTGCTTATGGAGGCTTGTACGAACAGAGGTTCCATTGCAACCCCGTTCTGCACAAACGGTGTGAAAATTCACCTACGTGATGGGGCTTAATTGCCCAGGCTCAGCCTGCCTTAAAAGCAAGGAGCCACATTGCTCTCATCCTCTTGGTGAGGTCAGACAAGCAGCCCACAAACCCACCCTAGAGTTAAGGGTAATGAGCGTAGCTCAGGCCTGCCCAAACTTCGGCCCTCCTGATGTTTTGGACTACAGGTCCCAGAATTCTAAGCTTAGCTTGCCAATGGCAAAGGACTGTGGGAGTTGCAGTCCAAAACATCTGGAGGGCCAAAGTTTGGGCAGGCCTGGCGTAGCTGGTCACTTCAGGGCCAGATGGGAATTTTTTGAATATTCACTTGATTGGCCTTTGGCAGATAGTGTGTTTTCACCCATCTCATTCTCTTAATAAAGGAAATAGGGCTTCTCACTCTAAATCTGGCCACAATGGCAGGTAGTGTGGGATTTTTGGTGGTAAGTGAGTTCATGGAAATGGCCGCCCAGAAATAAGGGGGCAGCTGATTAAGTTAAGGTTAATAGTTCAAGTGAGCATCTGGTTAGTTATAATAAATTAATAGGTGGTTATAAAACTGGCTTAAGGCTGCCCCAGGGGAAATAGTCCCCCGAGAAGGAAAATTGGCTGTGTAAGTACAATAGCTTGTTATAAATTATGAACTCACCATTAATTGCCATGGAATTGTTATCAGTGGTGTTCTATCCCAGCTTCACTTGCACTACAGATCCCCCCCCTTTTCATTATTAATAAGTTAATAAAGTTGTGGCCCAATTTAACCTCCAACAATTTGGTGTTGACTATTGCTGAGCTGAGGTTGCAAGGTCACACGTTATTGCAGCAGGACTTATGCCATTTGCTGATAGAGATTTAGCCACTGGCTGTCTGTTGTCTCACAGCCCTGTAGCTCATTGCACCTAATAAGTGGGCATCAGGGTAGGAAGCAGGAACACATGACTGAAAGACAAGGAAACCAGGAAATGAGATCCAATGGAACACAGTCCTTTAACTCACCAATATGTTTTTATAACTTATATAATGCCACCAGTGTGCATTAAGGTTTCATAATAGGCAACAAAAAGCAGAAAGCAAAGTGTTCTGCTTATACCTCCCCATAGTGCTTAAATCACTCTCTGGGTGGTTTACAATTTACTGTAATTATGTAGGCTACACATTGCCCCCCACCCCCAGCAGGCTGGGTACTCATTTTACCAACCGTGGAAGGATGGAAGACTGAGTCAACCTTGAGCCTGCTACCTCTGACTGAACCCCAGGTCATGAGCACATTTTGGCTGCACTACAGCAGTTTAACCACTGCACTAGAAGGCTCAAAAAGTGAAGTTCCTGTCCCAAATGCCTTACAAGCTATATCATAAGAGAAGGAGACAGAGGAGGGAATAGAAAGGACAAAGACTATGCCCCAGTTATGTATTACACAAACCTCTAGACTTGGTTTTGCTTGTAGGAAAAAATGCTAGCAATGACCTGAAATATTGCCATAGGGAAAAGGAAACAATAGGCTTAATTGGCTTCCGTCACTGAAATCGATAGTGTTACATTTGATTTTGCATGTCACACAACCCTGAGAAGCATTTTTCCCGAGTACTTAAGAGGTTGATTACTGTAGTGGACATTTGTAATGCTCAGATGCCCCCCCCCATCTCCCTTTCACTTGGGAATAGTAGCACATCTGCCAGGTAGCAGATGTTTTGCAAGCCATTATACTTCCGAGTTTTACTGCTGACAACATGTGCAATTTGACTGAGAAATTACATGGTTAGCTTTTTCCCTCTGTGCCCCATTAAGATTAAATATGTGACTGCAATATGCTGCACAACATTGCATTTTGCCAAACGACATTTCAAGCCTTTTCCCTCTTAGGGTTTCCGCTGCAGACTTAGATTCGAGCTTGATGTTCCATTAGAAGACCACCCTCTTTCTGAAATATATGGGGGGGATGGAATTATTTTACTGAGCAGCAACTCTCAGAACACCCCAAATAGCATAACTATTATGCCTGATAGCTAGCATACCATGGGATTTGTAGTCCACAATGGTTGAAGGCCACAGAGGTTTCCACCTCTGCTATTTCTGTGCTGCTAGACTCAGAGCCAGGTCTCAGGACTTTTGTTCAACCTGACATATGAATCCTGACTTGGTTCCATTTTGAGTAGAAAAGAAAGAATTGTTTAAAATTTTCATCACAAAATGATGAGAAATATATTTTGGAGGATGGTTTCGGGGAGATTTGGCCTATTTCTGAGTGTTTGCACATTTCTGTAGGATATGCATTCTCAGGAAATGCAGTTAAGTGTTGCCTTCTTGTGAAATATCGCAAACATAGTTGCATTGAATTGGTTGTTTGCATCTCTTTGACCAATCAGCCTGTCCTTTTTTATTACTGTGAAAGGAGTAGCTTAGGAACAAGGCAGCAGTTTTGTACTGCTGCATTTCACACAATATGCAGAAAACATAATGAGAAAGAAAGGCTTGTCCCACTCTTTCACTGAAAGCAAAAATTCTCGTGGGGCTGGAGAAATTTACCCAGATGTTTCACTATGTCAAGTAAGGCTGTCTGGACCAAAAGCAAGCTGTTGGCAAGATTTGTTCATATCCCAAACCCTCTATGATCCATTTGTCCAATATATTAAATTCAAAAATCATGCCAGACTAATTTGATCTCTTTCTTTGATAGAATTACAAGCATGGTGGACGAGGGGAATGTTATGGATATTGCTTATCTGGACTTCAGTAAGGCCTTCAGTAAGGTTTCCCATGGTATTCTTGCTAAGAAGTTAGTAGAAAGTGGGATAGATAGTGCTACTGTTAGGTGGATTTGTAATTGGTTGACTGATTGTGCCCAAAGGGTGATCATAAATGGCGTCTCTTTATCTTGGAGAGATGTGACCAGTGGGGTGCCCCAGGGTTCTGTTCTTGGTCCAGTGCTGTTGAATATCTTTATTAATGACTTGGAGGAAGGAATAGAGAGTATGCTAATTAAATTTGCAGATGATACCAAATTGGAGGGGTTGCTAATTCCTTAGAGGATAGGCTGAAAATCCAAAATGACCTTGACAGATTAGAGTGCTTGGCCAAAGCTAAAGGAATGGATTTCAACAGAGGAAAATGTAGGGTGCTGCATCTCGGTAAAAAGAATCAATTGGATATAGGATGGGAGATACCTGGCTGGAAAATAGTACATGTGAAATGGATCTGGGAGTCTTGGTAGACCACAAATTGAACATGAGTCAGCAGTGTGATGCAGTGGCCAGGAAAGCCAATGTGATTCTTGGTTGCATCAACAGAAGCATAGTGTCTAGATCAAGGGAATTCATAGTACCACTCTATTCTGTTCTGGTCAGACCCCACCTAGAGTACTGTGTCCAGTTCTGTGCACCTCAATTAAAAAGGATGTTGACAACCTCAAGTGGGTAGAGAGGAGGGTGAACACGATGGTTGAAGGTCTGGAAGAAATGACTTACGAGGAACGGCGTAGTGAACTGAGCATGTTTAGCCTTTCAAAAAGAAGGCTGAGAGGGGATATGATAGCTATGTTTAAATATATGAAAGGATGTCATATTGAAGAGGGAACAGGTTTGTTTTCCATGGCTTGAGAGACTAGGACTCAGGGCAATGGTTTCAAACTATAGGAAAAGAGATTCCATTTGAACATTAGGAAGAACTACATGATGGTTAGAGCTGTTAGGCAGTGGAATATGCTGCCATGGAGGGTGGTGGAGTCTCCTTCTTTGGAGGGCTTTAAGCAGAAGCTGGATGATCATCTGTCGGAAATACTGTGATGGGGGTTCCTGCATGGCAGGTGGTCTTCCAATTCTCTGATTCTTTGATTCATTCATGTTACAAAGGGCCGTCGCTAGGTTTTTTTTTTGTTTTTTTTTTGCAGCCTAGGAGAGGGGTGGCGGGGTGGCGGGTGGGCGGGCGGTGGCGGTGGGGGGGCAGTGGTGGTGGGGGCAGCGGCAGGGCAGCGGCAGGGCAGCAGGCTGGCCAGCACCCCCTCTCCATTTTGGCGCCCTAGGCAACTGCCTAGTTCGCCTTAATGGACACGCCGGCCCTGATGTTACGTACATCTTAGAGATTCTATCTGCAGACACAGGGAGAGGACCTATACTGGGAACCACTTGTCCTCCCTGGGGTCTGACAACATGCCCATCCCCAGTGCCCACTTACACTTTGGACACTGACAGTAACACTCCTACAAAGACCTTCTCATTTAATAATGGTTGAGCATCACATTCCTATCTAACCCTTAAAGTGAATATAAGGAGATATATTTCCCATTGGAAAGTGATTGTTGGCTTGTTATGCAACATTCCTGGTGAACCCATTGCTAAGCAACACAGTATGGGGCAGGGGGAGACCTACCCATGATGGAAGTATCCATGCTCTATAGCACCAATGCAGCTCATAAACCAATCTAGGGCAACAAGAGCTAAAGGAGTGACAGCCACCACATCAGTGATTCATATCAAAATACAAGGAATTGCTTCTCAGCTATGAGATATCAAGGGACTGGAATCCTACAGGAACAGTGGCTCCCATTCTTGGCTCTCCAGGTCTTGTACTTAAGCTTGTACAATCCCCAGCCATTATGGCTTATAGACAGGGATTCTGGGAGATGTGGTGAAACAATATTTTGAAGAATAATAACTTTCACATTCCTATCTCATCCCTCCTGTTTATTCTGAACAAAAGCATGCTTACTAAAGAGGGTGTTATAGGAGCATATCAAATCTGAATTATCACTATAAGCAAAAACCACTAAACAGAGGCTATTGGAATTTGGACTTCACTTGAGAAGACAAGAATCATTTTTAAAGACAATAATGCTGGGAAAACTGAGAAATAGTAAAAAGAGAGAGAGAGAACATTATCGTGGGGTGGGTTGACACAGTAAAGGAAGTTACAGCCTTTGGTTAGCAAGACCTAAGCAGGGATCTCAGTGACAGGATCCTATGGAGGCCATTGATTCACAGGGTTGCCATAAGGCAGAAGCAACTTGATAGCATATAACAAAATCAACAGCTCCATAAAGCTCAACCTATCTTGACATTAGAAAGTGTATGGAAGAGTTGTGTCCTCCAGCCATATCCTTCCATCCATATTTTTACTGGCCTTCACCGTGTAAAGGAAAAAAAAGACTATGAAGAAGAAGAGATTGATCATCCATGAGATCTTTTGCCATCCTGAATAGAGATGGGCACAAAATGGAAAAAATGCCATTTTGTTTTGGTTTTTTGTTTTGGTTTTTTCCATATCTTTTTATTTTCTTTGAAATGATTTTTTTAAAAAAAGTTTCATTTTTTCTTTTTTCCAATTTTTCACTCTGTTTTTTACTCTTTGCGCCTCCACCACCACTTGCTGCAAAGATGTTTTTAAAAATCCGCTGCTTCTCCCCCAATTTGCCCAACTGGGGTGAAGCAGCATGTCATTTAGAATGTCTTTAAGACATTTTAAACAACCCACCCTTGCCCCCCCAATCGGGTACGTTGGGGGATAAGTGCGGGTCCTTTAAAATGTCTTTAGCCACTGAGGCAAGCGCTTGCCTCGGTGGCTAAAGACATTTCAAACAACCCATGCCTCCCCCCTCAACGCGCCCAATTGGAGGGGAAACGTGCAAGGTTTCTAAAATGTCTTTAAGCCACCAAGGCAGCCTCAGTGGCTCAAAGACATTTTAAACGACCCATGCCTCCCCCCCCCAATGTACCCAATTGGGGGAAATGTATGGGTTGTTTAAAGCAGTCTCCCATATAAATGCATTGCTTTTCAATGCATTCCTATGGGAAACCTTGCCACTAACGAAAAACGAAATAGAACAAATAGCAAATTTCCAGTTCATTTCATTTCATTTTTCTTTAAAAATCAGTTCATTTTTCATTTTGTTCTGAAACAACAGAAAATAAATCATCCCATGCCCATCTCTAATCCTGAATCAAGACTCTGGTTTTTCAAGACTCTCACTTACATGGAGAGAATACACAGATAGTTGCAGTCTTCAAACTCATTGGCCTCCATATGCAAGAGGAGATTCTGCATACTTTCTGATCCCTGAATGGGACAGTATTAAATCCAGAACTATTAACTTTTAATGGCACACTGTTCTCTAACTCACAGTTCAATCCTATGCATGTAATCAGTATTTTATCTTGGCCCTACTGAATTAAGTGGGACCTATTCCCAGGTAAACATGCACAGGAACAAAGGCTTAGACAGTTAATTTTAATTGACCGGGACTCGGAAATTACATATATCAAACCTCATTTTCAGACAGATTTATCTAATCTGTCCTTTCATAATTATGTCTGTTAGGCCATTGTTACAACAGAGCTTATAAATTGGTTCCTCAATGAGCTAAAATAGCAGAGGTGGGGGGGGGGGTCGGAATCTAAATCAAAACAGATATTCCACAAAGATAATATCCTTCTGAAGACATCCTCTCAGTGGATGAAATACCCTGTCTAAATTGAAAGTTTCTGAAAGGGGGAAGAATGGGAAGAGACAGAATTTAATTTAAAACTATCATTTTGCGTTATAGAAAAACCTGTCTCTAAATAACAACATCCAGGACCAAAATTGATGACTTTCAAGTGTGCAATTCTAATTATGTACCACAGGTTGTAAGTGCCATGCCATGCTTCGGTGGTTTTACAGAACTCACTTGAAGGCTAGATTTAATATGCTTTTTCGAAGCCACACTAATATGGAGAGAAACTATAAGGACACAATCCATCCTCTTGCCTCTGTTATAGCTATAGGAAAGAAATGCTTTGGGTCAGGACTGACAAGCACACTAGGGCCTGTGGATGAGCTGGAGGTATATACTGGTTTCTTTTGAAAATGGTCCCATTAACTCTGTTGTATGCAAATTTCACTGTTGGAGGGAAAGTGAGAGCCAAGCTAGTTCTGCTGTCAGACATTAGCTAAAATCCTGTTGCGTAATGTAGTAGGCTGATGAGAGTAGGACCAATGAATCAGTAAGAATGTGGTGAATTGAGTCCTCTGAAAGTTCCACCAATTCAAATGGGCCTACTCTAGCTGTAATTAAGGTTAATATTGTAAGTCATAACTAGAGTAGGTCCATTTGACTCAACAGCACTTCTGAAGATGATTCACCAGTCGCCACAGATTTAATGGGCCTCTTCTAAGGGAAGTGTAGAATCTCCCAGAAGGAAGACTATAACCAGTGGTCCCCAACCTTCTTGGTGTCAGGAGCTGTTTTTGTCAATACACTGGGCTTTTAACTCAGGCACATGTACACACAAAGAAAAGCGGTTCCATTGTGATCAAAACAAAAAAGTCATGACCCATGTACAGGGAAGGAAAAGATGTGCTCCGATGGGAGAAAACTGTGTGCAGCTCCTCAGGTACACGCCTTACAGGGAATCTTGCTGAATGTGTGTCCCAGTTCTTAACAGGCCAGAGGCCAATACCAGTCCACAGACCAGTGGTTGGGGACCTCTGCTGGACTCTAACCCATTGTTAAAAACTGAATGTTCTCCCAGAATCAAGACAAATTAAGGACTGAAGTCTCCAAGGCAGTCAAAATCTGTAACAGGAAAAAATGCATATGAATGTGAGTCTCCTTGTCAAGAGCAACAATTGCTTTTCTGTTCTACAATTCTTCCTAATTTTCACCCCTAATATTCATTTCTGCACTGGCAAATGGCAAGCTGTGAGAAAATGTGCACTGCACTGCCTTCATTCCCATAAAGACTTTTCTAGTTGGCAGTTCAGGCAAAAGAGTCCAAACCAACTCATTTTGTTCCTACTCAGCCCTTCCAGAGGCTGGCAGACAATGGTGTCTCTTCCTCCATCTTAATTGGCTTAGCCCAACATGTGTATACAGGGGATAGGTCTGAGGGACAATGTAGAACTGATCCCACACTCTGTGGCCTGGTTGAGGTTTGTGGAACAGAGATTTCCCCACACATACAGCCTTGAACTCTGGGTTTTAGCGGGGTGATTAAGCCACATGTCAAGTCTCTTGTTAACCACAGCTTCAAATATATTTAAGAGAGGCTTATAAAAGACCAGAGGAGAATACTCCTGATACCAGATCTGGCCCACTGGCCATTCGGTAGCCATCACTCCAACGTGTTTAAAACGGTGAAATATGTGCTCTCCATTGTTGTTGTTGCTGCTGCTGCTCATTGCTGGCAATAACATCAACGTAACATGTTGTATTTCACCTGGTCCTGCTCCCAAAGAGATGATAAGCATTTTATTTCACAAAGCCTTATAAACCAAATAAGCATTTTATTTCACAAAGCCATAAAACAAATAATGATAGATGATTGAGCCAATTTGCTGATCAAGGCCACTTGTCATTGTTTTATTATTTGCTCAAGGTGAAATATCAGGACATCCAACTCTTAAAACATCACTGTGCGAGCTTCAGGGCTTTGCAATTGTGAAACAAATATTTTATGTGTACAGTTGAGGACAATATAAATATGCATAAACTCTGTAGAAATGTAAAATCTAGCAGGTTATGCCCTTAGGGTTATCAGCCTCAACATTTTATTCTAAAGTAAATGGTAAAACAGATGTTCAAGATACCTGAGCTTATACCCATCTTCCTCACATTTTAGGTACTCTTAAGCCATCTGCAGCCTTTCATTTCTGCCTTCTCTTCCTCTTATCATTCTGCCTTGTACTGTTTTAGTTTAGTACACGGTATTAAGAGAAGGGTTAGGCCGACCTGTCAAGCTTAATGTTGCTCATACCCTCAGTTTTCCAGTACTGAGTTTGTCTATCTTGTCTTCACCCTGGATTGGAGATAAGTACCCCCCCGGCATAAAAATATAAATGTATTGTTTTGCATATTTTTTCAAGCACAATCATTTTATAAAATGCATGTGTGTGAGCAGCCCACATGCTCCCTTCCATCATGGCACAATGTTTGCAGAAACAAGTTCTTTTGTTAGAGCAACACAACTCTGGATGAGCCAACCTTGGCTCAAAAATAATCTTTACGATGCCAGAGCATTAACTGCACTCCCAAAACAGTTCAAATGGGCAGAACTGTTTTACAACAGTCCTTCACTGGGAGAAGCAGAGCCCCAGAACCCCCCACAGGCGGGCAAGGCATGGAGTAATGGCACAGAGAGTACTCCATACCCAGTAGAATAGCCTGGGTATCTTCTCCAGCTACACCTCAGTAGTTCCTGCTAGTGACAGCTGCCTCATTTGTATAACAAGCACACAAACAAGTGAAAAAGTGAGGGTGCAGGCACATAATGAGCCTCCTCAGCAAGTGAATTCCAAAGGCTGGTGTACCTTTGTGGATGAATAGATCTGCTTCCAGTTCACTGATAAACCTATTGGATTGTATTCTACACCTTCATAGCTCATTTTTATTTTTAAAATCATATTCACCATTTTAATCAGCAACTCTGTGAAACTAGTCTGGGAACACTATCACCTTCCAGATGCCCCTGGACTACAGAGCCCATCATTTCTGATCATTTACCATAGTGGCTAAGAATGAGGGAGACCGGAATCCAGAGACGTGTGGAGGACACAAGTTCTCCTCCTCCCCCTACTGTATGATTTAAAATGCAATATCATCTAAATATGGAAATATGTACAGTATTACAAGGAACTGTACAAAACAAACCATCAAATATGCACATTTGTGCCATTTCATCTTAGGGATGAACATGGTTCTAAAAGGGGCTTAGGAGCATCAGATTTTTAGCAATAAATAGTGCACACATTCTGTGTTTAAATTTAGCATTTATCAGCTCCTACTGCTGAATCTTGTACAAATGACCTTCCAAAAAGATTTATATTGTGTTTGGCCAACTGCCTAGTTGGTTGGCTGGGCTATCCATAATTAAGGAAATCCTTCAGAAGACAAATATCTCTGCAATTTCAGCTGCAATTAAAACCACATTTTTATTAACGATTGAAAAAATGTTTGCTGCCATATTGTGGTAATATCTGGGCTACATCTAAAGAATCAAATGTCCAGAGATAATAAATGGAAAAAATTAAATCAATATGCAGTGCATCCATTCATTCCGAGGATGGAGGTAAGTAACCAATATACAAACAGCTACAGAATGCCATTTTATCTTTACTTCATAAAAGGTTCATAGCTTTAAAAAACTATTCCCCAGGTAAAACTGCTATATACTTCCTCAACGCTTGGTTTTTAATCATCCAGCCTTGCTCTTGTATTTTTCATATCACTCTGCTACATATAAATTACGTTCATGGATTCCCACCCCCCACTTCAGCTTGGCAAAAGTATACTTTTCCTATAGGCATAGTGGAAACTCAAGGCAGACTAATATATTCAGGTTTTTTTTTTAAAAAAAACACTGTAGATTTTTGGTTTTATGGGAAATTAAATCCCATCTAATTTTACACAAATAATATTCAGTAGCTTTAAAAGCACTATTAGCAAGGATCACTGTCTTCATGCCCTAAGCCATAATTACTCAAAACTAGTTTCTCCTCACCATCAACAGTACTCATTTATTCTACAGGCACCTCCCAGGGATATATGCATACCAACAGAACTATTTCATTATACTGAGGCGGAATCCTTTTTGTCAAAATCCTAACAAGAATATGCCAACAAATATGGAAAACAAAGTAATGGAATACAAACTGGAAACATTCAATATATATTCCAATCGGCAAAAAAGGAGATGCCACAAATGTGTTACAACAAAGGTTTTTTTTTTTTTTACCACAAATATAGCTGCAGTCCAGGCCTCTAGTGTTAAGAATGTGTCTCTTTCTTCATGGTACATAGGGAGGGCGGCTCTTTTCTTGGTATCTTCATTCTAGTACTAAAAAAGTGGGTTGAACCATGTCACCAGAAAAACAAATTCAAAAGTAGGCTAGGTGATACCTTTATTGGTCACTACTAAAACAAACAAAACAAAAAAACAAAACAAAGACTGCAGCCACCAGGTAAAATTGCTTCTTTTTAATCTGGCCCTGATTATTCCTAGTGAGTTTTGCTAAATTTTTCCCAACTTTCAAATGGAACACATGCTTTTTGTGTCACCTCCCCCCTCACTCAGGACAGCAGGGACTTGTAGTCTCGATAGAGCCAAATTGAAGGTGGGAAGGCTGGTGGTCAAGGACTATGCTGCTTTGTTTGAAATGCTGGGAATTAAACCGTATCTGGGACTTTGAAGCAGTCTTAATGTCAATCTGCCTCCTGATACCATCATCTGGTGTATTCCATCTCACCAAAAAGATTCTCAGTGCCTGATAGACTACATCCTCTATCAAGACTGCATTTTTGGTACAATGCTTTCATAATGATAGCAAGTTACTATCGAAAGCTTAGCTTACATTTTTTGAAATTAAAATTGTTAGATTTTAAGTAAAATAGGTTTTAAGGTGGCAGAAATGAGGGCTGCCCAGACCACAAGTTTTGGGAGGGTGCTGAACAGGTGGGCACCACCCTTCTAATATAATTAGGATTTTATTCTGACTTACTTGCACTATGGTCAGGGTGCCTTGTTTAAGGGTGGTCAACAGTTAAACTAAGTGAACTTGATAGCAATAAATTGTGGCCCAATTTGAATCCCACAAATGTGTCTCACCTCTTTATTTTCGGGCTCGGTGGGCAAAGCACAAACACCGGACTACAGTTTACTATCAAGAAGGCAAAAATCATGGCAAAAATTAAATGGTTAAATAGTCTTTTCAGGTGTATCACTTTTCAGGCAGCAATCAAATGGAAACTGTGGTCCAGAAATCAGATGGAGAATGAGACTCAGAAGGGCAGCAATGAAGGAACTGGAAAAGATAATCAAGTGTAGAGATATGTAAGTGAATACCAAGATGAAGACAGTTTATTCTAAGCTTTTCTTGCTTACTATATATGAATATGAAAGCGGCACAATGAAAAAGCTGATCCCAGAACAATTATTTGTAGTATGATGTTTCAGAGGAGTTTTACGGATACCTAGGATGAGTAGAGAGACAAATAAATTGGTGCCGGATCAAATCAAACCTGAAATCTCTCCAGAAGCAGAACTGATTAAACTAAGGCTTTGTTCACATTATGATAAGGAAAGACTCACATGAATAATGATGGGACAAGTTGAAGTCAGCAGAAGACCAAATATGAGATAGATTGATTCTGTCAAGGAACCCACCACTTTGAGTTTTGAAGACATGAGCAGAGGTCTTAATGATATGACCTATGGAAGTAAACATTCATAGTACCTCTATAAAATGCAATCAGCTTACAGGGATGTAACTAGTAGTGATGAACAATTAGGGCTTGACCCCAAATGCCAGTTTTTAAAGGGTACCAAATCTAGAGGTGAATCTGCTAGTGGACTATAAGAAAATAAACAATGCCTCCTAACCCTATCCACTTTCCTATTTTAAAGGCAGAGCCCTCTTTCATTTACAGGCTACCACATTCTCTTTGAGTGTTACAACATTGTTTGGAGGCAGAATGTATGGGATATAGTGCTGTTTCTCAAAATTTCTGCTTATAGTATCATCAATTTAACATCACATAACTGCTTGCCATGGCTCTTCGAGTGGGTTGCATGATATAGGGATGCAATTTTTTTCAGATTGTCTAGGCTGGAAGAGACCATAGTTCTCTGTTCTGGGAATTCCATCGCCCAAGGAGAAGGTCTACATTGGAAGGCTCTAAGACTTAGCTATTGCTAGACCTGGCCCCACTCAAGACCTAGCTTCCTGGTCCTATCTGGGAGCTTCCTTTCAGAGAAGGGCACATGGGTGATGCTTACTTACTTCACCTGGAAAATCCCACAGGCAGTAAGAAGACACAAGGGGGTTGGGGACACAAATCTACCGCCTGTTCAAAATCTTCATCTCATACTTCAGGCATAGAAGAGGCATACACTTGATCTGAGAAGAGGATAAAGAAAGGCACAATAGATGTAATAACAGTGAGTACTGTGGCACACATACACAGTTTAGCTTCCATTTCATCCTTGTAGTGACAGTGTTAATGCTATAACTTTGACAACTGGGTTTCTTTCCCTTGGGCTAGGGCTAGGCAATGGGAATTTTGCAGGATGCTTCTGAAAAATCAGTGAGACAAACCTACAAATCTATAGTTAGTTTGTTTCACCTCGGTTTTCCTCTTAAAGCATAGAGCATACACCATTCTCCAAGGCCCTTGTGCCCTATGCAACAGCATTGGCATATTTTAGGAACCTATATATCCATGGTAGCTTTCTTTTGGATGAACTGTTTATTTGTTTCATACTTTTACTCTCACTAGTTTGAATAGACTTTATAATGCAAGTAGCTTTGTTCTTCTTCAAGTAACCCTCAGATCTGAAGAACTTAAGATTAACAGTACATCTGGATGTTACAGTACCTTTTTATTTTATTTTATTTTATTTTATGCCTCCTGGGTAAAAAAAAAAAAGATGAAATGGCTATATAATAAAATCCAAGCAATAAGCCACTGAATAGCAAAAGAAGGGAGCCTTAAAAATTTCCTCAGAAAAATAGCACCTAGCTTCACTGTCCTCCAGGATGCAAAGTAGTTAACTAGGATTTACTGCATCAGAGAGTTTCAAGTCTATGTTTCCTCTAAGATGAGCCCAAATCCACAAAGCAACTGGAGTGAAAACATTTCTTCCAGCGCTAACACAGTGTCCTGAATTATGATCACCAGTGGCTTGTGGTCTCAGCAGTAAGGACACTTTCCACTGGCATTCTGAGTGGGATGTTCCATGCTCTGATCACAGGCCACCTATGGCTAGCTCTGTATTTTGGAACAATTTGGAATTAAATGCCCAGTTAGGACATGTTCACTTTATGAAAGATTTCCATGTAGCAGAGATGAGAGCCAGCAGAAAGAACTCATTGGTTTATAGAGATCAACACAGATGCCTCCATTTTTTCATGCTTTTGGGTAGCATATCTTTGGGATTATCCTGCTGAGCACCAACCCTAACCCTAGGCCACCTCTGCAAATGAATGACTGATGGTTTCAATTTAGTTCCATTTAGTTTCTGTATTTTAGTTCCATTTAGATTCTGTATTCGTTTTTGCAGGAGCATCCCAGATGTATTTCCTCCCACCTTCAACACTGAATTGGACGTTACAAAATCTGAATGTGAGAAGAGGCCAACCGGACTGATTCATCCACTTGGTAGGAGTTCTGTGCCCCCTAGTTCTTCAGGATTGTTGTCTGAATCCTTGCATGTTCAGCAATGTTATGAAAGTGGAACAGGTTTAGGCTACTAGTAAATTAACAAAAACGTTGCTAATATTTCGGGTTGAAACCCCCTTCCTCAGATCCGTACCAATAGGTTATAACATGTTAAACTATGGATTTGCCAGGAGTTATTACTTAGATGTAAGAACCTTGGCAAGATGGGAAAAAGCCAGGCAGTTTCTTAGTTGAGGCTTGGCGCTTAGATGTTCTCAGGCTGCACCCGAAATGAAGGGAGGGAGGTGTTTGTATTGTCCCAGTCCTTCCACAGACATGTCACGGCTCATGTACACACATCCACACCTCTCCTCAATGTGGCTCATTGAGGCCATTGGCCCCTACCTTGCCAGCGAAGAGGGAGGGGTGGTGGTGCATTTCATTTGGAAAAGTCCACTGGGTGTAGCCAATTGTAGCCAAAATAAAAAGATTACCCAGTGTTGCAGTCTTGTCATGTCTCCATTGATGGTCCATTTGCCTCTTCCTTGGCATGTATGGGGGGGGGCTCATTCCTGGTATCTCAATATTTCCAATTGAAGCAAAACAAATTGAGGAGCCATGTAGCCATCACAAAAACCAAATATAAAAGTGAATCAGGTGATACCTTTAGGCTACTAGAAAATAAACAAAAATGTTGCTAATATTTCAGGGGCAAAACCCCCTTCCTCAGAGCAGTATCAATAGGTTATTACATGGCAAAAGATGGATTTGCCAGGAGTTATTACTTAGATGTAAAGTCCTTAGCAAGACAGGGGGAAAAGATAGGAAAAAATAGGAAAGATGGGGGGGGGAGTTCTTCAGACAGAACATGGTGCTCTTCACCTTGGAAACAGCTGTGCCTTTGGCTAGAGGCTTGAGAATATATATTGTTGTTATCACTGAAGTAAATACACAGAAACTCACACATTTCTTCCTGAATAGAAACTACATTTTCTCCTACTGTTACAGAATAGCTATAAAGAAGGAAACTGAATAATCCCTCCTCTTTTTTGCCAGCTAGAAGACTGATGTGGCATTAAGGCACAGCTGAGACAGTCCAATGAAATGGATGCTGCTTCTAAAGCTATCTACATTTACTTCATCATTTTCTAGAGGTAATACTCCACTGTGTAGGATGGAGAATGAACACATAATATTTTGTGCAAATCTGGGCTGAATAAAAATCTTGCACAGGAGCAACAGAACCAATAAAATGCATTGAGCACTCCACGTTCCCTGCAAAAGCCCTTGAGGACATCATCATAACCTTAGATTCTGCCAGAGACTCTGGCTAAATTACATGTCCAGGAGTATGTTTTTCATCTAAGCATATGCATTTTATCTCAATATAACTCTGCCCCCATGGATTATTATTGGGGGGGGGGGTTTCAGAAATTGCACCAAGAAAAAATTCGGAATATACTCCTAAAGAGGATTACACTCAGTACGTATCCAAGGTTGAGTCTAGTGCCTTCTTCAAGTGCAGTCTCCCTCTGTGCTCAGCATGCCAAATCTTCTATCTAGGTTTTATCTAACAGATAAATTTTATCTTCCCTTTCCTGATCCACTCTCGAAAGGATTTGGCAACAGTCACGCTTGCGCTTTTAAAACGAGAAGTTAAATCAGGCTTCTAGAAGTTTCCCGAGCATTTTGCACATAGTTAGA
Source organism: Phrynocephalus versicolor (assembly GCA_023846285.1). Taxonomy (NCBI): domain Eukaryota; kingdom Metazoa; phylum Chordata; class Lepidosauria; order Squamata; family Agamidae; genus Phrynocephalus; species Phrynocephalus versicolor. Next base: position 6,027,947 of record JAHTLZ010000129.1, on the reverse strand, counting down.
GTGTGATGTCTAGTCAGAACTGACTTCGAGCAACCCTAACAGGGTTTTCAAGGTGAGAGGATTTAAGAAGTGGTTTTACCAATTCCTGAGCCCTAGCACATCACTCAGTCCATCAGATAGAGCTTGTGTTAACACTCAGCGCATTTAGAACAGCGGACTAAGCCAATGAATTTTCTCTGCATGCTTCCTTTTCTTCTTGCCCTCCCCCGTGAACAGGGTTGCAGTACCAATAAAGGAAAACATGTGCAATAAGAAACTGTGTCTTCAATTTAGAGGTCAAATTATACTGTGGATATCATGAAGCAATGTGAACAGTTTAAGCGGAAAGAATGTGAGGTGAAAGCAAATATATTTTTAAACTACTTCCTTCAAGAGCAAAGAGACCCTCGGAGTTGTACAGTGGAATTATAAATTGAACCACAGGTGGGACTGGTATTGTTTGTAAAATGCAGGGAGGAAAATATATTGCTTTTTAATATTTTGAGGTGTGCATGCAGTAGAATAGGCCCCAATGCCTTGTGTTTCCACTTAAATATATCCACCTTAAAGTAGATTTTAGTAAGATAAAAAGGTCCCTTATGACTCTTCAAAACTTTTTATGAGTGAGCTTAATAAGAAACCATTATTCTTGCATCAAGGTTGAAAGGTATAAATGTAGAACTGAACAGTGACTGAGCCTGCGTTCCCCTGTGCAGTATTAAGTACTACAACCATGTTAACAACCAATAAAGAAAGGAAGATCTCGTCACATCTTGGTTCTATAAAATGTTTATGATACAGTTAGAGGGTCATTTCTCCAAACGTTGAGACCGCCATTGTTATGCTTCCATGGAGCAGGGCTGCTGATATTCAGTGATCCTTCTCATAGATTCAGGGTGGGGGAAAGTGATCTAGTGGTGGTGGGAAGCATATGGACTGTAGTAGAAGAACAAAATGTCAGTTGATAATTGATTCATTCTGCCAAGTTGAAAGGGATCACATTATATATATATATAAAGAGATGGGCACGACTTAGCGCAATTTTCGTTTTCATTTTCATTTTTCGTTTTCGTTACGTAACGAAACGAAAAATGAAAAACGGTTCAAAAATGGACCGAAAACGGAAACAAAACGACTAATTTTGAGCCAGTTTTCATTTTTTGTTACTGGAAAAGCACTCAATGGAGCTAAATGGGGAGAAACGAAATTTTTTTTGTTTTCGCTTTCGGTTTTCATTTTCGTTACATAACAAAACAAAAACGAAAATTTTTGAAAATTAGCTCACGAAAACGGAAACGAAACGAAACGGACCCCTAGCCGAAAACGAAAACGAAAAATTTTTCTGAGTCGTGCCCATCTCTAATATATATATATAATGTGAGCCCCTTCAACTTGGCAGAATGTTATATATATATGTTATATATATATAACATTTTGGCAGTGTGGAAAAATGACTGCCTTTCCCAGCCAATTTTCACGATGTTTGTAGAAATGTCCAGATAGATCCTTTACCTGCCATCCTCGTTCTTATTGCGAAAACACACATCTAGGTGGATGTGTATTTCCTGCTCTTACAAAGTTTTGTACAAAATATGATGATCACCTTTGTTTTGCGTGTCTCCATACTTAGACATCCCCTTCTCTTCTTAACCCATCATGGCTGCCACCATGAAGGATGTTCCATCAGAAATAAATGTGACAGAATCACATTAGCAATGTAATAAGAAAAGAACACCGGTGCATTATTCCCTCTTCTTTATCAAAACCTTTTTGATCCACAATATCTTATTCTGTCTTCCTGGCCTAGAGAAATGGCTATACAGTACTGCTCCTTTGTTTCTGCACTGGCTTTTATTTCTTTCTGTTAATTTAACTATCTTACTTCATATTTTGAAAACATTTGTTTTACATGTTCAAAAGTAAGGCCTCTATAAAGAGCAAGCCTCCAAACAGAGGTAATATATTACCACCAAACAGAGGTCATATAAACCTTCCTCCATCTGTTTCCTTTCCCAATGGGAAAGGTGAGCAATGCCAAATCCACATGTTATATCTCACTGAAAATAGAACAGGATTCCTTCCTCCGCCATTGCCCCCCACCAGGTCGGAATGAATAGGTAAGACCATGTTTTGGGTTGAAACAATCGGGCCATGCCTTATTGATGCAATCTCATTGTTCATTCATATTAAGAGGGGGTTGCTGCCGTGTGGGAAACCCTTGGCACTGGAGTCACTGGTGGACCCCGCCCAATGGCATCATAAGGTGGGGTGAGTCCTGTGCCCCCCCAGGGAGTTCCATCCCAGTGTGCCTCCCCCTAGGCTGGTCCAGCTATATGTTCACCCTCACAGGGCAAGGGCACCATCGCCTGGCCAGTCCCTTCCCTGGTTGGGTTTCAAATTCCTCCTTGCCCCAGGCTCTGTCATCTCAGGATCCTTTAGAGCCTAGGGGTCAGAGTGTCCTTGCTGTCAAGTATTTGGGACTCACCTAATGCATCCATTCTCTGCACTATCCACCAGCATAGCTGATGTCACACCACCAGTGCCAGTGTGGGATAGGTGAAAAATCCCTGCCCCATTCCGAGTCGATCTGGGGAGCATGGCAAAAAAATCCTATCCAGCCCCTAAGGTGACCACATTATGCCACACTAGCATTCCAAAGGCAGCAGGCAGGTGGGTGTATTGCTGTTCTGAAGATAAGAGGATATGTGGGTGGGTGAAGTGCATATAAATGGGGGTGCTCATTCCCCGCCCTTGCTCAAGTTTTGCGAGGCTCAGTTGGTGCATCTTGCTCATCCACCTGGGGAGGGGCAATGCAGCCCTGGCAGCAGACAAGCCAGTGGCAGAACCACCTTTTGAGGTTGAAGAATAACAAGAAGGGCTTTACTAGATCCTCTAGCACATATCTGCTCACCCCATTGCACTGGCATAACATGGACAGCAAAACTTTTGGAGGCAGGTTGCCACAGCTTATGAAATCACTGTAGACATCATCAGTTGCACTTAGTGTTGTATGACTCATTGTGTAACTGATCATGTGTGTGGTAATTACTTAACTTGGGGTAATTCTCCTCCAAAGGTTACACCATTTTATTCTCGAATGCTTTCACAGCTGGGATCTGATAGTTGTTCTGAGTATTTCGAGGTGTTTGGCCGTGTTCTTCCTGACATTTCACCAGACTCTGTGGCCGGCATCTTCAGAGGGCAAGGAGCTCAGGGAACAAGGAGTTCTCTCTGTGCTCTGGGATATAGCGTGAGTAAGACAATGTGGTTTTAAAGCTGTGGGAAAGAGGAAACTTGTCATATGCAAGAGAATAGGTGTTAGTCATTGTATTGTAGAGGTGGGCACGAAACAGGAAACCAATTGTTTGGCTCATTCTGTTTCGGGCCCACACTTGGTTCATTTTGGTCCAAGTTCATACAAATTTTTAAAAAATTGTACTAACCCGAACCGGTTCGAGTCCTACTTACTGGTGATGGTGGCAGCACTGATCCTGCCAGCGGCAGGCAGGGGCTTTTTGAGGCGCTAGCTTGGGGCCAGTGCCTCAGGGTTTTTTTTTTTTTTTTTAATAGCGCCAACCGCGCGGCTCCTGGGGCCAGGTCAGCACTTGTTATTTATTTATTTATTTATTTATTTATTTATTTATTTATTTATTTATTTATTTATTTATTTTAAATTTGTGCCGACCACACAGCCCCTGGGGCCAGGTCAGCACTGGTTTTTTAATTTGATTTTTTTTTTTTTAAGAGAATCAACTGCACCGCTCCAGAGGCTAGGTTGATGCTCTTGTTTTTTTAAAAAAAATATTTTGGGTTTTTGTTTGTTTTTGTTTTTGTTTTAGCCCCTGGGACCGGGTCGGCGCTGTGGTTTTTTTTTCCTTCCTGCTGTCTCAGCTTCCCAGAGTTCCTGGACCAGGATGACTTTGGCAGCTATGACAAGGTAGGGGAGTAATGAAAAACAAAGCGAACAACACAGAAATTTCCATTTCATTTCATTTCATTTTTCTTTGATGGGTTGGTTTGTTATTCATTTCATTAGCTAATGAAACAAATAACAAATAATAAAACAAATTAAAAGTTCATTTCATGCCCATCTCTAATTGGGATGTAGGGATTAAGAAGTTTCATTGCAATCAGGGGTGGCAGCAATCCTTCTCTGTAGCTGATGGGTGTCATTAGCGGTTCTATTGTGTAAACTGATCAAGAGGGTTGTGGCTGGGTGGGAATCACTGAAGTTTAATCTTTTGCAGGCTGGAGTTTTCAATACTGGAAGCCAGGCTTTGTTGATTTTTAGACTTTAATATTTTTGTTGAAACAGTGCTTATGTTTGTGGATTTCAATGGCTTTCCTGTGCAGCCTGACATAGCGATTTATTTGGTAGTGTTGTCCAGGACCTCTGTGTCCTGGCACAGGATTTCATGACCAGTTTGTTTCAGGCTGTATTCAGCTACAGCTTGCAGACTAAAACAACCAGAAAAATCAGCAATAGCTGAACACACCCTGAAACAAACTGGGCAGGGAATCCTCTTCCAGGACACAGATGTAATGGATAACACTACCAATCACTATATCAGACTACACAGGAACGCCTTTGAAATCCATAAACATAAGTACAGTTTTAACAAAAAAGAATGTCAACCTTTAGTCCCTCGATGTTCTTGCACTCAAATTTCCAGCAGCCATCACCACCAGCTGTGCTGGGCAGGATTTCTAGGAGGTGTGGTCCTAGAACATCTGGGGATGTAAGGTTGGGAACCACTGTTCTAGAGAGTCAGTCCCAGATAGGAAGAGAAGCAAGAGGAAAATGCTGGGGGAATCAGGAGACATTAGCACAAGGAGTGTTGTGGAAATGCATGAATTTAGAATGTGGGGCAGAGGCACACTTCCATTACTTTCACGGGGACTGAAGAAGTAGAGCTGAGCAGATTGAATATAGCCAGTGAAATGTCATTGTTGGCTGGATGACTGGGACCAAGGAGATGTACTGCATTCCAAGATCATGCTGCATCAAGTGCAAGGATTCTTCTCTGAAGACGAGCTATCTGCTTGCTCTCTTAGGCTCCACTGGGTGACCAAGAGAAGTGGAAGGGAAAAGACACCCCCCCACACACACACACACTCAGAAGGCATACAGTCACAGACAGGTTTTCCCTAGGCAAAAGTGGCATTTGTATTCCCCCCACCTCCAATTTCTGCCACCACTGATCCAAACATAGGCGGTTACTTCACGTACCTCCGCGGGCCGCGTTGAGCAGTGATCCGATCTGAATTCGGAGTTGGTCACATGACCTTAACTCGGTGCTGCGCCTCTTTCTTGTTTACTCACGTGCATGCTTGTTGAAGGCGGAGGCACCACTTACGCACGTCTTCGCTTCGCATCAGGAAGCAATCTTCATTTCCTTTTCTCTGAATCTGGAAGTGGCCTAATAATTTGGATCCGTGTTGTTCCGAATAATCGAAAGCTCCCCTTTGAACCTTCTTCTTTTGGCGGGCGGGGTGTTCGAAATTAGATGTGCAACAATTGTATGAGAGATCCCATAGACGCTTCAGGACCAAAACGCAATTCCTTGCTCCGTCACAAGGTAGCTTCGTGCTTCATTGCTGGACGTTACAAATCTCGGTCCTCCAAGGACACCAGAAAGTTATCTCGTGAATGTACCCCGTTTTGACGATGGGTTACAATCATTTCCGGGACTTCCTACAGCATTGTCCGCCATGCCTCCAACGCGCCGCCGCCGCCGCGTGATATCGCCGCGCCGTTGGTATTCCGTTTTGGCGGCTGTTTTGGAGAATGTAAACATCATTCTCAACTGCATTTCTCTTCTGCAGCACTGCATTGATTATCCGGAAACCGCAGACGGAGGCAGTGAGTTCCTAGACTATGCTAACACGCTTGTCTATACTGTGTTTTTGGCTGTTGCTGAGTGGAGGGTAACATCGCCTATGCAGAAGCTATGCTGGACCTACCCCGGGCATTCCCGTTGGTTTCACGATTCTGTTTTGCAATTCTGGGACGATAGACAGTGGATTGAGAACTTTCGAATGACTCGCCAAACACTGTTTGAAATCGCGGCAGTGCTTAGACCTTACCTGATGCGGCGAGACACTGTTATGCGGTCTGCAATTCCAGTGGAAGAACGAGTTGCCATCGGAGTGTACTATCTCGCAAGTCGGTCATGTTACCGTACTATAGCAAATGTTTTCCAAAAGGGAACATCTACGGTCGCAAGCGTAGTTGTCGAGGTGTGCCTGGCCATTGAGCATACCCTTCTGAAGGAAGAGGTTCGGGTTGCAGACTTCAATAAGGTTTGTGTTTCATTTTTCTACTTCCAAATTTCTATCATAACCGCTCCTAGTTAATCCCTTTATTTTCCACTGCCATTGATTTCTGTACCGTTTTTTTCAGATGCTGCTTTCTACGAAAAAACATGGATTCCCCCATTGTATTGGATCTGTGGACGGTTCCCACATCCCAATCACCGCGCCGAAAAAGGAGGCTCAGGCTTACTTTAACCGGAAATCATTTCACTCAATCCTTCTTCAGGCTGCATGCGACGGCGACGGTATATTCTTTTCAATGCTCGCTGGTCACTCCGGGGTTAACCATGATGCTCATGTATTCCGCTCATCCATGCTGTACAGGAAAATGGAAGCAGGAACGCTAATCCCCGGTAATCCTATGTTCCAGTACGGTGGGGTTTCCATTCCACCACTGATATTGGGGGACGGTGCATACCCACTGTGTAAGTGGCTTATGAAACCCTATGCTGTACCCAGGAATGACATGGAGAGACATTACAACAGGGTGTTTAACCGTACAAGAAACATGGTAGAGCGTGCCTTTGGACGTCTGAAGGCGAGATTCCGCAGACTATCTGTGCGCATAGAGGCACATATTCAAAACGTGAACTCTATAATTGCATCCGCAGTAGTTCTCCATAACATATGTGAAAAAAAGAAACACTTTATCCCAGAGGATGAAACAGACTTGCAGAATACTACTCAATCATCAGATGTTGACATTACTGAACTTGACGCTGCCAGGCCTGTAAGGGAAAGATCAGAGGCCGAGGCAATATGAACAGCTCTTGCTGAGTACCTTTTCACACATGTAAAATGAGGTTAAATTGGAAAAAATCGGATCACCTACAATCTACTTTGGGCAATAAGCAATATTTACAATATGTATCTCTTATATAGAAACCTATGTAAAAAATTTCTGTGTTATTATATGCTTTCAATTTAAGCCATTAATCTAAATTTTAGTGTGTTAAATCTAATCAATAAATGTGACAGCAAAAAAGCAAAGTACATTCATTTCTGTACATGAAATACAATTGCCCCTACACCTTTGCAAAATATAACTAGTAAATTATCCCCCGGGTCAACCTTCCACATGTTCCTTAAAAGATTGAAACAATTGGTAAGCAAAAGCACTTCTGCAGGGGTGGGTCAGTCATCTATTTAGAGCTTTGTTTACCACTCCTGAGAACCAATGCCTCACCTTTCCATTTGAAATGCTAATTCTAGAAAGAAACATGTTACCAAGGCCGGAAGTTTCCCATTTCTCCACTTGCACCAGGGACTGCCGGTAGCGGCCATTTGTTGTGCTGCTTCTGAATAGCACAAATCATTGTTTTGACTTGTGCTTTCAGGATGGAGAATGAAGACAGCTTTGACGAAACCCAGGGCAGCACAAAATCTGTAAGAGGAAAGCGGGGGATCATATGGGGTAATGCTGAAACCTCTGCTCTTATAAAAATATGGGGGGAAGCTGAAATAAAGTATGCTCTATCCTCTCTTAAACGAAACTACGAAATTTTTGAAATGATTTCTTCTGAGCTTAAAAAAATCGGATTCTCGCGGACTGCTGAGGAATGTCGCACTAAAACTAAAGCTTTAAGGAAACTTTATAAATTAGCCGTCATTCATAATAACACGTCAGGGTCAGGACGATCCAAGTTCCTGTGGTACGATGAAATGGCTCAAATCTTCAGGACAGACACATCCATACACCCCTTAAGAACAACGGAGAGCGAATCTGCGGTACAATCTGGTAAGTAGCTCCCTAGCGCTATAAATCCCATTCTTTGTCGCTCATTTACTGCTATCGATTTTTTGTAATGTAATATGCCGCCACTAACCAAAAACCGCCAAGCCACTTTTCTGATAAAATGAGAAATGAGGAAATGTTTCAGTATACAAGAGCAATAACGTTCAGTGTATCATGCTGTACTGGAATGTTGGAATGGCCTTATCTTCACCCTTCTGCTGTTACATATTCCGAAAATCATTGTTTGCATGTACTGGATATACATTTCTTATAAGTCCCGAAAAAAGGAATACCGAAAAATCGGTATTCCTTTTTTTGTTTGGAAACTGGTATATTACAGCAGCCTTTCAAAAAAGTAACTTTATTTCCCCGCCATATCAAAAAGGAAGAAGTAGCTTACTGTTTTGCTATTGGTTCCCCAAAGCCACGGTTTCCGTTGCGTAGAATAAGCGGAACCAGGAAGTTGGAGTAATCCTGCCATTATTACGACTTACAACTCATTCGACATTACATTTTTCATTTTTGAGGAAAGAATACATTTGAATTAGTATCCAATTATCGACTGCAACCTGTTTCATAAATGTTTTTTCGAAAATACAGGGATCGATGACATGGAAGGATCAGAAAAAGTTCTGGTTACCCTTGATCTCTTCGAAACCAGTGATGTCCTGTTTCCTACCGACGTACAACCTTCCTGCACAGGTAAACCCGCAGTTAAGTCATTAATAGGGGTTTGCATCCTGTTGGCAGGGAGGTCACCGAACAAATGGGTAATCCTAAACCTAGATGTTAAGTACAAATGTCCCTTCTGTGCTTCTCCCCGTTACAGAATCAAATCCTACTGACGGGTGTGAGCAATCAACCCCCGGATGCTCAACAGTAGCAGTTAGCGCGTCTTCAAATGATGCCAGCAGGAGAAATGGTAAGGTAACTGCATCCTATCAGTCCCTGTTGTGCTTATTACTGCGCGATGAATATTTTGTAAAGAAGGCGTTAGGAGACAACATTTGGTCACGTCACCACCTTCCGATGTGAACAAATAGACACTGGGGTTTACTGTGAGTAACAATTGTGAAATGAAGATCTTACATAATTGAGTGTTGGACTTTAAGAATTAATGCACTTCTTTCATTAGAGACTGTTTTGTAAACACCATTTTGAATGCTCATTGGCAAGCAAAATAAAGGGGGCTAAAAAAAAAATTTCCATGCACATCTAAACAAATTTATACATTGTTAGGGTTGTACAGCAGACTAAGGGAAGGGTACCGGCGTTCTGCATTACATTTCCTTTAGTTACAAAACGATGCACGTTATGTCAAACGTGATAAACAATCTGAAGTCATTGGTACCATTTACCATTTTTCTTTCAGATCCTTCCGAAACCACTAACTACGAAGCAACTTTGGATCCAGCAAGAAGACTAGCCATGCTGCGTAAGAGGAAGCAGCGAGCATCTGCGGCTGCACGTCTAGATAGCACTCTGTCAGGTTTTGTTAATTGGGTCCAAAGGAATACAAATGACAATAAGAAAAGGTTAACAGAAATAGACAAATCTCAGAAATGGTTTCAGAATGAGGTCGTAAGTAACCTCAGAGTGGCTTCATCTTCCCTAGAGAAACTTACAGAATACTTAACATCTAGTGATGTTGTACCCTATCCTGCTTCTCCTAGAAATTCATTTGTTAATCGAGAAACAAGTAATGCTAGTAAGGATCAAATAAATAAAAAAAGGTATAAAGGCACTGCTGAATATGATCAACAAAACTTGGTGAGTGCTGGAAGTATAAGTCCCTCGGAAACAGAGTCGTCACACAATAGTGACTCAAATGGCACAGACAGTGACCTTGAGGGTAATGACTCGCAATCCCTTCTTGTAAACGTGTCGGTGTTATCGCCTGCTGGTACTGCATCAGGAATTACTCACAGCACTCCGGTAGAGAATGAGGATAATGATTTTGAAAATGGTGAGTGCATTGCTGGTAGTACTATTGTTGCTGCCGGATCTAGTAATTCAGAAAAATGCCCTGTTGTTCCCTCTAGATCTTCAGATAGTACTAAAGTTACAAATGGTAGGGTAACCAAAGGTCAAGCATCGTTAAGAACACCTCATAAACGTTTGAGAAAAAAAAGGCAGATTTACACACCTTAAAATTACATTTCACATAAAACTGCCCCAATTAGAAACCTAATGTACTGTGTTATATGTGACTCACTGCAGCAATTTTTATATACAATGTGTCTTTCTTTTTGTTAATCAGTGGTCTTAGGAAATATATTTTGCAGCATAACGGCTATGTTAATTTAATAGTGTATGTTTTGCACAAATGTATACTACGAAAACATACTGTATTTACTATTACTTAACGATTCTGCTGGCCTTTCAAGTAAGAAATAAATGTTTTATGATTAGAACTTATATGAAAGATTTAATTACAACAGTATTGCAAAACTTTTATGATGTTCAGTACTTTAGTAGTAGCTACAAATGTGGAATCAGGTCAGAACCCACGTTTTGCAAAAGTAAGGGATTACAAATACTGCTTCCATTTAGCAGTACCCCGTTCGTTGCCTAGTAACAAACTTATTTTGCCACTCTAGAGAACTTGTAGATTCTATCGAAAGCTGTTAAGTGGCAGAACGATTTATATGTTAATCTGAGCGGCAGCTGCAGTTTTTCTTTCCCTATAGGTCATCTGTTACTCTGGCAAAGACCCGCCCATCAGTAAGGCAGAGCGTAGATCCAGCAAATCAAGGCTTCAAAATAGTAGTATCGGTATAGTACTGATTGTAGTCTTAATTTAAAGTGCATGAAGTGTAATTGTAGGAATAGCTGTCCTTAGGAAGTCAAACTCAGAGTATGCCATCCCTCCACCAAACTGAACATAACTTAGTATTCCAAAAACCACAATTGTTAAAGGTTGTAATGTATTTTAATAGAAAACTTGGCAACAGTGCTTCTTAAAACAGAGAAACACAGCAAGGGGCTGCCCTTCAAAATAAGAAGAACAATAAGAACCAATGTGGTTCAGAAACAAGAAATCAAACCATTTTTTGTATTTGGAGTACTGTACAGTTACTAATAAAACAAACAACAACAATATTTTTAATAATAACTTTGGTGTTGTTCAACCGGAACTGTGAGACATCAACGGCGCCTTCGTCTACGGTTTAGCTGCCTAAGAATGCCTTGCACTTGTTCTTCGAGGGCTGCAACTGAACCATAAAGGGAAAGGTTGTGTCAGTAAAACATTACCATAAAAAATAAAACAAGTTCTGGTTTCTCCCTTACCAAATGCTACCGTCTTGCTTAGTACCAAGCAATTTTCTACTGGGAACCAATCAAAGAGAGTTGGAGTGGTTCAGTGGCTCAATGAGTAAGATCCCTGTCATGGTTGCTTAGTCTTCAATGTAACAAAAACAGTAATTTAATTCATAAAAAATTGGAATAATAATTTGGCTGATTTCCACCCACCCCACAAAGAAATGTTCCATACGTAGCAATGAAATGCTGCTCATGCAATACCTCTCTGAGAAAGCTCCTGAACGAGTGCAATAACCTCCTCCAGTTCATTTCTTGTTACTGGCATTTCCATGACGTCCCTGCCTGGCACTATTTCTGCAACGGAACGTTATGTACAACTAATTTTTATGTAACAGAGATCTGAATAACAAATCCTGCTACAGGTACAAGAATTAATTCTGGTAATTTGAAATTATTTAAGGTTTAAATTGTGAATCTCCAAGTTAATTTATGCATTGATTGTCATATTGAATTTTCAATATGAGAAGGCATGATTATCTATCTTCTGATAAAAGCATTCTCTTAGGCAACCTCACCTTCCTGTTCCTCCTCTTCCACATCTTCCCTCTGGCCTTGATTCCTAGGAGCAGCGTTGAGCCCTGGCTGTAGTCGTATTCTGGCCATCTGGCGCAGTCCAACATTTTGAGCGGGCCCCGCCCCTACAATAGTCGTACAATTTACAGGTTTTCAGCATTGATATCTCTGAAGGCTTCTCTCCCTATCTACATTCTATAACGTTTCACATACCACACAGGTAACTGCATACTATTATGAGCTATTCCAAATAAGCATCCGATTACAAAAAAAAAATGGAAATTTTCAAATGAGAAGGAGATAAAACTTGATTTTTAAGGAAAAATTCCGTTTTAGGTGGATGATCCGAAAATCGAGGGAAGTATAAAAGTATTTGATGAAGTTCAATGTACATTACATTGTACTTTAAAACAATCAACAGGCAATGTCTAGAGGCTATGTCTTACCAAACCTTATTCATTTCAAGAAGTAATTCCTAACCTTCCATGGAGGATTATATTCTGGTTCTATTTCCATTTTTCCTAAACTAATACGTTTACACATAAGAAAGCAAATACAAAATGACTTTTTATAGTACAACTTCTCTTTGCTCCTATAGTTGAGCAGGATTAGCTTGCTGTGAACCGGGAGCCATTGTTATGCTCAGCATTTCAGGATTTGCATTTAAAATCATGGAGAAGGGGGGGCGGGGGTAAGTACGCTGTGGAGACTCAGCAGTTTGCAAAACAGGACATTGAGTTGTAAAAGTTACCTGCAGGAAAGGCATGCCCAGGGTGAGGTTGGTTGGACTGATCCCACAGAAGGCGCAGCTCGTCCCAAAAAGGGGACTTGTTCTCCTCCCTCGGATCTGGCCCGAAATCTAGCATCGCTCTATTAAATAATTGGCGGAGGCGTTTGAATTTGGAGCGACATTGCCTCGATGTTCTGAAATAGTTCTGGAGCTCCATCTGCTCTGATGCTCGAACGAACGCGTGCTCATTTCGACGAGCACCAGCAACGAAAAGCACCGGCCCAAAATGATTAGAAATAAGAATTTGCAGGAAAGCTCTTATTTCATGAGCAGTCCAAAATCTACCCATTCTCTGTGCCATTTCTTAAAATACCTGTCACGGCTGTAAACTATATTTGGGCCTTCTGTGCTCTGGACTGAGGCAGAAAGTTCCAAAGGAAGCTGCAGAGTATGGTTACTTTGCCCTTCTGAGGCCCTGGGAACAGATCACTCTGCTGACCAATCACAGTGAGGGATCAATTAGGGAGGGGGCAGGTGTCCAGACATGATGGCTCCGGTAACTTCTACAGAGGCCTAGAGCGCTTCTTAATATATTTCTGTGAAGGACAAGGCTTTTTAAAAAAAAAACAACAACATTTCAATGAACAATGACTTGTTCAAAGCTAGGGTAACGGGAGGCAGCTATATATAAATTTCAAGGTTTCAGCCTGCAACAAAAGACGTGTGATGAGATGTTTGCATGGGAAAAAAGACAATCAGTAACTATTTTAAAATGAAAAGAGCAACACAATCCATCAGTGAACATTTCCGAAGCGTTAAGCTAAAATAAAAAAGGGAGTATGTGTGTGTTGCGAGGTGATAATTTATTTATCCAGCAGGAAGAATTTCAGGAACGGATGCGGGGGAGCAGATAAGATCAGATTTAGTGCTATTTCCCCACTTCCCAGAGGTGATTTGTTAACCAGACGGGAGGCAATTGCCCCTGTAATAAATCAATCTGCAGAAGTTCCCCGTACTTGTTGTAAAAAGCCAGCCCCGGAGAGGGGGTGGGGAAAGGGAAATGTGCCGTTAGGTTCAGGTTTTTTGAACTGATAAATGTTTTTTTTTTTTTTTTTTTTTTTTGGTACAGAACGTAGTACAATCAGAAACTGTGTAATAACAACAGCGAACTTTCAAAAGGAAAACCGGAAAATCGAACAACAAACGTCACAATGGAAACGCGCGCGTTTCAAAAGTTCTCAGCGTGTTCACAGCGTGCAAGCAGAAGCTGTGCTGCGGCTGACAGTGCTTTTTAAGTACATGCATTTTCAAAAAGAGTGCGTGCCTGAGGGCTCGCTATACATCCTAAAAGCATAATCAGAAAATTCAAGGGGGGGGGGGTCTTAAGCAATATTTCTCAAATAAAATTTAGTTTTTTGGAGAAGCCTGAACAACAACTCGTGTCGCGCTTCTTATGAGGTTAGATGAAAAGAAATAATAAACCTGCATTTAAAGGTTAAAATTGAACTCACGGTATCAGCATCGTGCTAAGAATAAAAATCATTGGTCGGTGGGGTAACCACAGCTGTATGATACTGCTAGGTGTTGGAGAATTAATTAGTTTTGAATGAGATGTGCACAGCCAGTTGCAGCACTGAAACAAAAAAAAAAGGCTCCCGAAAAAAATCAGGGCAACAGTCATTACTCACAGGACATGCTGTCAATATGGATTTCCCGAAAGCAAACCCCTTACATTAGGTTCAAAAATGTAATGACACAGGCAGTACAGAAGAATCGAAAACTTTTATGAGGTGGATAAAACACATCAGACCATCGCTGCTATGATGGGAAATAGACATGAGTAATAGTTCCACATGTTAGCCATCGGGAAACAACATGGAAAGTCAATGAAGACCACAGGGTAATGAAAACAATATAGGGCTGTTGAAGAATGTTTAGTAAACTGTAGTGGGCGTAAAAAAAAACCTGGAGTGGACAAATGTAGTGACCGGACGGGAAGAGAAAAGGAAGTTTCGTCACAGGGATGCGATCACAGAGACTCCAAATAAAACACCTAATAGTAATAGGAACAACAACGCCACTGCATGGTGGGCAGTGATACAGCTGCTGGGTACCAACTACTGAGGCGCCATCTGCCGGAAGATAACAAGGGAAAAGCGCATCGAAAGAAAAGGCGCACGTTTGAATTATACACGGTTGTAAAACATGTTTCTTGAGGCAAGACGGATTAGCGGAATTTCGATATTTCGGTTTTTCGATAAGCGGAAAACGGAAAATACAATCTTTCGGGGAAAATAAAAGGAGGGGAATCACGATTCGAATCCAGATCGGACTCACGTCCCCTCCCTTCGCATCGAGAGGCGGATTGAAAAGATTCCACTGGTCGGGGAAGGGAATCTCTCAGCCCGCTTGGAGCGCTGTTCAGGGGGCGTGGTCGGGGTGGCATCGGAGTGACTTCGAAGGTACGTGAGGATATTGACAAGCCAAACTGTTACGCAGCGGGGCCGCAGTGAGGTGAGAGAGGTACGTGAAGTAACCGTCATAGTTGTTTCCCATAGAAAGTGAAATCTGTTTGTAGCTGTACACTCATTGTAAGTGGGGCAATGTGCAAAAAGGGTCTCAAGGGTTGTCCTTTTTCTCTCCCACTTTTCTCTGTCATTTCAGAGGAGACCAAGGGAGCCAGCAGGAAGAATCTGAATATCAAAATTGCATTATTTAGAAAGAGAGAGAAAGCCCAAAGAAGTGTTTTCAAGGGGGCCCAGTTTCTGAGATTTCAGTCTCTTTTGTTACCTCTGTTTGCTCGTCTTCAAAGCAGAGATACTCATATTGTGTTTCAGGTACAAAGAGGAGAGAAAAGTGAAGGCAAGGTCTAGTCTCTGAGCACAGCTCCATAGACATCTGAGAATCATCACTGAGCCACACAAGCCGCCCTTTTACACAATATGGGGCTGTTAACATTTCCACAGAAAATGATGTGAATCATACCCAAAGCACTGCCGCTCATTGTCTTTCATGACTTTGGGAAGACAATTTCATTTGAAAATGATTAATCAAAAGTAAGGATTTCTTAGTTACAGCCTGCCAAGGAGACATACGGCTTAGAATTAATAATTATAATGTGAACTAAATTACCAAAGACATTATTAATACTAACTCAGCTACTTTCTATCCAGTAGGTTATAAAAATGGTCTTTAAGTGATAACCCAATCTAAATTACTTGACTATTTGCAGAGTTGCTTGGCATAGAATCAAAAAATATGAATAACTGACTGATCAATATACTTTTTACTGTGACTTGTGTCAAGCTGGTGCTGTAACAATAGCAGCAGGATGGGGTGGGGGTATGAACAGTCAGTCTTTTGGAAGGACAGCAATCAATTCCATGCCATGTGAACTATCAGATAGTGGTACACTAAGAACAGAGTACACCACAGAGTTAACATTTGAAAAGGACAGAAATTATATGAGGCAAAAATAGAAGAGTTCAGATGAACTCTCTCATGCCTTAGAAGCATATAGCAGAGTGCCTGGGGCTGTGTAGTCTAGATTTCCATCTCTGCTACCAACACAGCCATGTGTTTGGTGGTTGGAAGAAACAGTTGCTAATGCTTGGAGCTTCCCAGCACATGGGCATTCTTGACATTCATAACTCATTCCATTAAGCATAGAATGATCTAATGAGGTACATGAGTCTACTAATGCTATTGTTCATTTTGGAACCCAGGAGCAACCCTTGAAGGCTATTCTGTCTTTGTCCTCACAATGCCTGTGTTTCTTATAGAATAATGTCAATTTTAGGATGTCTGGTTGACGATCCGGTCAATTCCCTGTGGATAGGTGGTATGAGGATGTTGCTGGGGTTGTTGACCGGATCACCCTCAAGCACCTCATCCAATGCCAAGCCCGCTCCTCCCCGTGGTTTACGGTGGAGTTGCGGGTGATGAAGCAAAGAGCGGAGGGGGCTAGAGAGCAGATGGAGGAAAGATTGGACTGCGTTGAATCGGGCTGAGGTCTGTGTGTTGACCAGGCGCTACGTTCGGGTGATCAGGGATGCAAAAAGATCTGGGGCCTCAAATCGCCAGGCAGAATTGTTCCAGGTGGTTTGAGACCTCACCAATCCTGGTCCGCCAGGGCCTCCTTCTAGTGATTTCACTAGTGCGTCATTTGCAGTCTTTTTAGAATCCAAAATAGAGGCCATCCATTCCAATCTGGACTCCACTTGCACTGATCTGCCCTCAAGTGTGGCTGGTGCTGCACCCCCTCAGTCTCCCCGGTTTGTTGAGTTTGGGCCTGTTACCCAAGTGAGGCCTCCAGGGCTCTGGTGCATTGCCGTTCAACCCTTGCCCTTCTTGGCTGATTAAGACCGCAAAAGGGAGTGTGCTTGAATGTTCTTTAATTGCCACGGCATCCTTCAGGGACGGGATTTTTCCCCATCAGCTGAAGGAGACGGTGGTGAAGCCCATCCTCAAAAGACCAGGCTTGACTGTAGACGATATGTCTAACTATCACCCTATAGCCAATGTTCCCTTCATGAGCAAAGTGGTCGAATGAGTTGCTGCCCTGTGTCTCCAGCCGTTCCTGGAGGAGAACCTTGTCTTGGATCCTTTCCAGTCTGGGTTTAGGCCACATCATGGGACTGAGACTGCCCTGGTCGCACTGCAGGATGACCTGTTGAGGATAGCCGACAGGGGTTGTTCTACCCTGCTGGTCCTTCTCGACCTGTCAGCGGCCTTTGATACCGTCAACCATGGTATCCTCCTGGGCCGGCTCTCTGAGGTGGAGATTGGGGTCTAGCCTTTGGCTGGCTCTGTTCCTTCCTTGAGGTCCGTGCTCAGTGTGTGAGCTTGGGGGGTGACTTGTCATCTCCCTGGACACTCTCTTGTGGGGTGCCTCAAGGGTCGGCTCTCCCCCCATGCTCTTTAAAATCTATATGAGGCCGCTGGCTGAGGTCATCCAGAGTTTTGGAGCTTGCTGTCATCAGTACGCTGATGACATGCAGCTCTATCTCTCCTTTTCCTCCTCTGCAGTGGAGGCTGTCCAGACCCTTGATCGCTGCCTGGCTGAGGTACTGGAGTTGACCAAGACCAACAGGCTCAAACTCAATCCCGGGAAGACTGAGGTTCTGTTCTTCGGGGTTGCACCGGATGGGTACAGTGGCCCTCTTCCCAGTCTGGGTGGGAATATATTTTAAAGTTGTTTTGTCACAAAACAAAACAAAATGAAACAAAACACTATGATCCCCTTGATCCTAGAGGCACCAAAACTGCTGGGGAACTTCCTCAAGGTATTCCCTCTAAGCTCATTGCTTTCCCTTAATGCTGTCTCAGAAGACCAGAAATGAATGGGGAAATAGATTCTATGGCTTGTCTTCAAGAAAAGCTCAGGAGAACAACTGATCTGAAACCTAATTATGATGAAGCTGCCCATGGCTCTTGCTGGTTTTGAAAAATAAAAGATTATAAAATGCCTTATTTGTAAAGTTCAGCATTTCTGTCTATTTGTTTCCCATATAGCTGGCTGGGGTTTAAATTGCTAGCCTATTTCGTTATTCATACAGAAACCTTCAGGAGAATATTTTTGTAATAAGTCAGGGACCTCAAGGCATGGTGTGTGCCAGCAGGTGCAGTAGTAACAGGTGTCTAGTTTTTATATTAAAATATTTAAGGTACCCAGGTTTTAGGCTAATAGACATTGACACCTGACTAATAAGAGGATCCCAAATCAAATTAGGTCTGCATTTAAAATAGTACATGCGGCACATCTGCCTTAAGCAAGTATTTTGTGATTTTTCTCCACCCCACACATTTCACAGTCTACCAATTTTTTTGGGGGGGGGATATATTTTTAATATTTAATAGTTGTGTCTTATTTATCCATTATGCCTGATTTTGATTGTAACCTCCCCAAATAAAGTTCTCGTCTAACCACTTGGAATAATAGGCTCACAGAATTATTGTGTTGCAAGAGGCCTATAAACCCATCAAGTCCAATGCTCTGCTCAATGGAGGAATCCAGATCAAAGCAGGTCTGACATGTTTGTCCAATTTTCTTTTGAATGATTCCAGCTTTGGACAAGCAGCTCCTGAGTTATTTGGTTCCATTTCCATACAGCTCTAACATCAGCCCAAATCTGGCTTCCTGTATCTTGAACTCTGAAATAACCGAGAACAATCCTGCCTGTCTTCTGGATGGCTCCCTTTCAGGAGTTTGAAAAGTAGTATCGTATCTCCCCTCAGTCTACTTTTCTCAAGGCTAAACATGCCCAGTTTTCTTTCAGCCTTTCCTCACAGAGCTTGGTTTCCAGCCCCTGTAATAATTTGTCCCCCCCCCCAAAAAAAAAATAAAGAGGCGAGTCAACCTTTGGGAGAAAAGGCCACAACGTTATTAATAACTTTATAACTCAAACTGAAACCTTACAAGGAGACCAGACCACATAGTGCAAAGGTAATGGTGTTGGAGGGAATGTTGCCCTCCCGATGGTGTATTCAGAGAGATTCATACTTTTTGGAGTGTTCAGCCTCACCCTGATTTGTCTGAATCTACTAGCCCCTGACAACCCTTGGTTCGGCCTAGCATTAGCATCCTTGCATTGTTTACTCCTATGCCTGGCATGTTTATTTTATTCCGAGGGCTGTCTTGTGTCTTAGGTACTAAGGCTGATCTGAATACCTTTACCCCTTGCACTACCCGCCTCACAATTGTGACCAAGGGTTATATCCTCTCCTGGCACCAGGCGGAGAATGGAATGGGCAAAAATGTGTGGTCCCTCAGGGCCATTGGAGTGACCACCAAAAATTCCCATCTGGCCCCCCAGAGGGCAACCAGTTAGACTCACTCTCACATCTGTTAGGGTGGGAGGGAGGGGCTGCTGGTCTTGCTGAAGAAAGAGTCCGGGCTGGCATGGGGGCCCGGCTTAAATCAGCTCGGCCACCCAATCCAAGTTCCCGGATGAGCGTAGGCATTTTCACACTGGAAACCCGGGTGGGCGGGGCAAAATTGCCCCACCCATGAACGGAGTTGGGTCAGGGTGCCAGTTTGATCCCCTCCTCTAAACTTGTTCCAGCTTGATAGCATCCTTCACCAAGATCCTTCTTGTTTGTAGTATTACTGAACTAAGTGTCCCTCATCTTGTAACTGCATTTGTACCCCCTCCCAAGTGCACTTATCCCAGTTAAATTTCATTCTGTTGCTTTCAGCCCAGTGCAGAAGCCTAGCAAGATATTTTTGAAAATGCTGCTTTTGTTCTGAATAACATGCTGGGCTTATGAGAAAACTCTGTTTAAAGCTATTTTGCAAAGCATGTTATACATTATTTGACATGAAGGAGAATCTTAATAGTGGTTTACAAATGGGATTATGACCACAGTGGAGGATGTGGAGGACATACAGCCCAAGCTCAGGTAACCAGCCGCTCTGACCAAGCCAATTTCAACCTGAGCTCTCACATGGCTCTCATCTGGCAGGAGTTTGAGTCAACCAGGTCTACATAAAACTAACTCATACAAGCCCTCGGCCATTTATTATTGTGAGATGTTTGGACATTCCCCTTGATTCTAAACAAAGGAAGCTGACAAATCCGGTGTAGCTGCCATGTAAAAATCTTGTTTTTAGCTGACTGTTGGTCATGCCATCCCACCCCAAAATGGTCACTGAACCACAAGTTAACAATTATACAAATGTACATTTTCCCCCTCAACAGGAGCAATAGAAGAGTCTTGAAGCAATTTGAATGCATCAGGCTTGGCTATGAAAGTTTTCACAGTACCTAATCATCTTTCTTCCATCAACTACGAATCGTTTATTTGCTAAGGAAAGACAAATGCAACCACACAGCAATCTGTATCTCAATGAGATTATGGGTTAAGCCAAACCCACTAAGCATACCAGAGTGACAGCCCAACCATTTATACAAGCACTCAAGACATCGGCACTGTGCTGTAAGTGATGTGTTGTATTTTAACAAGACTCTCCAACTACGCCAGTGGCAAGGAGTATTTACTTGTCCCCTGGGGATGGTTAAAAATTCAATAGCTGCCTTATATTGTCGCTCATATTTTATTTTCAAGTAGCCATTAAACACTCCTCCTCAACTAGCCTGCATAACAGTGATGGGAACTGTGGCACTCTCATTACAAAGGCATTACCAAAGACAGAGGTAACAAAGACATGACAAAAGCAAACTTTGTGGCCTTGGATGGTTCTGTTATGGATCAACAGTAGAGATGGGCACGAATCAAAAAAATGGCATTTTGTTTGTCATTTGTCGTTTGTAGGGTCCATTTTGGTTCGTTTCTGTTTTTTGCAAATTTTTGCAAAAATTCATTTTCGTTTTCGTTCGTTTTGTTACCGTTTCGTTACCATTTATTTTAATTTTTGGTGTTTTTTTTTAGGATTTTAAGCAATTCACTTATATTGCAGTAACGGAAACGAAACGCACGAGAAAACTTCCGGTGTTTCTGTTCGTTTCGTTTTATTTTAGAGACAAAATTTGTTTGTCATTTCGTTACGTAACAAAACAAAAAAACAAAAACGGAAACGGAAAATTGTTCATTTCGTGCCCATCTCTAATCAACAGAGTAAAGGGGTGGGAGTCAAAAGAAACTGGTATGCACACAGCTCAAAAGTGCTGTTTTGGAGGTGTTCTACTGACTGGCTTCTTCTTACATGGAAGGTCCACCTATGGAGGAAAGGCAGTAAAAGGAGCCACCAGATGACAATAAGTACTCTAGTTCTAGATTGCTGCATTACGAAGCAAGCAGTGATGAAATAAACTGCAGTGAACTAGAATGTCACTAGCAGGCATATATATATATTCTGACCTGGGGAAAAAGTGGCAGTGTTTACATGCCTGCTAGTGACATTCTGGTTTGCATACAAATTTGTGCACAAAATGTTTTTTACTTAAGCCATTTATATTTTGCACAAACATACTAGGTGTGTCATTTGCATTTTTAAAATCTTGTATTTTATGCAAAATGCATTTTTTCAAATGTTCCAACTGTAGGACCCCCCCCCTTCCCACTCTTGTCTATCACCAAGATTTGGCTAGCATAGTCTCTGCCAGCTTTTAGGAAGGCCCTAAAAACATGGCTTTTTAAAGAACACGTCAGTGATAGCTAATTGTGACTGTTTTTGTAGCTGCTGTTATGTTTGTTTGCCCATCTGTTTGCCCGTCTTCTTGCCATGATGGAATTATCTATATTGTTTCATTTTTATTGTGTTGATTTTTCTTTTTCTTTTGTATTTTGTATCTTATATTTATTTGTTGTACACTACCCAGAGTTCCCTTTGGGAAATTTGGTGTGGTTAAGAAGTATATAAATAAATAAATATGAATAATCTATTTATTACTTATACTGTAGTGCTTCTGGAAGGAAGGAAGGAAGGAAGGAAGGAAGGAAGGAAATTATGAAAACAATGAGACAACTAGTTCATAATTCCAACTGTTAACTTCTCTATAGTCACTCACAATCCTCTGATACCTATTTCATGCATTGTTTTCCACCTTTCACTCACATGGGTTGGGAGATGCAACTGTCTTTTTTTCTCTATATCATTGTGTGGGAGCTTCTTGACTCTTTCGTTAGCGTAAAACAGTAAATGTATTGCAACATGAAGGTTTTGTGCTTTTAAGGTGAATTAGACTCCCCAGTGCCTTAAATATAAAGCTTTCACTTCCCCACTTCACTTTAATTGCCTACTGATTGTAGTGCTTCTGTAAATGAAACATCAAATGGGGGGGGGGACCGAGGTGTGGGCTGAAATGCCACAAAACAGTCTTCAGCTCACAATGGAACACATACACTTTTTTCAACAGCAAAGGTTGTATTGTTCTATCGCATTCCAATGTGTTTCTTTTCTTTTGTTACAATAGAATTGTGATCAATTATAAAGTTCAATTGTAAGATAGGATGTTTAGATTCCCCTTGGCAACAGAGTGTTTCTATGCTACACAATCACGAGTGACGCAAAAGTACATGAAACATTTTCCCCTTGAACGATGCCACTCTGAGCAACTCTTGGGAAAGATTTTCTTTTATGAAATTTGTTTTTAAAAATTCTCAATCCGTGTAGATAACAAGTGGAACTATCAGAACACAGTGTCCCTTATCTATAGCCACACTCTCTGCTATAAGCAGATTTGCTCAGAACCGCAGAGCAGAGACACAAAACACAACAGTTTAAAGGCTGTAATACAATATCCACTAAGTGTGTTGGGGGAAAAATTGATAGAGTCAGACCAGCACTCAGGAACAAGCTGCGACTAGACAGATGCAACAAAGAAAGTAACCATGGCTAGTTAACGACATCTCCAAATTGAAGCCCCAGAGATGTGTCATTAGTGGTCTGCAGAACATTCTGGATAACAATGCTTTCTTCTCCTAGGCTTTGGACTTAAAGATGATATTTGCCTACAGATAGCTCCCTACCTGTGTGCGCACATGCACGCGTGCACACACACAGAGACACACAGAGGTAACACAACATGGGGATTGGAGACAAGAGCAAGACCCTGTCACAGACCTAAAGGCCAGTTGTGCCTCTGTTCTACACTGGCAGCACCATCAAGGATCACAACAGTATCAGCTACGACATCAGAGTCTTTTGTGCTACTTTATCTTCTGATCTGATTTCTACCATCTTTGTGCAACAGTGTCCTTCTGCTTTTTATATAGGACAGACAGGACTCTCTCTGTAGAAAAGAAAAGCAAAGAAAAGCAAAGCAAAGAAAAGAAAAGAAAAGAAAAGAAAAGAGAGACAAACGAATGAATGGAAACAATTATCTGACATCAGAAATAGCAACGTATCCTACGGCACTCTGTTATGGATCTCATAGTAATTGTTGGGGGGGGGGTTTACAAAGGGAGACCCAGAAAGGAAATGTGGAAATTGTCTGCAAAAATAAGTTGCAGGAAACTCCAAAGGTCTAAATAGAGATCAAGGCTTCTTAACATACATATGCATATATGAATAACCCAGCTTTCTCTAATATCCTCTGGGTGTAAAATGGCTGCTTCTCTCAAAAGATTCCAACCTTTGTCCCATAAACAATTCTCAGTATCTCTGTGACAGCTAAATATGCCTGGCATCCAGTTTATCATCCTACCTAGAGTTTGCTGATGAATCGACTGAGATTCCCATTCCTGGCTTAATGAATCATGGCCACTTGTCTATTATTTGTATTTTCACCTTGAGTTGACCCACAGAATCATGGGGATAAATAATGGGGAAATGTAGCTGTACTCTCTATGTCTGAAGAAGCAGATGATAATCCACAGAAGTTCATATTGACATAAATGTGTTAATCTTGAAAATGCCACAGTATTTTGCTTTTTGCTCTCCAACTCCAATATTTTTCTCATAAGTAGAACAACAGAAAAGTATACCATTCCTTACAAAATAATTTGATCCCAGAAAGCAAATTTAAACACAGAGAAGAGGCTTTTCATGAAATCATTATCACTCTGTTTCATGGTTTAAAAAGAGACCTGAGCATAGGGGACAAGTCATTAATCAAGCAGGTTGTGCCAGAGTGAGGCAAGGGAAGAGGGCAGAAAATATAAATCCTTGTTGTGGTTGGCCTAATTAATAAAAGGTGACTATATATTGAAAAAGGAGTCATGTCTCTTTGGACTTCTCTAACACAACATTTTAGGGGGCAGGTTTCTCCACAAGGTCAAGGTTCCACAGTATAGGTTTCCATGGATATACAGAAAGATTTCTACAGCTCATCCTGTGGAGTGCAATTTCCACCTGAGCTGTGAGACAAGCTTATACATGATCCAATTCATCAGTCTAGTCAAGGAAAAATGGTAGCCAACATACAGAGGCAATGCATAAATGGTTTACTCCGTGGCCTTTCCAATTTTGTTAAACATAACTTCCCAAAAAGTGGCACTCCGTCTGGTGTAGTGGATAGATTGGTGGACTAGGACACAAGTGACCTGTGCTCAAAGTCCTCCTCAACCATAGAAACTCACTGGCAGAGTGGCACTGGTATACCCATTTATTGAATATCTCATTCACCTTGACAGGCCTGTTGTAATAATTATGTGCTGTCAAGTCAGTTCTGACTTACAGCAAATCTTTTCAGCGTTTTCTAGATAGACAGCGACCGGACATGGTATGCTGTTCCCTTCTGGGGGCATTCTAGGACTCTGCAGCTTGCCCAAGGCCATACAGGCTGGCTTTCTCCTAGGGGGCATACTGTGGAACTGAACTCTATTCTTATTGAACTATCCAGCAGAATTGCTTAGTAAGGCTGGTATAAATTAGGGAATTTGGTCAAACTGTGGATGTCTCCATTCATTGGTTAATCACTCAGAAATGCTTACTTCTTGCCGAAGAAACTGTTGAAAATAATCGCTCCATGTTTTGCTTCATATCTCTGGATATTGAAAGGTTAGAGGCTTGCTTTTTAAAAAACAAAATGAATAGATTATCACCTTATTGTGACCACAGGTTCATCTTAGAATCCAGGCCATCAGAGGACTTAATGGGTACCTACTGAAATATCTAAACTCTGGCAGAGAAATGAACAAGTGGGCAGAGGATGTCACCTCAAGCAACTCCCCATAGGAATAGTGGGCAAAAGTTCATCGTACCATGTGGAAGACACAGCACCAAATTATTACAGATTTCATCCCATAGTTATAAAAAAAGGAAAATGTTTCACATATATAACATTACAGCTGATATTCTGAACCAGGAATGGGAACTGCAGATCACCTGAAGACGTAGACCTATGCTTTCTACCAGCAATAAGCAGCACAACCAACAGGAAACAACTATAGACCCTGAGGATCCAAACGTATACGGAGGGCACAACTGTCCACAATGGAAAATGATACTTTGAGAACATGGGAAAGTCTAGGTAGTAAGTGCACCATGTAGATCAAACCAGACTCACAGTTCTAACATATATTGCCCCTTTCAAATTGTTGAAAATAGATTGCTAAAATTCCCCACTCTGATTTTGTTCCTGTCGTTACTTGCAAATGTGGCTGAGGCTGTTCTGTAGCACCTTGACAAAGGTGGTTACTTCACATCCTTCCTCGAGCCGAGGTGAACTTGCCTCCGTGTTGGAATTGGTTTTCAACAAGGATTGAGAAGTGGATTGAAAAGATTCCCAAGCTCCAGGTCGGGAATCTCTCACCCCACTTGGAGCGCAGTTCAGGGGGGCATGGTTGGGGTGAACTCGGATTGACCCCACAAGGATGTGAGGTTCCATTCCTTTGAACTCGGATTAACCCCACAAGGACATGAGGTTCCGTTCCTTCGAACTCGGATTGACCCCACAAGGACGTGAGGTTACCTTCCTTCAAACTCAGATTGACCCCACAAGGACGTGAGGTTACCTTCCTTTGAACCGGTCTCCAGCGGGGCCGCGAACTGCAGCGAGAGGGACGTGAAGTATCAGCCAAAGTCAGAGATGAGAGTAGGTTTCCCATCCAATACAGTGTGCTAAAGGAAGGTCACACTTTCACAGACTTTCCTTGTACAATACAGAAGGAGCAGACTTACAATAACTCATTCTCCTGACAGAGGTTAGAGGAGGAATAAGAAATGGAATAAATTAATTCCTCATATGGGAAACAGTAAAACTTTAATTCATTCTGATTGCGGTCTTAAGATTTTAATTTTGTGGCTCCCTCGGGTTCTACAACGCAAGGAATGAAAAGAGTGCATGCCTTTGGGCAGGTGGAAAGGATCTGTGTCAGAAAGACAAATTGACTCATAAATGGTGGCAAAATATACTGCCGGCTCTTGGTGAACAGCGTCTGGAATCACAAAATCCATATAAAACTAGTGCCGACTTGGTTTTTTATATATTGAAATGTGAGTTTATACTAAATTGTAACAGCATTACTCCATGTTTCAAGGCGTACTGTAGATCTCCAGAAGTATGCTCTGCCTTCAGAGATATATGATACTTTCCATCCCAAACATTGAAGCCATGTCTTCCTTTGCCTTGCCTTGTCCAAGAATTCACTTTTAAAAATCTGGCACAAAGAACTGGAAGCAAGAAAACTGCCCACTTCCTGAAACAGATCCAGCTGACTGATGATGACTACAATTAAATTTCAAAAGTTGGAAGCCATCTGAACTTTCATTATACCTTTCGGAAGCAGAAGCCAGACCAACAGACAGGGGTTGTGGAAGCTGAAGTCCAAATCATTTGGAAGTCACCAAGTTTTCTCCTGTTTATACAACACCAAATGCCATGCAAAGACAGCATGGTGGAGTGGGTAGGACACTGACTACAACTCAGGGGTTCTGGGTTCAGATTCTCATTTGGTCATGGAAACTCACAGTGGGTAGCCACCCCTTCAGCCACCCTTTGAATATTTCACATACCTTGAAACCCCTTGAAATGCTAGAAGCAGTTCAATGGAAATAGCACAACTGATGTCTGATATCTAGTGTGACCCATATAGGACGAGCAGGGCTGCTTGTAAAACAATGGTACATGCCATATAGGCTATTTCAAATTGGCAGGAGAGTTTGTGGAGGATTCTTGACAGCCTGCAATAGCGTTTTCATCCTGCACAAGAAAGATTGTTTGCACTTGTCTTCACCGTGTGTTGCACAGCCTGCAACATGCAGCAGAAACCTTGGTCCTTTTTAAAGGAGGAAGCCAAGTTAAACTTCTATAAATAAATAAATAAATAAATAAATAAATAAATAAATAAATAAATA
>JAHTLZ010000129.1:5869530-6000640 GCA_023846285.1 Phrynocephalus versicolor | reverse complement strand
ATAAATAAATAAATAAATAAATAAATAAATAAATAAATAAATAAATAAATAAATAAGAGTCACACATTGGGGGTGGGGGAAGCAGTAGGGCCATCAACAAGAAGCTCTGCTGTCTCTCAAGCCACAGCTGCAATGGGAAGCCACCTACCCATCCCTGGTTTCCAAAGACGGGCCTCTATGTGGCCCAGGACATCCTGGCTGCCCTGGCCATTCTAACCTCTCCATTTCCAAAAATTGCATTGGGGCCACCGTCTGGCTGCCACCATTTTGCCAGTCACTTTGTAGAAAAGGAGGAAGAGGAGGACACTGGAAGGACCAACACCAATATCATGGAAAATGGTGAGTGAGAAGCATGCAGGCAGACAGACCCCCCTCAAAAAAAGCCCCCAGAGATCCCTGGAAACTGGCTGTGATAAAGGAGACACCCAGAACAAAGAGCAGGAGTTGCCTCACTCTGTGGGCCATCTGCCTGTGGAAATCTACACCATGAGAAGAGTGAGCTGCCACATAGTAGGAGGACAGAAGCTGAGGGGTGGGATTCATGCCCATCCCCTTCACAGCAAGATTCCCTAGTTTTAACAAGTTTTAATAGAGACTTGGTACTGTGAACCAAAGTTTGGGACTTGGGACTAGTACCCACATACTTGCCAGTATCCCTGGGACTTAGTAGAGGTGGTGGTGGTGACCTTTGGGAGTGAGGCATACTGTGCTGCTTGCTCACTCTTTGGGTCCTTGCCTATAAAATGTAGAATTCTGCCACCCTCTGTGTCATCCATGAGGTCAGAAATCGAACATTTATTCCAAAATAAGTGTAAAATACTAAAGTATTGAGTCCTGAGTCCTTATTGTTAAATAGACCTTTTTGGGAAGCCCTATTATTAGATCTTTTTTTCAACTTGTGGTAAAATCAGAGTTTGGGCAAATGAAGCTTTTGAAAAATGGCAAGACATTTACCCATATCCCTTGAGATATTTATGGCATCATGGTTTTTGAAACAATCCAGAAAAAAATTCTCAACTTTACACCAATTCGTTTACCTTTCAAAATGCAATAAACATCAACCACTTCTGCCCTAAAAAAAAACAAAAATAAAAAATAAAATAAAAAACTGGTTTAGATTATTTTTATGTATGACTAATGTAATTTATTCACCCTCAGTTATTATGTCTGGATAGAGTTTGTTTGTTTTTAATGTAGACATTCTTTTCTAGATAATATCTCAGGACACTGAAATTGAGAAAGCAGAGTACAAAATGTAAAATCTTACATTGTGATTAGCTGGTTTCGTCCAGTGTATGGAAGTTTAATTTCTACTTGTAAACAAACAAGCAAACAAAAACAACCCCACCCTGTTTATCTTCTTAATTTTTGAAAATTCTTTTTGTGGTTCAGTTCTACATCAACACCTGAGTGCATCTAAAGGAAGGACTGTTCTACTTCAGATGCATCCTTTGAACTTAGGGTGACATAAGGGTGTTCCTTTAGAGGGTTTGCATAAAATCTCATTAGCCTCTTGGTCCTACTTTTAAAACCTTTTCTTTTACTCCATTATCATGCAAGAGGAACTGTGTGTGTTTGTGTGTGAAATTAATTTTTTTTAAAATTACTTTTTCTAAGTATTGGCCTATGTAGTAACTTTCGTTTGGGTTGATTCTCTTACTTCAATCCAGCTTTCTTGTCAGGAGAAGCCACTCTCTTTGAGGAGAGGAGCAGCAAAGAGTTTTTTAAAAACACAGACATGCAATTACATTAAAGTAAAAGAGACAAAGAGAGGAAATGAAATTAGTGTAATAAACATTACCAGTTCTGGCTGGCAAGCCCTCCACACCCCCTTTTTTGCCATCCTGCAGAAAGAGTAAGATTTCTAGGCAAACTGTGCTATAGTACATTATCTAAAAGTGGGTGAAAATGGCAGATATGGGGGGTGGGGGATGCTCAGTTGTGTGAAATCCAGTCCAGAGGAATATAATACACTTGAAGAGTTCTTAATACAAGTGCATCCATGCCCCCCCCAACTAATTAAACGTTCTAATCAAATAA
This sequence comes from Phrynocephalus versicolor, assembly GCA_023846285.1. Taxonomy (NCBI): domain Eukaryota; kingdom Metazoa; phylum Chordata; class Lepidosauria; order Squamata; family Agamidae; genus Phrynocephalus; species Phrynocephalus versicolor. The sequence goes on along the minus strand of JAHTLZ010000129.1, from coordinate 5,998,600 downwards.
GTGGAGACTACTTATTCATTAATATTCCTGGCACAATTATTCCAATCTAACTTTTCTTCCCAGTCAGGAAACAGAATCAGACTTTCTGCTTCCTTAATTAATTAAAGAACCTGACGCAGAGTGTCTGCTATTTTTAAGGGTCCAATTAAGAAGCAACCACCTCCAGTTCACTTCAAATGTTACCAGGCAAAGCTAAACATCTTGAAGAAAGTCGAATTAGTTCTTTTTATTTGGACACCAAACAAAGCAAAGTCTATCCTGCTCCACATTTTTACTTTACTTCCATAAATGTAAATCATCCCACATTCCTATTATAGATAAAAGTGACATTTTAGAAAGTAGCATGATATAAACACAATTTACATGTCATAAACACCTTCAAAATTGGCATATAAAGAAAAAAATGAAACTACATTAAAAGCCTGAAATTTATCTCTCTTTTTTTCTGACAGTAAGAACGAGTGTCACACAAAGAAACCAATTTCCACATCATAAAAAGCAAAGAAAAAATATGTTGGTTTTATGACTGGCCTTACTGCAGGTCTACATACTTTGTGATCCAGAAAGCAGAAGGCAACACATCAGTGATTCATCAAACTCTTTCGTGTTAAGGGTTTAATGAATACTCGTGGGTTTGTTTGTTTGTTTGTTTGTTTTTTATGAAGAAGGGTACCTTACCAGATGCTGCAGGATTGTTTCCTTCCACAAGGGAATGAAATTATTGCCCCCCTTTTATTTATTTATTTATTTATATTGATACTTATTAACCACTCGATTTTCCCTCAGGAACTCTGGGCGGAAAGACACATTAGCATAAAATAAAATCAAGTAAACTCTTGAATTTTGCATTAAAGTCTTTTAATCAATGTGTGTTTCCTTTCATAAAATGAACTTCTTTCCACAAAATTCTCTCCTATAAATTTGTTGTTTTGTAAAAGAGGCAAAATGTGGGGAATGGACAATAGATCTCATATCTGATGAACCACTTGCAGGACATCAAAAGGCCATAAGAGAGGATTCCTAAGAATTCACTTTGAATGCCTATATTTAAACATTTCCTTCCTGCAAAAAGAAATAGAAAGGCAAGTTCAGTGGTGGTGAAACTTTGGCACTTCCAGCCTATTGGAATGAGTGCTCTCCAAAATGTCTAGTCCTCAACAGCCCTGCTCAGCTCTTGAAAACTGAAGGCTATGGTTCCTTGAGAAAGTCAATCCACCTTGTATTTAGTTTTCCCTCTCTTCCTATGGTCCTCAACTTTTCCAAGCATTATTGCCTTCTTCCACAGAATCTTGCCCTCTAATGATGTGACCAAAGTAAAAGAACCTCAGTGTCATCAGTTTTGACTCCAGAAAATGTTCAGGTTTGCTATGATTTAGAACCCACTCCTTTGTCTTTCTGGAAGTCTAGGGTATGTTCAAAGCTCTCCTCCAGCACTATATTTCAATCAATGTGTTTCCTGTCAGCTTTGTTCACTGTCCAGCTTTCAAACCTGTATCTAGTAACTGAGAATGCAAGAGAGTGGATACTCTTCACATAAAGTCTCCCGTGACACCATCCTTAACATTAGAACATGTTTTCTAATTCCTTAATTGGGATGCTTCTGTGTCTCAGTCTTCTTCTGCAGTCTCCATTTGGAGTGAGAATTGGTAACTCAGGAGTACAGCTATATGGAGCAAATTCCTGGGTTTGAAAATTTGTATTCAAATGTCAGAAAAAGAAAGTGAGTCTAAAGCTATTTATAGAGCATGAAATGAGAATCTGAAGCAGATGCTCACTAGAGAAGTTATCATGAAATGCCAAGCCGATCCCAGTCACTGTTCATAGTACATAAATAATAAATAGGTGATCATCTCTCAGGGTAGAGATGTCAGGCTCCAGACACTATTAACTACACACCGGTGAGATTGAGGAAATAGGTGGTTGAAAGAACCAGGTAGTTGTTAGCTAGTCTGAAATCAAGATAGGTGAATTCATGAAGCTATGCATTTGAGAATGGTGAGGGTAATGGTGTCCTATACAGCATTTTAAGCCTCTGCCTGTTCTTAATTATTTAATGTATTGATGTACTTTGTAGAGGTCAAACATTACATCACAATTTCCTTATTTTGTAGCAAAACACTGACTAAAACCTTACAGGTTAGGTTTCTGACACAGGGTTATTTGTTCTTTGCTTATCCAATTGACCCCTGTGTTCTACTTTTGAGTAACTGCAGATTATCTTTTCATACATCAATTTTTAAAAAAATAGATTTTATGTTTCCAGATTGGCCAAAAAATCTTGTCAGCGTAAATTTACTCCATGCAACCCAGATGATACCATCATCTGGCAATTGATCTATTTTATTTTATTTAATTAAATTAAATACTTCCTGTCCCCCTTTCAGGTTCTGAGGCAGCCTAGGGATCCATCTGGCCCAAGGAAGGGCTTTAGGATCCTCTGAACAAGAAAGGTGGATGCCTTGAATACTAGGAAATTACAACCAGGTCACCAGCAGTGATCCCAATCCACTGGTGGGATCTGAAGTGAGAATTTCTGATATTAAATACACAAGAAATCCCTAAGCTCCCAAGGCTTTCCAAGGACAGTATTTAGATCTACGGAACCTTAGAACCTGAAGGGGAGAGTAGGAAGTTGTTGAATTAATTAAATAAAAATACCCATCACTGGTTGATGATGTAAAATGCGATTTAGTATGCTAACCAATGGGATTCCGGCCATTAACCAAAATTCTGTTGGTTAGCATAGTAAAGGGCATTAGAGTGCAACTTACAGAATCAATGCAACTCACAGAGGAGCTGATTAATGAAACCCCTATTGAGTCAGTGGGCCTACCACAGTGAAATCTACTATGTGAAGGAACAGGTCTGTGGGTAGTATATTATTGTCCCTCTCTGGGCTTTATTCTAAAATTTATTAAAAAGATGTTACTAAAATCGCCACTATTTTGATTTTTGCAAATGGAACACTGCTTTGTCTTTTCTTAACTCGGATTATTGTCTAAGCATAACTGCACTTACTAGAGCAAGGTCTGCTGAACAAAGTGGGACATAGTTCTAAATTAAAATTATCAGCCTGCCACGCGACCTCCTTTGGGTTAAAAAATGTGGAGAAATGAATCTCGGAATGCTAGTTAACAGGTCGTTTGAGCTGTGTTAACAAGAATTCTTGACAAGAATGATACCATTCTTTTTTTTTCCTTTGTGAAAAGGCAGCCAAATTATAAAACAAGTGGAATTAATGTAACTTAAAGGTATCGAATCAAACAAAGCTCACAGTCGTATTAATCCGCAAATGCGCTGACCTTTAGTAGGATTTTAAAAAATACTGATAGATGCATGACTGTCTGAAGATGAATTGAAATTTAACACAAAGGAAACAATAATCGGTTCTTGGGTTTAAAAATATTACACTACAATACAGTCCCTAGGACTACAGCAATATTAAACACCTGCATAATTGGAAGCAACAAGCATATTTGCAGAACAACTGTTCTGACGCCATAGGAAACATGCATTCATTTTATTTTTGTGTTGTGCTTATATCTTTCTTCTCCTCACTTCAGCTGGAGATATACAAGTTTCCTCTTCACTCTCAGGGCTGGCAGGGAGATGGTGGCTTAGCCTGAGTTCACCCAGGGAGTTTCATTGCTTAGTGAAATTTGAACCCCAACTACCTGAGTCCCAATACAGCTCTCTAACTACAGTATCATGGTAGCTTTATCTGGTTGTTGTCTTTGGATGGCAGCATACACAAGCTATGCAGACTGACAACGTAACAGGATCAGTGAAGTGCACAGTCCAGTAAACATGTTTTCAAAATGGCATAGCATAATTTGCAGCAATAATGTACTAGCCATAAGGTAACAAGATCAGTGTGTTTTACAGTGCAGTAAACATCTCCCCCTCTATGCGCAGCCTTGAGAGGATTGGTGGACTTTAGAGAAATGGGAGATTATACAGGGAGTGGTAGAGGGGAGAGAAAGGGAAAGTTATGTCATGTGACCAGACTTCTGCTCTCTCCCCGCCCCTCTCATTGTCAGCTTTAATTAAAAACACAAGGCAGATGAATAATCATGGCAACCTGAGTGTAGTCCCCTCTGTGGTTTAGATCAGAGATGAGGAATTGATGATTTTCTTATTTTATAGATCTCCAAATATTAGTATTGGTTAAAAATGTAGAAGCATTCTGTATCCCTGCCTTAGAGGGCTAAAAGTTAATACGGTTTCATCTGAGCACTGGAAGTGTTTTAGGGTCTATGGTCACATATGAACAAGACCAACCAGACCAAGCCATGTGAACCTTAAAGTATATCCCTTAAACCACAAAAAAGCACAAGGATTACTTAGTAGGGAAGTCAATACAGAAAGACTTATCTCAAGGAAGTGTGAAAAACACCACTTTTTGAGGGTGGGTGTGGGAACAGTGCCCCATGACGGAAGAATGAAGGCACCAGCCTGACATTTATCATTATTCCTTGTTGTTGTGAGATATGAATTAATGTTCAGGATCAGTGGCAAATTTTTCAAAGGATGTGAATTGGTTGTTAGGTTTAGTGCTGGAATTATTTAAGTGCCATTAGCTTGTGTTTCTCATAGTTCTAAAGCTTGATTGCTGTTTAATGATGTGTGTAATGGTATGTCTTGTTTTGTATTCCATTTAGCATCCTTCAACATGAAGTTAATGAAGTTTTTTTGTGCAGGAATTATTATCTTCCTGTCAAGTTAGTCCTTGGCCTTTCTCTTGAAAGTTCTAACCAAGCCATTAAATACAGCCCCATTTTTCTCCACTTGGGTGTTGTTCCAATACATGTATTGCTTATTTTTATTTGTTCTCCTTCCACCATCCAGGGACCACACAGTTAAAAACCCGCTAAAATATAACCCTAAGACATAACAACCCCAATTCTGTGGGGTATAAAAATAAATCAGCTCCAGTGATCATAGTAAATAGTGCCTCTAGGGACCTTTCAAAAGATCAGACCTTCTAAAACACCAGAAGAAATTAAGTCAACATGTATTCTTGGGTGATGAGTTCCACACTAAATTTCCTTCATTTAGGAATAGCCTAATGAGAGAAAAGAACTCCATTAGGTCTATCATGGCTGCATTCATAGTTGTATATTAGAATTACAATTTGATACCATCTTTCTGCAGAAAGCAGGGAATTAGGGCACTTCGGAAAGCTCCATTCTAAACCTCCTGACTTTTCATCCAGTTTCTAATTCCCTTTCCTCTCTTTCCATAGACCTTCATTCTGGAGGAGTTTCAGATAAAAACTGCATTTATCTCTTGATCAATCACAAAACATAGCAAGTTTTATTGAGACAGCTTGTGGTAGCACAATAAGATCTCTTCCAGCATGTTAGGAGTTATTGCTTCTTACAATGTGCCAACTGTATCATTTTATTATACGTGCCTTTCACTGTAATTCTCTGAGCCATCCCTTCATTTTAGTCCCACCTTTGCTTTGTGCTGGGTGCTGAGGTTTCCTTCCTGCACTGAAGCATGTTAACATTTTTTCCTAATGTGCAAATATATTTGTTCATTTAAATATATTTGTGCATATTCTGCAAGCCACATTCAACCTCAGTGGTTCTCAACCTGCGGGTCCCCAGATGTACAAGGTGCATCACCCTGGGCGAGCGGGAGGTGGAATTATTGATTACGTGGACCACAGCTAGATTGTCGCACCAAAAGTGCATGGCTGAATTGGTGGGGGGAATATATTGACATCTTTAGCCTGCTAAACCATGAACTGGATGCGAAAGAACTGGAGAAAGAGGACCCCCAGGATAAGGAGTGCAGGCTCAAGAAAAAAATGGAATGCTCATGGGCCATGTAGCTTCCAGCATACTTAATTTATATGTCTTTAACACTCCAGGCCCACCCTTGGAGGGCACAATCTATGTTGAAGTACCTGGACCTCATTTATAGGGCTTTCATCGACTTCCCTGCCCACACCTGGTTGCAATACGATGAAGTATTTCGCCGTAGGGCGGCCCTTGATCCCCTGATCAGATGGGACGAGCCATTGCCACCCATCTGGCTGCAATTTATGACACCGGTGCGGATGGCACTGGGGGATAGGTATGACACTGGTCACATGATACGCAAGGAGTCTTCCAACATGCCTGCCCATGCCGCTGCGGGCCAGCCGGTTCAAGTCTGGCTGGTCTGCTGGGAATATAATGGCCAGGGTTCCTGCACCCGCAAGCCGTGCCGCTTCAAGCACGAGTGCTCGGTTTGCGGAGCCCAGCACCCAGCTGTTAACTGTAGCCGAGCCCACTCCCAGCAGGGCAGGGCCAGATAAGAGGGAGTGGGCCGCAAGCCCGGGGGTGCCAATGGCGCACCTCCCAAAGGGGCCCACCCCAATTAGGTTAGTAGTTCTGAAACGTTGGGCGGCCCAGTACCCCGACAGGGTGACTGCCCAGTTCCTGGTTAATGGGTTTCAGTTGGGTTTCCGGATTCCATATGAGGGAGTGAGATGCCCGGTCTTAGCCAGAAATTTGCAGTCCCTTGAGGGGGCGGAGGGGATAGCCAGGGAAAAGATTGAGAAGGAGGTCAAGGAGGGGCGAGTCTTGGGTCCCTTTGTGGTACCCCCAGTGCCTAACCTTAGGGTATCCCCGCTTGGCCTCATGCCTAAGAAGACCCCGGGGGAATTTAGGCTGATACACCACCTGTCCCACCCGAGTGGCACATCCATAAATGATGGTATTCCGCACGAATTGTGCACGGTCAAGTACACCTCATTTGATGCAGCAGTCCGCATGGTGCAGGCCTGCGGGGTGGCTGCAGAGATGGCAAAAAGTGACATCAAATCAGCCTTTCCCCTCCTCCCAGTGCACCCTGCAGATTTTTAGCCAGTTCTTTATGGATCGTGCCCTGCCTTTTGGGTGTTCGGTGTCCTGTGCCATTTTTGAGAGGTTCAGCTCATTTGTAGAATGGCGCCTGCGCCAGGTTACGGGTCTGTCCAGTATTGCCCACTATCTTGATGACTACCTTTTTTATGGGCCTGCGGGCTCTGGCAGGTGTGGGTTTATCCTGGATAGTTTCCGTGCCTTGGCTAGTGAGTTGGGACTCCCCCTGGCCGAGGAAAAGATGGAGGGCCCCTTGCTCATTTTCTTGGGTATCGAGATCAACACCCGGATGCAAGTGTGCCACCTTCCCCAGGACAAGCTGCAAGCATTGAGGACCAGGGTGGGCATGACCTTAGCTCGCTGTAAGATCACCCTCAGGGAGCTCCAGGAGTTGGTAGACCACCTTAATTTCACATGTAAGGTGGTGGCCCCAGGTCGCGCATTCCTCCGTCGCCTCTGTGAGGCAATGGTGGGGCTACACAGCCCCAATCATAGGACCAGAATTACGGCAGACACGAGGGAAGACCTGGCTATCTGGAGCATTTTTCCCGATGGCTTCAATGGGATCTCCTTTTGGAGGGATGACCTTAGGTCCAGGTCCACACTGATGCTGCCGGGGGCCTGGGATTTGGTATCTTTTGGAGGGGCTCCTGGTGCATGGGCGACTGGCCCCAGAAATGGCACACTGAGGGTATTACATGTGACCTCACCTTTTTGGAACTCTTCCCCATATGGGTCGCACTTTATATATGGTCAAAGGCTTGGGCCAATTCAGTCGTGCACTTTTGGTGCGACAATCTAGCTGTGGTCCACGTAATCAATAATTCCACCTCCCGCTCGCCCAGGGTGATGCACCTTGTACGGTCATTTACCTTAAGGGCCTTGCAGTATAATATCGTGGTGCACACCCGGCATGTCCTGGGGGCGAATAACGAAATTGCTGATGCTTCGTCCCACCGACAGGCCGAGCGTTTCCGGGCCCTGGCCCCTGGAGCAGACGCCCTGCCCGTGGAGATCCCAGAGCAGGTATGGAGGGTTGGTGAGTTGAGGCCGACCGAGCTCTTTGCCTCTCTGTCGCTCCCAGGACCCAGAGGGGCTATGCATCGGTAATGGCGGAATTCTCCTCTTTCAGGGATGCACAGGGGCTTAGACAGCAGTGGCCACTGCCGATCGAGCATCTCCAAAGATTCCTGGTGCATTTGCACCGAAAGGGATTAGCGCCAACCTCCCTTCAGGGGAAACTGGCAGCCCTCGCCTTTTATACTAAACTTAAAGGCCATACCGACACCATTGGGGACTTCTGGGTGAGGGGCATGATTGCGGGGTGGAGCAGGGAGAGGGGCAAAATTACTGATGACCGCTTCCCACTAACACCACAGCTGCTAGTAAACATGTGTGCCCACTGGCCCATGGAGATGCTTTCGAGGCGTCCCTCTTCGGGGCAGCATCCCTGCTTGCCTTTTTTGGAGCCCTGCGGGCCGGAATGACAAGTCATTCAGTGCAGCAGGCCAGAATGACAAGTCATTCAGTGCCCTGACAGTTGCTCACATCGCCCTGACCCCCAACCACCTTACTTTGAGGGTGAGGAGGTCCAAGACAGATCAGCAAGGAAGAGGGGCCGAACTGACCCTGGGGCCCTGCTCGGTGGAGGCCATATGTCCAGTGGGGGCCATGAGTGTGTACTTAGCACTCCGTGGCCCCGTGGCGGGCTATCTGTTCCAGCACAAAGATGGGACCCCTTTGACGAAATTTCAGTTTGGGAAACAGGCAGGGAAAGTGTTGCAACAGCTAGGCATGGGAACCCTCAAATTCGGGACTCACTCCTTTAGGACTGGCGCGGCCTCCACCACAGTGGCTCTTGGGTACGCTCAGGGCGACATCCGAAGGTTGGGCAGATGGAAATCCCGCTGTTGTAGGCGTTATGTTCGGCAGTTGCCGGCACTTTAACCTGTTCATTTTGTCTCCGTAGGAATCAGTTGCCAGGAGTCTCATTTCAGAATTGTGTTTCTGGGCCACAGCTATGTTTATTGGGCTGAGAAGTTCACCCGCAGGTCTGGCTGGGGGCCCAACTTGGGGCTGGGAAATTCAGCCATTGTCAAATGGCGTGGGAAGAGGGGGATGAGGTGGCAGGAGTTCCTGGGCAGTGCCTGGGCTGCTGCTCAGGGCAAGCCACCTGACATTCTGCTGGTCCACCTGGGGCGTAACAATTTGACCATGCAAACAGGCAAGTCACTGATCCTTAACATATTGCATGACATTGCGACTTGGAAGGCCTCCTTCCCGGCCTCTAGAGTTGTGTGCTCCACTATGATACCCCGCTAATCTTGCAGGGCTGATTGTGATCCCCAGAAGCTGAACCGCTCCCATAGGGGAGTGAGTCAAGAGGTATGCCAGGCGGTTTGCCGGGAATTTGGGGCGGTGGTGGGCCACCCTGAGCTTCGTGTATGCAGGACAGAGCTCTACAGGCCAGATGGCGTGCACCTGTCGGATGCGGTGATGAACCTGTTTTTGTGTGATGTCCAAAGGGGCCTGGCAGCTGAGTTGTCCATGTTGGATGGGTGACCGGGGCCATAGCAAGGTTAGGCCCGCGGTTGTGGCAGCTGAAGCGGATGGAGGGCAGCGGTGAGTATGCAACTAACATCTGTCCCCAAGTACCCATAACCACAGCACGGCAGATCAGGAGGTCTCGGTGCCAGGGCGGATACGAGGGGGATGCCTCTCCTGCGCTGGGCATTACCCAGATTTGGCTATCAGATGCAGGAGAGGGGTAACAACATCAACCGGCCTGGTGGGTGCAGTCAGCTGACTGCACCACCTAGGGGTTATCTCTCACCCAATGCTGCCCGGTTGGACGGGTCCCGGGTGACCCCAAGGTTCCAACCATGTTTGCTGATGCCAGGCCCCTCCTGTTGTGATGCTATTGTGTTGTGTTAATAAAGTGTGGCCCAGTTTACCCCATATTCCTGACTCGTCTCGTCATTTCGAGTGGGAGGGCAATAATCATTATCAGCAGCAGCAGCAGCATCTTAGAACTGTAGATCTATAAGAGACTCTCATCGAGTATTTATTTATTTGTTTATTTATTTATTAGTTTACATATTGCACCTATTTTCCCACGGGGAACTCTGAGCGGTTCATTTAAAACCACCACAACAATTAAAACCACCACAACAGGTAATACTCAACAAAGAAAAGGGAGGAAAAAGAAAAGAAAAGAAAAGCGGAGAATCCAGCAAGAGGCGTACTAGAACTAACAAAACCAACAAGTGACAAGGAGCACACAACAAACAGTAGCGATTGCTAATAAGCTTCCTGAAACAGCCAAATTTTCAGTCCTTTCTTGAAGGCTGTAAGGGAAGGAGTGAGGCACAACCCGCTAGACAGTATGTTCCATAAGGAGGAGCCAACCACCGAGAAGGCCCTATTATGGGTCTTGACCTTACGAGCCTCCCTGTGGGTGGCCACCCAAAGTGAGAAGGCCAGTGAGGCTCTGGTGGGTCTAGCCAGTTCTGACCTTGGGGAGATTTGCTTTGTCAGATATTCAGGTCCCTGCATGGCGTGGAATTGAACTCCCAATCCACCACTGGGCTATCCAGTGAAATTTTGGATACCTAAGCCATTGAGCTATCCACTTTTCTCTTCCCCATTCTCCACATAAAATCATTCCTCCTCCCCCCTCCGGTTTGATTGCACACTGGGATGGGCTGATTGTTATCATTTATTATTTCAGCTGTGTTGGAAGGATGTCAACAAGTGATATGTGTGCCAATTAGTTTTGAAAAATGCAGTGTTGAGCTGTTTTCTGAAGCCTTGCACAGTGCCCACATTCGTGGCTATAATTAACCTAGCAGCACATTTCTAACAATACCCAGCCAACAAGGAGGTGTGAGGGGCTCTTTCCTTTTCTTTGAAGAAAAAAATGCAAATAAACAAGAAGTCACCAAAGTCCTTTGATTGGGAAACTAATGGCCAAAGAGAGGCTGCTGAGCCATGCTGCATATTCTCTTGCACTGCTGTTCATCTAAAAGCATACCATGAGAAAATGAGGGGCAGGTATCTGAAAAGGAATGCTTCCAAGAAATACATTCATCATAACAACAGGACAATCTGGGAGTCTCTGCATTAATTATTCCTGCCTTTCACATTGGAGGCAATCCAATGCCATTGCACAGTTACAGTTTACAGTCCTCTCAGTCTTCCAGAAGGCTCTTTCCTTGTCCCCCAGGACAAGGCTGCCATTCTAGGAAACAGCCATAGGTCATTTGTTCTTTTCTGAGGTCTTCTGCAACATTCTGAGAGAAGTGTTTTGGTGGCACACCAGAGTGGAAAGAGCAGGGAAATGGAATAACCTCACGGTAGTACATATATGCATTTCCAAAAAGTGAAGAAGCCTACAGGTCACGCATAACACCCAGGGCACAAAATGCAAGACCCCATACCTTAAAAACATCTAGTCTTGAAAAAATAAAATAGTCTATGGAGAGTTAAATGTAGCCAAACTGTCTGCACCACAGCCCCAGAGTGTCCTGAGAGCATGCATGGTCCTCCTGGGAGTGCAGAGGCTGTCATTGTTCCGTGAGTTTTCAGAACAGCACAAATAACTTCAGAGGAGCAGCCAGTACCTGAAAACTGGCCCATCTTTGCTCAAGAGCAATACTGGATTTTGGACCTGGCTGTAAGTGGCCTCATCTATTTACTGAAGTCGGCTGAGTTTGTGTTAAAGAAATTAAGGCATTGTTGAGAGAGAGAGAGAGAGAGAGAGAGAGATGGTATTCTGATGCCTGCCGAGAGCTGTAGTTGGTCCAACAAATAGAAGTTTATCCCTTTCTACATTTCCAGTTCCAACAGCAAATAAAGTAAACCCACCCCCACCCCTGGCCTCTGGGCTATGTCAAATCAGCATAATAGATCTCTAGTGCTCTAATGACATGGTTGCGATAAAAAAGGAGACGGAAAAATGTGTTTTCCACATCCATCTTTCACATGTGTGGATGTAGTAGTCAAGTTTTACATTCCGCAAGAGTTCTCAGTCAATGAAGTTCCAGCACATTGAAACAGCATTTCCTTTGATTCCATCAATCACAAGGAAAGCCTTCTCCGGGCAAACAGCATCCGCTCCCTGAACCTTTTGCATTCCTAATGGAAGAGGCCCTGGAGGAGATCAATTAAGAATTTCTCAGATATGTGCGGCAATTTAAAAATGATCACCATATGCATCGGCACAAGGCTTTTAACATTTCCTAAGTATATCTAATCAATCAAGTATATTAAAATCTTTAGGTGGAACTACAGGAATATTAGCATGCAAGAGTAATCTAAATGAAAAAATGTAGCAGCACTCCAATGTTGTTTGATATTTTTCACCAGACTTTGGCGCTTACTTTACTGCTGTAGGAAATTCTACCCTAAGAAATATTATACACTATTTCCACAAGAAGAGAGTTTGTTTATAACCTGCAGTTGCCATCAATCCATTACACATTTCCTCCTCCAATCTCATGTAGAAGTCTAACCTTTAAACAATGTGCCTGGATCGCAGAGTCATACGCATTGTGGAAACACACTGCAGGCGCAAGGACATATGAAGCTGCCCTGCACTGAGACCACCCTGTATATTATTGACACGGATGGTAGCATCTCCTCAGAGTTTTAGGCAGGAGCCCTGCCCGGCCGTACCTGTAGATATCAGGTAACTACAGCTCTTGCCTGAACAAGGCTGGAAGGACTCTTGCAAATGTTCTAGCAAAATGTCTCATGGCCCTTTAACTCCCTTGCCCCTTTTATGGGGTAGACATTTCCATAGACCAGAACCACATCACTTGTTCCAGTTGCACTCATGTTGTGTTTAACAACCAGAAGCCCTGGTTGCTTAAGTAAATTCATGGGCTCTCTATCTTCTGTGTTTGCTCTTCTCCTTTCTAACCACTGCACAATTATTTTCAGAGACTTTCCTTTTAGCAGGTTTGTTCAGGCACCAAATGGCATCTCTGAGCAGCTCACAGATTCTCTTCCCCATACTGCCCCTGTCTGCCTGTAATTTCTACCACATGCTTCTCTGACTCTTCAGGCTTTTTCCTAGTTCCATGCCACAGAGATGCCTGACCTGCCTGGACTACCCTCTGGGAATTGACCTCCCTCTGCTTCCCTGTCCAATTATTTTGCCTTGACCTATGTTTTGCAGACTGACCCTGCTTGGAGGGCACAGGATGCCTACAGAGTTTGGCATCAATTAAAATCAGAGGGAAGCCCTACTCTGCTGTAAGTCTGCTTATCATTCTGAAACTCGCCACACTGATGCCTAAGAAGCCCAAGGTAACTCCAGTGTGATAAGGCCCCATGAAAGTTGCCACCCTTAAAATGAGTCCCAGCAGCAGCAGACACACCATTGCTATAAGATGGGCTCTGTGGAGGTTTGCTCCAACTGGATGAGCTCTTTGCCTGCTCCAGGTGAATAAATGTGAACCTGGCTGGAAGTGAGATCTAGGAGGCAAGGAGCAGGGCAACCCTGCATAAAACAGTGACCCCTACTGGACCCAAGCCTCTTTTACTGGCATTCATCACCCTTCCACCCGCTGCATTTATTAATGCTAGTGTGAGTCTAATGGGTCACTGTATGGGCCAGATAGGAATTTTTGACCCGTTCCTGGAATTGGCCTATGAGGAATGTGGATTTTTCACCTATCCCACACTGGTACTTGGGGTGGTTCATTTTGGTTCTGTTAGCGTACTGTTTATTGGCCACACTGGAGGTATTGCAGATAAATTTGAGCACGTGAGTCAAATTCTAAGATTCTATTTGAGTCCATCTGACCTTTGAACGCTGTGTATCCAGAGATTATGGCATTGGGGGAAGGATGCGCTTGGAGACCTCCCCGGGATACAGGCCATGAATAATGGGAACCTGGGTAGGGTTTATGGAATTTACCGGCCCTGGTTGCACTGTTCAGATGACAGAGCACCCAGGAGGTTGCAACTTAGCCAAAGCTTGCTAGTCAGAGGGGTCCCAGGTGACCCCAGTGTTCCGACTTCTAATCTTCATGGCTGTAGCCCCCTCTTGGAGTTATTGTTGACATGATGCAGTTGAACAGGTTAAAAAGTGTGGCCCTTGTTTATGCCCAATAATATTGTCTCACCTGATTATTTCGCTCTGGGAGTGCACTGTCCACTACAAAAATGAGGACTGCTGCTGAAATGTAAATGAATGTGTTTATGAACATAGGTGGAGAATTTATAAGAAGAAACCGTAGTTCCCAGACCATCATTTTCTTCCTTTGAGGTCTATGTGGAGAAGTGCATTGGTATAAGATGTGGGAGAGGACCACACCTTTCTCAGGGATCTCCCAAGAGAAACGATGTTGACATCTGTACCCTGGTGGACACCTAGATGTAAATGTAACCCAAGGAAACTTCTCTTGCATGTGCATGAAGAGCCATTTGGGGGCGGGAGGTCACAAGGAAGATGCATATGTGTATGGTAAAATCCCTTGAAGTCAAAAAACAAAACAAAAAACCACCATTCATGTGCTTGCTATAGTTCCAAGTCTGTATGAAACTGGAAACCTCAGCAATTAGATATCATGAAATGGTAGGTGAGTTTTGACTGCTTCTGAACCTACATCAAGCTGGATGTTAAGCAACATGTCAGCATAGTGTTTAAGCAGTTTCTGATATTTGAAGACAAAGCACAGAAGAAGACTTGTAAACTAAGGGGGCAATCAGGTGATCCTATAGCTTGCTATTTTGTTGGCTTGACCTGTACAGGGTTGGGTTTATGACAGCTGAGCAGGGCAACTGGGGAAAGATTGCCCTGTCATAGGATCACCATAGGTGATGGCATATAATCAACAGAAATGTAGCTGTGAGTGTATGTGTTTTAAGTCAGAGTGATCCATCCCATTTGCAAGTTGCTCTGCTCTTTTCTGGCACAGGGCTAGGGCTGCTGTTTATTTGGTGTGATTGGGAGTGTTCCTGATTAGAGATGGGGATGAATTTTTTAAAATGTGCTCCATCAGAATTTGTGATTTGTCAGGGTTGACAAATCGATGAATTAACAAATCCATGAATTTCCAGTGATGACTCAAGGAATTCACTTTTAAAATGATCACACACACGGGGGGGGGGCATCTAGAGCCCCCAAATTTAAGAACATAAGAACATAAGAAGAGCCGTGCTGGATCAGGCCAAAGGCCCATCTAGTCCAGGTTCCTGTATCTCACAGTGGCCCCACCAAATGCATCCGGGAGCGCACAAGACTAAATATCTGTCTCCTGATACCACTCCCCTGCATTTGGCCCTTGAAGTACCCTGGTTTTAAGACTGGAGATTACATGGTTTGTAGCCTGTGATAGACTTTTCCTCCAGGAATCTGTCTAATCCCCTTTTGAAGGCATCCAGGCCAGATGCCATCACCACATCCTTGGTGGAGGCATCTTCTGTCTCCCCTCTACAAGCCCTGTGAGTCTGGTGAAAATTGGGGTTCTGAAGTCTGATCTATGTATCCCAAAAAAACACCCCCAGGGAAGTTCTCCTCAGGCACCTAGAGACAGTGAATTTTCAGAATGCCTTCTCCCAGGCTGTCTACTATTCCTCTAATTTTGGTGAAGATTGGGTTTCAGTTATCTGAGTTATACAACTACAAAAGGGGGGGGGGGTAGGAAAGTGTCCTCTAGAAACTGGGTTGCAGAAACCAATCTGCCCCAAACTTGGAGGGACCATAGAGGAGGTTCAGAGGAAACTTCCATGTAAGTTTGGAGTCTCTAGGTGCAGAGGTGTAGGAATTTATTTGGGTACTCAATATATGATGAATATGAATCAATGAATTCTGATGACTCAACCAAATTCATCAGAAAACATGATTCATTTTTCATGTGTCCCCATCTCTATTCTTGATTATCCCATTCTGCGATCTGTATGCTTTCCTAACTTGCTCCCAAACAGAGCTGTAAAGGGTGTTCAGTGACAACCCTGTGGTGTGTACAGTGGGTTGTAACTGTAGAAAGGACTGTGAAGAAACCCTTTCCTCTATTTTCCTCTTTTAACTGACGGAGTATGGTGTCAGATGTAAGGGAGTATCCATGCTCAGTTGCTGTACTGCAACAGCACTGTGCCATTTATGAAATCAAACCCAAAAGAGAAAGGAGGGTTGTTGTGGCTTCCAGAATGACAACCATGACAAAAGGTGGGGAAAGGGGTAGAAGCAGGGGAATCAGCAGTCACAAGGGAAATAAATTGTAGCATTCTGAAGTGCTGTCTGGATTCTTCTCATGGGAGAAGAATCACCTCCCAGAATCACTTTTAAACCTAACCTGGATTACTCCAAATTCCCACAGCTAGTCACAACACTAGAATATTCTCACATCCGGAAGCAAGGCAAAAATATTGAACTGCTTGTGGAGGCCCCTAGTCCAATCTATCTCCCATCAGTCACACGACACATGGGCAAATGCACTCCAGCTCAACCTTTATCCAACCCCAAGCTGGACCTTCTTGGTCAAGCTTTAAGTCTTCTACTCTTGGGTTCTCAGGGTGGTCTGATTCCTTAAAGGCTGCTTTAAGGGTGATCCCTCCTGTTAATGCAACCCATTCCAGTATGATCCAGGTGTGTGCCTTTGCAACTGTCTGATCACAACTTAAAGTTGCAGTCTTAAGTGCACAGGTTTCCGCTTTCAAAAAAAGTTGTTGAAGCCAACAGCAATCATAGTGGGTTCAACATTGTTTGTCCCAACACCCTTACTACAACATGAACCTATTTGTAGAGTGATTACCATCACTCAGGGCTTCTGTCCATATCCTATCCTTTTTGTGTACCATGCTGCCAGAAGAAAAACAGTTGTAGAACTGTGAATTCTGAAGCTTGCTGCTCGTTCTTTAGCAACATCTTGCTAGGCTCTAATAAAAGTAACCCCCCCCCGCTGCAAATCTGGAGTTTGTTGTCATGAACCAAACACCTACCTGTGAGCTGGTCATTAACAGGCAGTCCAGATAGTTAATGGCCCTTAGGAGTCACTCTTACATCACAAAGATTGGTGAAAGAAAGAAAATTTGCCTTAAAAAGTGCAAAATCTTTGGATCCCAGCTTATAACATCTTTTTTTTTTACTTTTAAAAAAGACAAATAAACCTCAAGCAGAACTGGAAGAGTGTTTAGGCTTGGCTTTTTCAGCAGTTGATGCCTTTCTAGATCAATATATATGTTTGCACAGCAAATAAAATATAAATAACCGTCTCTCTGCAATGCAGAAAGGAAAAGCAAGGTGCAAAAGGATTGTTTGCTGAAGCAGGAGAGAAAACATTCCAGCTGTGTGGTTTAAAGCAGAGATTTACTTTAATGTCCCTGCATGTGGCATGCATTTAAATTTAGAGTACTGTATTCAGTGCAGTGGCCCTCCTGTTATTCTCAGGTGCCTATCACAAACACGCTTCAAGCTTAACACAGTTTAACCAGGCGTGTTCTCTGACTAACAGCTACAGTGTGCGTAAGCCATCTTCAAAAAAGAGGGGGAAAGATGCTGCTGGCAGATGTTTAAAGGCGAGATGGCAAAGACCTTACCTTTGTTGCTGGGTAAGTGCTAGGCAGAGCTTGTGAAAGTTATGCTTTTAGACTACAACTCCCAGAACTTGGTGGCTGGGGGAATTCTTGGAGCCATAATTTAAAAAGGAACTCTTCCTGAGTCTGGTCCTTAGGCATTGAGCAATTATGTGGCCCCTTCTAACCTTTTCAAGAGTTTCTAGGTAGAGCATACTCAGAAGTTGTTTACTGAGACTGTGCAGCTTGCCCAAGGCCATACAGGCTGCATCTACTTGGAGGAGGCATATGGTGGAACCAAACTCCCAATCTCTGACTACTTAGTCGGATATCTAAAACACTTAGCTATCCAGCAAGTTTGGCATTGCACTCTGACATGAGGTGAGCTGCACCTATAGAGTGCTCTCAAAAATTATAACCATGACCAATCAGTGTTGATGTCAAAGCATTTGTCTGCATGTCATCTACTTCTGTTTCCTTTTGGTGCCTACTGTCAGGTTGTGAGGCTTGCCCCCCCCCCCAAGTGAAAATGCGTGCAAATTTTGATACACACTTTTCCTAATGTTTCCATTTCTAATGCTTGTCTATTAGCAAACCCGTTTTAAATGTGCTTCCCCCACACACACATTTAGTAAAGCATGTTTGTAAGTTTTTTCCAACTGCATGTACTTTTAATTAGGCTCATTTATTAAATGTATAATTTGCCAAGCAAAAATAGAAGAGAAAGAAAAGGAAAAAGTGAATCTGACAGTTGCACTTTCCTCTTGTTAACAGGAAGCTGAAGGATTATGCACATGGTGTTGTTAATGGTCTTAAAGACAAAACAAAGAAGCTTTTACTTTTTAAAATAAATTGATGCAAATTTATTCTGCTTGCCAATGGAAACAGAAATAGAAAAAGGTATTAAGCCATTCATCACATAATGCACATTAGGGACAAGGTATGCCAGGAATGAAAATGCTGAAGACTACCTTTCTCTTGGCCAAGTGAGAATAAGTAGTGGTGAAGCCCAACACAAATTGAGTAGGCACTTAGAATAGTAACAAGATTCTACTACAATGTATTTACAGATTCCATATCTAACAAACTTGTTGTAGAAATGCTATCTCAATGGCAGAATACCCTTTGTTGACTAATCTGTTCATCAAAGACTCCATTGCATAGCCGATGAACAATCACAAACTGTAAAATATTGAACACATTACAAAATGCTTTCTAGAAGCAGGTATCCCTTTTTTATCAAAACAAAAACAAAACACCTGACCTTAATCTTACATTGTAGGAAAAGATCTGCAAGTTTAGAAGTATCTGAAGAAACATTACAAATTGCACTGCAACAAAATTCATAGTGGAGAATTTGAGGAACCAAATTAGTTTCAGCTCAAAAAATAAGCCCACAGAAATTAGAGCTGAATCTTACAAAGGAAATAATAGTTGATAATAATGTTTCAAATAGACTAATAAAATCACAGAATAATGGAGTTGGAAGGAGCCTATAAGTCAGTGATGGTGAAACTTTTAGAGACAGAGTGCCCAAACTGTGGTTCAAAACCCACTATTTTTTTGCAAACTGCCAATACAACAGTTTAACCTGAACACAGGTGGCTGTGAAGGGGCAATATTGGGTGCCCACTGTAGTGTATAGGGTATTGTGTACGGGGTATTTTAAGAGCAAGGCATACTGCAGTCGAAGACAGGTGGACCTTGTGAACTGGGGGTGGAGCTATGGGTATTTATGGAATGTGTGTGTTGTGTTATGCATGTCGTTTGTGGAATAAAGAAGTCTACCGTAGCATGCTGTTATGTCTGAACTCACTACGTAATACCCACACAAAGGGCTCTGAGTGCCACCTTTGGGACCCGTGTCATAGGTTTGCCAACACTGCTACAAGGCCATCAGGTCCAGCTCCCTGACCAATGCCAACATCCAAAGTATATCTATCAAATTCTTGTCTCTTGAACCTTCCAAAGGTACACTCAGAACCTTCCAAAGCAATTGGTTCCATTGTTGTACTGTTCTAACAGTTAGGAAGTTTTTTCAGCCGTTCAACCAAAATCTAGCAACTTCACTCCATTATTACATGCCCTTAATTCTGGGATGGTCAAGAACAGATCCTACCCCTGTACTACATGACAATATCTCAAGTATTTGAAAATGCTTTTCAAAAAAATTCATATGAAATGAACCACTAACGTAATGGTTCATGTGTGTGGAGGGGGTTGGAAAGTGGTGGAGGGACTAAAAGTTTTTTTT
This sequence comes from Phrynocephalus versicolor, assembly GCA_023846285.1. Lineage (NCBI taxonomy): Eukaryota > Metazoa > Chordata > Lepidosauria > Squamata > Agamidae > Phrynocephalus > Phrynocephalus versicolor. Next base: position 5,978,965 of record JAHTLZ010000129.1, on the reverse strand, counting down.
TAAAGCTGTGGGCTTTTTTTAAAAAAATAACATTTTCACTTCCCCAAACCCTGCCTGCCAGCTGATGGGCACTTGGATGGGGAAAAAGATTTTCCTCCCATCCCAATGCCAATCAGCTTGCAGGCAGGGCTTGGGCGGAGGGGGGGGGAAGTTATTTTTTAAAGCCCAGAGTTCTTTTAAGAAGTTTTTCTCCGAGTGGCTTACAGATGGAACAAAATGGTTTGTTTCAACAAAAAAAAAAAATCATTTCATCTGTAACGAAATGCTGCTTCCTCATGTCATTTTACTTAGTTTCATTTCGTTATGTAACAACATGACAAAACAACATTTCCTTTTTTGTTTTGTGCACATTCCTAGATATTACCTATTCCACTCAATTTTATGTAATCTGAAAATTTGATAATCATTCCCTGCACCTACACATCCAAGTTGCTAATAAAACTTAAATAAAACATTTTTAAAAAATAAAATGTACTCAGAATTTAGCCATGTGGTACTTCCTCCCAGTTTTGAAGGATCCATAGTGAGGATTCTCTGGCTATGATTCGGTAACCAAGTATCCACCAGTCACTGGTGCCATCCAACCCATATAATAGCTGTCAAAAGTTTTTCCAAAGTCAAGATGTATTGAATCTAATCTCACCATCTACCAAGGATGTTACCCACCTCCCCAAATGAGATGAGATAAGTCAAGTAGGATCTGTTCTTGACAAATCCCTGTTGGCTCCAATGTATTACTGAATTGTTTTCTAGTTGCTTCGGAGAGTTCTTCAACCAGTTTCTTCAATAGTCTTGGATGCATTTCATCTGTCCCTGCCCTCGAGATTTGTTCAAGGCAGTAAAGTATTCCTTGACTATATCTCTTTCAGTCTCCAGTTTCAGTCCTGTCCCTGCAACTTGATCTTCACATTTCTCTGGAGACAAATCTATGTTGGCTTCTAGTGGTGACTGTATTGTTTTCATGGTGCCTGTGGACTGCTTTATGATCTGTTCCAGAATTTTTTCTGGGATTAATATCAGGTTGACGGTTCTGAAGTTTGCATGCTCCTCATTTCCCTCTTTCTTGAAGATAGGGGCAATGTAGCACTTATCCAATGATTTCAAGCAAAGAATAGACAGTGTTTATGGGAGTTCTTTAGCTAGTTCCTTCAGCACTTTAAAAAGGATGTTGACAAAATGAATTGAGCTCAGAGGGGGTTCAACAAGAATGATTAGGGGACAGGAAACCAAGTCTTTCAAGAAAAAACTGAAAGATTGTTTAGCATTCAGTATTCTTGGATTCAGTTGAACTGCCCCTGAAGATTTCATCTTGTTCAAAGTAAGAAGGCATTCCTTGACTATTTGTCTTTCAATCACAAACTGCAATCCGGATTAGAGACTGGCATGAAAATAATTTTTTTTCATTTTTCATTTTGTCACAGAACAAAACAAAAAATGAAGTGCACTTTTTTTAAAAAAAAGAAACAAAATGGAATTTCATTCCATTTTGTTTTCGAAGGCGCAATCTGCGTGACCATGCACACACCTCCCTTGCACCCGCTCGAGCTGGGTGCAAGGGAAACATGTGCATGGACATGCAGTTGCTCCTTGGAAGGGGAGATCTCCACAAGCATGCACACACCTCCCTTGCACCTGCCAGCACCAGCTCTAGTGGGTGCAAGGGAAGTATGTGCATGGTCAGGCTTCCCATAGGAATGCACTGAAATCCGTTCCCTCCAGAACTGATTAATTTATTTTAATGCATTCCTATGAGAAACTGCTACTCTACTTATGAATTTGTCTACTTACAATCATGCACTCAGGACAGATTAAATTCATAAGTAGAGGAATAAGCGTAGTAGCCCTCAGGCCAAAAAAAGTAGAACTTGGCCTGTACAAAGTTGGACAGCCCTACTCTAGCATACTTTCTTCCCAAGATCTGTATAAACAAAAATGCCAAGAGTTGGACTCAAGATTATATGGATACAAAACAGGTATCACTGCTGAAATACTTATTAAAAGCCCTTTTAGGAGCCCTTGCTATATACTTTGTAAATTATCTACAAAACCTAGCTTCACAAATTCTCTTCAAGTTGTTGTCAATTCAACCACACCCCGTGTCATCATGCTGAATGGAAATTATGCTCCCCTTTAGCACATCTGATGTTGCCTGATTTCAGAAGCTAAACAGGGTAGTCCCTGGTTAGTACTTGGATGGGAGACAACCAGGGAATACCAGGTGCTGTAGGTGCCTGGAGTAGGAACTGGCAAACTACTCCAGTGCTCCTGCCAAGAAAACTCCATGGGCATGGAGTCACGAAGAGTCGGTCACGACTCACGACTGTAACAACACAACACACACATATTACTCCTACTATTTGGTATCTATCTTAAGTGGACAAAGAATGTTACCAATAGAACCTAATACAATTGCAACATTTAATGCAACTCTAGGAGAATGGTTTTCTGCTTCACTCAGAGGTCCCACTGAGCTGGTAGAAGCTAATTAATCCATTTACAGAAGCTGTGCTTATCTGTTAAAATTAAATAGATTGCATTTTTATTGCCTGGGTATAAATCCAAAAGCATGTTTTCTTTTAAATTCTGCCTGCCTCTCTCCATCCCATAAACATATCCAACAATAACTATGCAACATTTCATTCAAAAATGACCTGGAGATTTTTTTTAATCACCATCAGCAGCAGCAACTAAATTGTTCAATTGTGCATTATTTCAGTCATCAGCCTTCATGTATTCTCCTGCCAAAGAAACCTCTGTGAAAGAATAATTACAATATGAGACAGATCAGTATTAAACAGATAACGTGGTATGTGAACTCGAATGCTTGGATCCCTAGACCATGCTTCCAACAGTCACAATGGGGAAATTAGAAATCAGGGAAATCATGCTGAAATTCTTTCTGGTCTTGTAAAATTATTGTTTCATTTAAGCAATGCTGGGAAATAGACCAATTCACTCCCTGCCACCCCATTCATTCTGTTCTAGCCCCATATGGCTAATCATGCTCTCTCTCTCTCTCTCTCTCTCTCTCTCTCTCTGAAACAAGCTTAATTAGGGTGAAACAACAAGAGCACAAGGAAACAATGTTAAGGTCTTCCTCTCAGATCTCTTGTGAACTCCATGGCCTGCAATGACCCACTTCAGATGGCACCGTGAGGGATTTTAGGGGAGGACGTGTTTGAGATTAAAATACTAATAATAAAAAAGATAAGCCTTGTGACTTCACAGTTACAGTGACATTTTTGTTGTATTTGGCTGTCACTGGAGTTCCTTTCTAAAGACGCAAAATATCTTAGGCTGACACTGCAGCAGAGTCTTGGTTTCTGCCACTTCCAACCACCTCACTCCAGAGACTCACACCAAGTTAATTGGTGTCTTCCTTTCATCCTCCCTAAGATCCTGCAATTTCAGCTATAGACCCAAATGAGGATGAGGGGAGCTAAAGAGGCGCTTTGGTTCTCTGATCTGTCTCCTCTCATACACCATTGCTGAAAGAAGCCACTAGCAAAATTAAATGTGTAATCCACCCCCCCCCCAACGTTTCCATCTTCAGTTCTGGGGAGCCAAAACACGGAGACATGAATAAAACAGTGAGCAGCCTCCTTACTGTAGGTATAAAGCAGGTTTATCCCATGGCCTTGATTTATTAATCCAATCAAAATCCTAGCTAATTCTCAAGGAACATATTGGGGGTTGAGGAGGGTAGAAGATATGAGATGTTTATGCTTCTGAAGGCAACATTCTAGGTTTTGATAGCATAACACTGATCTATATACAGTTTGGGGCATTACTTTGAACAGAAGAAGCATCATCTTTCATTACCATGCAACTCTACAAAGGTGGATGTATCACAATTTGCCCATGGCAAGGGAATGTTATAGCTTTGTTAATCTATACCAGGAAAATATATTCAGCAGTAGCAGCAATACCAATGTAAAATCTAATAGAAAAAGAGAAGTAATAACACTTAAAGAGAAATATGTATTGCACAAGTAGATGGCATGGACATATTTAGCTATTCTGGCTTGCCTTTGCCGATAACTAACATGACATTATATAAAGTAATATGCATTATGTAAACTATATTTTTGTCCACTGCTTTTCTTCTTCCAACTCAGCAACATTTCCAGTATTTGCTGTTATTGTTATAGTGCCAACAAAAAGCTTTAATAATGTAAATATTGGCTAGCAAAGCAACATAAGCAAACAATAGAAATGTGCACAGAGAAAACTTTCAAGTTTGTTTTGTTACGCAGTTTGATGGTGTTGATTATTGTTCTGTTGTTTTGAAAACCAATCAGAGTGGCCTGGTAGCCAGAAGGGAGGTTGGTTGGTAAATAAATAAATAAATAAATAAATAAATAAATAAATATTTTCAGGTTCACAGTACTGTAGTGCTTCTTTAATTTCACATATTTTTATAAAAGATCTTTTCATGAAATATTGAAGAGACTGGCTTGTTTGGGTTGTTTCATTCTACTATTCCTCATTTGTGTTCTGTCTAGCCGTTATCCAAAAGCACTAAATAATCTTTTAAAACTACTCCAGAAAATGGGGGGAAAGACACTAGGTGGGTAGCAGAGAATCAATCCAAACACTTTTTAAGAAGACTCAATCCAGAATCTTTTAAAACCCTGCCAAAACAGAGAAGCAACAGACAAGAAGCAATCTCTCCAGCAGCAGACAATAGGACATGAGAAGCGTAGCTCCGAGGCCAACAGAGTTCAGGAGCAGAGCATGTTTGCCCACTCGCCGCCAATCTGGGTCTCTGCTGCCCAGGGATAGGAGGCAATAAAAGGAGGCTCCCTCCCCAGCCCAGGCCTCTTCTCAGCAAGTCAACACCCCCACCCTCTCATCCTAAAAAAGGGAGAATGAGATTTGTATGAAAACATCAATAGTAAACTGAGCAAATACCCAGAGGCAGTGCAGATTATTGCAGGGGACTTCAACCACATAGATTTGAAGGCTCTATTCCCAAATTTTCATCAGCACATTAAATGTGCAACAAGAGGGGGGGAATACTCTTGACAAGATGTATACAAACATTAAACATGCATACGAGGCTAAGGCCTTGGCACATCTGGGCGGGTCAGACCATGTGTCCCTCCTTTTGACACCAGCATATACACCCCTTAGGAAACAAGTCCCGATACCAACACGGACTGTTACAGTGTGGCCTGAGGGAGCCTCTGAACAGTTGCAGAACTGTTTCCAGGAGACCGATTGGAAAGTGTTTGACCATCAAGATCTGGAGATCTACACATCAACGGTCCTGGACTATATCAGATTTTGCACAGCCAATGTCACCAGGGAAATTCATGTCAAGATGTATCCAAATAGGAAGCCCTGGATGATAGGGGAGGTTCGGGGACTGTTGAAGGCTAGAAATTCTGCTTCTAAAACCGAAGACTGGGTATTGTATGGTATAGCAGGAGCTAACCTGAAGAGGGGTATTAGGAAGGCAAAGGCTGTGTATAGAGGAAAATTTGAAGACCATCTGAGCAGTCATGATACCAGACAAGTGTGGCAGGAGGTTCAGCACCTTACTGACTACAAATCTAGAAACCCATCAGCTGTAGAGAGCACTGCCTCCTGGTAGGGGAGCTGAATACCTTCTTTGCCCGATTTGAGGTGACACCAGCAGTGGTTCAAGCAGTGCTGCCAGAGTCACCGTCATTATTCAACAATGGAAATGTTGCCAGGGTTGAAGAGGAAGAAGTGAGGCACATATTAAAGAAGATCAGTATAAGAAAGGCTATGGGTCCTGATGGAGTGGCTGGTAGAGTGCTGAGAGACTGCTCGGAACAACTAGCAGAAACTTTTATGAAGATGTTTAATCTGTCTCTGACCCAAGCTACTGTTCCATCATGTCTGAAATCCTCTATTATCATACCTTTGCCAAAAACAGTTCTAACATTGAGAGTTTGAATGACTTCTGCCCTGTGGCACTTACACCCATCATAATGAAATGCTTTGAAAAATTGGTGCGAAATCACATTATGGCTTGTTTGCCAGTTGGATTTGACTCTTGTCAGTTTGCATATAAGAAGAGATTCACAGAGGATTTTGTGGCTACAGCCTTACATACCATCCTGACCAATGTGGAGAAACAAGGGAACTATGCTAGATTGCTTTTTGTAGACTTTAGTTCTGCATTTAATACTATTCTTCTGCATAGACTTGTGCCCAAACTATTGGACCTGGGGCTTCCACCCTGCTTATGCAGGGGGATATTAAATTTCCTATCAGAGCGTTCTCAATGGATCAGGATGGGTTCTCACATCTCTGCAAATCTCAGTATAAATATGGGAATGCCTCAGGGGTGTGTGTTGAGCCCGCTTTTGTACACGCTCTACACATATGACTGTTTTCTCAATTACCCCAGCAATAAAATCATTAAGTTTGCAGACAAGACGTGTGGTAGGTCTGATCAATGCTGGGGAGTTGTTTTTTTAGAGTTTTTAGAGTTTTTAAGTGTGTTGGTGGGTTGAATGTGTGTATGTGGGGTGGGGAATAGATATTTATGTACAGTCAGCGTACTAACGTACAGGTTAGGGAATGGGATAGGGGTAGGGAAGTGGGCTCTGTGAGGCACCTCTCTGGATGCCTCACTTTGACCCACTAGGAAGGAAAGTGTACTTGTGTATGGATCTGGGTTAGGGTTGGTGGGGTCAGGGTAAGGGCTAGGCTTAGGGTTACGGTTAAGGTTACGGTGGGTTATTGGGCTGCACCTCTGTGTGCCTCGGACCCACTAAGAAGAACAGCGTACTGGTGTATGGGTTAGGGTTTGGGTTTGGGTTAGGGTTAGTGGGCTTTTAATGCCCTCTCTGTCACACCCAGAAGTCTCAGTCAAAACCTGGCCATGCGATTGGTGAAATGGCTCCAAAAATTTGCATGGTCCCATCCCACCCCATGGCCAGCCCATCACTGCGCATGCGCAGGTGTAAAAAAATAAAAATAAAATAAAATAAAATCAATGGAGATGTTTTATTGCAAGAAAAACCCACTGCTGCTACTATAAAAATTCCAGCAGTTAAAATACCTAATTTTCACATGTTTCTGTGGTGCTTTGGTGGGTTTTTCGAGCACGATTTCAAAAGAAAAATTGCAGTCGCCATTTTGGATCCCCCCCCACCGCATGGCAAATGGAGACGACGAGGATGCCCCCCCCCAGCCTGGTACCAGCAGCCCAGGACAGGAGAGGGGGGAGGCCGGGGACCCCCCCAGAAACCACCCCTCTCTGGTAGGTGCCCTCACTGAGGCAGGCATATTTTCGCCTGCTTTTATGGCCGGGAATCGGGGTTTTTTTTTTAATCTTTACAACTTTTTTTCTGTGCTGCACCGCTTGGCATCGCGCGATCACCGGCGCCGCAATGCCATAAACGACAACGACAAATCAGACCCAATTTATCTTTATCAGGTTGGGTTCGAGCTGGAGTGGAGTAATTGTCGTTCTCATTCCCCGTTACATAACGAGAACGACGAACGAGAACGGAAACGAGGATTTCGCCGAGTCGTGCCCATGTCTAATGCTTAGAGTAAGTTGCCCTTAAGGTGCCAAGCAGCCCTTGAATAAAGTTAAGCATCAATGGTAAGTCCGTGAAGATTCTCAGTCATCCAGGTGAGTTTATCCGGAAGTTGAGTCATGGCTACTGGACTTCTTTTTTGAGAGATAGAAACGTTTCGCTGTTCATCCAAACAGCTTCATTGGTCTGAATACAGCTAGTGCAAATCCTCCATCTTATAGTCAGCTTTGACCTCTTGTCACCCTGGCCTGAATTATGCTCATAAGATGAACAATGGCCTGAATAGGCTCGTTACGGAGACAATAGTATCCATAGCCTTAAGGTGAACAATGGCCTAAGGTGCTGAAACCTATCAAGAATGGGTCGTTAGCTATGGCCTTGGTGGTGAAGGCTTTTTGATTTGTCTGGATACTTTGGAAAGCACAGCCTGATAAGTAGCAGATAGACTATGCTGGAGCCCACCACCTCTGTTGAGGGAGGGATTTTCAATGCTCACATGAATGGCTTCCCTTACTCCTCTCTCAAACCACCTCTCTTCTTTGTCTAATATGTGTACATCCTCATCTTTGAAAGAGTGCCCTTTGTCCTTCAAATGGAGGTGTACTGCTGATTCTGGTCCTGAGCTGTTACCCCTCCTATGTTGGGCCATCCTTCTGTTTAATGGCTGTTTAGTTTCTCCAATGTAGAGGTCTGAACACTCTTCACTGCATTGGACCGCATATACTATATTGCTCCTTTTATGGTTTGGTATCGGATTCTTTGGGTGGACAAGTCTCTGCCTTAGTGTAACTCCAGCCATGTAAGGAATGACCAGATTCTTCTGTCAGGTCTGGGTCTCAGACTGATCCCTTGTTCTTCTGGGATGGCCCACTGCCTTGTTGAAGGCCCACTTTGGATATCCACAGGCCTTAAGTGCTGTCTTCTATTGTCTCCCTAATGAGCCTATTCAGACCATTGTTCATCTTATGAGTCTAATTCAGGCCAGGGTGACAAGAGGTCAAAGCTGACTATAAGATGGAGGATTTGCACAAGCTGTATTCAGACCGATGAAGCTGTTTGGGTGAACAGCAAAACGTTTCTATCTCTCAAAAAAGAAGTCTAGTAGCCATGACTCAACTTCCGGGCATCAATGGTAAGTTTAGGACTTAAAGAAAGTCAGCAAGTTAATAATAGGCTGAACCAAGGCTATGATGGGCTAGCAGATTCACCCAAATCACATTCACCCAATGCATTAACCCATTGTAATGCATGCCCTTTGGGCAGTGGAAATATAATCATTGCCTCAGCATTTCCATTAGAGAATAAAACCCGGACTGAGGAGTAATTCCTTTGTTTAAAATGACACAGTAGCATATTTTGTCAGAGAAAAACACACTTTGCAAATGTCATAGCTGTCAGCAAAATTTAAGTGTTTTACTCAGAAGTGTTAATTATATTCTGATTGGGCAGACCCATTTGCAGCAGAGAGGCTCTTTAACTAGAAGGTGGGAAAGTATTTAAGTTTGATTTTGGATGGTGTGGGGACAAGAGGAGTGCATCTTCCTACTCCTGAGGTGGGCACAGGAGTAGTTAGGGAGAGAGTCAATTACTTAAACTAAAGAGATGGCAAGATCAAAAGGTCAGGCTAAATTACTAGCCCTCCTTCAAGTTTTGATTACTCAATGAAAGGAGATGCTAAATGTTCAATTGTCATGAGAGAGAGAGAGAGAGAGAGAGAGAATATTATGCTTTTTGCCACATAATGATGTAGGAATACATTCCAGTTCTACTCCTACTGGTACTGCTACATCAGTTATCAGAACAGTTGTTGGAGTGGTGTCCAAGGCAGAGAAGAGCTTGGAAAAACTGGTTTCTACTGTAACTCACGGAAATTTTCACGGCACACTGACTAAGGCAGTTACTTCATGTCCCATTCATCTCTCCTTGCTGTCCCACTTGGGACCGGTACAAAAAAAAACTTACTTCACGTCCATAGCGTGACAGCAAAAAGTTGTTTCGACCCACATCCCCTGAACCAGGAACAGAGAGTGACAAGCAGTACCTGTCCCTGGGCTGGGGTATTCTCTTGTCATGGTTAATTCCCAGTTCCTGTTCCGAGACAAGGGACGTGAAGTAACGGCCTGTCACACAACAACCAGTATCTACCTAGTCATCAGCGGATAGCAGCAGCTGAAGCGGCATTTAACATTAGTTTCCCTTTGAGAAGCACCATGCCATGCAAATGTTTATTAAAGAAAGTACTGAAAATTATGTAGCATTGACGTGTAAATCCTGGAAGAGCAGTAAATAGAAATATCAAAAAAGTTTTATTTATGATATTTTTTAAAAAGGGTTAAGAAAGCAAGACAAATTCAGAATGTGCCACAGAACAAGGACGTGAGGTAACAGTTGTCACAAGACAAGCAATCATGCCTGTGAGGAAACAGAAACAGGGACTGAAAAGGGACAAAACCACATGACCGCAAACAACGCTGTCACGGTACAAATGTAATCGCGGAACAAGATAGGACATGAAGTAACTGCCTAAGTGGCTCTGGAAGCTCCGTCCCAAGTTCTGAGGCAGATGTGATTGCAGCGATTTTGTATGTGTACTGAAAAACTGCCAGATAGTCACACAGACTGCAGCATTTCACTTCTGAGAGGTATGCTGTACTTCAGTTTGTGTTGCTTGAAGAAATAAATGTTACCTCTCCAGAAATTCCTTTGGCAGTCAATGTCGGCTTTGCATATTACTCTTTCTCAAACGGAACTCAGATGCAATGCTCTTGCTTCTTCACATGACTAGTAATTGTTTTGGTGTAATCTTTTGTGGAATCCAAGTAATTAAACCCTGTAATGGAAAGTTGTGCTGCTTGTCTTGGCTGCTGTATTTTAAAATATGGATGCTTCTGTGCTGCATTCTATGGAAATCAGTAGGGAAAACAAAGAGGCTTGAGATTAGAGGCTGTTGTGTGCCTGCCTAAGAGTGACTCATTAATCCATACAGAATCCACCCACCATTTGCTTGATAAATCTTCCAGCTTTGCTACTTTTCTGACCATAATATATGCCTAAGAAGCTGCTTTTGGATTCTGGAATCACTATTTCAGCATCTTGGGTTTTACTAGGCAGAGACACAAGCCTGGAGACCTGTGTGTGACTAATTCAAAGGAAGCCCTTTGTTTCAGCGATTATTTAAGAAAAACAGATTTATTTTATAGTAAGTTTTTATGCACTATGAGGCATTTCCTCAGATACCTGGGGTGCAATAGTCAAGCCCTAGGGGACATAGCAGGAGGCGTGGGGTCAGAGTGAAAATGGCAGCCTTGACACTGCATGAGAAGTGCCCGACTAACTACCTGCACCTGTCCAGTAGGGCCTTGGTCTTCCTGGTCCCCTCACACCAGGTGTCCCTAACTGGACCCAGCCCAAGGGCATCGTGCACCAAAAGGTGGAGTTTGTGGGCAGCGCACACAATGCCCTGGAACCCTGCCTTCTGAAGCGCAGCAAGCATGTTACAGCCTGAATCTGTAACCACAAAGCTGCGCTTCACCTGCCCCTCAGGTACCCAATCTCACAGGGCAGACATGAGGACCTCGGCAATGTGGGTGCCTGTCGCCGAGTCCTCTATGCTCTGTGCCTGGAGAAGGGCCACCTGGTACCCTCGGGTACTCCCTTGCGCCTCCCCCTGTGGCACTTCCTCAGATGCCTTGCTGCCAAGCACATCCTTGGATTGCCACCAATGAGCCATCAGGGCCAGATAGCCATGGTACCCACTGGTCCAGAGGTCGGTCATGAAGGGGACCTTCTGACCTCTGGCCACCTGCAGATGGGCACAGACCATCTCCCTGACTGACTCATAAAGGGAGGGCATCACCCGCCAGCTATGGGTAATTCAGTAGGTGCCAGGTGCTTCAGCAGGCGCCTAAATCCTGCTGACTCCACAAAGGAGAGGGTCAAACCACTCATGGCCACAATTTCACTGGCCACACACGTGGTGGCATCCTGGGCCTTGCCCCTAGCACGCTGGCTCATGAAACCCCCACTGAGAGGCACGACTTCATGCAGAGTGGCCTGCTTCTTCGCTCTCTCAGTGGAGGACTCCCCAGTCTCCATCCCACTGCCTGTCTCTCCTACTCTCCTCTTCCTCGGAGCACCAGAGGGACCAGTGCCTGTTTGCACAGGAAGTGATTCCTGAAGGAACTTGATGACAGGTGCCTTGGGTCACTCCCCCTACATACTACCACCTTGCAGTGCTTGCGCACTGCAAACCTCGGGTCTTCCTGGCTCTCGAAAAACTCCCAGAGAGAGCCATGAAACTTGTGCAAGCGGCTGCCTCCAGCAGAGTCTGCCTCAGTGGTGGTCTGACTTGCACCCTGGGATGATGGAGTGCTGCCACTAGTCTGGGAGGGAGGAGGAGTGGACCTTGCATCAGAGAAGGAAGCCTGCAATTTCTCTGCCTGCCAAAAGATCCTAAGAATCCTCCAGCTCAAGATGGACTGAGCTCTGGGAGGATTCTGATTCCTCCTCAAACAAGAGGGGAGTAGGGATTGGTGGGGATAGCATCTGCTCTGCCCTGCCGCCCACAGTGGCAGGGCAAGATGCTCCTCTGGCAGTGCTGCTGCTGGTGGTGCTGGTACCAGCTTCACTAGCAGCACTGCTGCCTTCCTTAGCCTGCCAAAACATGATTCTTTTGCGTTTAGTGGGGGTGCCCTTCCCCTTGCCACTCTTCTTTTTTATTATTATTATTATTAAATGTAAACAAAACTAAACTAAACTAAAGCCCTTCAATGGGGGAAACAGAAGTAGAGGACACTGACTGGGTGGGAAACAAGTTTGGGGGATGATGGGAAATATAAAATAATTAAACTAATAATATAATATAATTGGGGGACAATGGGTGGGTTGGGGGACAACAGGGCAGGACAGGAATAGGGGGGAAATAAAGTCCCCTGGATGAAAAGGGCCTAACCCAAAACCCAATCCCAAATCCCAATCCCAAAACCCGATCCCACAAGAAATAAAAAGGGGATAAATAATATATTTGTTCTGTTTTTAAACAGAGAGACAGCACAGACCAAAGCCCAGAGAAAGCACAGGCCAAAACCCAAAGAGACCAGCCAGTGAACCCACAGGAGCCACTGACTGGCAGCAATGCCACTCCTGCTCACTCCTCCAGAGACTGCAAAGAGGCACCTGCCTGCATGAGCTTTTATATTCTCTGCCAGCAACCAGACCCTCCCACTGGAACCAGGCTTTGCTATTGGTTCTCAAATGTTGCAAGTTGTCCAAAAAGCACATGGCAAAGCCATGAACTGTTCAATGCATGATTAATAAAATAAAAATAAAAATAAATCCAAAAATGCTATAAATCAACTCTAAAAAATGAGAAAGAGAGAGGGGGAAAGGGAACAAGTTAGCCTAATCCTAAAATGTATGCAATGCATGAATGACCCCCTTTCCCCTTGTATATTAAAAAAAATTATTAAAATAAAATAAAAATACAATCAAATGGTACAGTACAGCCAAATCAACTCTTAAAAATTAATTAAAAAGGGAACTTATTTGCCTCTGCCTGCCACTTAAAGCCTCAAAAAATCTTTAAAAAATAAAAATGATCCGAGAAAACACATAATTAGACGTTTTAAACACTGGTCAACCCCCTGCTAGGTATTATCAGTCAGAAATATTAATTTTTGCTAGCTTTTTAAGTCTTTTAAGAATGTTTTAATAACTTACAAATGCCATTCTGCACAGATTCGCCGCCATTAAGAAAAGTATGTGGCAATCATTTTTTTCCCTTTTAAAAAAATCTCTTGAAAAACATATTTTTAGATGTTTTAAGCACTGGTCATCAACTTGCTAGGTATAATCAGGCATAAAAAATAATTTTCACATTTTTGAACTGTTTCACATTGTTTATAATCGTTTAAAAACAGGTCTTTCCATCGATCACCGCCATTAACAAAATGAACCAAAATGAAGCAGTTTTTTTCAGTTCATTTCGTTGCTCTGCAGTTCATTATTCATTTTGTAACAAAATGAATAACAAATGATGAAACGAACCAAAAGTTCATTTCATGCCCATCTCTAGTTACAACTGTAAGATATGCTAGATATCCTAAAACAACATGCAGGCTTTAGGACAGAGGTGTCCACATTGGAAGAAGAAGAATTGCCTTGGACAATACATTAAATACACAAACACTGATGAAAGCTGATGAGCAAAAAGTTCTGTGCATAGTTTTCATGACTCTGCCACTTGAATTTTACTCCAAGTGTGCTTCATTTTCGAAAATAATTATAATCTACAATGTCCAGGCCTGAGAACTGCACAACTGAGTTTATTTTTTTTAAATCTCATTATGATTTAAGTTTATGATTTTATGTTGGGCCAGATCCATAGCCATCTTGGGACATGTGGCCCTCTGGCCATGGCTTAAACAACCCTGCTTTAGAGGGTCTGTCTGTCTGTCTTTCTTTCTTTCTTTCTTTCTTTCTTTCTTTCTTTCTTTCTTTCTTTCTTTGGCCGTTACCCCAGGTCCACTTTGTACCTCAACAAACTAAAATGTTTAATAAATCTTGTTTCAGTCACGTGGTTCTGTTGCTGTTCCTGCATACACAGGGACTCACTTTCTTGTTACATAACTTCTGTGACCCCACGGACAAGGTCCGCATCAAAGTGCATTTTGTTTTGCTTTTCTGCAGCACTATTTTTTTTAAAAAAAATAAAACCCGATAGGTAGGTATATCGTTATATTGATTTCTATTTGTCATTTGTCGAACTTTGAATACTTCTTTTTCGGGCTCCTTTCTGTGCATAGGGGCTTCTTGTACTGTGAATTTACTGTCATGTGGCTACTCCAAGAAGTGCCATTAGGTGGTCCTATGGTGACAGAACAGTACCCCATGGCAAGTGTGTGTGTGTGTTGTGTCGTTACAACCGTGACCGACTCTACGTGACTCCATGTCCATGGAGTTTTCTTGGCAGGAGTACTGGAGTGGCTTGCCAGTTCCTACTCCAGGCACCTACAGCACCTGGTATTCCCTGGTGGTCGCCCATCCAAGTATGACCAGGGCCGACCCTGCTTAGCTTCCGAAATCAGGCGAGATCGGATGTGATTAGGGCATCTAGGCACATGTACTGGTTTAAAAGCTTCAACCGAACAGTGACAAGGATTCCACCACCCTGAGGCCAGGTACAAGGCAGATGCACTGAGTCACACTTTTGGTGGGGCATAGTCGCACTTTATTTTGCTTAAAGTGCAACGAACATGGGGGAATAATTTTAAGATCTGCATCTCAGAGCACTTTCTAAAGCAACAAAGTGGACATGGGGTAATGGCCTTTCTTTATTTCTGTGGCTGGTTTTACTAAAAGTGTAATATATATTTGAAGTTTTACTCTTTCCCTCCCCTTCAATACTTTTCAGGCATTCTGGAAAGTAATGCTGCATAACTGCTAGCTAAGTAAAATGAGAGCACTAAACAATCTCTCATTATCAGTAAGCAACTTTGGATAGGCCATACTCGAGCTTCAAATTCTAATGGTAAAATCAAGATGATTGGAGCAGAAACTACAAGATTTGTACAATCGTTTAAAACAACAATAATGTTCCCACACACAAAAGTGTGTGTGGGGGGGGACCTTCCCATTATTTTGTTTAAGAAAAAGAACTATTTTTTTCACATGTACCAAAAGACTGTAAACACATGCCGGCCTTTTTTAAGGGCAGCATTAATTTGCTTCAAATAAATACAAAGGGGATTTGAAAAGGTCAGGGATGCTCATCTATAAACAGGGATGTTCCCACCCACTGTGTTATTGAGAAATCAAGTGCGACCCAGTTGGTTGACCCATGTCTGATTGTATATTAATGGTGTGCATTAGTGTGCTCTGAAAATAGCATGTCACTTGTGGCTCACCTACCCCTGCTGACAAAATTGCATGAACATTCAGGGATGTCTGAGACAGTGCATTAGAAACCAAGGGACAAGCTCAAGCTCATCGCTGCTGTTCTGCATGTATTAAAACGTCGCAATGGAGGAATAAATCCCCAAGGGTCTAACCAAAGCCATCCAGCATTGCTGAAGCGGTAACCTTATGAATGGACTGAAAACCGATCAAAACCTATGATGGGCAAGCTTTGGTAAGTGCCCTGCAACTGAAATGAAAAATATAAAATAATAGTCCCTTATTACACACATGTACCCCACCACAAAGTCCTAAAGTGAGCCAATCTCTATCATACCGAGCTGTGGGGAATGGGTAGAAGCAAAAACTGTTTCCATGCTTCGGGAAGGAGCTACATGCTCCACACTGTAATGAACTGTGTGCTAGAGATGGGCATGAAATGGGAAAAAAATTGTTCTGTTATTCGTTGTTTGTTTCATTATGTAATGAAACAAATAACAAAAACTGTGATAAAATTGGAACAAACCGAATAGAACCATGAAAATTAGGTTTGTTACATTTCATTTTCATTAATGGCAACGCACAATGAAATGAGCTGTTTTTAAATGTTAAAAAACGTCCTGAATATCCGTAAAAACCCAGCAATAATTATTTATTCTTCCTGATAATACCTACCAGGAGGGTTGGGGTCCTTAAAACGTGCATTTATGTCTTTTCTCAGATTGCTGTATTTTTTTTTTCTTTAAGGGGAGTTAGGGGACATTGACAGAAAATGGCTCCCAGATACCTAATATTGATTTCTTGGGTATTAAAATGACCTAGACATCCGTAAAAACGCAGTGATAATTATTTGAAATTATTACCTACCAGGGGGTTGTGGTCCTTAAAACTTTTGTTTTTGTCTTTCTCCCATTGCAATGTATTTTTTTCTTTTCCCTTTTAGGATGACACAAAATGGATTCCAGCCACAAGATGGATGCAAGCCATGTGATGGGATCATGTAAATTCTTGGACAATTTCAACCAATAGCATGCTCAGGTTGCAGACTGGGTAGGTGTGGCAGCCACAGAGGGCATAAAAAGCTTTGGCAGCCCCCATCCTTCTTGCAGTCTGCAGTGGGAGTTAGGGTGGGATTGCTAGCTCTGCGACTCATTACTTTAGGCCAGGCAGGCAGGTGTGTGTCTCTGTGTTCCTGCTGGCTGCAGCCTGGCTCTTACGGGAGAGAAAGAAGAGATTTCTCTTGCAGCCTCCCTGTGTCCGTGCATACCTCTCGGTGAGTACCCCCCTGCCTTACAGTGCAGTCACTCTGCGGCTGCCTTACACCCTGGGCAACGCCCGCCGCTGCCTTTGCAACCTCCCTGCGTATCTAGTCTATACTGTGTCTCTGCCAGCATCAATTTTTTTAGTGTTTTCCCTCTGGTCTGGGGCGTGGGGGGACGCCCACACACAGAAATACTTTAAGTCATGCAAAAAGCGGGTAAAAACAAGAAACAAAAAACAAAAAAAACTAAACAATTTTTTTTCCAAAAAATTCATGAAAAATGAAAATAAACCGAAATGGACCTGCAATGAAAAATGAAAAACCAAAACATCATTTTTTCAATTCATGCCCATCTCTACTGTGTGCCAGAGTCACAGCTTGCAGTACTAGGGAGCCTCAAGGTGCCATGGTTAAATGCCTGTACTGCAGATAAAACTGTGCTCACGACCCGGGGTTTAATCTCAAGTAGCTGGCTCATGGTTGACTCAGCCTTCCATCTTTCACAGGTTGGTAAAATGAGTATCCAGCCTGCTTGGGGGCAGGGTTAATGTGTAGCCTGCATAATTAAATGGTAAACCACCCAGAAACTATATATATAGTGGTATATAAGCAGAGCTAAGCTGCCTAGATGCCCTAAGCACATCCTATCTCGCCTGATTTCGGAAGCTAAGCAGGGTCGGCCTGGGTTAGTACTTGGATGGGAGACCACCAGGGAATACCAGGTGCTGTAGGCGCCTGGAGTAGGAACTGGCAAACCACTCCAGTATTCCTGCCAAGAAAACTCCATGGACATGGAGTCATGAAGAGTCGGTCATGACTGTAACGACACAGCACACACACACACATATAAGCAGAACACTTTACCGCTTGATGAACAGACCATCATGATACTGTTGTTCAGTTATGGGTTGCTTTAGTAAGTAAGTATGCATGGTGTCTCCGTGGGCTAGAGTGCTGAAAACTGTCAGCTGCAAAGTTGGCAGTTCAGCTGTTCGAATCCCGGGTGCCATGCAGAAGAGTGAGCTCCTGCTGTTAACCCCAGCTCCTATCAACCCAGCAGTTTGAAAGCATGTAAATGCAAGTAGATAAATAGGTACCACCATAAAAAGTAGGAATATAAACAGTGTTCTGTGCACAGAAATGCATTCAGCCATGCCAGCCACATGGCCACAGACTTGCACAAAACTGGCTCTTTGGCTTGGAAACAGAAATGACCACTGCCCCTAGAGTCGAACACGATGAGCACACATGTGCAAGGGGAAACCTTTCCCTTTCCCTTTTATGCTCATTGTTGTATAGGTAACCTTCCAAGCTCAGGAATGCACAAGACACTCTTCAGATGATTCACACATAAAGGGACTGCTATTTCATTCTCTTTCCCCAGTTAAACTTGCCCTTTGAAAAAAGACGGAGCTAAATTAGGAATTTAGCACCTCTGCCTCTTCTTTGTAATCTGTGAATGTCACTGAGCTGCTGTTTGTTTTCCTTCCCTTTTGTTACACACATATCTGAAGAATGCTTTTTTTTAGTGACCATAGCTAACCATAGCTCATTCTCCACTTTTGCCTTCCCAGTGCAATCCCTGCAATTCCATGCTACCTGACTATACAGTGACCCCCCCCCGTCTATCGCAGGGGTTAGGGGACCCAATCCAACCCGCAATAATTGAAAATCCACGATATGCGGATGCAGGTCAGGTTGGGCCTGGGGCACCTAGCTGGGGGCTCTTGTACTTACCCCCCACCTGGTGTTGCCCCGAGCAGGCCTGCGAGGGCCTTTCTGGGTCTTTTGGAGACCCAAAAGGGCCTCCTTGCGAACCAGAAGTCATTTCTGAGGCCTCCAGCAGGCCCTCCCCCCTTAACCCAGGAGGTCTTTTTTTCATATACGGTGGTCCCCCAATATAGTGGGACTGCAGTATACGAACCACGAATGGGTGGGGAACCACTGTACACTTCTTTTGTGTCCCGACCTTCTTTCCATTTCCTAGAGATGTCCTTTTAAATTCCCAGGTCCTCTCTGAGCTACCTTAGCCTTTTCCCCCCTGTCTCCCATCTTTTTTTCCCTTTTTGGAATTTTTGTAGTAGTGTCTATAGAATTTCTTTTTGTAGACATTCCAAACCTTCTTGTGCTGCTTTTCTTGTTAGAATCTCTTGCCATGCAAATTTACTTATCCTTGGTCTGGGTTCATTAAAATTGGCTTTTTAAAAAAAGAAATCAAGAAGATATGTATGGCTACACTCTTCTTTGGTTTCCTTTGAAATCAATATCATGCTTCTAAGGCTGTGGTCACACCTGGGTTTCGATCCTGATCTTCTGAAGTTCTGGCTTTTCCTCTTCGTCCCATCACGTGATTTAATATGTGGGACAAGAGTTCTCACGTCAAAAGCTGGTTGTTGTTTTTTTATTTTAAAGTGCAGTTCAGCCCTCTTAGCATTTGAAAAAACTGACCACTTTGCTGGGAGAAATTAATGCTTGTAGGACTGGATAGAGCTTCCTGTTTCTCCGAAGGTGAAAATAAATTAGAAAAAAAAACAGCCCATCGGCCCAAGGAATAGCCAAAAAAAGAAAGAAAAAGAAACCCGGATCATCAGCATGGTCCCACGGTGTCAGCCTCCTTAAAAGCTGGATTTTCAAAGCGAGGCAAAAAATTCTCTACCTCGTAGGTGAGTCACAGAAACCTCGCTTAAGGGATCATTACCGGGTTTTCTTTTTTCTTTTTTCTTTTTTTCTTTTTTTTTTTTTGAAAAAGCCCAGTGGCTGTGGGGATGGCATTTTTCGACTCAGTTTATTTAGTAATTTAAACTGCTTTTAAAGGGATGTGGGACCAAGCCCTAATAGAGGATGGTCACTCTTTCTCAGAGTCCCCCTTACTGCCACTCCTCAACCAAGTCATCTCTATTGTTTAGAATCAAGTCAAGGAGAGCTAGTTCTCATGTTTCTTTCTCCATTTTTGTAGAAGAAAATGGTCAGCCACATAAGCCAAGGATTTCTTGAATTCATCTTCCTCTTGCATCGGCCCTTGGAGACACAAAATGAGAATATCCATTTCATATTCGCCACTATGCAAAGTCACCACTATGAAAGCCATTCAAAATAAAAAAGAATTAAATCTCATTTAATCTACTTGGATATTATTCTCAATGAGTTAAAATAAATTCTTGCCCTTTCCCTCAACACTCTTAATTTCCAGTTGCCTGGGTAACAGGAAAGACAAAAGGATTTAAGGGTGCATTCTTGTTGGCAGTAGAAGCAAAGAAGGACTATGGGAGATGCAAAATTACACCATGTGACTGTTTCATGTCTGCCTATAAAACTCTTAAGTAAAGCATACATAGTAATGGCTGTCTTCGTCATACCACCCATGCATGGTAGTCAAAACAGCCTCACCATCAATTGTACTGATCCCTCACCATTATAATCCATACTTTGTTCACTCACTTGATTATTAATGCTTTTCTGCTGTACATGCTTTCTATGGGAGAAAGTTTTGTGTTTATAATTCACAGGAACAAAATTGAATAACTTTTTGAAGGCAAACAAATACAATTGAAATTCACAGAAAAACATTTCATTTGTTGGGAATCTGGGTTTATGTAGGTTCAAGTGCACCCACAGCAGTCACCATTTTTATTAGAAAGGGGTCAAGCACTGTCAAGTAATTACGTATTTCTTAGGGTATTTGTACACAACCCCTAAACTCCACCGCAAATGGCTCCCAGCTCCGGAGCTTAAAATTGTTTCCCCACCAGCTCCAGAGTTTACAGAAAATTAAGTGCAGCCATGCCCACCTAAGCGCGTCCCAGCACACTTTTCAGGTACCTGCTCTTGGAGGGTGAAAAATCCCAGATCCGGATGTAAAGGAGTGAGTGCCAGGCTCTCCTCGCTTCTGTTTGTTGTTGTTTTTGCCTCCCGCCCCTTTAAGAGAAGGAATCAGGATGACGACGGGGCTTGGGGAGGCTTGGACTGGCAAAAGGAGGTGAGCCTGCATTCTTTTGTCCCCCTTTTTCTCCCTCCCCTCACGCAGACAGGATAAAGAAAGTGCGGAGGGGTGGGGACGCAGGAAGAGCAATGAACCCCCAAGATCTCTGGTCCGAATTTAAGTGGCCAGCAGATCTTAGGGGTCATGTGAAAAGGCCCTTAGTTGACCATCAGTTTTTAAAGCAGATGCCTCAATGAACTGTTTGATATTACATATTAACAAATCTTCAATAGATACAATCTTGAGTCTGAGAAGGAAGTGTGAAAGGACTACCAGTTTAATTAATGCTACTACTAGTTATTACAAATGAAGCATACCTGTCCTTTCTTTTTGTTTTTCATGCTTATTATGGTGAGAACCCCAAACCAAAATGGAGATATTTTTAAAATATATGCTGAGTTTGGGGTTATGTACTGCACTGCTTCTTAACATTTGGCTCAGTTGGTAACTGTGTAGCTTTAGCTTTAGCTTTAGTTGATTAATCGGCAGAGAACATAAACCCTCTTACAGGCCTTGTTAAAAATGATCCATCTGGCTTGGGTCATTTCTTCTCAGTTACTGGAAATGGCATCATGCTTCCTGCCCTGTTTCTCTGTTTCAGAAGACAGTGTTCTCAAATCTGCTCCTAACTTGAACCCTATTCAGGTTTTACAGGATGCCAGTTTGTCAGCACACATAAAATGAAGCACTTGCCACACTGGCAAATCTGAAGAGGATATGGTCTGTGTTTATCTGGAGACAGTCTACACTAGCAAGAGCCCTGATTTTCTGGGACTATTGCCTGCACAAGGAGTCTACAGCTCAACAGGAATCTCTTCTCTCCATACTCATCCTCTGTGAAAGTGACAGCAGAGGTGGGTAAAGCTAGCCGCTCCCCTCCTCTAATACAGGACAGGTTTTTCTGCTGTTCCTCATTCCACAATTTGGATGATGATGTTTCTTTGAGAGGAGGCTGGCAATGGTAAAACATTCTCTGAAGATCTCACACACCTTGACATCTGTATTATGGCCACCATAAATTGGAAGGTGCTTGAGAGCACATGCCATAAATATAAGAAGCTAGGGGAGAGGTTGAGAAGAGCATCCTGTTCGGTTTAGATTGGAAGTGAAGCTTTTCTCTTTCTGGAAATCCCCTTGATTTTGAAATGAAGAAACACAAAGGCATATAGTGCATGCTAGAAGAATAAAATCTCTCTTTATTGAGTAACCCAAGGTAAGGGAGGAGCAATCAAAAGCCAAGCACGAGAAATCTGCAGCAACATAACTTAAGCAAATTTCTCCCAGCCTCTTCAAGCTAGATCTGTGTGGAGATGACACCCACTCATAAAGGAGACACTATTTGTATTTTAGGCCCAATTGTTAAAAGGGGGCAGGTCCTGTGTCATATACAATGTGGTACTTACAAATCTGTTTCCCTGGTAGGGAATGGTGTGCTGCTTAGAATCTTCCCCAAGGAAAAAATAGACCGCTACCGCACTTCCTTCAGCAACCACTTTTTGTTTTGAATCGCCATTTGCCCTCCCCCATCACGTGGGCACTGAAGCGATTCAGCATTCCACACTTGAGCTTTTTTTAAGGAATTGGTTTCCTGTCCGCACTTTGCAGAACCGCTTTTTGTTCCAATTTTCTCAGACATTTTCCCATCATTTGCTTCAATTTCGGGATTTTTTATTTATTTATTTATTTATTTATTAGGATTACGTCATGCCGTTGTTCTTCCATTCAAATTAATGTTGTTAGTTTTCCGGTTCTCCCTTTAGATTACTTACTACGTGGCACATTGATTTTGATAGCCTAATTCAGTCATTTACCTGCTTTATAGAAGCAGCGAAGAAATTGCAGCAGGATTTCTTTATTCTTATTTTTCTATGGCAGGATAAGGCAGAAAGGGGGGATGGGATAAAGTGATGCACTGTGTCT
This sequence comes from Phrynocephalus versicolor, assembly GCA_023846285.1. Lineage (NCBI taxonomy): Eukaryota > Metazoa > Chordata > Lepidosauria > Squamata > Agamidae > Phrynocephalus > Phrynocephalus versicolor. The sequence continues at coordinate 5,956,386 of JAHTLZ010000129.1, read as the reverse complement.
GCAGTTGGAGTCAAATCGCTTCAAGAAGCGATCTAGAAATCAGTTTTAAAAAACACCACCCCTAGTGGCCGTCGGAAGAAAAAGCGACACAGTGGCCAAAAAGGGGGATGGCCAAGGGGGCTCCGTGGAAAAAGTGATTGGAAGTGTGGTAAGTGAATTTTAAGGTGATTTGACTTTAAGGAAAAGGCGATTCAAAACCTAAGTGCGGTAGAGGTCATATTTCAGGATTAAGTGTGTTCCACAAATAGCTAGTCCTCCCCTGAGGATTGGAATTGATGATTAATTACCCGCAATTGCTATTGTGCATTGCCCAGTTCAATAGAAAACTACTGAGTGATCTTTGAGCCCCTTACACAGTTGTGAACTACCCTTTACAAAGGCATCCAGAGTGCAGGTCTTTTCATCTGACGATCATAGAGACAGTATGCTATTTTTGCTGACTCTGCCAGATCTAGCCTAAAGGTGCTCCCAGAGAGTAATTATTCTGTCAGTTCTCCTCTCCCAACACCTAATCATATTTTGCACTGAGCTGCATCTTTTTTTCTTCGTTGCCCCTCTGTAGAGCTGTAACTGCAATTAACCAACTTTGGAAATTTCATTTCAGTCCAAATGAAACTACACCAAAACCCACACTACAGTCAGTACTCATTGAAGAATTGACATTTTGAAAGAGTTGAGCTATTCTAAGGCTCCTTCTGTTTCATTGTTCTCTTCCCCCATCCTTGATTAAAATAAAATGTAAAGATCCGTATCAAAGGAAGCTATCTTATTTTCCATGCAATATTCCTTTCTTTGACTTGAATAAAGAAAGTGATCTAAGACCACTTTATATTATGTGGTCCTGATTTCAGAAGATTACTTACTCTGTATGTCAGATCTCATTTTTATGTGAATTGCAAAGGGTTTTGCTCCTTAGTGGATGCTGTCTTACTTCATTGTTAGTGAATATTGATATTATCATTAATGGATTTCAGTGCAGGCACCATCGGTAATCATTATTACTGCTAAATGTTCCTGTAAAAATAGACAAAATGCCATTGGAAGATCTTGGTTTTCTTTATTTAAGTGAAGCCAGTCTGGAGAAACTTATTTAACAATAATTTAATTTAACATGGCTTCAGATATTATCAAGGCAACAGTACCTGGTAGCAACTTATGCTATCATTTTTAGATTTGGGGGGTGGGGTGGAAGATCTGTCAAAAGTCCTTCCCTCAATGAGGCAAGCCATAGTAAAGTTAAAAATAGGGAAGGTATTTTTATTTCTAAACAAAACATCCCAAATAGGAAAGAGTATCTCTTCCATATAATTTGTGTTCTTTTGGCTGTTGCCAGAATGAGTGTCTAAAACACATATTACATATAAAGAACAAATATTATATTTACAGAAATGCTTTACATTTCTTTCTTGTTCTCTCTTTTGTGTATTCTTTTGGTGCCCACTGTATGTCATATTGCTTGAGAAATATTTCATGCAATAGCATACTAAAAACTACTGTCAGCAGCCAAAAATAATGTCCAGGAGGAAGAAGATTTTTGAATTGATAGAACTCTCAGCAACCAAGGACCTGGGCTTTTTTAAAAAAACTTTTTCCCTTCACCAAGCCCCAAGTGCCAGCTGATTGGCGCTGGGGTAGGGGGGAAAACCTTCCCCCCCACCCTAGTGTCAATCAGCTGGCAGGCGGAGCTCATGGGGGAGTTCTAAGAGCCCAGGGCTTTTTCTTAAAAAAAAAATCCCCTCCACCAAGCCCTGCACGAAAGCTGATCAGCGCTGGGGCAGAAAAAAAGGGTCCCCCCCATCCAAGCACTGAATAGCTGCAGCACAGGGCTTAGGGGAGGGGGGAAAGTTTTTTTTAAAGCCCTGGGCTTTTAAAACACCTCCCAAACCCCACACACCAGGAAAGGGCGAGCTTGCACGACGAGAGGCCCTGCCACCACCGCCACCACTGAAGAGCCTGGGCTGGGAGACAGCAAGCATGCGTGGTGAGAGGCCCTGCCACCACCACTGCCGAAGACCCCAGGCTTACTAGGAGGAGGAGGAGGAGGAGGTGAGCATGAGCCCCCAGAGGAGGAGGAGGAGGAGGGGAGGAGGAGGAAGAGGAAAAGGAGGGCTGCCTGGGAAAGGGCCTCGACAGCTTCAGCCACTTCCCACACACACACACACAAACCATTTTGTTAGTGTTTTGTTTTGTATGAATTTTTTTTGTAAAAATTTGTATCAAATGAAACAAAAACTGCAGGGGGACAAAACAAAATGAAACAGATTTTTTTCCATTTCATGCCTATCCCTAGTTGGTATTTTAAACTTTTTAAATTTAATTTTTGGTGTGCTCCACTGCTCTTTTAATCGTTTGGTGCATATATATCAATATTACATAGGGTTTGTTGGGAATATTTTGGTTGCAGGAGAATCTTCTTGTGCCCTTAAGTGGTGCATTGCCAGAGTCTTTCTTTGTGTTATGGTGTAAATGTGTAACTAGAGCTTGACTTGGTTTGGTCCTGCAGGGCCTTGTGGTACTGCCGCTTCACCTAAAAATACAGCCTTGCTGTGTGAGAGTAGGCTTAGCCTGCCTGTTTTATTGTTATTGTTTAATCTCATGCCTGCATAGGTCTGATTATATTTTTTCTTTCTCGTGTACTATTGCATGCTTTTGGAGCAGAATAATTCTCTGTTGCCTTGCTTCTTCTCTAGTGGAGTCATTTTAAGGTTCTCCAGGGCTTGTTGAATCCAGAAAGCAGTAATTGGGAAACAGGAAACCAATGACCCAAAAGAGGCTTTCTTGTCCATGTAAAACCAAAGGACTGATAAACACACACACACACACACACAAACACACACACACAGAGAGAGAGAGATGCACATCCCTAGTGTTTACCTCATTCAAGTTGATTTTTGGGAAGGGGGGGTCAAAATTTGCTGCATACCCTGCCTTTAGTCATAGATAAGGTCTTTATTCTGATTTTTATATGTAATACTGATAAAAATCATATGTCTGTTTTTTGTTGTGTGCATGCACTTCCCTCAGTATCTAGCCCTATATTTATATAATATATATATATATATATTAAAAAAAGGCAATGAAATAAAAGCCCCTGTCCCTGTTCAACTAAGGGGAGAGAGTTGAAAGTCTTGCATTGAGGTAAGGAATGAACAGGAGCCATCAGGCAATGTACTACAAATACTACAGTTCAGCCTAATTATGAATATGGATAAAACAGAGAGCCTTTGTCCACCACATGGAAATGCTTACAGTTTTACTGATTGATTGTTGGCACATTACACCCCTTCACAGCCATGTCCCCTTCTTAAATGTTGATACAGTGTGGTATCGAGGGTCCATCACCAGTGTTTAAATGCTGTTTATACAGGAAAAACTTAGGAGTGGTAACAGCGAAGCCAGTCGTTATATCTCCTGTATGCTTTGAAACCCTGTTAAGGTTGTCATAAGTCAGATACAACTTATTATGCAACTTGACAGCACATAACAACAAAAAAAGATGATGCAATAAAAATTAGCTCTCAGTCTTGTCCTTAGTTTGGAGTTCTCTTGAATCACTAACATAAAAGCCATCTCCATGTTTTACTTCATTGTTAATTTGAAATAAAAGAATTTCAAAATACTAGCAACAAAAATAATAACGTGCATATCTGAGATATAACCATTTATTTTACAGAGTAAACAGTTTTATACTGCATCAAGAGCACATGACTCATTTATTTACGTGCTGCAGGTATACTTAAATTGAATTAAATTATTGCTTTATGTTTGCCTCCCAACTGACTACCTCTTGATCATCAAAAGTATTTTCTTTTTTCTGTAACAGCACTTAAAGGAGGTCATTATGTATACTTTAAATTTATCTTCTGAAAACCTCAAATATACAATTTATATCTGCATAGTTTGGCATTCGATGCTGATTAACTGCAGTGTAAAAATGTAACAGGGGAAAAGATAGGCAGCAGGGCCCTAAAATGCTGAATAAAATGCTCAAATAACAAAGAAAAATAATACAATATATGAAATTCATGTCCTTTGTTTTATACTGTAATCTGTGCTTTTCGGTTGCAGTTGAAAATATTTTATAGGGAATTCGGCTATGAAAGCTAGCTGGATATTTCAGTGAGTTATGTTTCTGACTAGACATGGACACGGAGCGGCGAAATTTTTGTTTCCGTTACCGTTTGTCGTTTCCGTTACGTAACGAAACAACAAATGAAAATTGTGCTGAAAATGCAACGAAATGAACAGAACCACAGAAATTGTGGTCGTTACGTTTCGTTTCCATTAATGGCGACGCGCAATGAAATGAGCTGTTAAAAAACGCCCTGGACATCCGTAAAAATGCAGCGATAATTATTCATATTGTCTGATAATACCTACCAGGGGGGTTAGGGTCCTTAAAACGTTTGTTTTTGTCTTCTCCCATTGCGATGTATTTTTCTTTTCCCTTTAAAATAGATGTCGCCACCAGCCACAAAATGGAGGCAAGCCATGTGATGGGATCATGTTCAACCAATAGCATGCCCAGGTTGCAGACTGGGCGGGCAGGTCTGGCAGCCACAGAGGGCATAAAAAGCTCTGTCATATTTGTTATATTTTTGTCATATTGGTGTGTGTTTTGATTCATATTTTCTTTTCCTTCACAGCATTTTGTTTTGTTTTGTTTTTGTATTGTAGTTTTATAATTTAAAAAAAACAAAAAATGAGGAAGAGTCTCCTGGAGAACACAAGGGATTCATGGCAGGACAATAAGGGTTCCTCGGCAGGCAAATTGATGAGGAAAGTGTTCCCACAGTACAGAAATTTTGAAAAAAATAAAACAATCAGCACTATAGAAGTAAATAATCCATTGCACCATGTAAATGCATCCTTCTGTATTTCCCTAGTGTAATAAACAACATTTCCATCTTTATGCATCTCCCAATTCCATTCCTTCCCTGACTTGATGCTCATGTCCATTTGCATTTGTCATTTCTCATTTGGTGATATCCTCAATCTGAGCTTCTAGAACAGAAACTGTATTGTGGCTGCAGAGAAACAAATCTACTTCCTTCTAGAGGAATTGTTTAAAAGATTGATGCCAATCTTGAAGAACAGCCAAGACATACATGTATGCCTCATCCCACTGACTATTTATTTATTTATTTATTTATTGGTTGGGGATTTGTTGTTCACCAATTACATATGTATAGGTTTTCTTTCAGAGCTTGCAAAAGTCCTTTTTTGCCATGCAATTCTCCAAATCTCCCAGCTGGCATGGTGATCATGAAGACTGGGCGGGGGGGCGGGGTGGAGGGGAGAGACATTTGAAGCTGCTGTCCAAAAGAATAACTTCTCCAAGTTCTACTTTCTTTGTTGATTTTTTTTTGTCCTGACTCACCATAACACGTAGGGCTCTTTAAAACAAATAAGCATCACCCCTGGGGAATGTGTGAAGATTCTCAGTCCTTCAGGTGAGGTTATCTGGAAGCTGAGTCATGGGAACTGGACTTCTTTTTCTTGTGAGATCACAATGTTCACCAGGCTAACAAAGCTGCTTGGCTGAGTAGTGAAATGTTTCAATCTCACAAGAAAAATAAGTCCAGTTGGCATGACTTGCCTTCCAGTTCCTTGGAGAAATAACTACAGCCACCAACATCTTCTTCCTGAACATCCACATGAAGCTCAATCAAGCATGTCTTATACCATGTGCCACTAAGGTACACCGTAAGCTACAGTAATGTTTTTGATGGAACAGAATAGGAAACAGCTCTCACATATACCTTGCTGCAGGCCATTGTTCTTTGTTATCTGGATGACATGTTAATGTGTTCTTAAGCCCTGGAAGGACAGGAGGGATTTATTTTTATTTTTTTAAAAAATGAACCTTAATAGACTCAAAGATGCTTTCTGTGTATATATTCTAGCTGCAAGCTAGTGGGAAAAACAATGTCCTATCACAGCTAAAATGCTGTGGGCATGCTTGCCTGGAAGATTTATCCAGTGAACTCATTGAGAGGTTCCTCAGAACAAGCATATATATGACCAAGTTCCATACACAGCCCGAAGAATTAGTGGTGTAGCAAAGCAGGGGGACATGGTGGAAGTCTATTTAAAATGTAGTACAAATATGTTTTCACAAGCAGCAGTATGTTCCCCCCAGGAAGCAACAAACAGAGAGGACCTGACCACACAGAACATTTGGAATCCTTTCTTTTTCCTCCTTTTTTTTTATTCACATGGATATCAGTTCAATTGATACATATCTTGCTATTTGCACCAGTCTTGTAGGCTGCACATGCCGCCTCATATACTAAATCAATTCATTGGTTGTACTATGTCTGGCCCCCCCACTGCCTGAAAATTTTCTTTCTTTTTTTAAAAATAATTCATAAGTATTAAATAATTGCTATTTTCTGTCACTACCAACTGCTGGTTGATGTGCAGTACAGTGATATGTGTCGACCGCTGCCCTTCCTTTCTTCCCTGTTTAATTTTCACCTCCTGATTCTGTTCTCCACTTTCTGTTGTAATAGGTGGTATATAGAGCAGAGAGCATTGCCACCTCCACAGAAACCAAGAAGGAAGACAGGAATCTGAAGACAGTGGTTCTATCAAACAATAATTTTAAGGGATTATGAAAATATCAAACAATGTGTATAGCAGAGTAAACAAATATGAGCTTAGCAGCCGTAGCATGTAGATAAAGTATAGTTATTTGTTATAAGTATTATCAGAACCCAGAAATAAAGAAACATGGATTAGAATAAAACTCTTATATTGAATATATACAGCAAATATACAGCAAACAACAACAGCATAACACCAAGCAATATCACATATACAAATCAACAGAGTGTGGGGTACTGTTTTCTCACCATAAACAGTCCCAATTTAACATTATACAAGCCAGTTCTTATATACACATTTAGACCTCATCAGACATAATTTTAACCAATCACATTCTGATACAACATGATGTCATTAACTATTCCACCTGTGCTAAATCACTTAACCTGCTGGTGATTTCTAATTCCATGCACTTGTGGCTAACATCATGATACTGCATTTTGACTGACTCCATTTTACAATTCTCTTTTTACTCTGTTAAATATACAATACATACATTTTGTCAATTCTACTTATTATGACAGGTTCGGGTTTGTGGATATCCAAAGTGGATCTTCAACAAGACAGTGTCCTGACATAGATCAATGGACAATGGATCAGCCTGAGATGCAGAGAAGATGGAAGAACCTGGTCATTCCTTACATGGCTGGAGTGTCTGAAAAGCTTAAAAGGATACTTCATGGGTTTGGGGGGAAAGTCAGATATGTGGGGCTTCCAAACCCTAGGCCATTGTGGATCTAATGAGCCTATTCAGGCAGCTGCCCACTTAAGGAGCCTATTCAGGCCACTACCCATCTAATCGAGCCTATTCAGACCAAGGTGGTGTGAAACCAATGTGAACTATAAATTGGAAGCCTCATACCCACTTCCCTCAGACTGATGAAGCTACCTGGATGAATAATGAAGCATTTTGCTCTCATAAGAAAAGAAGTCCAGTTGCCATGACTTGGCTTCCAGATAACCATGCTGCCCTGTTAAAACAGCTACTGCATATTTCAGAAACTGAACAATTTTCAAAACACATCACAAAGGGCAAAGGGTTAAAGCCTCCTCCAATGGGGTCCTTTCATTGGCAGCCAGTTAGTAATCAAACATCTGCTTGAATTGGGGGTGGGGTGGGGCAGCCCCTTAAGAGACCTCCTCTGTTTCTTTACCAGGCTTACCTCCTCTAAAGATCTTAAACACTCTGGAAGTGTCATAAATTGGTGGTCATATATTAGCACTCTTGGGTGTTTTGCACTGTATGCACACTGTATATGTGCATGTTTTATCTGGATATACAGAGACCTTCAATACAGACGCCCACAGGTTTGCAGACACCAAACGATTCATTGAAGAACCAAAGGACTGTACAAAACAATTGCACCAGCAGCAATTGCCAAATGTAATGTAGTTTACAGGGCACATTCCTGTAGACCCACTTTAAGGTTATGAATAGTCCATTGCCTCCAAATCCAGAACACAGGCTGGCAGTGTTCTGTCAGGTAGCTTGTGAAAATGACCATGGACACTGCCTCCACAAAAAAACTAATATACAGTAACAGTAATCAGAATAATGCAAGGTAGACGATTCACATTAGATATGTTGTTGTCACACACTAACATGGCCAATCCTGTCCCTTTTACCTCTGTGCTAAGGGCTCAGCAGCAAAGCAGTAAAGGTATCATCCTGAGGTTACCCAATCCTGCACTTCTCTCAGTAAAGCCAAAATACTGTATCCAGTATGCAGACCACGTTCCTTTCTATGTAATAAAGATGCCAGCAAAGTTAAACAGAGATAAAGTTCACAGACACCCTGAACTCTGCAAAATATTGGGATGATGATCTACCTCGTAGAATACAGGTACCAGTTTTACCTGAGTCCAATTGTCCTGTAACTCTGTGAACAGACAGGGGAATAGGATACACCTCAAAAATGCCATCTATGTACTGAAATGTGCTAAAATATATAATTAGGTCCCTCAAGAAGAGGGACCGTGTGTTCTGTGGATCTTTTTGCCCTTTAAAGAGTTGCCATCTTTTGAATTCTAGATAGGGCACCAACAATGCCAAAGCAAATCAAGGACTATTTTGGAAGTTGACGTGGGTGGAAGAATTTAAAGCCTTGACAAACCATTATGAAAAGTTAAAATAAAAGCAGAACATAGTAATTACGCAGAACTAGATTCCTGTATGACGAGAGTGACATCTAGTGGTTGAAGGGGTTGAAAATGCCACTTGTTTCTGTTGGACGTCATTCCACCTTCTTTCTCAAAAATCAATCCAAATTCAGTTGGACCTTGTGAAATTTTTACATCCCACATCAACGCTTTTTAAAACTAAAGTACAAAACATAACTATCAGTGTATTGAATTTAAGAGCATTTTTAACAAGCAGGACTATTTTTTTCACCCCGCTATTAAATGAGACAACATCAGTTATCTCTGTTGACTAGAAAAAGTTTTAATGATTATGCTATAGCTAAACTAGAATGGTTACATGAGCTACCTATTTCTGTGTTCTATTCCTATAGTGATAGGTGTGTGTGTGTGTGTGTGTGTGTGTGTGTGTGTGTGTGTGTTGTGTCATTACAGTTGTGACTGACTCTTCGTGACCCCATGTTCATGGAGTTTTCTTGGCAGGAATACTGGAGTGGTTTGCCAGTTCCTACTCCAAGCGCCTACAGTACCTGGTGTTCCCTGGTGGTCACCCATCCAAGTACTAACCAGGGCTGACACTGCTTAGCTTCTGAAATCAGGTGAAATCGGATGTGCTTAGGGCATCTAGGACCTATAAAAACCTAAATACCTTGAGACTGACCAGGTTGTCTGATTGACCACTTTCCAAAATCTTAACATCCAAGATATGTGCCAAAATCCTATTGCTTAGTGTAGTCAATTACACTGCAGTAAACCCATTGAATTACACTACAGTAAGACCATTGAATCAATGGAGTTTGGATGAGTCAAATCCTCTGTATGTACCACTGATTCAAACAGGTGTATTTAGCTGTGACTCACCTTTGGAGACTTGTGACAGAGGCATGGTCTCAGAAATTCTGACAGAATGTTTCTTGAAAACACTCAGGGCTTGTGGACAAAACTGCTCAGTGATTTTGTAGCAATAACAGAGTTATGCATGCAGCTCTGACATTCACAAACGTGCTTTATTCTGTGCATTCATTTGGGGAGAAGCTTTTATTTCAATAACTGAATCTTAAAAGTGCCAAATAACCTCCGGTAACAGTTTGGAAGCAATTGTCACCTGTGGTGGAAGATGCTAATTTTATCACAACTCTCCTTTAGAGGACATTGTGCTGGAAGAGCAAATCAACATGCAAAAGATGTAACATTTGGGGAGCATTTTGCCTCCCAAAGAGGTGCCTTTTGCAACAGGATTTCAGACATTGTCATTGAACTTCTTTGTACATTCCTTAACTGTTAGAACAGTATGACAATGGAACCAGTTACCTCAGGAGGTAGTGAGTAGAGATGGGCGCGACTCAAAAAAATGGTGTTTCGTTTGTTGTTTGTCGTTTAGAGGGCCCATTTCGGTTTGTTTTCATTTTTCATGAATTTTTGCAAAAAAAAAATTTGCAAAAAAAATTTGCAAAAAAATTTTCGTTTCGTTACGTAACGAAATGAAAAAACAAAAACGAAAATGAAAAATTGCTGTTTCGTTAGCATTCATTACAGTTCAATGTATTTGCCACAGGCCCGCAACGAAAATGAAACACACGTCAAAATTTCTGGTGTTTCATTTCGTTTCGTTTTATTTTGGAGACAAAATTTTGTTTTCATTTTGTTACGTAATGAAACAAAAAACGAAAATGAAAACGAAAACGAAAAATTGCTCGTTTCGTGCCCATCTCTAGTAGTGAGCATTCCAGCACTGGAGGTGAGAAAATTAGACAATTGTCTCTTAAAACTGCTTTGGTTTGGATTCCCACATTGACCATGATGTTGGAGTCACTGGCCCCTTCCAATTTGAGTACTCTATATTTCCATGATTCCATTTTCTTTTTTTCCTCTCTAAAAGGTTGCTGGAGCGCATCAACCAAGTAAACTCCAGTACTATCCAACCCTTTGAGAAAGTGTGGTGTAGTGGATGGAGCAACAAACTAGAACTCAGAAGGTTTGGAACTCTGCTCAGATATGGAGATTCACTGACAAATGCCTTTCTCTAGACTACCACCTCTAGAATCCTTCAGTCAGTATTGGGCAGTGGGCAGACTGCCTGAGGGGACTCTGGATGTTGTAGTCTAAAATATAATAACGTTTCTAAGTTGCACGTGGCATTCAGCATGCTCAAGAAGAAGAAGAAGAAGAAGAAATGGAATTAAATATCATTTTCTCTTTCAAAATTTAAACATCAATTTTATAGTATTCCTTTGACATGTGTCCTTGAAAACCCAGTCTCTGAATGTGACTAACAAATGTCGCACTCATAAAAGATAGGGAAACCTACATTAGACTGTTTGCAAAGTTATTCTCATGGGGAACTCAAATCAGAAATGACTTTCAGAAATAAAAATCAACTATGCCAACAAGTCAGACTCAAGAGACAAGCCAACAAATAACTGTCATTTTGGTAGAATCCACTCACTTACCAACAGATATCTCAGAATTAACTAAACAAATGTGCTTGAGCATGTGCTTGAAGGACTGAGGACAGACTGAGGCAACTAAAGAAACCAAAGCAAAGCAAAGCAAAGTGTTCTGCTTATATACCGCCCCATACCACTACAAGTGGTCTCTGGGCGGTTTACAATTTTTAATTACAGTGTGCAGGCTACACATTGCCCCCCCAGCAAGCTGGGTACTCATTTTACCGACCTCGGAAGGATGGAAGGCTGAGTGAACCTTGAGCCTGCTACCGGGGATTGAACCCAGGTCGTGAGCACAGTTTTACCTGCAGTACAGGCATTTAACCACTGCGCTACGAGGCTCCTTATGAGGAGGCAATAACAATAAAAATAATACAAGACCAACGGCATATTAAAAAGTAGTACCACATGTTGTGTTGTGTCATTACAGTCATGACTGACTCTTCGAGACCCCACGTCCTTGGAGTTTTCTTGGCAGGAATACTGGAGTGGTTTGCCCGTTCCTACTCCAGGCACCTATAGCACCTGGTATTCCCTGGTGGTCTCCCATCCAAGTACTAACCAGGGCCGAACCTGCTTAGCTTCTGAAATCAGGCGAGATCAGATGTGCTTAGGGCATCTAGGCAGCTCGTAGTACCACAAAGATCCCAAAAATTACACTTCAGTAGTTCCGCTCAAGCTTAAAGTATAATATTGCCCTGGTTCAGATATAATGTGGTGTCTTTAACTAGAAGTGATTTTCAGGCACATGGATATGCAGCTTTCTGATCTGAAGGATCCATTTTCAGTCTAATGCTACCCCCTCTCAATCACATAACCATGATTTACAGGATTGTCCAGATTAGACCTGGACAAAAAAGACTATACTTAGAACAAGCCTAGAGATGGGTAGGAATTAAACCACAAACCAGAAAAAGAAATGAATTTGGGCTGGTTCATGGTTCACTTGCATGTCGATTTGCTCTGGTTTTGTCAGAGCAAAGCAAAATGCCAAAGTTTTTTGCCCTTTGTGCTTCATTTTCTTTTGGCAAAATGGATGCCTACCTTGACTCTTCCAACTGGCCCCATCACCTCCCTATCTGGTCCTCCCATTACCACCTCGTCCTCCACTGTAGCCCTCCTCAGAGACAGTGAGACAGACAGCTTCCCTTCCAGGAGCCAGACTGGCTGCCTCTGTGCCTGTACTTGCCACCCAGCTGATAGGCAAGTGCATGAGAGGTAGAGGCAACGGCCGACTCCAAGAAGGGAAGGTCTACCCAGAATGAACTTTTTTTTAAAAAAGCAAACTGCAACCTTGTTCATTTTTCTGCTGCATTTGGGATGATTCACAACCAGTATGTGCCCATCTCTAAACAAAACACTCCTTCAGAAAATCACAACCTATGGGTAGATTGGTGTAGGCAAAAGATGTGTTCCATCACTGACTGCTACCGCACTTTAGATTTGAAACACCTTTTCCTTAAAGACAAATTGCCTCTAAAATCACTGTCCGCTTTTCAAATCGCTGTTTCTGAAGAGCCCTTTGGCCACACCCATTTTTGACCACTGTGTCGATTTTTCTTGCGATGACCACTGGGTGGTGGTGGTTTTTTTAATCAGTTCCTGCACCCACTTTTAAAGTGATTTGGTTGTATTTGCAGATATACTACACCGCCTTTAGGTTTAAAGCCTTTAGGTTTAAAGCGGTTCAGCCAAATGCGAACAGGGAAGCCAATTGCTAAGCAACAGCTGAAGTGCGGTCTGTAGCCATCACGTGACTGCAGGAGGAGATAAGGTGATGCAAAATAAAAAGCGGCTGCTCATGGAAGTGTGGTAGCGGCCATTGACATACTTCACAACATATACAAACCACAATTCAAACACAGTACATGGTTCAGCTAAATATCTTCCACAATTTTATTTGGGAGGCCTTTTTCTAATTCATCTCTGAAGGGCAACTGTCTGACCTGTACCACAGTTTATCAGAGAAGATCAAAAAGTTTATTTATTTATTTTATTATAGAGTATTTTTACCCTGCCTTTCTCCTTGGAAAAGGACCCAAGGCGGCTTACAGTAATGAGAGATCATATACAGTCCAGTGCAATTAAGATATGTTCAAGTATTTGAGAATAAGGAATTGAGGGACAGCTTACAGCATTAATAGACAACATTACGTTAAAGCTACAAGGTTATATAAGTAGTTGCGAACACAAAGACTATGTGAACATACAGATTTTTCTCCCATGCTGCAACTTAACAGGAGATAATGCATATCACACAGAAATAGCAGCCAAAAGTAAAATCTCATCTTGAGTGTTTGTTTGAAATTAAAACATTGAATTAAGTGATTAGGTGTTGTTTTTTAAAGGAACAGATTGTGCATTAGCATTATTTTCCTTCTCTGCTGAGGACAATGCAACACAAACCAATGACCAAAACAATTTATGTTTATTAAACTCAGAAATAATGTCCTTTTTCTTTCTCATTAAATATTGTGATTCATGTTGGTCCATTAGTTATGATGGCACAATGAGGAATATTGAATGTGAGTACATTTATTCCATTTGACATTCATCTTTTATCATCATAAAATTGTAAATGTAACTCCAATCTGACTTTTCCCCATTCAGTTCCCTATTAATTTACTGTAAACATATCTTGCAATAACTTCAAATTACAGTTGTTTTGTCTACAAGTGAAGGACCAGCATGATTAAAACAACAGTATTCGTTCTGTTTCTGTTTTTCCTCAACCCCAGGTTTATGTTAAATATTGTGTAGGACTGACCAACTTTTGGGATGGGGGGGGCGGAATCAAGTCCTCAACCAGAAGCAGAATCCCAAAGGGAAGAAATTCAAGGCTGTCCTATAGCAGCCAGCCAGTTTCAGAGTGGATGGACAATGTTCCCCAGGGAACAATTGATGCTGGTGGAAGAAGGCTGGGTTTTCATCCCTATGGTAGTGATTTTCAGGAATCAAAAACTTCCTCCTCCTGTTCCATGGCTTCCATATGATGGAAAGGATTACACCAGGGCTGTGGGACAGAGGTAGATGTTCAGTTTCTAAGTACTGCCTTTTGACAGGCATAGTTATGCTACCAGGATTTCAGCCACAGAATCTGGAGCATACTTGGGACTGAACATGTATGTGAATGTGAGACAGGCGACTGATTCTTCTGCAGACTTTGACTGAACAGACTACAGTAAAGTTGCTCTAAATTAAAAAGCACTGGCCCGGCCCCGGGGGCCACGTGGTTAATGCTGTAAATTTTAAAAATATATATATATTTTAAAAATGGCATGCCTGGCTGCAGGGAAGCAAGCTTGAGAGGTGCTGGCACCACGCCAGCACCTCTCAACTGTGAAGGGAGAGAAAAAGCCCCTGGACTTTAAAAAATCAAAAACAAACAAACAAGCAAGCAAGCAAGCACCAACCCGGTCTGGAGCCACATGGTCGGCATCATAAATTAAATAAAATATAAATAAAATATAAACAGTGCCAACTCGGTGCCAGAGGCTGTGTGGCCGGCACTAGAAAATTAAAAAATAAATAAATTAAAAAATGGTACCCACCAGCCGGCCCAGGCAAAAAAACAACAACCATGGGACAGCCGGTCCTGGACCAACCAGAAGTTAGATAAAACCAAATTTTAAAAAATGAGCCCCACAGGGACGCAAGCACCTCTCAGCTGTGGGAAAAAAGCTCCCAGAAAATTTTTAAAAACAAAACAAAAAAAAGCACCACCCCAGCCTGGGAGCAGTGCAGAAACAAAAAGTAAAAAAAAAAATGAAATGAAACGAAATGAAATATGAAACAATTTTTTTTAAAACAATTCATTTCGTATTAATGAAATAAAATGGTGGGAAAAGAATAACGAAATGAAATGAAGATTCAGATTGAAATAGTGTGTGTATATTCACCAGAGCCCCATTGGTATTTTACTACAGAGAAATTGAAATCATTGGAGTAGTAAATTGCACCTAACTGACAAGATGGAAGTAGTATGGCTGGTTATGTGTCTACGTCATCTGACCAACAGTTGACCATGCCTGTAACCAGTATCTTGTTAATTAGCTACAACTGACTGCCACAACTTGCATGATTTCAGTTTGGGGTAAAATCTGAATGTGATTCCAGCCATTCAAACCAGAAATGAAAAATACCTGAAATATTCCCTATACAAGGGACAGCATTAAGGTAAACTTAAAGGTTACCCCCACACATGTGTTAGTTGTGTCTGACTCTAGGGGCCGTGCTCATCTCCGTATTCAAGCTGAAGAGCCAGTGTTGTGCAAGTCCATGGCCACATGGCCAGCAAGGCTGCAAGGAAACACTGTTTTACCTTTCCTGCTTTATTACGGTGGTCCCTATTTATCTACTTGCATTTACATGCTTTCAAACTGCTGGGTTGGCAGGAACTGGGTTTATCAGTGGGAGCCGAGCTACCAAATTTGCAGCCAACATTTTTGGACGCCTAGTCCACTGAGCCACCATGCCCCAACTACAATCACGTGTCACAATAACAAAAAAAGAAAGAAAGAGCAAAGCATCCCACTAATATCCCTATCAACATACTTGCAGTGTTAGTTCTCACAGAGAGAAAGATATGACAAAACCTGATTTTCCTAGAATTGTCAAAGTTTATTTACAAGCCATTCCTCCTAATTGCTGAAATAGGTATATGTGTAATATTTACTCAGTAATGAAGGAAACTCATGGGCTCTTTCATTGGCTGTGTGGGCCACATATCTCACAGTTACATATTTTTCCACTTTAGACTAAACAAAGGACAAAGATATGATCCTTTAGGACTCTCACAAAATGTAAGGAACTTCAGTCCTTTCTCCCCACTATGATCCAGATGATCCAGATGCAGATTGGAGCCATTATACTTGACATGTATGTTACAAAAGAGTGATCCTCTGAAGCAATATAAATTGGAGGGTGACATGGGCCCAATTCAGATCTGAGTTAAAACCTGCTGTAAACAATTGCCTTTTTTCTTTCAGGAATTTTTTTAATCCTATAAGGGTGGTTCTTGTTTAAAGGACAAAATGCCACTTGGTCCCATCTTGTGGCCTTGGTAGCAGAAATAGCTATTTGCTCACAATGCCTTCAAAGTACTCCCAGTGGAATGTCACTCTAGGGCACTCCCTAATTAGGGTCTTCTAATTAGCTATGTGTAACATGGGTTCTATAGGACACATTGCCAGTACACATCAGGCAACCATGGAAACCAGCCTTGTTTAGTTCTTTGCTCTAGAACACACAGACACACACACACACACACACAGACACACACACACACACACAGCACAGCACAGCACAGCACAGCACAAAACAAAGAAGTTCCATTACCAGTACACAAAGGTGGCAGGATGGACTAGGGGCAGGCATGCCTAATTACTAGAGATGAGCACAAAACAAACTTTTAGTTCATTTTGTTATTTGTTATTCATTTCATTACCTAACAAAATGATAATTAACCCCAGAGTGAATTTAGAACAAATTGAACCAAACCGAAAAAAATTAGATTGGTTCAATTCGGTTCATTAATGGTGACACCAGCGATGTCTCCTACTTGGTGCTGGTGTTCCTGGTTGGGTCTTCCTGGCTGACCACATGATTGGAAGTAAAAAAATAAAATAAATAAAATAAAATATAGGGGCACCGACCCAGCCCCAGGGGTGGCTGGGTCGGCACCCAAAAATAAAGAAAAAATATATATAAAAAAATAAAACCATTGCCCACCCGGCCCCAGGAGCTGTGCGGACAATGCTTGAAATAATAATAATAAATAAAAAAAAATAAAAAAGGAGCGCCGACTCGACCCCAGGGGTGACCGGTTCAGTGCTCTAAAATCAAGAAAAAGAAAAAAAAGAAAAGAAGCACCCATCTGGCCCCAGGGCACTTTAAAACAAAATAAAAATAAAAAGAGGTGCTGTTCCCAAGCCAGTGCCTAAAAAGCCCCTGCTGCAGGGGCCACGATCCGCTGCCGCTGCCACCGAGCTGCTGCTGTTGCAGGTAAGAACCTGAACAGGTTTGGATTGGTTCGGGTTTCTACGATTTTTTTAAAAAAATCGTACGAACCCAAAGCAAACCAAGGGTGGGCCCGAACCAGACGAACCCGAACCATGGGTTTTCTGGTTCAGGCCCACCTCTACTAAGTACCATACTAGGCCAAAGGCAGCCAGGTTATGTTTGCAGCAGTACTGGTTGCAATACTTCAGCTTCCCCGAACAGAGCTCCAAAGTGCAGCAGAATGAATGGGCTAGTGGCTCATTTGAATGGCAGGCTCTAGGTAGATGTAGAAATATGCAGAGGCATAGAGGGATATATGAAGCTGCCTAGATGCCCTAAGCACATCTGATCTCACTTGATTTCGGAAGCTAAGCAGGGTCGGCCCTGGTTAGTACTTGGATGGGAGACCACCAGGGAATACCAGATGCTGTAGGCACCTGGAGTAGGAAATGACAAGCCACTCCAGTATTCCTGCCAAGAAAGCTCCATGGACATGGAGTCATGAAGAGTAAGTCACGACTATAATGACACAACAGAGGGATATATGAGATCCTGGTTCAAGACACCAGGTGCCCAGGATTCTGCAGAAATACTGAACTATCCCTTGGTAGTGTGATATTTGGAAACCACAGCTCTGTACAGAAGTTACTGCTGTTTTCACAACACAGACTACTGATTTATTGAAAGCAACAGACTAGTACTGATTTATTGAAGGCTGTGTTATCACTTCATTCGTCAACAGAAATATCACTCTGAAAACCCAGCTCTAATATTTGTATTTTTCTGCTGCTGCTGTTGTTAAAATTTGATAGATTTTACAAGTTCATCCCTTCTCCTGCTCCACACATTTCCTCCACTGCTTTGCCTCACCTTCCTCACTCCATCACAGTTTGTCCTTTAGGCATTTTCACCAAACTTGAGTTTCTGCCAATGAGAACACAAACGGCCATGTTTTTATTTATTTCTCTGGTAGAACAGTATCCTCTTGGTGTCTGGCCTATGGCCTGGCTCCACCAACTATTTTGTTCAGCAGGTCTCCCATGGGACCTTCCAGATGTCTGCAAAATTCGAGAGGATGTTATGTCAAGAATACATCTGGAGCAGCTGAAGAATATAACTTTCCTACAGATAATCAGTTTTGGTGATGTTTATTTCGAAGTCTCATGACAACCAAGACCAAAAGTATATGTGTGAGGGGCAGATCATTAGTTAAATGTCTAGAAGCTTAATTATAAGTCTCCTTTGAACTACTATTTGGTCCAAAATTACTCACTAGATGATGTGTCTGTTCTTACAGTGATTACAATACCTGTCTTGATGTGAAATGCAAGAAGGATCACACAATACTTAACCTGTCAAGTTGGACACATCTTTCTGTAGCATAAGTGAACCATGGGGCTGCAGAATCTATAAGCATGTCTGCTGCCTTCTTTTTAGATCTTCATAGGTGTGTGGCCATTACAGTATTTTGAGGCAGTTTTACCTTGCATAGATTGGAGCATATGCTTAGTGTTAAGGTTCTTCTTTTGATTCAACTGTTTGGGGCTGGATGCAAGAAACAGTGAGTCAGCTATAATGGTTCAGAATAATTAAGGGGCAAGAAAAGGCCCAAAGGGAGAAGCGAACTTAGGAATATTTCACTCAAGATGGAAGAGTACGATACCAGGCACACTCTGTTGCCAGGAAATGCAAGCAACAGAGAAGGGGGAATAAGGTGGGAAGGGAGACATGAGAAAAGGAGAACCAATAACAGCAGGTTTTATGGTAACTCAGGAGAAGGAGGAAAGCTGGAAGGGAGATTGGATGGAGAAGAGGGAGAGAGGTGGAAACATAGGATCCAAGTTCAACTGGGAGACATAGATTGCCCTGCAGAGGATGGGCACTGTTTCCAAACGGTGATTGCCAGTTTAAGTGTCAATAGTGCCAAGCAAAGTGGTTGAGCATTATACAAAGTTTGCTGGGCTGACAAGGATTACAAGTGGTTTTCTGAGGAAAGAAGCCATAGCCGAAAGCCCACAGCGCTAGTCATCAAGGCCCCTGTTTTTGCCAAGACCCCACAACAAAGCTATGGTTTGTAACAGAGGAAAAAGTTTACAACAATATAATATAAAGAACACATCATATAAACAGGCAGTAATAAATAACTTAAACAAATTATAAAAATACCGAAAGCAAATAGAAACATATAACAAACATAATTAACCAAAACAATCAAATAACTGAGAGCAAAACTTTATAAACACAGGCATAATGGAAAATTAAATATAGATAATAGGAAAGGAATCAAATAGTTTCAAACCAAAGGCAGAGAAAAAAAACAATCTCAGGTGTATTTGTTATATAATAAGTTACTGAAGGGTCCTGGAAAGAGATCTAAAGAGCCATTTTTAATTGGCATTTGAAAGTTTGAAATGACAGAGTTAGATATATTTCTGTGGGCAACTTATTGAGTGGCAATCACCAAGAAAGCCCAACCCATTGAAACACTTTGGGCCTCCTTTGGGGGCACCACCCTCAGATGACCTGCTTTGAAAATAATGAGTGGTCGGAACAGTTCTCTGTGGGAGTAGCCATTCTGACAGGCACCAAGGCCGCAAACCATTTAGGGCTTTGTATGTTATTAACACCTCGAAGTGAATACAGAAGCATATTGGCAGCCAGTGCAGCACAGCCAGAACAGGTGTAATATGTTGGTGTTTTCTCGTCCCTGTTAATAATGTAGCAGCAGTATTCTGCACTACCTGCAGCCTCCACATTAGCCTCACAGACAGCTTCATGTAGAGTGGGCTACAGTAGTCTACGGTAATCTCAAGATTATGAGCGCATGAACCAATGAGGGCAATGAACCAATGTCAAGCTTATGAGTTCATGAACCAATGTCTGTAAGTCTGCAATCTGCCACAGCTGGAAATGTGTGGTTCATCATGTTTTCCATGATGAGCGCTGGGCCCAAGAGGATGCCCAAACTGTGGACTTCATACTTTGTGGAGAGAGTCACCCCCCCCCCAAAAAAAAGTGAGAGGGAGTTTCCCGAATGGCACCGGCTACATCAGCAGGAAACCCCTGCATAGCATCTTAGGACCCATCAGGGTTAATAGCACATGATGCCTATAACCTCACCACACTACCAGAGTTAAGCCATTTAACCAGGCTTCTTTTGCTTCCCTGTAAGGCACATCCAAGTGTATGAAGATACAGTGCATGTCCACAGTCCTATGGCACATTGTGTTCTGGCTTTTGAGATCCCTTAGGAATGGATAGATGAGCCTTCCCACTACCTGATACCCTCCAAATGTATGGGATTATAAACCTCATAAGTGCCCAGGCAGCAAGTTTGACATCAGTGGTGATTTGTCATCTTACTATTGAGAAGAGGCCACAGTGGGAAGGTTTAGGTACTCACGTATATTCTGTAATTTGGACCTGAGAACTATTGTGAAGGACAGACTTTTTGACAACTAGTCATAAATGGCATCACTAAATTTAAACATTATAGCATCTCTAAAGCTTTGGTGGTTGGAATGATCTATTTGGCAGCCAAATTCTGATCAAGCACAAAATCCAGCAGAAAGGAAAAAGAAATTCATCTTCCCCTACTGTGACAGTTTACAACCCAAGTTAAATTATTCAGCTTTGAACTAGAGTTCTTGGTACACTGAAAACAGCAACCATTTATGATGCTTCTATTAATAGCTGGTCCTTAAAAAACAACGAACCTGACATCTAAAGTCACCTACAGCCATCATTTATATTTAGACTGTCTTGGGGGGGGGGGGGGGTTCACACTTCCTATCCAGATATCACTGCATGCTATGACAAAGCACATACAAAGGATGCATATAAGCCAAAATCCTGTCATGCAGTTACATAAAAGGTATAACTTTGGGGTGCAAATTCTCATTCAGGAGAACTTTCCATAGGTGTTTGGTCTGGCCATGAATCCTTAGACAAACCTCAGCTTCCAGCACACTAGTCAAGCCACCGCTGGGCTTGTAGGAACAAAAACAACAGAAAGCTGTGTAGAGTAGGACCCTGGTATCAGCTGGGAAATCGTTCCAGCGGCCTTCCTGTGGATAACGAAAGCTGTGGATAAGGGAGAATGCCAAAAAAACCCCACCCCAAACTGCTGTTTTGCGACAGTAGCTTGCTTTATGGCTGCTGAATTATTTATTTAATGTTTTACTCTGCCAACCATGGATAACTGAATTGGTGGTTAATGAATCAGTGGATACGGTGGTCCTACTGTACTTTGTCTTGCACACCAGCTCTTCAAGATAGAAGAGCTTGGACATACATAAATCCAAATTCCTAATAGGTAGTAAGGTTGGGGAAAATACCACAAATCCCTCAGTTCAGCAATCCAGCCTTTAAGAAAAGAAAAGTTTTGCTTTAATTAAAAAAACAGAAAAAAGGCAAAGCCACAAAATAGTTCAAAAGGACTTTAAAAAGCAAAAAGTGTGTGAGGCAAGATTAGGAAATAAACAAGTGGTTCAAGAACAACAGGGATGGGAAACCTTCAGCCCACCAGATGTTTGGGACTGCAGAATTCCAAAAATTCTGAGCCTATATTGCCATCTGGAGGTTGTAGATCTGGAGGGCCAAAGCTTCCCCACTCCTGCACTACAAAATACCAACACTCTACGTGACACTCACTGTGAGTAAAGAGGACAACACAATCTCAGCATTTGCATAGTGCAACTCAAATAAAGCACCATTCTCCTAAGAAGAAGCTGGGCCAACTAAAGTAACTTTTGAACTCCTTTATACCCAAAGTACCAGTTCCAGATGATTCCATGCTAATAAATCATTAAATTTCCCCTCCCTAGGAAAGGTGGGAGCAGTTTATCATCCCTACCCCACCCCCTCTCAGATGAAAACACTTGTCAGAAGATAAGAAGCAGATATATTTAAAAATTAGTATTTCCAGAGCTGAGCAGTCCTATTTTCAGTTGTCTACTTCAGGAGCTAGACATTCTGAAAGATAAAATATGGTCTCCTCCCTTCCTTGTTACTTAACAATGGTACTCAAGGTGCCATTTTTGCAATCCCTTGCCCCTTTTGGCTGATGAAAATTACAGAAGTATTACTTCTGCAGGAAATGTTGAACTATGCCAGGGAACTTGGGAATTTATAACAAGAACACAGACATTACTAAATTCTGTAGCTTCCTGAGTGGAATCTGCACTGGTAATCCACAGTGTTCCGTCCCAAAAGGACCATCATGACTTCCCATATACCCTGAGTTATATGATCCAACCCTCCCTTCTGTTCACCTACCTTCACTCTGTAGGAATCAAGATGATTATGTTGTCAGAGCGCAGCAAGCTAGGGGTGTGAACCCATGGCAGTGAAATTGATGTTAATCACCCAGGATGCACATGGTAAGCCAAAAGGGGGGGGGGATTCGTGGTGGAGTCTCCTTTTTTGGATATTTTTAAGCAGAGGTTGGATGGACATCTGTTGGGAGTACTTTGATGGGGGTTCCTGCATGGCAGGGGGTTGGACTGGATGGCCCTTGAGGTCTCTTCCATTTCTATGATTCTATGAGTCTATTAATTTTTTTTAATTGTTCGATGAGATCTATTAGGAACAGGCATGGTAAAACCTAGACTTGAGCCCAGAATTAGTAACCATGCATGCAAGTGTGCTGAAGACCAACGTTGAGACATCTTCACAGTCAGCACTCCACTACTCAAGAAGATACAAAGAAGAGGAAAGTGATCTAAGGGTAAATGATCATTGCGGCAAACCCATACAGAGCCCCCAGTCGTTTCACGGACCATTGGCCTGTACACGTCTTCTTCCTACTCTCGCTACCACCATTCAGGGTTACCCAGCTGAAATAACAGACTCTCAGTCAAGTTGTAACGTTAATAAAGTAAAATGCAAACGTGGGACAGGTGATACCTTTAGGCTACTATAAAAATAACAAAGCATTGCTAATATTTCGGGAGCAAAACCCTCTACCTCAGAGCAGTACCAATAGGTTGTAACATGGCAAAAGATGGATTTGCCAGGAGTTATTTCTTAGATGTAGGGTCCTTGGCAAGATGGGGGAAAAGCCCGGCAGTTTACCTGAAGCACACTTGGATGTTCTTAGGCTGCATCTGAATTGAAGGGAGGGAGGTGTTTTAATTGTCCCAGTCCTTCCAAAGACATATCATAGCTCTCGCGTACACACATTCACACCTCTCCTAAATGTGACTTGTCGAGGCCAAAAGCCCCTGCTTTGTCAGCATTGGGGGAGGGGGGTTGGTGCAGAAGGCCCATGCATTTCATTGGAGGATTGGGATAAAATTTGGAAAAGTCCACTGAGTGTAGCCAATTGGATCAAATAAAAGGAAAGCTATTTCAGTTTCAGTTTTTCTTGCATGCCCTTAAATGAAAGTTACACTAAGTTACACTCAAATTGTGTCCCTTTCCTCCAACCTATCTCATACTTTTATCCCTCTCTCTCACACCCTTCTTCTTCCTTCCTTTCCTCTAATTCTCATCTTTCTCACACCTTATTCACACAGGACCCTCAGCCTGAGCCTTGTAAACATGTGGGCCGCACCTCCACACTCCCTCATTAGCCCACAACATTAACCCGTTATGCCCTCCTGCACAAACACACATGGATATGAAGGGGGAAATGCCAGAATCTTTTCTAAAAAATCAATATACAATCATCATTTAACAAGATGTCCAGTCTGACCTAGCTATCTGTCCACCTGTTGCCAGCTGCCACTTGTTTGCAATACATTGTTGATGCACTTATGGTGCACTCATTCTCCCTGCATCCATTGGTCTCTTTACTTGGTATGAGGAGGTAGAGGCATATTTGTAATATAGTGGGCATTGCTTCAGCAAACCAAGGACCATAAGTAAAATGATTTTCTCAGGATGCATAAGATAGGGACATAATCTACTTCAGACTGAGCCAGACTGATGGTCACTTGCCTTTAGCTCAGTATTTTCAGCAGTTCTCCGGGATTGCAGGGAAGATTCTTTCCTAGACCTCCCCGGAAATCCTTGGTAAACCTGGTGGTCTCTTATGCAGGTATAACCCTGACCTAAACCCTGTTCAACGTATGAAACCAGGTAAGATTGGATGTGTCCAGGGCAGCATGGTGTCTCAGGATTCTGCTCACTTCAGGTCATTGCTGTAGCATCAACAAGGGCATTCAGCAAGAAAGACAAAAATGAGGCTCAGAGATAAACTGGGAGAGTGATGGGGTCTTATGAAAATTTGGGCAGACAGTTCACTGCTAATGATGTTTTCTGAGGCCAATGCCCAGTTTTCCTTCCTTTGACTCTAAAGCTGAACTAAGGAGAATGTGAGGAGTTCTACAAACTGTAAATAGTTGCTCCATACTGATTAACAGCTAACACCTCTATTTATAGTGTGGCCTCTCTGTTGTTATTACTGAAGCAGGGAAGCTGAAGAAGGCTCCCAGCAACCCCTGCCTTTTACCTCAAGGGTTTGTTCAGCTGTCTTCATTCTCCTGCCAAGAGCTGATGAGAAAGCACTTGCTTGTGTCTGTTTTGTCATAACATCCTGTTGCTCCTGTCTGCTCTGCAGAAGCAGGGCAAAAACCCTGTACTGTGGTGAAGGAAGGTGGTTCTGTAATTGGGAAAGTGGCAACAAGTGAGATTGGGAAGCTGTCAATTGTTGTCAGAACTCATGGTGCTGACTTGGAAAAGCAAGCTAGATCTATTGAAAGGTTCAGCAGGGAAGCCAGCTGACAGATCAGTCCTAGGCCTGTTGACTTGCATGCAGGTCCCATCAAATTCCAGAAGGCTTCCTCTGCAGATAGTGTCATAAATAAGACAGTATCAGGCAAAAGAATGACATTTCAAAGCCATATTTTTTTTTTAAAAAAAGACATAATTGTCAAGCATGCTGCTGGGAGAGAACAACTAAAGTTGGAGGTAGGATGTTCAATACACTTTAAAATTGTGAACAAATCATTTGATGCAAAATATATATATAACATCTCATTTAGATGGCCATAGGGCTTCATGTATTATCTTTCACTGTCAAATTAAGTTTCATTCAAACTTAATATTAGCAATGGATACACACTTTTGGACTTTGCGGCATGAGTGATTCTTTGATTCTCTACCTCGTCTTTCAAACAGCACAGCCATATACATGTCTTAAATTCAATCCCAAGAATTTCAACCTGGCATGCTCCCAAGTAGAATGCCATAAAGCTGCCTTGAGGTGCAACTACAGAGAAAGGGAAATGTTAATTCACTCCCATTCACATGCTGCGAATTCGCACCAGGGAATTCAAGTCAGTACAATTTAAGTGGCTATACAGAAAATAGGAGAGAGACTCTCTCCTTTTGTATGCAAATATAGAAAAAAATGATGCCTTTATTTAGACCCCTAAAACCCAGACATTTGGCAGAAGATTTTGTGAATAAATTCACTTCTTCAGAACCAGTGCAGAAATATTATAACTGAATGAACTTTTTTGCTGGTTGCTTGCAATTGAGCACATAAACCTGTAGGTAGAGCCATTACAAAGAACTACCTCACAAACAACCAAAAGGCTTCCTATTGTAGTTTTCTCATTCCCCTTTTTAAAAACCTCTCATCCTTAAAGACAAGCCCCGTGTCTTAAACTATCATCCAAAAACAAATCTCAGTGATATTGCCCAGAGAGGAGAACTGAAACAAGGAGTGCCTCAAGAAAAAGGATTTTCTCCCTCTACGCATCCTGCTGTGTGGGTGCCGGCACACACAAGGCTGATGAAGCAACCCTTTCGGCATCTGTTCAAAACAATCACCCACTTTGAACTGAAGCAAAAGTATTCATCTTTTATAAAGTAGGAAGGTCTCTGAGAGGACATGCTACACAAGGGGGCTGTGGGAGTCCAGAGTGATTCACATTCCCCACAACATCATGTGATCAACTGGGGGGAATCAGCCTGCCTCCCAAACCCATAGTATTTCTCCTCTTTATTTTCCTCAGGGCCTGCCCACGTGATCGCCTCAGGTGGCAGAGTGCTGGAGGTGGCTGTGGAGATATAACTGTCACCCGCACAATGCCACCTGAACCAATCAACCAGCCCTTGAAGCTGAAGCTTCTTATCTCTTTTGTTACCAAATTTTGAATTTATGGTAAAATTCTTGTGGGCTACACTGTAGAAGTACAGTGGTACCTCTTAAAAGAAAGTTAATTCATTCTACTGATCAATTTAAGAAAATTTTGTCTTATGAAATGTGATTTCATAGGAATGCATTGGAAATTGATTAATCTGTTCCAGAGGCTATGGTTCGCATTGTTTTATGAAAATGTTGTCTTATGAAACACAGTTTCCCACAGGAATGCATTGGGACCAGATCAATCCATTCTGGAGGCTAGAATAAAGACAAAAATAACCGAGTTTTTTTTCCTGGGTACATGCGGAACATTTTTTTGTCTGGCGAAGCATCCCATAGGCAGGATTTTTTTGTCATGCGAAGCATGCCTATTCCTGGATTTTATTTTCTTCCTATGAGTTTTTTCTCTTACAGGACATTTGTCTTAAGAAGTACTAATGTATATAGAGAGATAGCCTCCCCTTTCTCATTAATTGGCACTTAAGGTCTTAAAAACTCATTCTGAGACATTTGTTGGAGAACGTATAAACATGTTTCATTACTTATAGTTGTGAAGACTGTGAACTAACAACAAAAACTCCCTTCAACAATAAAGAGGCAGAAAGAAATGCTTAGCAGAGAAGTGGGGCTCTCTTTGATTGCAGGGATGGGGTGGAACAACTGGTTAGTGTTGGATAGACGCCCCAGCCCAGAAAAAGTCTCTCCCAGTCCAACTAATTATAAGCAGAATGCAAGGTCATAAAAATCCATTTTCTCCCCACTATTTTTCTTCCTTCTGCTCAGTCCTGGATTTTAAGGCAGTGGTAGAAAATGTGGGACTCTCCAAATGTTATTGACTTGCAGCAAGGGAAAGTGGCATTCAACATATGGGAAACAGGAAGATGTTACCTATCCCTCCTTTAAGCTCTGAATAATAATAATTTGGAATCACATGCAGTATGTAATATTGACGTTATATGGTCCTGTAATATTTCTGGAACTCAGAATTCTGTTCACTTTTGGGAACTTGAGCTGTTCCCACTTATCTCAGTTGGACCTTCTAACTGCAGGTCATTATTGGCCTCATTATTATAGTCTTCAGTATGGATGTGCATGAACTGCCAGTTAGACAGTTGGTGCTGGTTCCTTTCCCAACCATACAGGCATTGGTGGTCCCCAGCCCTGCCTCTTCTGGCATGTGCCCCCTCGGAGGCAGTGTTTCAGCTTCCTTGCCCTGCTTCCTCTGGGCCCTCCTTCTTTGTAGGTGCCCTCTGGAGGAGGCAGGGATGGGCAGTACTAAACATCTGTTTGGCCAGAAAACAAACCAATATAACACACACATCCCAAATCAGTAGTTCATGGCAATTTCTAGTCTTTAGGTTTATCAGTAAAAGGTTCCTGACAGATAACAGAATGAAAGAGACAAAACTGTTTTCCAGGGATGATGGTAACTCTTCTAGTTCGAGCCCTGAGTCTGACTTTGAGTCACCCAGTCCATGCCCTGAGTCCAGGTCTTTGGGTTGGAGTCCCAAGTCCAAACAGCTTAGGACCTAGATACCTGAAGGACCGCCTCCTTCCATATGAATCTACCCGGCAATTAAGATCTAGCCAGGGGGCCCTCCTGAAAGAGCCATCCCTCAAGGAGGTGAAAGGGGTGGCTTGTAGGAACAGGGCCTTTTCGGCAGATGCCCCCAGATTATGGAATGCCCTCCCAAGTGAGACCCGCCTGGCGCCAACATTGATGACATTCTGGCGCCAGGTAAAATCATCCCTGTTCCAGACGTTTTTTAACCGATTATTGTGGGTCCTGATGGCAATTTTGTGTAGTATTTTAATATATTGTGTTTATTGTATTTAAATGTTTTATTGTCTTAATTTTATTGCAATTTAATGTATTAATTATCTGAATTGTTTATTCTGATTGTGAGCCGCCCAGAGACCTTTGGGTAGTGGGCGGCATACAAGCTAAATAAATAAATAAATAAATAAATAAATAAATAAATAAATAAATAAGTCCAAAGACTCAAGTCCAAGACTCGAATTGTTCTCCCCACTCCCCAAGGGGGTGCATGCCCAGACCAAAAAAAAAAAAACCCCTGGGAAACTGGGATGGCACATGTACATGCACAGAGATAGCAGGTGGACCTCCCTTCCTGGAGCTGGCCTCTGCCTCTGTGCATGTCCTGGCCTGTCAGCTGGGTAACAGGTCCAAGTGCAGACACAGCAGCTAGCTCCTGGAAGAGAAGTGGGACCTTAAGGATAGTGGTGGCAGGGACTCAGCAGTGCAATGCAGAAAAATGGGTATAAGTTGCAAGCAGAGTCCAAATCTTTTTTTAAAAAATGATAAGTTGAGTTCAATTCAAGTTGCTGGTGTGGCATAAGTTGGACCCGACAGGAAGTCTTGATTTGTGAGTCCCCATCCCTGCTATTTTCTACTTCTTTTCAGTGGTCAGCTCCAGTTCTCCTAAGCCACAAAGCATAGATAGACTCTTCCCTCCTCTCCATCAAGGGATGTTTCCCCCAAACTCTACTTTCACCACTCCTAGATCCCAGTATTGATGCTTCAGGAGACATAGCAGACCAAGTTTGATGACATATAGCTGAGGAACAAATGTGTAATTCCATGACTTTTTAGCATCCTGCATGACTACTCTGTCTAGACATTTCTAAAACAGGGCAGGTCAACTTTCCTGAAGGATAAGGCCCACCCTCGCTCTTCCATTCTTTGGAAGTGGATGGCACTAGAGCCTTGTGGTTTGTTTTCTGTTGCCAGCCCATCCTTTCTTGCATTCCACCATCTACCACATGGTCTGCTTCTCATGGCCATGGTGTTCCAAATTCCTCGTCATGAATATGGACCTCTAAGGGCAAGAAAAGATGAAGAGATAAACATTACTGCAGCATTGCAAAAACACAGACCAGTGGGATGCATTTGTCAGATTCCTTTCCATGCCTGTAGGCTGACACTTGATGCTGAGCAGAGATACAGAGCCCCTGCCATCATGCAGTGTAAATGTCAACATTCTGGCTGCATTATTAATGCCCTTTCTTTTTCATCTGTGTTATTGTCCTGTGATTCCTCACATCAGGTCCGTGTTCTGTTTGAAAGGCCTGCAAAAGACAGTCACACACGTAATTTAAGTAAAAACAGATACATCCCAGTTTGCTCTCTAGAGTGGCAAACATTAGGGGTCGAGATTGAACTCTCTAGAACTGCTTTGATTTTATTCCTGCAGATTATTAATATTCATGTCACACAGTGGTAGTTTGGTACACATGGTACCCATTGAAGTGTTATGAGATTGTCCTGCATGCTGTCCATTATTTCTCCCTTACAGCTTGGCTCACAGAAGCCCAAATATCTACTGAATTGTCCTTTCTTGTGTAAATAAGTCAGTCAGTCAGTCAGTCAGTCAGTCAGTCAGTCAGTCAGTCAGTAGACCCATATGACATCCCCACTCAACTTTCTGGGGAGTTCCCTTCCTTTAAAACAGGAAAATTAATGGAGAGCCTCAAATCAGCCAAGGATGCTTATGCATGAAATAGTGGGGATCTCTATTTAAAAAACCTGATTTTGTTATTAAAAAACAAGATGCACAATAAAACCATTTTTAAAGGAGTAAAAACTACCCATACTTAACTATATAAATATATGATGCCCCAGGAAACAGCAAGGCTGGTTTTGGGGAGATCTGCATCATTTCCAAATGCCAATTCCTTATACATACATTAAGAGGATGAGATGCTGTCACAGTAAAGCACTCTGAATACTGCTCAGGTAACATGGTGTCTAAAAATATCAGGAATGCAGAGGCAAACCGTGAAAACAAAAGTGCTTTTACAAATTGGGAGAAGCCTTTTCATTCACCCCTTTTTTGTGTGAGAAGTGGGGAAAAGGTGATTCTCCCCCCTCCTCACCGGGTGGAAAAGGTACTGCAATTTTCTTCTCACCTGGAAGATAGAATGGATATTTATCATTAGAGTTTTTGCATTTAAAGAACTGTTTCTGTGCTAATTGTGTCCTACTAGTACAGCGGTTGTTTAGGATTAAGACTCTGAAAGGATGGAAGAGAAGCTTCCATTGTTTTGAACAAACAACCAGTATTTTAACATCTGCTTTGCAGAGGCATTTTATTGTTAAGACAAAGACCTTGTTGTTATTAGGATGTGTCCTTAGTTTGCATCTGACCTATGGCAACTCAATGAAATAAATGACCCTCCAAATATCCTATTAATTTAATTAAGTAATTTAATTACCGGTAAGTAATTTGCTCAAGACTTTCAAATTAAAAGCCATGGTTTCCTCTACTGAATCTGCACTCTCTTCCTCTTTTACTCCTGCCTTGAACTGGGGAAAGAGCTAAAATTGAGATTCCCATCTAAATTGATGGGAATTACAAATTAACCTGGCTTTCTCCCCACCCTTATCTGTAGTGCTTCGTCACCCTGGAAATCGATATGCTCACAAAAGTGCACAAGACTGAGTGTGCCCATTGTTCTACCCAGTCCAGTACTGCCAACTTTGGATGGCAAAACAGCCACAGCTGTGGTCTCACTGACTCACCTAACCATTTCCCCCCATGCTTCAATAGAGTAAAAGAGACACTCCGAAGTGATGTGTCCTGCCTCTAAATGTAAGCACTGCATACCTGGATTCCTCACGGGCACTTAACAAAACTGAACTTTATGGTGTTGAAATAAATACCTTCTCAGCCTGTTCCAGTCCCCACATCAAATCCACACCACATAGAAAATGTACAAAAGGGGAGGGGGGGCAGATGTTCATCTTGAAACAGTTGGCCAAACAGCATCTTAATTTGGATGAACAGAGCTTGAGACCGAAGCAGCCTGATTTTGGGGAAACTAAAACTGATGTATTTGTCCACCCAACCCTGAATGTTTACCTTTTAAAAGTCTGGAACAGAATCCCTATGTTTTCAAGCAAATCAGCGCTGAATTAGGGTTGCCACGTTGACTATGATTTTTCAAGCTGGTAAAATTGATATCCCATGAGTTAATAACAATAATCATGATACGGTCAAGTTGATTCCTATTTGTGGCAACTCTTTCCCAGGATTTCCAGGTAGAAAATATTAAGAAGTTGTTTGCCACTTCTTTCTTTCTGGGGCAAAATACGCTGGCAAGAAGGGAATGGTAAACCTCTAAGAAACTGCTCAGCTGAAAAGGACTCCATGGAGCATTGAGTTCGGAAGCTGTCAAGGAGGCATAGCCAGAGGCTAAACCACTGAACCATCTAGCAGTTCATGATGAAGGAGGTTTATTTGGGGGTTGTTATTTGCAGGGCATAGGTCAAGCAGCAACTGCCTGTGAAGTTCCTGTTTGACCTGCTTTAATAGGTGGCAGTCTGATCTCTACTGAGGCAGGAACTGGGACTAAAATGGGCCCCGGGTCACCACTGTAACTTTGGTAGTATGCCTTGGATGCAATACAAAGCCAGAATGCAATTGTGACTTGATTCTGTCTTCATTTGTATCAGAGCGTAACACAATTTAAAAGTATTGCTTGTATATTATATGTAATAGCAGCATAGGAAGCAAACCAGGTACATCCAGCACTTGTGTTCGGCTGAGGTTGTGTCCTCTGTGTTGTCTCTCCTGACCCCGTATCATCCCCCATGTGTTTAATGAATCAGTCACCTGTGAATAATCCCAACTATACTGATTCATGAATAATTCCAGTGAGGCAGGCAAGCAACCCTTCAGCAAGCCTTCCATGCCTTCAGTGACCTCTAAGTGTGAGAACAGCCTAACCTCTGTTGAACCAATAAAGTGACCCTTGTGCAACTTAAAAATTAACAAATGCAAGGGGTAGCTTTGAAAG
This sequence comes from Phrynocephalus versicolor, assembly GCA_023846285.1. Classification (NCBI taxonomy): domain Eukaryota; kingdom Metazoa; phylum Chordata; class Lepidosauria; order Squamata; family Agamidae; genus Phrynocephalus; species Phrynocephalus versicolor. Next base: position 5,924,274 of record JAHTLZ010000129.1, on the reverse strand, counting down.
CTTCAGATAATGTCCACTGGGTCCTGACATGAGTAGGTGAGAGGGCAGCGATGATTCCGTAGACAAGGTCAGGAGCTCTTGAGCAACTTTCCCCAGGATTAACTAAAAGTGACCAATATTTGCCTTAGTGTGTTGTGTCTCATATTGTGTGTTGTGTCTCAGATTTTGACCGACTCTTTATGACTCTATGTCCATGGAGTTTTCTTGGCAGGAAGACTGGAGTGGCTTGGCAGTTCCTACTCCAGGTGCCTACAGCACCTGGTATTCCCTGGTGGTCGCCCATCCAAGTACTAACCAGGGCCGACCCTGCTTACCTTCCAAAATCAGGCAAGATCGGATGTGCTTAGGGCATCTAGGCATATTTGCCTTAGTAGGGGGACATTTTCACCAACTTTTCTGTCTGCAATTGGGATGTAAAAGGCTTACATATTTATGCACCTGCAGTGCGACTCAGGCTCAATCTTGCTTTGAAATCACTGGATTTAAGTTAATAGTGACTATCTTAAGCCTACCTTTTTCAGGGTTCTACTCAAAACAGGACTATGTCTGGAACCGAGTGATAGGTGGGTAGCGTTTTATGAAAAGCTACTTGGAACCATCAACTAATCAAGAATTACTCAGTAACTTACTCTATTTGTTTCATATAACCTGCAAAGAGGTATATTTATTTATTTATTTATTTATTTATTTATTTACTACCCAGTTTAATTTAATTCAAAGAACAACTCCAGGCGTTGTACAAGTTACAACAATAAAATAAAAATAGCATTTCATATATATTAATTAAACATAATAAAATATAACACATAGAACAAGCAAATCATAATGGGGAGTCAAGTAGGTGGCGAGCAATGTGCAGCACTCACAGTAGAGCCAGGTCTTCAAAAATTCCTAAATATTGCCACCGATGAAGCCAAACAGATGTCAACTGGCAGTTTATTCCAAAGAGCAGGGACTGCGACTGACAAGGCCTGGTTTCTTGTAACAGTTTTTTGGTCTTTCCTAGGGGTGGCCACTCTAAGTGCCAACACTAAAGACAATCTAGTTGGATGGCCATTTATTAATCTAGCGTGCTCCATCATATATTCAGGTCCTAAGCTATGGAGGGTTTTATAAGTTAAAACCGTCACTTTTGAACCTGATCCAGGACTTAATAGGTAGCCAGTGCAGGTGAGCCAATATGGGAATGATGTGGTCATATTGGCTCACACCAACCACCAGCCTAGCCACCGCATTCTGCACCCACTGCAGTCTACAGATCAGATTCAAGGGTAACCCCGTGTTGAGTTTGTTGCAGTAGTCAATCTGGGAAATCACCATTGCATGTACAACTGCTGTCAGGAAGGTCTCGTAAAGAAAGGGGTGAATATGGGCAATGAGTCAAAATTATAGAGATCTTTTGGAAAATATTTAAGGAAGAGGTGCCTTTGAATTCCTGGTCTCCCACGTTCTGAGCCACTGGCAGGTGTGCCTACTAACTATAATGTAGTTGAATAGAATTCATAAAACTTAGAAACACTGAAGTGGAAATTTATCATGATTGTGTATTGTTGGCTCATGTGCCTTGTTGGTTTAGGAACTAGAACAGACTGGGATCTGCAAAAATCACCCATGCTTTGGGCAAAAATCACCCATGCTTTGCTTTATTGTGCTCCATTCCCTTCCATTCCCTTCCCCATCTAATGCTTTTGGGCTGCCCCTCAAAACAATTTAGTTTGCAGCCCATTGCCATCGAATAGGGCCAGTCATTATTCATTTGGCTGGGATATTTCTCCCTCCCTTACCATTAGCTTCTTTTGCTTAATAAAATAAAATAAAGTGAAATATGTCTAGAAACTTTGAGATTCCTCTGAGCCTACTAATACCTTCCACATTTGCACAGGTGTTGCCATCTTGGCTAGACAATGAAAGGCATTAAATATATGAAACAGAGGGAATTCCTTTTTATGCAATATTAGCTCAGATGCCTTAAAAAATCTGGGAAACAGGATCAGTTTCAATTTCCTGTGCAAATATTCACTTCTAGCATGCCCCAGGGAACACATGAGGCCTGTGTATGGCCAGGAATGATGAAACCTTGGAAAGAAATATCAAACTGGAAGGTTAAAATAAAGGGGAGCAATGTGGTCAATGCAAAATAAAATGTCAATGCAAAAATGCAGGACACCTTTATAGGCCACTAAAAATCATCATACAATACGTGAGCTTTCACAGAGAAAAACAAAACTCTGGCTGCTTTCATACAACCACTAAAATCCGCTGCAAAGTGCTGGCAGATGCAGAGGATAAAACTGTTTTCCCACAAGCAGTGGACTTAAAAATAAAATAAAGCGTGACCATGCCAAGATAAGCGCAACCCGGTGCATTTTACAAGTACCTGGTCTCAAGGTGGTAAAATTTTTGTCACTGTTCTGATGCAGATTTTAAAGCAGTACACGAGTCCATGGGAAAAAGGAAAATCCTCACAAAAAACCTTTCGCCCCCATTTATTTATTTATTTTAAACTGGCAAGTATGGATACCGGTACGGAGAAACCTATTCATCTCTGTATCCACGTTTCTACAGAGGCTTATTAGCAAGACTGTGCCAAAGTAAATACATTGCTGTAGCTTAGTGTAGAGAAGATTGTTGGGCAATGAAAGGTCACAGAGACAGAGTCAAAAGGCAGGGATCCTTTAAGGGGGCTTTAAAAAAGGAATTTGCTTTAAAGAAAATAGTGGAGTGACCGTCCTCCAGAAAGGGACATTTTGCCACATATCTCCATATACTACCATTCATAGTTGTTGAAAAACAGCCCTGGCAACTTCATTGTGTTTGGGATTTTCCCTTGCTTATTGTCACTTTTTGAATGATAGTAAACAAAAGAAGGTATCCTATAGACTAGTGGTGGCAAACCTTTGGTACTCCAGATGTTTTGGATGGCAACTCCCAGAATTCCAAGCCTAGACTGCCAATAACAAAGGCCTGTGGCGGTTGTGGTCCAAAACATCTGGAGTGCCGAAGGTTAGCCACCACTGCTATAGACCATCTTGACTGCTGCTATTGATGGCAACATTCAGGCTGCCCTTTGCTAGGTAAAACTCCACCCGCCTTCTTTTTTTGGAAGGCAACACAGACTTGATATTGTGCAGCAATATCAGCTCATTGCCTAGTGTTTTGAACCTTGACCATTCATAAACTGGAGGGGTTTGTTTGTTTTTGTTTCATTAGAACTAATACTAAGGCCAAAACACTTCATATTATTGCTACAATTTAAAAGAAATTCTCATTTCCTAAAACAACCAAACAGACAGACAAACCAACAAAACCAGACATGGCCATGTGGCCCTTTACACAACACAAATACTGGGGAAGTTATATTTTTGTTTAGACCACTAAAAATCAAACATACAGCACAAATGCTTATAATCAAAATACTGTACACTTCTTCAAGTACACACCAATATCTTATGGAAAGTGTAGAAAAATTACAAATAAATGTCCCAAAATTCATGGCAGGAATCTGTCAGGTATATTTATTAGGTTAAGGTCAAAGCTGGATTCAACTGGTTTGGGGATTTGTGGTTAAATCCTTCACCACAGTGCCATGTGGTTAAAATATTCCATTCAGTTATTAGGACAGAAAGTAATCCTAAAAGTATTTCTCTCTCTCCTATACACCCATGCCACATTTTGAACATCAAGTTTCATTTCTGGCTGGGGTGGGGGACAACCACACAGAAACTCAGCCATCCCCATCATAGATCTGGGATAATTTTTGGTTAATTTACCAGGCTGACTTGTGACATATTTCCCAATATCTTCCACCTTATTGTCATGTCCAGATCTAGAATGGGTCATGAAATGGCAACCGCAATGTAACACTAGAGTTATTTTAAATATCTCCTCTACTCTTTATTCCATTTGCTGTAAGGGTAAGTTACAGTTACACTGCAAACAAAGTGAATATACCTTCCGATATGTTATGATCCTAGTACAATGCGCCTTTGTTATTGGAGAAAGGATATGACTAAGGAATTAAGGAATTATGTGAAGCTTCCTGTGTGGATGTCAACTACTATTCAGCTTGCACTGGACTATAAAAAAGACAGAAGAAAGTAACACACCAAATTGCATATTTTATTATTTTAAATACCCAGGAACAATACAGTAACAAATATTGGCAGATGACAAATAGTTTCAAAAGATTCTCCAAGTGTTATAAAAGATGTGTACAAATTTTCGTTCTATATAAAACTGACAATTCATTAGGATTCTCTTTATGTACAAAATTAACATACTAGAAAAATGAATATATGTTGCATATTTTTATATAAAAAGATACATAAAAATAAGGTTGTACCAGTTTCTTCCTGTTTCAGTGCCAATAATTTTAAAATATAGAAGGCTAGAAGATAATGCCTTTTGATTTTCATCTCTTGGTTTTAAAAATGCACTAATAACAAAACTTGTTAATCAACATAATAGGGCTTTTATTAATCCCTTAGTATTAGGCATGGATTAATGAATGGCTAATGTAGTAGGTATTAAAGTAAACAAGCAAAATCTTTTAGATTTTGCATGTATTTGACAATCAAAAATGAAATAGTAATTCAAAATGCATGCAGCAACCACTGGATAAGCAATGGATTCTTCAATAAATGAGAATAATGTCTTTATAGCAGAGAGGAGCATAAATAAATTTAGATAACCTTCTACTAAATTATTGCAGAAACTTTTTTTGCTGATTGTAATAATAGTAATTATTATTAATATTGCACTACTTTTTCCTGGAACAGAGAAAATGATGGAAAAATAGGAAAAGATTACAAAATCTGAGACTGTAGGCTTTAAAGTGAACTGAAGGAGTGCCAAGGAAGAAACCTAATGTGGAAGGGAAGATTAGAATTCATCCATCCCCAAGAAAATCAAAGTATGAAGGGTTGTTGCAGTCTTATCAATGTGATATTTCATTTTCAAGTTCAAGGTTAAAATTCTTAATAAGTCACAAACCATCACCCATGCGAAACCTAACAAATTTATCTGAATCTCAATGTGAGTTTTTGTCAATTGCCATTCACTAATTCAAAAATATTTTCATTTGTTAGTCTTAAATATAGCCCAGTATTTTTAATTTTGTTTTGCTGTTGTTGCAGAAATAAGGCTAGCACAGTTTCGTCTCAGAAAACTACTACAATTATCAGTTAGATGATAGCAAAGGATTTTGTGCTGAAAATGTGATCCTTTTTAAATTTACAATTTCCCAAGCAATTGGGAATCATGACTGTTTGCAAAATCTGGAGTGGTCAAAATTTAGATATGTTTCAAGAAAAAAAATCCATCAACTAAGCCTCTTGTTTAATGTATATGGTTTACAGGGTACAGTACTGAAATAAAGTCATTAGGGGGCCTGACCAGGACTTTTTAAAACCTTAAATATACTAACTAAATAGTCCTCTTGCAGTCATCTGCCACTGTACGGATATGAAAGACATCATTTTTAAAGCTCAGGTTTAACATAATGTAAAAGGCCCGAAAGGGACAAGAGGTCCTTAGTTGGCACGGATAAGTTATTAAGCAGGATTCCAGGTGGGCCTTTCTGGGGAGAGGCATTCCACAGCTGAGGGACCACTGTCAGACAGGATTGTTCTCTGGTATCCACCTGTTACACATGCTGTTGAAATGTAGCTTAACAAGTAACAATACTCTTACTTAGGGGCAGAATACTGTACAGTATTTCTAATCACTGCCACAGGATAGGACAAAGGTGCCTTCCAGCAGATATACGCTCTATCAGTGAAGCCTGGTTACAGGCTTGGAAATTTCTGTGGGCGTGAATAGTGTTCTTGCTGGTGGTAGCCCCTCCAAGCAGGAATCTGGGTCAAAGGTAATAAGGACACGGCATGATGGATGTAAGCTTCTTGGATGCACAGGTTGTTTGTTCATTGGAAAGGCCCAAGCTGGATCCAGGGGCCCTTATACATTAGTCCTCCCCCTCCCACCCTGCCAGGTGGCACCCCCTGTCACAGCTGGTGCCACCTGGCAGGGCTTTTGAAGTGGCAGTTGATCTGCCACTTTACCTACTCTAAATCCTACTATGACTGCGCTTGAAGACATGCAGGCACATGTGGGCTGAGATGTTGTGAACTGAAGGCACATTTTGTGATTTTTTTAATAAGGTCACATGTATGACAAAATCCATTACAAAAACTAATGTAACAAAATTATTTGCAGCTGCTGTGCAAAGGCTGCCTTTGGCCATTTGTTTAGACTAAACAAGATACTCTTTATGCAGAAAAATAAATAAATGTAACCAAATGTGACATGGAAGTTGAGTCATGGCAATTGGATTTTCTTTTTCTTGAGATTGAAATGTTTTGCTGCTCATCCAAACAGCTCCATCAGTCTGAGGGAAGCTAGTTGTAAGTCCTCCATTTTATAGCTCACTTTGACCTCTTGTCATCCGGGTCTAAAACAGGCTCATAAGATGAACAATGGCCTGAATAGGCTCATTAGCCAGACAACAGACTCAATGGCCTTAAGATGAACAATGACCTAAAGTGCTGAGACCCATAAAGTATGGGTCCTTAGCTATAGCCTTGGTGGTGAAGGCATGAAGTATTTTTATTTGTCTAGGTATTGTTGAAATCACTGCCTGATAATCAACAGGAGCCCTCTCTCTGTTGAGAGAGGGGTTTTCAATGCTCACATGAATGGCTTCCCTGACCCCTCTCTCAAACCACCTATCTTCTCTGTCTAATATGTGTACATCCTCATATTTGAATGACAAGAGGTCAAAGTGAGCTATAAAATGGGGGACTCGTAACTAGCCTTTTTTAGACTGATGAAGCTGTTTAGATGAGTAGCAAAACGTTTCAATCTCTCAAGAAAAAGAAGTCCAATTTCCATGACTCAACTTCCAGATAAACTCACTTGGATGACTGGTGAAATCCCAAATGTGACAGTAAGAACAGAAGCAGACCCCATCTTGTGGCAGAACATTTCCAATTTCTAGCACCATTTGTAATAGTCAATATAGTTGCTATTTCACAACACAATGTTTCAAAGGAAGAGTCTTACACAAAGAAAATCATTTGTGAAATTTATACGGTAGATTTTGTTTTGTTCTCAACAAATCATGGGAATAGCAAATCATGAGACAGAACCTATCACTTTTAAAGGTGTTTGTTTACAGCAATGATTTATCTCTCTCTATTCATCACCTATAGCTACCAACTAGGAGGGGATCACACAGATTCTATCATATTCATGCCTTCATTTTATTATATATTAATTAATGGGTCACCTACATGGTACTGTAAGATATTGACTGTGTCTTGGACTGGTAGACCTTTTGCCTCATTAAAAAAGTAAGGTTTTGTGTGTAATGGAACCAACTTTTAGCAACCCTAATGAGGCTTTCAATGTACAATGAGATCTTTAAACTGTGGCTTTTCTACTTCTACTCTTCTTGGGAGTTTCCATGGCTGAGTAGGGATTAGAGATGGGCACGACTCAGAAAAATTGTTCGTTTTCGTTTTCGTCTAGGGGTCCGTTTCGGCTCGTTTCCGTTTTCGTGAGCTAATTTCAAAATTTTTCGTTTTCGTTTCGTTACGTAACAAAAATGAAAAAAACGAAAAAACGAAAACGAAAACAAAATTTTTTTCGTTTCTTCCCATTTAGCTCCATTAAGTGCTTTCCCAGTAACGAAAAACGAAAATTGGCTCAAAATTAGTCATTTCGTTTCCGTTTTCGTTCCAGTTCTGAGCCGTTTTTCGTTTCGTGCCCATCTCTAGTAGGGATACAAATCCTGGTTTAAAAAACCCTAGTCCATCACTCTATCTATTACACTACACTGGGAATCCTGTATCTTTGTACCCCCATGTTTCATACTTCCATGGTTACTTTATACGTTGCTTTTGGATCACAATACGTTATGGTGGAGCGAAAGAGCGGCTGGACTGCAAAATCCCACTAGGTGAACTAATAACTGGTTGGCAATAAAATAGCAAAAAGTTCAGACTATATTACAACTCAGATGACACGTAAATAACCCACATACTGTATATATTTATAAGGTCATCATGGGTCAGATTCCTTTCACTGGCATAAACTATAATTATAATTATCCTATCCGTGAATAGACAATCAGGCTAATGTAGCAATCAGTTATAAATGAAAAACTCCCATCAGGATGAGTCTCTCTCCATTTGGGGAAAACAAGATGCTGCAGTAGGATTTAGTGCCTATGCCAATGGAGTATGCATTTTTGAATGGCAAAGCCATTAATATAATAAAAACATTCTTTTTAGCAGATAAGGAAATCTGTGTTTCGGGAAGGTGGGGAGGGATCCAGCATGAAGAGAAGCCATCAAGACATTTTTGCCAAAGGGTCATTCTGGAGATAAAATGGTTCAACTTATACAATCCAACTGAAGCCAAGACTGAATCTCTTTCAGCCTGTTGTCAAAACTCTCCCAAAGATGACACTTTGATCTTTGTTGCTAATATATGTGCTCTGGAGACTCTGCAATGGCTTAGTCACCCTGGAAAACTATTTAGACATGGCAAGTGGTCCCAGCCATGTCCATAATGCATAACATGTTAATATTGCAATATTAGGACATCATCTCTTTACAATGCTGTATTTGAGAGCAATTCAGTCAACTCGCTCTGCATCTTCAACAGCAGCACGCGCACACACAAAAAGATTTTGAACACATGTATGGGTGTGCTTGAAGAGCGTGTGCTTTACTCACATGGCCATGAAACATTCAAAATGTTCAACTCAGCAGAAAAAGGTGGTTTCTGTATGGCATTCATGAGATAGGGTTACATGCAAAGGGAAGTGTAATGGAAGAGGAAAGTCAATATATGTGAGGTAAATAGAAATTACCTAGTAGAGGGAAGCCAAAAACCCTACTTCTGTTTCATATTGTTGGGCTAAATTTTCTGCTTCATTTCCTTTAAAAAAAAACCCTCTAGTCTCTCCCATCTGCCAACCACATTACATAAAAGAGAGGCAGTATCTTCAATAAGATAAAATTCAGCATGATAAAAACTCTAATACATGATTTAAAAGAAGTCCACTTTGCAGCGCTGTGTGTCATAGTCAGGCACTGTAACACAAGTTCTTCATCAGATTGGAATATTCATATTTTAGCAATGACTTGGGGCACTGCCATAATAATCTGACGGATGCTTTGCAATATTAGCGTTCTAACATTAGCGTTTACGTTCAAATAACATTCTTTAAACTTTATAAATAAAATATAAAAGAATGAGAAACTTACCAACGTTCAGAAGAAAATTAAAAACTGGAGTGAAAAGGAAGGCTATATAGAAATAAAATGTTTATAAAACATATGTAACTGTATAAGCATTGCGCTTTCAGAGGGCCCCAAAAGGAGAGTGGTTATAGTCTGTCTGTTTAAAAAAGAGTAATAGAGTATGCCAAAAATGTTGATATGTTTATCTTCCATTAATTTTTACTGTTTCATTCCCAGACACCATCTTTTCTCATAATAGTCTGTTGTGATAATCCAGCTATGTTCTGTTCTGAGAAACAGCACCTGCGGCAATATGTGGCCTCTACGTGTGGTTGTTACTCTGTGGCTTGTTGAAGTACCTCCTGGCTTCAACACTGCTGAGGGATACAGAGCAGCGCGACGGATTCTGTCTTCTGTACTCAATGCTATCCGCTATTGCTTCCTTGATTATCTGCAAAACACAAGCAAAGCAGCATGGAATTCAGCACAAGCAATGAAGGAAAACTGAATGACCTCTTCCCAGCTGGTTTCATTTCCTGTAGGCACTCCTCTTGAAGTGGATATAAAGTACTTGTTTTTGCTAAGCCTGTAAACATCAGGAAGGAACTACTCTACCATAAGATCAACAGAGGCCTACGCTGCTGATCTCAGAAGATAATTGAGAAAATCAGGTGGTAAACATGACCCTTCAATCAGAACGGTACCAGAAGAGTAAGCCTAGACATCATGGGCAGCTATCCCAACAGAGACTATTTGAATATCAATATAGAATGTCATTGACCAAACAGCAGCCTCAGATACTTGCTCTAAGTTTTCTCTTCAGGCTGCCTTACTTTCTAGGCCATAGCTGTCAAGTTTCCCCTGGTGCTGGCTAGGACGGGAGGAGAGAGATGTAATGTGCCTGGGACATTTCCGGGAAAATAAGTGTTCTGGGAAGACGGCGGGAAAAAGGCTGAAAAACAGTAGAGTCCCAGCCAAAACGGGACACTTGACAGGTATGTTCTAGGCAGAAGTCAGAACACTTCCACAAACTAACACCCTCACTGCCCTCCAAGTGATCAGGCTTTGAAATATCCCTTTGAGACATCTAAAGAAAATTGTGGGAGGTGTGGAGGCCAATTTGCTACCCATTAATAATGGATTGGTTGAATTCCAGTGCATGCCCAGTTGCATCACTGAGCACCAACAGAACACACCAGTTTTCCTTGTGCAAGTATAAACAGACCACAGGATTCTGGCCATCACAGAATATGCAAAGCAGTATATTGACTAAATAAACAATTACTTTAAAACAGTTATGAAGCCCTTCTTATGTAATTATATATCTCCTCCCATCAGCCCTAGCCAGCAGAGCCAAGGCAGAGGTACAGCTGGAATTGTGATTAAAGATAGGGGGATATCACCAAACCATGAATACCCCACCCATGAACTGATGAATCGGTGGTGGTGGTGGTGGTGGTGGTGGTGGTGGTGGTGGTTGTAATTTAAAAAGAAAGGGAAAAGGTCCAAAACACTCCTGGAGCCTCCCTGCCTTAGCTGAACCAGCCCCAAGACTCTGGGCCACTGTTGCTGCTGTGGGCACCATCTTGGAAAAGATGGCCATCTGGTCCCCATTGACCCAATGAGAAAATGACTACTCTTTTTCCTAGTTCCCTGAGCTCCTTGTCCTCAGAAGATGCCAGCCACAGTCTGGCGAAACGTCAGGAAGAAAAAACTTCCAGAACACGGCCAAGCAGCCCAAAAAACTCACAACAGCTATAAGATCCTGGCCATGAAAGCCTTCAAGAATACACAGTGATAAAACACCACTCCCTATTAAAATACCTTCCTTGGCAGTAAATTACTTGCCAAAAACCTGAATGGAAAAGAGACAGCAAGGAGGCCAGCCTGGCAAAGGATATTTTGATTTTATTTATTATTTTGAAAACATTAAGTACTACTTCTTGAAACAAGTGCATTGTTTCATAGAAAAACCTGTAAGATAGTACTTCTGCTGTTTTTTTTTTCAAATTGGAAAGTAATTTGAAAAAGAGGAGGAAAAAACTTAGCCACTAGATGGCACAATGTGATCACAGGAGATCAAATCTGGAGAAAACACCCTAGTTTGTCTAATGAATGCTAGCAAAAAAGATAAATCGGTGTTCCAGATCTAATCCTTTGCACATTAAATGTAATATAACTGTCATATATGTAAGATGACTGACTATGCATGGTGCCAAATCCTTGGGATATTACTAGAAGTGCATGTAAGGTTAACTCTATGCAGGTGGTTCAGGTTGCTCATGTGAGACTAAAAGTTGGAAGAGATGTGGCTTCACAGGCAAGCTGCCAACATCTCCACCCCCACCCACTCTTTGGAAGAGGCCTGAAAGATACTTTCACTTGCCTTAACTTGAACATGTTTAAGGGTATAGAAGGGCGCAAAAAGAATTTATTATTCATTTTGTTATTCATTTCGTTAGGGAATGAAACAAATAACGAACTGACCCATCACAGAAAAACAAAACAAAACCAAATAGCTGATGGACACAGGGTGGGGGGAGATTTAAAAAGCCTGCTCTTCCCCCAACCCCATGGTGTGGGGGGGAAGACCGTGCTTTTAAAACTTATCTTCCCCCTCCCAAAGACAGTGCTGAGTGGCCGCTTGGCACTGGCTCCAGGAGTGGGGGGGGAGTTTAAAGAGCCCCCCTCCCCCCAGTGGGGGGGGGAGAGGGCTTTTAAAACTTCTCTTTCAGAGCTGACCGGCCCGGGAGGGCTCCCCGCAGGAGCAGGGGTGCCCTCCCTCCCAGCCTCTCTTTTTTGCTTTTTGAGGCGCTGGCTTTGGGCCAGTGCTGACAAGCCATCTGGGAGCCTCAAAAAGCAAAAGACAGATCGGGCGGGAGAGCAACCCTGCTCCCACAGAGAGCCCTCCTAGGCCAGCCAGCTCCGGAAGCGTTCTCCAGCTGGCTTGTCGGTGGTGCCCGGCCCCAGGAGGGCTCCCCACAGCCCCGGGAGCATTCTCTCCCAGTTGGCTTGTCAGCGCTGGCCCGAAGACAGCGCCTCAAAAAGCTCCTGTGCAGCCTCCAGGATTGTTGCCGCCGCCGCCGCTGCCAATAAATCGGACTAGAAGCAGTTCACCTCGGTTCAGGTTCATGTGAACTTTTTAAAAAAAACTGTACGAACCTGAACTGAACCGAACCAAGGGTGGGCCCCAAACAGAATGAACTGTTTCGTGCCCACCTCTATTTAGGGGCCCTTCTGCATTCCTGTTCTAGGTTTGTATGGCCATTTCTACTTGCATTCAAGGAAAGCTGCTCCTGACTTTCCAGTCCAACATGGAAAGGCTAAGGGCTGAGGGGTGTGAACACTGGGTACGAGGGATGTGTGCAAGCATGAATCCCTGTGTCTTCTTTGCACTTTTAGAACTCAAATAATCACACCTAATTGGGCTACTGAAGTACTACTGAATTAGCAGTACTTGGCCACTAAATGGGCAGTTTTATAATGTAACATAACACACTCAGGACTAGCCTAACTATTGCATTTATGAAACTGAACTGGTTTGAAGCATTTTATTGGGTTAATGCCTTACATTCTAGTCCCAGAAAAACAGTTTTCTGGAGAACACCATGCAGTTACAGAGTACATAAGAACATAAGAACATAAGAAGAGCCATGCTGGATCAGGCCAAAGGCCCATCTAGTCCAGCTTCCTGTATCTCACAGCGGCCCCACCAGGTGCATTTGGGAGTGCATGAGACTAGATATCTGTCTCCCGACACCACTCCCCTGCATCTGGCCCCCGAAGCAACCCGGTTCAAAGCCAGGAGACTCCACATCTCCATCATGGTTTGTAACCTGTGATGGACTTTTCCTCCAGGAATCTGTCCAATCCCCTTTTGAAGGCATCCAGGCCAGATGCCATCACCACATCCTGTGGCAGGGAGTTCCATAGACTTACAACGCGCTGGGTGAAAAAATATTTTCTTTTGTCTGTTCTTACTCTCCCAGCCCTCAATTTGAGTGTATGTCCCCTAGTTCTGGTGTTTTGGGAGAGAGAGAAGAGCTTCCCTCTATCCACTTTACTCATACCCTGCATTATTTTGTACGTCTCAATCATATCCCCCCTCAAGCGCCTTTTTTCCAGACTAAAGAGGCCCAAATGTTTTAGCCTTTCTTCATAAGGGAGGTGCTCCAGCCCGGTAATCATTTTAGTCGCTCTCTTCTGCACCTTTTCCAGTTCCACTATGTCTTTCTTGAGATGCGGTGACCAGAATTGTACACAATACTCCAGGTGGGGCCTTACTATTGTTTTGTATAATGGCATTATAATGTTGGCTGTTTTATTTTCAATCCCCTTTTTGATAATCCCTAGCATGGAATTGGCCTTCTTCACCGCTGCCACACATTGGGGAGACACCTTCATGGAGCTGTCCACCAACACACCAAGATCTCTTTCCTGATCCGTCACGGATAACTCAGAGCCCATGAGGTGATAGATGAAGTTTGGGTTTTTTGCCCCAATATGCATTACTTTACATTTGGTTACATTAAAACGCATTTGCCATTTCTCAGCCCACTCCCCAAGTTTGGAGAGATCCTTCTGGAGCTCTTCACAATCTTCTCTGGTTTTTACCACACGGAAAAGTTTTGTGTCATCTGCAAACTTGGCCACCTCACTGTTTATCCCTGTCTCCAGGTCATTTATGAACAGATTGAAAAGCACCGGTCCCAGGACCGAGCCCTGGGGCACACCGCTTTTCACTTCTCTCCATTGCGAAAATTTCCCATTGACACCTACTCTTTGTTTCCGGGATCTCAACCAGTTCTCAATCCATAAGAGGACCTGCCCTCTTATCCCCTGACTGTGCAATTTTCTCAGCAGCCTTTGGTGAGGGACTGTGTCAAAAGCCTTTTGAAAATCCAGATAGACTATATCCACCGGTTCACCCAAATCCACGTGCCTGTTGTCCTTTTCAAAAAATTCTAAGAGGTTTGTCAGACAAGATTTACCCTTACAGAAGCCATGCTGATTTTCTCTCAGCAAGGTTTGTTCTTTTATGTGTTTTAAGATTTTCTCTTGGATGAGGCTTTCCACCATCTTCCCTGGGACAGATGTAAGGCTAACCGGCCTGTAGTTTCCCGGGTCCCCCCTCCTTCCTTTTTTAAAAATTGGTGTGACATCTGCTATCCTCCAGTCCCCCGGCACTGTGGCCGTTTTAAGAGACAAGTTGCATATAACCGTTAAGAGATCTGCAATTTCATTTCTCAGTTCCCTAATAACCCTTGGGTGGATGCCATCTGGGCCCGGTGACTTGTTAATCCTCAATTTATCAATTAGTCCTAAAACCTCCTCTCTTTTAACCTGTATTTGATTTAATTCTTTAGTCAAGAGGGGCGGCTGAGGCAGCGGAATCCGCTCAAGGTCCTCTGTCGTGAAGACAGACGCAAAGAACTCATTCAATTTCTCTGCAATGTCCAAGTCTTCCTTAACCTCCCCTTTTCCTCCCTCACCATCCAGAGGGCCAACTGGTTCTCTGGCAGGTTTTCTACTTCTAACATATTTAAAGAAGCTTTTATTATTACCCTTTATATTGCTAGCCATTCGTTCCTCAAAGTCTTTCTTTGCCTCCCTTATCATTTTCTTACATTTCTTTTGCCAGAGTTTGTGTTCCTTTTTATTATCCTCATTTGGGGAGGATTTCCATTTACAGAAGGACCTCTCCTTGTGCTTTAGAGCCTCTCTAACTCCACTTGTTAACCATGCCGGTGTCCTCTTGGACTTAAATGAGCTCTTCTTTCTTTGTGGTATGCACTTGTGCTGGGCCTCTATTATTGTTGTTTTAAACAGGCTCCATGCACGCTGAAGAGATTGGATTCTTCTAACCTTCCCCTTCAGTTTCTCTCTAACTAGTTTCCTCATCTGAGGGAAGTTTGCCCTTCGAAAATCAAGGGTTTTTATGTCTGATTTGGTTGACACTCTTCCTCCGACATGCATGGCAAAGGTAATTGCAGCATGGTCACTGTTCCCCAGAGGCTCAGTGACATTCACACCCCTGACCAGGTCCTGAGTATCACACAATATTAGATCCAGAGTTGCCTGTTCTCGGGTGGGCTCCGTGACAAGTTGCTCTAAGGCACAGTCATTCAGCAAGTCGAGAAACCCAGTTTCTCTTTCTTGCCCAGAGCTCACATTGGCCCAGTCAATGTGGGGATAATTGAAGTCCCCCATGATTACTATCCTATCCCTCTTAGCCACCTCCATGATTTCTCTCCTCATTTCAAGGTCCCCCTCAAGGTTTTGATCTGGTGGACGATAGAATACTCCAATGATCACATCACTCCTTGGACCTGGTAGTTTAACCCACAGTGATTCTATGGTGGAGTCAGACCCTCTGTCCATCTCCATTCTGCTGGATTTTACCCCTTCTTTGACATAGATGGCCACTCCTCCTCCAACCCGCCCCTCTCTATCCCTTCTATAGAGTTTATAGCCTGGGATTGCTGTATCCCACTGGTTCTCCACATTCCACCAGGTTTCTGTTATGGCTATTATATCTATGTTATCCCTAGCTGCCAAATGTTCAAGTTCTCCCATCTTTGCTCGGAGGCTTCGAGCATTGGCGTAGAAGCACCTGTACAGTGGGTCCCGCAACAACAGCTGCTGCCTTGTTCTTTCTCCCGCACAGCTTTTATTATCAGTAGACAAACTGTCATATTCCGTTATTCTCCCAGTGCTAATACCTGCTATGCCATCTCTATGTGATTCTCTACCCTCTTCAACCTCATTCCCCGAGGATGATGTGTTCCGAACCGGATGCCACTCAGCTCCTGTCGGCTTTCCCCCAGTTATCAGTTTAAAAGCTGCTCTGCTGCCCTTTTGAGGTTGAGTGCCAGCAATCTGGTCCCATCCTGATTCAAGTGCAACCCATCCCTCCTGAACAGGTTTGGCTTGTCCCAAAATGTTCTCCAGTTCCTGACAAATCTAAAGCCCTCCTCTCGACACCATCGCCTCATCCACGCATTGAGGCTTCTGAGTTCTGCCTGCCTGGCGGGTCCTGCACGTGGAACAGGTAGCACTTCTGAAAATGCTACCTTGGAAGCCCGGGACTTCAATCTTCTACCTAACAACCTGAATTTGGCTTCCAAGACTGACCGCTTTGCCTTCCCAACGTCATTGGTACCAACATGTACCATGACCACTGGCTCCTTCCCAGTTCTCTCTAACAAGCTATCTATATTTCTCGTGATGTCTGCAACCTTTGCACCTGGCAGGCAAGTGACCATACGGTTATCATGCTCGTCACAAATCCATCCCTCTGTATTTCTAATTATAGAATCCCCTAGTACAAGAAGCTTCTCTCCTGCAGCCTGTTCATCTACATGTACCTGATCTTGTGTCTCATCAATAGTGATGAGGGAGAGATCCTCCGGTGGAACCAATTCTTCCTCTGTGTGTGCCTCATGAGGTGTGCTGAGGGAAAGAGCCTCAAATTGATTGTGCAATATGAGACTCTCTGAGCGATGCCTTGGCCTTCTACTCCTTTGAGTCACATTCCTCCACCCATCTACCTCCTGAGTTGGGGCAGTGACTTCATCCTCAGAAGTGTGCCCTGTCTCTTCTTTGACCTGGATAGTCTGTTCTGCTCTGTCCAGGAACCTCTCAAGCTCCTCAATATGTTGCTGGTCCGATATGCGAGCTTCTAGCTGCTGGACCTTCTCTTCCAATAGCGCAACCAGTTTGCACTTGCAGCAAATGTAGTTCTGTACACGCTCTGTCAAAATGACAAACATGGCACAAGTACTACAGGAAACTACAGCTGCTCCCTCCAACTCCATTTTAACGAGTGCAATAAAATGTATTGAAGGTCTCAAAAATGTGAACTTACACTAATTTTTTTAAAATCTAGTAAGACTATATACTTCTTTTCTTGTTTATTCAAAATCTAACAGTGTATGGGCCAGTATAGCACCTGTACTCCAACTGCAAGCACGTCAGGAAGTTTCCAGTGCTAACTTGCTAATGTGTGTAGGAACTCCTTAGGAGTACCTTTGCTTGGGGACTCAAATATCCTTTTTGTAAATTTTTTTTTTTTTTTTTAGTTTGCGCGCGCCGTCAGGCGCGTGCTGCTGGGAGCAAGTATTTAAAGATAAAGCTCCTCCCCCTACTTACTCTGTGCTCTCAGGCCGTGTGCTTCCTCTCTGCTTTGTCTGCAAGAAAAGGGACTGAGACTGCTGGGAGCAAGTATTTAAAGATAAAGCTCCTCCCCCTACTTACTCTGTGCTCTCAGGCCGTGTGCTTCCTCTCTGCTTTGTCTGCAAGAAAAGGGACTGAGACTGCTGGGAGCAAGTATTTAAAGATAAAGCTCCTCCCCCTACTTACTCTGTGCTCTCAGGCCGTGTGCTTCCTCTCTGCTTTGTCTGGATGTGAGGGTAGCCCAGTGGTTCTCAACCTGTGGTTCCTCAGATGTTCCTGAACTGCAACTCCCAGATACCGCTTCCAGCACAGCGAGTGGTGGAGGCTTCTGGGAGTTGCAGTCCAGGAACATCTGGGGACCCAAAGGTTGAGAACCACTGCGCTAGAGGTTGGGACGTTAGTTCTCCATTGTGCTTCATCAGGGTTGGAGCCAGCCTGTATATCCTTGGCAAGTGACACAGTCCTGGGGTACCCCCCAGAAGAAGGCAACAGTAAGCCCCTTCAGATAACTGTATACCTAGAAGAGCTTGAAAAGTGTTGTCATAAGTCAGGATAACACATTCAATTAAGCCACATTTAAAAAGGTGAACTAGAGAAACAGAATTGGTAGTAAAAAGGGGACCTGAAGAGAGAAAAAAAATAAAATAAAAATAAAAATAAATAAAAAATACCAGACAATATTCCCAACACAAAATCCTTTGGCCTTGTTTGTTTCCCACTGTGTATCCTTCTGGCAAGGTATGACAGGAATTCCCTACTGTTATAAAAACAGGAATGGCCACTTCCTGCTCATCTATCTGTCCAATTTATTGAGGAAAAGCAGTCTTTCAGGATCGTTTCCTATATAATTACACCATCTTCTCTCATAACACAGCTTCGTTATACTCTTATCAACGACAAAAGAACCTGTTTCCATTCAGGATATTGTGCAATCTCAAGATAATTAGGTTCTTAAAATGCAGGATGGTGTGTGTGGGGGGGAGTGAGGTCATATGTCTTTTTGAGGAGAGCTCCATGCTGCTATTGTTTCTGCCTGTGACAATTTGAGGAGATATGAAAGGGAGGGAAAGACAACATGGAAATCTAAGCCTGAGCCCAAGAAAGGTGTGTATGAATATATGAACAACGAACAGATGAAGAACTGCAATAAAATGTTGTCAGCTTTTGCTCTGAACAGCTCCTCTGTCTCTCTGCAGAAGATCTACAGATATGGGAAGATAAAGGTCATTAAAAGCAACCACAGAGCATGTAAGCTTCCTCTGAGACAAAGTATATTTCATAAAATACATACATCTAAGTTGTTCCAGGTGTTGAACTCCATTAGATCATGCAGTCGATTAAAGGCATCATTTGAGTATTGGAAATTAAAAGTAGAGAACGGTGTGTCAGGATCATCGAAAATATCGAAGTCAGCAAAATCCTTTTCTTCCTGAGTCTCTCTTGGAACACCTACCAAGAGATCACAAGAGATGAGACCTTATGAAGAACAAACTAACCAGCAGGAAAGCACAGGACGCAAATGGTTTGATGCCGTTTTTCTGAACCAATAGTTTGTGGGGGATCTCCCAGTTTCCAATGATTCTGTCTTGGACAATAAAATGCCTCTCTTCGATAAGCTAACCAGATCTAATTTTCTTCCTACTGAAAATATTGTATATTCCATCATTTGACTGAAGATGTGGAATTTTAAATACTCTCTGCCGTTCCACTGTGCTGGAATGAGTTTCAAAAACCAAAATAAAACACTTTGTTGGTGCCCAAAGAAGCTTTTACCACCCCAACTGCTTTGATGGAAGCTTTTTCAGGGAAATGCCTGCCTGAGGAAGGCTACCTGTCCTATAGAGTACTACAACACCCCTCAAAACAATCACCTTTCTCCTGCTAAAATAAGGCTTCAAGATGTTTTTGACTGGTGCCAATGAAGGCTTCATTAAAGACTAACTCCATCCCAGTATTTAAATAAAATAAATTATGGTGCTGAGGGGATAAATGTTTAGAGGGGGGGCTTAGTGCTGCTATTAGTAACACATCCACCATGTTCCTTCATCCTTAGTTCATGTATACCACCTATTTTGCACCAGGCTTCAGGTTGTAGATATCAAGGCTCTAAGTACCTTAAGTACATTTTGTAAGCTGCAAGTCTATCTACTCTGAAATAAATGAAAATGATCAGTGTCATACTTTTATATAAGGTTGTTGGAAATGTACAGTCTATTAAGTATACATTTTTCAACAAGTTTCAAATACAGTAGACACTACAGAAGAGCTCCTGCAAGAATAACGAAAGGAGTAGAACTGGTATGCAGCAGTAAACAATGGACATGCATATATCTGAGAAATGACACACGGATGAAGTTTTGACTGTATTGCAAGTAAATGATCTTTGTAGGCTAGAACAGTGGTGGCGAACCTTCAGCATTCAAGATGTTTCAGACCACAACTCCCACAGTCCTTTGTCATTGGCAATACAGGCTTGGAATTCTGGGAGTTGTGGTCCAAAACATCTGGAGTGCTGAAGGTTCACCACCACTGGGCTAGAAGGTCATCCCCTACCCCCCCACACCAATATTTATCTACTGACCTGGTTCTTTGTACTTTCTGAAGTTGATATTGGCTAAAACAAAGTGGATAATGGTTGGGCAGTCTATATCAGAAGCAGGATTCTTGGGTTTGAAGACATAGCACTCTTTCAAGCCTTCGCGATCAAACACATATGGGTCTATTTTGGGGAAAGGAAGTTTGTTCATTTTGGCCCACTTTTCAGCAAGTAAAATTTCCTAGGAAGAAAGCAAAAATGTGCATTTGCAAAGCAAACAGAAGGTATTGGGAGGGACATTTTGGACAAACAAACAAAAACTGGCTATCATTTATGGTCATCTTGGTTGTGCATCTTATAGACTCACTGTGATGCTCATCACTTATAAACATGGTCCCAGCAAGCTGAGCCCAATTCACATGGTTATGGGGCACAATCACAAGTGACAAGGGCTCCTTGACGTGTTCTTAATGGAGGGGAAAACTTCATCCTTAATTCTCCAGAAAGAAAGAGGGTACCCGGGTGGTCATGCAAATCTGCCCATAGTGCTGAAGACGGAAAAACAAGCAGAGCCAGAGTATCTCAGCAAGGTACACAAGAGCAAAAAAAACAAAAAAAAAACCCACCCATATCTAATATAACCCCAACAAACACTGAAAATAAAATCTCTTTTATACTGTGAGGGGAATGCTTGAGCTAAGATAATTACCCATCTCTGTCTATCCATTGCACAATATTATATTGATCCATGATGGTAAGCGATTGATACCTAGATGGGTTGCCCAGAATTAAGATTAAACACCATGTGGTTCCGCACCGACCATCACCACTGTGCCTCTTTGGCTGCTGTCATGAGTAGGAAAACATGCACAAAAGGAGTAGGGAATGAAAGGGCAATAATGTAGAATAGCAAAGCTGAAAACAGGGCCACCAGTGTTCATTCAGAATGACACTTAGCTCTATCCTTGCCCAAAGATTAGCATGAAACACTGTGTGGTGCAGTGGTTAAATGCCCGTACTGCAGTTAAAACTGTGCTCATGACCTGGGGTTCGATCCCCAGTAGCCGGCTCATGGTTGACTCAGCCTTCCATCCTTCCGAGGTCGGTAAAATGAGTACCCAGCTTGTGGGGGGGGGGTTAATGTGTAGCCTGCATAATTAAACTGTAAACCGCCCAGAGATTACTTGAAGTGGTATGGGGCGGTATATAAGCAGAAGACTTTATACTTAATTTGGCTGCCAAACTGGCAAGTTTTATTTTGTGACAGAATTATCATTCAAATGTGGAAGCTACTATCACCACTGGATGCAGAGCATCCATAAGGGATGTCATTGAGTTGGATTGATAACACATATACATATTTATCCACAACAAATACATTTGTCCTAGAAATAATGAAATCTTCTAGACAAAAAAATAACAACTGCATTCATTCACCATTATCTCTGCTCTTGATACCTCCATCTTATACAACTGAAGCTCCAGTCTTCATGATTTTTTTAGATAACATACTCTGAATTACAATATTCCCTTTTGCAGCTCCACTTAAAATACTGGGATGTGACAGTAAGTCAACACTCGTACATTACTTTTCCTATTAAATTGAAGATGTGATAATTGTTCTTGCTATCCCTTTCAGTATAAATATGTGTTTTCTGGAGTTTGTATCCTCTTGTTTCTACCAGTCTACCTCTTTAAAAAAATCCAAGAGTAGCTCACTAGCCCATTACGAGGCCTTCGGAAAAGCCTTCAGGAAGCTGTGAAATATATCCAAAGAAACTGGGCATTTCAGTGATTAAAGAACAGCAAATCACTACAAAGCAAAATGATCAAGAACCTCCCCTACATCATGAAGTAGTTCCTCTGAAGTGCCAGGAATTATGTAGACACTCGTGGCTTGCTTCCCAGTTTTTACATTCTTTCCATGCTCACCAAGAGCCATTGCATTAGTTTTAAGTATCTGTTGTGTCATCTTTGCGTCAAACACTAGCTGAAGATATCGTTACATCTTTCTGATGCTGCCTTGGGTGATAGTAAGAGGCCAGACTATCACGCAGTGAACCAAGGGAGAAAAAAATCACATGTCCATTGCCACAAACAAAATAACTGTGTAAACAAGACCCATGCTTGACTCATTATTCTATCCTGTTTGCGCAAGATCAGATGCATATGGAATGCAAGAAAGTACCCTGGGGGGGGAGCATCTAGGGACAGTCCAATTGTATGGCGGAATGGAGTAAGAAGGAAAAGAAGACCTAGTTTGCCTTCAAATGTCAACTGAAGTTCAGGAAACATGTCAACTGGAGTTCAGGAAATACTAGTCCTTATGACCTGAATGCAGTCCAGTGAAAATGTAATATTCTTTATCTCCTAACAGAGGTTTGGAAATGAGGAGTATGCTGTGGAATTGCACAACTCTTCCATCCTTCTTCCTCCTCAAATTCAAGTTTCCCTTTCATTTTCAAAGATAACTAAGTTCAGACTAACTTCCCTGCCAGTATTAATTTTAACACTGAACTCAACGGTACATTTTCTTTCTAAAGCAAAGCTGAGAACGTTGTTTTGAGGTGACCACAGTTAAAAGTAAGAACTGATGTGAGTACATTTCACCATAGAGATCCAAAAACAGAGAGGGCCAGGAGACTTTTCCATCTTAATCCTGATCTGGAGATCAGAAGCATTATTTGTACTGGGCTTATATTTCATTTTCATTATTCTTCATTTACACCACCTCAGAAGTCAAAAGGGCCCATAAAACAAAGGCAAAACATAGATGGGACATGGTATAACTTGATTAGCCAAAGTGGACAACAGAGTCCTTGATGTATAAACTGACATGTCTACCTCAGCTTCAAGCTTACGTTGTGCATGTGCAATAGAAAAATACAAGGTGCAATAGAAAAATACAACACCAGCCCAGGGCAAGCTTTCTGGAGGCTGTGAATGGGTGGTGCTGGGCTCAAGGAGAGCTCTGGTCAGCACCAGGCCTGGCAAGATGACCAGGAGGTCCATTTTGGGCATTGCTGGGCTCCTGGAGCGCCCAGGAGGCCACTTCCGGTTTGCCAGAAGTCACTTCCGGTTCATGCACAGCCCAGAGGCCTGTTCCGGGCAGTGCCAGGCCTGGGGCAAGCTCCAGAGGCCCTGCAGATGCCCACTACGTGGCCTGGAATGAGCTCTGGAGGCCTGTTCCAGGTACCACAGGATCCACGTTGAGGTGTGCATTGCTTGTAAACTGGAACAAGCCTCGCAAACCAAGGCAAATATTTATTTAAAATCTCACTGGTTTGCAAACTATTCGTCATCCAAGGTACTCACAAACCGAAGTACCAGTATAGATACTTTAAACAAAAAATCCCTTCATGTTGAAAATGTTCAGTAGAGGTATGTGATTCCCCATCTCCTTTATGGGCTTGTTATCTTGTGTTGAGTTTAATTAAGCAACACTATAAAGCATTAGATCTGTTTGGAAAAAAAGACCTACATATGTACTGAACTATGAATTATCTAGACTAGGGCCACTCACCTTGAAAGGAGGACTGGAGTCACTGGGACGTGCAGAGAAATCAAATGAGATGATCAAGTCCACCCCTCGTTGTGGTCTTAAGACAAGTGGATATGGCAGGTTAAAAGTCAGCCCGCTATCTACAATGTGTATCTTTTTGCTCTTTACATCCAAAGGCTCATATATCCTTTCAAATTCATCAGGATCTTTTAAAAAATCAAGGCAAAACAGGCTAGGCGTTAACATTTTGGAACCAGATTCCTATGGTACTTGTCCTGAAAACATGTGAAAATCTCATTCAACTCATGTCTGTCAAGCAAATATTTCAACAAATTCTGCTTGTGTACAACAATGGGCTCTCCACAGTGCCAATGGGGTGGTTCTGATCGACCACCAGAACACAGTGTGGCAATATAAAGAAAAGCCTTGAACACATGTGCTCCCATGGGTTTGTATACATTTCTGTATACATCTGATATAATACAGGAAAGTCACTGACATTAGAAACAGCAACAGCACTGCTAAAATGGCTTAAAAGGGGGCAGATAAATTGACAGACATAAATCCAACGGGTACTTCTGATAACAGTAGGCTTGTTGAATCATCAGGATTTATGATAAGTGTTGATCTGGTTTACTATTCAACAATTGTCTTAATTGGGCTAGTTTATTTAGGACTAGCATCTGATTTTAGGCCAAACAGGGCAGATCTATGAATCATCAATTTCCACAAAGATCACAAAGAGCTTGTGATCCTTGCCAAGGGTGTGTGTGTGTGTGTGTGTGTGTGTGAGAGAGAGAGAGAGAGAGAGAGAGAGAGAGAGAGAAGCTAATGTGTCCACAAAATGACATTTCTCTACTATTTTCAACATTTTAGCTTGTCAGAAATTCCTCTCTGTTCTATCAGTAAATATTCGTAGGAGGTATCTATAAACAACTAGGAGCAGAGGAAAAATAAATATTTATCAGCAAACCGGCGGAAATAACGAGACAGCCAATTAAAAGAAGCATTTCTGTTAACAAATGCTATTTGAGATGTTCCTGTTTTAGATCAGCATTTCAAATACTTAAGTATCATTTACGATTCCATAATGACAAGCAACTTGGTCATAGCTACTGACTTTTAACTGTTGTGATGGGGATATTTACAGCCAAAGCATGAATGGAGGAGAATGAACATCCAGCTCCAACTTGCATAAACAAAGAACTGCGTTGCTTATCTCTCCATCCAGATTTCAGTGATTCGAGGAGCAAAAAAGCTTAGGGAAGAAAACTTACTAAACTAGAAATCCTGTAATTTATCAGAGAATCTACAGTTCTAGCTTTCAATGACTTCCTTGCAGTGAAAATCTTCCCTGACAAGAGGTTCCTAATCATTGTCCAAAATCCTGTCCCTTAGTTACGCCTGCAGAAGACAGAAGGCAGGCTGCTACAGAGAATTAACAAATATTTGCTGGGATTTGCATGTTGCTGTGTGCTCAGTGGGTTTACCTGAATCACCAAGGGAGGGGGGAGAACTCATCAATTGCCAGAATATGCTGCAAGTCACATCATTTATGTTATATAGGCATAACTAAGCAATAGGATTTTGGCCATCATGTTAGATTAGTGACATTATCCTTGCTGCGGTGGCAGTTAGTATTACTGCTATCCATCAATGCAGTATAAACTAATTTTCACTCCTTTGCAGATGAAATGCTAGCTTCTCATCAGTTTTTCTACCATTTCAGTGTCGAGCGCACAATGGTCTTACTGCAAAGATTCCAAAGGAGGAGATTCAGAGATATTTATGATACAATTAGGCTAATAGTGGCATATTATCAATATAGTGTGACCTTAAATACAAGGTGTGATGTTCAACACACAGATGTTTTGCTGGAAATGGGACTTCTGAACAAATATGGCTACGGTTGGATGATATTGAACTCTGCAGCAAACGTCGCCTCTTTCTCTCATTGTGAGAGCGAGTGACCAAAGACATGTGTACTAACCTGCCACAGCGGTATCCATTTCATCCTCCTCCACAGATTCCTGAGAGAAGAGGCCCGCCAGAGGGGAAAGCGGATAACACGTGTTGAGGTTCAAGCCCAGCATGAAATTGTGTACTTTGCCCGCACGGCCTTCTCGGGTGGTAAAAAGGGCGCTGTCACCCACCAAAGCCATGAACATGCGCTGGACCCAACTTTCCTGACTGTTCTGTTCATGTTCTTTAGCATTCGGGTTTTCTGTCCCTATATAATGGAAGATGTGCAGAAGAAGTTACATCGTTATGGAAAAAAAGACAAGACATTCCACTTGAACTAAAAGTTATCCTCTAGAAAGCCTACTTTACCTCTAATCACCACATGGAAGTGACACCGGGTTATCAAAGGCTTTGCCAGCAGCGGGGTACAACATGGTGCAGGCTCCCACAAGCTGGTAAGCTTCTAAGTGTGTTCCAGCAAAGAATGTCAACTGGGTATTTAGCAGTAGCCAGTGGACTCTTGGAGATGAATTGGGCATAACAACTATGAATGCTACAATGGCATGAAATAGTTGCCATCGCCATCGGTAGAGAGAATGTATGCATCAGTGGAGCCACAGGGCTTCAAGCTAGCACTGACACAAAAATAATGCCTTGCCTGAACTGAAAATTCACGTTAAAGGCCAGTGCAGTAAATGATGCTTCAGATGACTTTTTTGTGTGGCTGCTGTTCAGCAAAGCAGCTGCAACTGCCTTGCAATTCTAAGCAAGACAGAAAGGAATACATATCAAGTATATTTTTTCCATTCCCCAAATTCCAGATACTGTTTTGTGTGAAGACACCTGAAGGAATTATTTAGGAAAGCAGGATTTCTCCCAGTGGACTTCTAGAGTCTTTGTGACTGCCGATTTTGCCTTGGCTGTGAAGTTCAGCCAAATATTGTGAAAGTCTAATCTCAATCTTATCCATGCTTTCTTAAGACATAAATCGTGCCATCATCAATGTCCCTTAGTCCCAGGTAAGAATGTAGCCAGAAGCCCTATCTTGTCCTTATCCATCCAGTTCAGTCACATGAAGACAGAAATTGCAAGTGGAAGAGAAGAAGCTCTGGTATGCAAGAAAGTTTAACACAACAGAAAAATGCCACCTTTCTGAATAACCGAAATGCTTATTTCAGATTCAATACCTTCTGTGTTAAGGAAGCAACTGGGGTGGGGGAAGAATAACACATTTCCCTCATCGTATGTTGGCTAAACCAGGGAAGTAACAACTGAAAGGGGCTTTTATTTCTTAAAATACCCACAAAAACACAGACGTGTACAACGTGTTTGGGATGAAATCTGACACTGCCATTCGTGCTTTGTGAGCTAAAGATATGCATTCTAGTATGTGTCTGGGTTTTTTTAAAATTGTGGCTAAATAAATCAGCCATTTTTATTCTAAAGAAAAATAAGAAGTGAGATCCAACTACAGAATAAGTTCCTTCTAAATTGCTCCCATGGCAGTTTTCTAATTTGAAAAATTCCATCATTCTGGCTGCTTAAAATTGTTAAAATATTTTGAATTTTTCATTTATTATTGTGAAACTACTTCCAAACAGAGGGCTTCCACAGTGGTCAACTTTAAAACTTTATGGAATAATTTATTATTCTCCAACTTACAGTAACAATTGAAACCATCTCGCAAAGACAGTTTCAATTAACATCCAGTATTGTCATAAGCATATTTTTCCACTGAGTTCTATGGGGTGTAATTGCTTGTCCATTTTTTTTTTTTTACAATTTTACAATTTAGCTCTGAAGCCCTGATCTTACGGAAATGGCATTAGTTCAGTCCAAATGCTTTTAACTTTAGTGGTTTTTAAATATGCTCATAAATGCCACCGTTATGAAGAACTTTCCTGATTCTCTCCATGGGTATGCATGCACATACCTCTCTATGCTGCTGACACAAAACACCACAACACAGATCAAGGAGAATGAGCTATGAGTCAAATTTTCAAATCTCAACCCTGCCATGAATTTAACTACCCACATTCAGACAAGCCACACTCAGTCCCAGTGCTGTTGGCCATAAGGGTCTAATATCTGTGAACTATTATCAGGTTCGTTTTTTCAGAGACCGCTAAAACATGGTCTTTCAATATCTTTGGCCTTCAGCTATTATTAGATCTTCTCAACACAACCAAAGGTTACACGGGCACTGAGCATTCTGAAGCACTAATTGGCTAAATTTTTTCATCCTGAGGTGAAAGCAATCTGTTCTGTCTTCATTGGTTATGTAAATTCCATATCAAGAGGACAGTTAAACTTCAAGAAAAAGTCATCAAAAACTATCTATGACCTAAATGTTCCTCCCCCATGTCTTACTTTAGTGGACACATTAAAAAAT
Organism: Phrynocephalus versicolor; assembly: GCA_023846285.1. NCBI lineage: Eukaryota > Metazoa > Chordata > Lepidosauria > Squamata > Agamidae > Phrynocephalus > Phrynocephalus versicolor. Next base: position 5,896,459 of record JAHTLZ010000129.1, on the reverse strand, counting down.
ATTTTGTCAAAAGTGTCATGTTTGGTGACTTACCTTTTGGCTCTTGTGATTCATCGTCACTGTCTGAATCATTGCTCACAAGATGCCGTAGCCTAATATTTTCTGTGAATAAAAACGAAACAAGCCTTTAATATGACACAAGATGGAAAGCCAAAAGGAATGACAAAAGATACCCCATCCAGTGGGGATGGGGGAACCAGTACCCCTGCTGTCATATAGTAATCCTCCACATACATCCCTAGAAATACCGAGACTTCAATCAACATCCAGTGGGTGTTTATTAAGGGATTGAAGTTGTGGTGAAACGCTTGTAATGACTTTATGTTGGACCATTATGCGAGCTTTCAGTCTGTTCGGTACCTTGATTTGATGTGTGGAAGGGGCTGTGTGCATATTCCCCTGCACAGAAACTTCATCACATCCCAAGGAATCATAAGTATGTGCATCAGCTTATTTATGATCCTATTTCAAGGGGGTCTTTCATTTGTATAACCACCAACAAATTAGTAAGTAAAAACTCCAGATAATTAAATGTTGTATTGAATTAACATTGAAAAGAAGGTGGAAAACAATGTTTTGTTTTTGTATTTTCTGGTCTTCTGTCTTGTTCTTTCCAATGTTTCATTTAAAATATATACATTGTGTTTGTCAAAAGGAAGAGCTGGCTGAAAAGCTTCTTTAAATTAAAGGTTCTTTAATTATCTGACTTCAGTAAAGGTTATACTGTATAAAAATTTACTTCATGGGTAGCAGAGAACACTAATTGTAATTTGAGAAAAGAAAATTGTCAACTTACAGGATTAGAAACAAGTCAACCTAAACCTCCTGCCTTTCCAGGTTTTCTTTTTAAAAAAAGTATTTTCTGCTTAAACTTGCATTATTTCACATGCTCTCGGAATGAGGGAGACACCATTATGTTATCCCCTAAATATGATGTTAAACTAAAATATGTATGCATGTACGTATGTACGTATTTGATTTCTATACTGCCCATCTAGCAACAAGGCTACTCTGGTTGTTTACAAAAATAAGACACAATCGAGTGCATGTATAGCCACATTAAAAAAATCTCATTTTGCCTTAGAAAAGCTTCTAGCACTGTGATAAACACATACAGTGGTACCTTGTATAACAGACAGCTTGTATAACAGAAAATTTGTACAACATAAAAAATTCCAGAGATAGGGGAAATTTGCTTAACATAATTGCCTATGGGGAAAATCCGTACAACATAAAAATGGGATTACTCTGCTTTCAATGCATTCCTATGGGAATTTGTATAAAGGAAAATTTGCTTAACATAATTTCATTTGGAACGAATTAATTCCTTTATACAAGGTACCACTGTATTTCTAAACAATTCAAAACGTTTAGCCATTAACCTCTCGCAGTTAAATATAACAAACATTTAGAATAACTCCTCTACCCCCAAAAAAGTTCATAACAAGAAATTTGCTAAACTGCTGCAAAGTTTTAAAAGCCTCAGACTAGGAGGGGGTAATTTCTCCCTCCCCTTCCTTCCTTTCCTTCCTTCCTTCCTTCCTTCCTTCCTTCTAAACTTCATATGTGAATGTTTAACTGAGGCAGGTTTGCATTCCAGACAACGAACAGAGAGACTCCTTTAAATTATATTGTCAGCAATGACTTTTACAAGAGTCATGCACTTATGCGATCTGCATCTGAGAGTGCGTCTAGGTAGATCAGTGTTGGAGTTATGTCAAACTTACTTCTTTTTCCCTCAGCAATATATAGTTACTCAGACAGGACTGTCGTTAATGTGAATACCATAAGGTCAAGTTAAAACAACAGACATTTAAGAGTTCTGACCAAATAAGTGCAAGGCATAAGAAACAACCTGAAATGGAAGCAAAGTCGTGCATACAGATTCTAAATGCCCTGCCTTCGGTCCAACATAAAGGGATTCATACCGAAGACCACTGAAACAACTGGCTTAACCATGTTTAGCTGATGTTGCAATAGACTCTTTTCCTATTTGAGATATGAGGCTAAACCCAATATACTGTAAACCATGTCTAGAGGAGACCCATTCAAAGCACTAGGACATAGGTGAGTGGTGCCTGACAGGACATATTTATTTAAAATGTGTGTGTTATGTGTCATCAAGTCTGATTTAACCTACAGCAACCCTAAAAGGGCTGTGAAGATAAGGGAGATATTCAAGGAGTGGTCTTAGCAGTCCTGCCACCTCTGCTATATGTTTCCACAGCTATTTAAAACCAGGCATTCTCTTTGATGATACACCAATTCATGAATACAATTAAAACAACCAACACAGAGCCAATCATATCTGAAAAGTATCAGTGGATCAGGCAGGCTAATGGGATGGGGACAAGATCAGTTCTATTGGGTGTTGGGAGGAAATGGCCTGCAGGACAGCATAAACTTTTGTAGAACAGGGACTGAGAGGTTTGTCAGGAAAGAAGGTTGGAACCAAAGGAGGATGAGATCAGCATTCTCTCTTCATGCAATGAACTACTGATTCATTCTTTTAATGCTATTATTCTTTCTCCCTGCCTCCTTTCCATCCTCTCTCAATTGTTCCTCTCTTCCCCGTTTCTTTCCCCTCTTTCCTCACAGCATTCTCCTCTCTCAAGGAATATAGTTCCTACTTTAGGAAATTTGGTCTACCCAATGAGATAAATGGGGAGATAACAAGGGTAAAGGTCTTCTCGGTTGGTTGTAGAATATACACTCAGAAAGGTATGCCTGGTGCGCATAATTCCAGCTTTTTAATGGCAAGTGAAATCCATTTTTTCTTGTGGCATGGCTATCCTTCTACTATTATTCTTCCCCCCTCCAATTATCATTTTCTTTTACTCAGCCACTGTGCTTATTATCTTGTTTACTGCATGTTTTTGTTTTATGTATGTTTTATGGCAGCCTTCCATTTCCTGATGCCCTGCAAAATATGCTGGGTTATTGTTCCCATCATCCCCACAAACCAAGGCACAATACAACTAGAGGCCATAAGGTTGTGGAAAACTGTTTTACAGGTTTCATTTTTGCTGTGAACCACTCAAACAACTCAGAAGTATTTGAGAATGTAAATTATTCAGATCTTCAAAAAGAAAAAAAAACATGATTCAAAACACCAGGCAAGGGCACGTTAGTGGTAACCATTTCTCACCCAAACACAAACCAGCTCTCGAGGCTGCTTGTCAACATGTGTGAGAACAAAAGTCCAGGTTACAATGGTCAATATTTTTCTCCCAACATTCCCAGATGGAATGCTTACTGGTCGTTTGGCTGTAGGATCCTGGGAACTGTAATCTATACAAAGGAATGTTTTTACATGCTGGCTATGGCCATGTCAGTTGCAGAACATGTTATGGAGATTTAAATTGATCCCTTTAAACATTCCAAGGAGCAGCTCTGTCATGATATGTCTGTTGCGGAGAAAGCATCTTGGGACCCATGTTTATTTGGTTTCACCTTTTGTAGACTACAGTCCATCACATCAGTTGTATTGGATGTTTTCCTTAACTGGAAGATTGTACACCCAAGTACTCCTGCCAATTGGGCATAACCCTCCCAGTTGAGGTTGCAGGCATTAGACTAGGAAATCTTACAGCATCTTAGTCTAGAAGGCCATGGGAATCTTCACTGATTTATAATTAATGAGGAAACAGTTTGATTTACTGGAAAGCCTAATTTATGAATCCTTTATTCTTTGCCATCTCCAAATGTTTAGAACTGCTTCCCAAATAATTGCGTGGCACCACTTTGTCACTCAGCATTGTCTTTTTACATCAAGTCCTAGACACATGGTGTGAATCACATATGGAGCAAAATATTGTGGGAGCTGATTGACAGTCTTGATTAAAATCATGTTTTGTTTTGTTTTTGCATCTCCTGAGACTCACAATAAGAATAAATGTGCCTTGGCTTCAGAATGTGCCCACTTTTAGGCCCATGAGTTGTCTGAGTAATGGAAATGTGCACAAAATGACGTGCACTAATTGACTGGTGAATTTGAGCATGTATACAAATGAAAAAAGTCAAATTCTTCCAAAAAATATCTGTTTTATGAATGTGGGGTATGATACTTCTGCATCCACAATGCAAAATGCCAGGAAATGACCCAACATTGCTGCTTAGTATTGTGGCTAAGTATCAGGAAAAAGAATACATCCTTTTACATAGCAAAAGGCAGGCTGAATGTTGACAACATCAATGGCAGCAGTCAATATGGTCTACAAGCAACCCAATAGTGCTTACTATCATTAACCCTAGGCTTACTATCATTAACAACTCTAAAAAATATTTTCCCCCAAATATTACAATACCTAATTCTTCTTCCATTGTAGGCCCTTGATTCTGTGAATTAGAAACTCCAAGAACTCTGTTGAATAATATAGCAAATGCACTTCCCCAAACACCTAGAGGGAAAAAAGAATAATTATAAGTTATGCCACATAAAGTTGATATAACATATTTTTAAATTATACATTTCTGTCTTCTGTCTCAAGGTCCTGTCTAATCCTGCTAATTGATGGGAAGCCATCGACATCACATGATGGGAGGGAGAAGGCTTTAATTAATGACAATCACCACTACTAGTAAAGTCATCTTGGTGCTGGCTTCAGTAATAAACAAATTCTCCACTCCTGTGGCCCCCATGGCCTTCCAATGTATCAAATGATTATCTGGGTAGTTCAGGAGCTTCAGGAATGAAATCGAATATTAAAATTTAATCTCCAAATTACACCATCATCTTTACATAGTACAAATTACATCAACATAATTTCAACCATTTTTAAAAAAACTTAAAAGCATGTAAAACACTGGCAGAGATCTTAGTAATGGGATAAAAGGGAGATGCAATGTTCTGTTAAGGCACCTAACTGCATATTTTAATAATCAGAGATCAACCATTACATTGGGCAGAAATGTTCTTTTGAAAACAAAGGCTACTCACATTTTCTATTATTCACCCCTAATTTGTATGCTGCAACCAACAGAAAGCACCAGACTTTAAAAATTAATCCAGTGGTCCACACCATAGGACCCCAGTATCTGATGGGGATTGGTTCCAGGTCTTCCCGTGGATAATGAAAACCTTGGATAAGAGAGAACACCAAAAATCCCCAAGACTTCTATTTTGTGCCAGCAGCTTGGCTTACGGCTGCTGTTTTGTGACAGTAGCTTGCTTTACAGCTGCTGTTTGTGATAGCAGCTTGCTTTGCAGCTGCTGAATTATTTATTTAATTTCTCCCCCCACCCCGCCAACCATGGATAACTGAATCAGTGGATAACAAATCAGTGGATACGGGGGTCCTACTGTGTTTTTGGCATTGCATATGTAAATGTTATGATTAAAACAAATATGTAAGAGTGGACAGCCAAAATCTCACCCCGGTGATCCTTTGCAAGTAGGACTTAAATGTCTTTCTTTCATTCCCTTTGGGAAAGTCGGCACGGTCAATAAATAAATAAATAATCTCTGTGTTAACAACACTGGCCTACCTGGGAGAAACTGCTATAAAATTATTGTCATAACATACCTCAAGATCTTTGAATGCTAAAGTACTGGCTTAAGTAAAAATATCATGGGAATTGTTACATTTATTACATTCTGTTCATTGTGGATAACATTTACATAATATTGCCTATTACTGCAGGTTATGTTGTATTTTGGAAGGCACAGCAACCCCTCAGTACTAAAGAGCCAAAGGCGAGAAGTATCATTCTGCACTCTTTTGTGCCACCAAGTCAGACCCAACTTACAATGACCCTAATAGGGCTTTCAGGGTAAATGAGATATGTAAGGGGTGGCTTTACCCCCAGTGAGTTTCCATGGCTTAATGAGGATACAAAACCTAGGCCTCCTGAATACTAATCGATTGTTCTGTTCACTATGCCATACTGTGAATCATTCTGTATAAATGGGTATAATTCCAGCAACGACTTACCCATTAAGAAATGCAAAGGGTTCTCTTTGTACTTCTTCACGACTGTCCCCATGAAAAACTTGCTACCAAACAAACTGGGAGACATAAAGGTCCCATACTTCGCCATCCCAATCTCATAAGGACTGAATTCTACCCAATCTGCAAATAAATGAAAAGCAAAAGCAAAACATGGGTTAAGCTTCAAGTGCCAATCAGCAGTCGGAGTGGGTGAAATCCATCAGTTTCACTATTTCAAATGGTTTGAAAGCTCAAATTCTTCCCATTGAATTTATAGAGGGAACTGTGAATTTAGGAAAGCACTTTGGGGGGAAAAGGAAACCAAATGAAATCTCCTTGAGTTAATCAAGGATGCTGCTTAGCATGAAATGAAAAACACCAGACAAGATTTAGCTCTCCACAGGCACAGAACCCTGGATTAAGAAGAATCCCCAAATCCCACCACATTAATTTCTGTCTTATTCATCCAACCACACAAGTAGGTGATATAATTAACCTAAAACACATACACATGTCACTATCCACTTATATTACAGTGGGGTGGGCAATACTCTAGACCAGGCCAGCACAACAGGTAGCCTGCGGGCTACCGGTAGCTCGCAAAGGGTTCAAAAGTAGCCCAACAGCCACCAATAAAAAAAGGGAGGGGATATGTTCTCTACTCCTCCCTCCCCCATCCCAAGGACCACCACTGACCCAGCAAAGTTCTGGGTCTGCCAACCCACTTTCTCAGCTGAGCGGGGCTGTTCAAGGGCCATGGCATGGTCCCTTCTGCCCCACTAGCCAGATGATCAAGCCGGTGCAAGGGAAGCATGTACATCAGGCCTGCCCAAAGTCCGGCCCGGGGGGGGGGGGAATCTGGCCCGTCAGGCCATTCTGAGCGGCCCATGACTGGCTGGCCCGCCCCTCCCTCCCCCTCCTTCGCCCCATGTTTTTTAAAAAAAAATCTTCCGCCAACACTGACACTGCTGGGAAGCTTGTGGGGCTGGGCGCGTGCATGGGGGTGGCGTGCAGATGGCCCGCCGCCACCGACATCAGCGGGAACCTTGTGAAGTTAGGCGCGTGCACACAGGGCGGCGGGCGGGCAGGGCGCCGCCACCGGCATAGCTGGAAACATTGTAAGGTTGGGCGCATGCGCGGTCAGTGGGTGGGGCTGATGGATCAGTGGGTGGGGCTTGCAGTGGGGTGGCAGGGTCAGGGAGCAAACGGCCCCTGACACATTCTCAGCCTCCAAATCTGGCCCTCCTTACAAAAAGTTTGGGCACCCCTGCTGTAGATGATTTGTGGGATCCCTTCAATATGTAAAAACTGGCAGACATTGCTACTGAAATATTTGATGAAAGACCATATACATGTTACCATGGCCAAAACAGAAGAGGAGACAGTGTGAATAGGCAGAGAAATGTGACATGTTCTGAATGGGAAGGGGAAGAAAAGCAATGATGCAAGCACATTCTCCCCAAAACCATTCCCACGGATATTCAAGAAGGGGCTTATTTGGCATGAATCTTCTTCATTCCAGAGTACAGAAGTTGTAGGGGGGGGAATGGTTTTTGTTCACATGGTCCTCTTCCTAAAAGTTAAATTGTGTGTTTTTTACCCTTAGTTCTTTGTCATATTGGTCCTTTTTTTTTAGTTGTGTTGGAAAGGGCATTCTCTGCATTAAAAAAACAATCCCATGATTTATTTGATTTCAAAAGTCTCTTTAATTCAACAGAGCTTCCCCCAAACACCTGATGCTTAATAATGAGCTCCTGATGATTGACATTTTATTAGGACAACCAGCAATACCAAATGCTGTGATTTATTTATTTATTTAAATAAATTGTATACCACCCTTCCAGCAGTTTGCATCCTGTTGGAAGTCATCCACCCATAAGATGGTTGTAAATCAAAGGCAGTGTGATGGGTCATAAAACATTCTAAGCAGAGCTTGGCAACTGTGTCATTTTTGGACTAGTTGCTAGAACCCTCTCAAACCAGTAGAGACTTGGGTCCCTATAGGCCAGTGTTGGCTAACGTATGGCACAGGTGGCACCTGGAGCCCTTTCTGTGGGCACCCGACATCACCCCTTCACCGCCACCTGTATTCAGGTTAAATTGCTGTATTGGCACTGTGCGAAAAATCAGTGGGTTTTGAATCACACTTTGGGTACTCGGTCTCTAAACGGTTCACCATCACTGCTATAGGCTTTTCTTTATAAAACCCAGCACTCAGTTTCTCAAATTGATAGTTTTATATTCAGTAAGATTTCTATGGTCTCTCTGTTGGCATGGATACAGTCCAGGCCAAACAAAAACAGAATTCTCTGATGTCAGAGTGAGGTCACAACCCAGAGTGGTTGTTTCCCTGCAAACCAAGTGACCGTTAACAGTCAGGTTGAGCCCTTAACATGGTCAGGATGGGTTTCTACCCAGTTGCTTGCCTACTTGTTTTGTAAGAGAATCAGCTGACCTGTGTGCTTCACAGAGCTCATTTCACTCAGATACTTTTTTTTCCAGTAAAAGGCTGTCACATGTAATTTTTGGACCACAGCTCCCAGTAACCTTGGATCGGGATGGCCAGTGGCAAATATCATCTGGGATTTCCAGGAAACGAGAGGAAGAAAAGTAAATTTCCCAAGCCCTGGTTCTGTCCTTGACTCTAACAGGTGACGTGTATAAGAAAGAAAGAAAATCACAATTTTCTATTTTAATTGTCAACAGGTGGCCATAAAACGAACACCAGGCATCAGGAGAGGACAAGACCTTCTTGAACAAGGTTACGAGTCAGTCCTTCAGGTGACCTTTAGTCTCTAGTTTCTTTCCTCATTTTTCTGGTAGAACTTATGTTTTTCTAACTTTTTTTTCTTTTCACAAGTTGGGGCAGCCCTGCCGTGATGCTCAGTAAAAAAGCCAGTTCAAGGTGTCAGAAAAGGATAATAAATAATTTTATGTGATTTTATTTTTTGCCTCTCAAATAGGGATGCATAGGAATTTCAGAATAACTTGGCTACTCCTGCATATCCTATATGTGGCATTACGGAAGATCTGAAGGAACTCTTCTTCATTGGATAAAACACTAACCAATATGATTGTCCCCTTATTTGAAGGAGGAACAAAATGGCATTGATGTTATCATGGCCAAAAAAGGACAATCAACAGTATGCACAGTTGTGTGGCAGTTTGAACAAGCCAGGTCTGATGCGAAGAAAACCATGCTGAGCACCTATGTAAGGAACCTGCTTTCTATAATTAACACACCAGGCCATTCTCCCAGACACCCAATGCTTAACAATGCACTTCTGCCAGACCAACTTTCATCAGGGTAATCCACATTTAAGCAGAGCTTGGCAACTGTTTCATTTTTGGGCTAGAGTTGCCAGAAACCCCTCAAACCAGCAGAAACTTAGGTTCCTAGTATAGGCCAGTGCTGGCGAACGTATGGCACAAGTGCCAAAGTTTGCACTCAGAGCCCTTTCTGTGGTCCCCCGACATCACCCCTTCACAACCATCTGTATTCAGGTTAAATTGCTAGAGCACTGGGTCTCTAAAAGGTTCACCATCACTGCTATAGGTTGTTCTTTATAAAACCCAGCACTCGATTTGTCAAACTGAAGGGTCTATACTCAGAAAGACTTCTAGGGTCTTACTGTTGGCATGGACGCAGTCCAGGCCAAACAAAAACAGAATTCTCTGATGTCAGAGTGAGGTCACAACCCAGAGTGGGTATGTTTCCCTGCAAACCAAGTGACCGTTAGCAGTCAGGTTGAGCCTTAACATGGTCAGGATGGGATTCTATCCAGGTCCTTGCCTACCTGTTTTGTAAGGGAATTAGCTGACCTGTGTGCTTCACAAAGCCCATTTTGTTCAGATATTTTTCCAGTAAAAGGCTCTCACAAGTACTTTTTGGACCACAGCTCCCAGTAACCTTGGGTCGGGATGGCCAGTGGCCAATATCATCAGGGATTTCCAGGAAACGGAAGGAAGAAAAGTAAATTTTCCAAGCCCTGGTTCTGTCCTTAAGTCTGAGTAACAGGTGACTGTGTCTAAGAAAGAAAGAAAATCACATTTTCTATTTTAATTGTCAACAGGTGGCCATAAAACGAACACCAGGCATCAGGAGAGGACAAGACCTTCTTGAACAAGGTTACGAGTCAATCCTTCAGGTGACTTTTAGTCTCTAGTTTCTTTCCTCATTTTTCTAGTAGAACTTATGTTTTTCTAACTTTTTTTTCTTTTCACAAGTTGGGGCAGCCCTGCCGTGATGTTCAGTAAAAAAAGCCAGTTCAAGGTGTCTGAAAAGGACAATAAATAATTTTATGTGATTTTATTTTTTGCCTCTCAAATAGGGATGCATAGGAATTTCAGAATAACTTGGCCACTCCTGCATATCCTATATGTGGCATTGCGGAAGATTTGAAGGAACTCTTCACTGGGTAAAACACTAACCAATATTATTGTCCCCTTATTTGAAGGAGGAACAAAATGGTATTGATGTTATCATGGCCAAAAAAAGGACGATCAACAGTATGCACAGTTGTGTAGCAGTTTGAACAAGCCAGGTCTGATGTGAAGAAAACCATGCTGAGCACCTATGTAAGGAACATACTTTCTATAATTAACACACAGGCCAGTCCCCTGGACACTCGATGCTTAACAACGCACCTCTGCCAGACCAACTTTCATAAGGGTAATCCACAAAATCCATGGATTGTGTGGCATATTAATCCCACAGACTTTTTAAAAAAAAATTAAATAAATACCATAAATGTTGTTCAATTATTAATAACAGAAAGAGCCAGCCGTTTTTATACTGCACTGCTCTGACCTTGAGTTCTGCAGAATTAGTCACTATAAGGCATTCCAAACTTCATCTTCCATTTGAAAATGAAGTTCTTCATTCCTAAGGCAACTTAACCCCGTTTCTTTTATTTTTAAGAAAAAAAAACCCTATGAGTGCCATATTTATACCTATGCATGTACTAAGAAAGTGTAGGTATCTTTCACAAAATTGTATTTTCCCTCTCACTGAAATAGGTCTCTGAAGAATGTTATGAGTTTCCCTGGACACCAACAAGAGCAGACGTGCTGGAAAGGTGGAGATGAACATCACAAACTATTTCCATAGAATGTTGTATGCATCAGGACTGCAGTCTGTGACCTGACTCTGTTTCAGGATCCTTTCCACTCTCGCTGATCTCTCCCCTTTTCTGCCCTTCCCTCCCCACCAGTTTGATTTGTTGTGACTCCCAGTATCTCAGTCCTTACCAGAACCTGGAACCTCAGCGTCTTCCTGAATCTGGAAAAGTGGGAAATGCCCCTGGGAAATTGGCAGATGCCTCTGAGCCTCCCCCAGCCCCAATATTCCTCCCCAGCGAGCCCCATTTCTTCTCCCCACCCGTGGAACCCCAAACACCCTTACCTGATGGCTGTAGCTATGGGGCTCCAGCAAAGGCAGAGCTCCAGTGAGAGTGCCGGAGGCCATGGCAGAGAAGGAAGGGGGTTCTCTCCCCTCCCCCTCCACCCCTCAGTTTTCTTTCCTTCCCTTCTCTCTGCCTCTCTTCCTCTCCTATTACCCTCTGGCTCTTCCAATGTTCTTAGGGTAGCCTTGGCATGGTCAGAGGGACAGGGGAGGAAAAGCAAGGGAAAACAGAGGAAGGGGAGATGGGAAGAGGTGGAGGGAGGAGGGGAGAGAGGAAGGGAGGGAGGGCAGGCATTGTCCTTCCTTCCTTTTCTGCCATCTAGTGATGTGTGCCTCCCCTCCCCCCATTTTATCCTCATTTTGGCTTGGCTTTTCCAAGCAAATTGGACTCCAATTTGGTTGTGTGAGACCCCAGTGGGGGCACCAAACGATGAGAAGCCTTCCCCAACCCTCCCTTCCGTCTCCAAATGTTCATCCACAATAAGATGGGCCAGTGGGAGAGTGGGTGGAAGAGAGGGGGCTCAGAGTATGTCCAGGAGATGCAAAGGGTTCATTGCTGGCAGTAGTAGTGGAGGGAGGAGGGAGAACATTGGAGACTCAAGGGAGGGAACCAGGGAGTGCTGTTCTTCCTTGGTTCAGATGGGCATCTTAGCCAGGGAAGAACTCTTGGGGGGGTCGTAAAGCTTTCCTCCTATTTGAGATTAAGCTTACGACGCACCATCTTTAGTGATCTGAGCCAAGGCATGAGAAACCTTGGCACCTCGGCATCACCAACCGCACAGCACAGCCAAAGCCAGGTAAGTGGTTGTGAGTGGGATGGGAGGGGCAGCCCACTGCCCTCCCAGCTGCCCTCTGGTTCGGATGGCAATGTGGGCGCATGGTACAAGCGCACTACGACCCTGTTCAAAAACCAGGGAAGCAGGAGTTTCAGCAGGTCTTTACTTTCCCTGGCACTTGAAACACTGCTATGGCCAAGGAGGAAAGGGGAGGAAGATGGAAGGTAGGTAGAGACAGACAGAGGAGGATCCAGGGCCTGCGGTCAAGTGGAAATTTCTGCCCACAACGAGAAGAGAATATGGTTTCAGGGGGAAAGGCTAGAGTAGCAAAAGAGAAGAGAGCAGGATAAGAGCCTCCCTTCCTCCTTGCCATCACTGTTGCTGCAGCCAGAGCGCCAGAAGGAAGTGGGGTGGGGTGGGGGGAGAGGCAGGAATACTTTCCATCCAGATAGTCAGCAAAATAGGTGGTGGAGAACCATGGGGAAAGGCGACCCAAGGCAAAATGTGAGCAATGATTGTGATAATGGTCACTTTATATTCTGATTAGATGTTGGGTGGGGAAAAATGGGAATATTTTCCTTCCATGCTGGGGTTAGGCTGAAGGGAAGAGCTGTCTGCCTTGTGGGGGCAGAAAAGGAATGACTCCAATCTCTTCCTGTGCTAGGCTGACCCTACTGGGTTATGAGGCATCCTTGACCAAAAGGTCTCACCACTGGGCAGGGGCAATCACTCTCTCACTTCTTGTATAGTCTTGGACCTTCTCTAGTCATCCAGAAGCTCCATGCATTTGACTTTCCTGAGTATTTCTCAAAGAACAGCAAAAGGGAGAAGTTTGGATCTATTTCCACATAGGTGTCATAGGGAAACTCATCCAGCTCTGATCCTGGAGGAGAATAATGCTTTCTGTGAACTTGGTGGCTAATACCACCCAATGCAGGCATGTAACCACCAACACACCCGAAAAGGGTGTTCAAAACTCTTGAGCCCATATTTCATTCCTCTGATTTCTTCCTTTGCCTTATGTATGTCGCCATTTTGACTCTTCCCACTCTTTGCAGGTCCTTTCCTTCAGGTGTTTTCCTTCAGGCTCATATCCCTCTAGATGGTGTAGCATTAGCATGCTTGCCCCCAGCCGTTTCACGGACTATTGACAAACACCACTTCTGATTTTCCTCGATCACTGCCACCAAATAGCTTAGCTAGTAAATTAAAGCCTTCAGACCGATTTTAAGTTGAATTTAAAAAAAGTATACTGATTACAAAGCAGAATCAAAATCATTAATGGTGATGCGTTAAAGTATAAACAAAATGAATGTAGCTCAAACCCACTATCACTAATAAGAATGAATAAATGCACACTCAGTTCCTAAGTTTGCTAACTTTAAACACTTAGTTTTCTTCACAGACACTCTAACAATCCTTTCTTCTAGATTCCCTTTCTCCAAGTGTAGGTCTTTCTGTAGGTCCCTATCTGACCCTGTCTACCTTACCTGATTCAGACAGTGCCAGACGCTATCTGTCCCTATCTGGCTAAAAAAATGCTGAGCAGAACCTTAAATCCTCCCAGGCCATTCCCCAGACTCTCTCATTGGTTTACCAATCAGCTCATACACCTCTAATACATTATTCCTTACCACCGGTAAACACCAAAGATGGCTCTATCTTGAACGTGACCCACGTACAACAAGTGGAACAATGGTGGTGTCTGTTTCCTAGCCTCGCTTGAATTCAGCCTGCGGTCCATCCTTTTTTATTTCTGCTGTCATGTCCACAGTCTGAATGTTTCAATGAGCAAATTACTGTTGGTGCAGCTTGGTTGGTGTAAGCCAGAATCAGCTTATGAGGCTGCCTAGGGCTCCCTTTTACCCTGAGGAAGCCTTTATTTCCAGAATAGCAATCTGATTTACCCTGGCAGAACTACAGAAGCAGTTCTTCCCAGAAAATTCAGCCAGTTTAGATATAATTTGTCATCATCCTGTGGTTCTAAAGCTTCTTCACCGCCCCCAAAGCCTCCTCTTTCCTTGTGGCCAACTATAATTCACTGTTTTCCTCTGAGACTTCTTGTTGCCTCCCTTTCCCTGTTCTTCCTTGTTTTGAGGGCTTGCCCTTCTAGGCTGCTGCTCTAGCTCCCCTTGGCTTCTGTCATCAGTCACTGTTTATTTGGTTTAGACCCTCTGCAGTGGTGGATCCAACAATTTGGCCTCAGGACACCACAGTTGGAAGGGTGCTATATTTACATTGCTCCACAGCAAACCCAGGCAAGCATTTTCTTAATGCTGCTAGGCTCAGGGACCTGGGGAGGCTTCTCTAGATTCTTATTTCTCTATGCTTATTTAATTCAGTTTGTATTATTGTTGTGCTCTTTGAGCAAGAAACCTCACACACATATAGCTTAGTGACTGTGTTTCACTTGCTTTCTGCATTTTGTCTTTTAGTCTGTCCTGTAGCTTCCCTTGTCAGTGGCTCCTCTCATTTTCTTTCAATTGCTCCGACCCTTTGAGATCTTTGCCCACCCCCCCACCTCACCTCCCCATAACAGTTGTGCATCTAGTCATCTTAAGAAGGAGGATACTCTGCCTCCAGGGCTGAGCTTGGGAGCAGTATAAAACCGCCAACCAATTTCTTTTTTCCACAACCCAGGGTGGGTCTCCTAGTGACATATGTCCAAACTTCTAATTGTTTGATTGCACCTCTTTTGATCCTCCCCATGCAGTTTATAGTGGGATACAATGGGCTTTATCCTTCCTTGACTCCTTCTGTGTTTAGTTGCTCCTCTTCCCCTTTGTTTTTAAACCCTGTTGCTGCTTACAGCTGTGTTTCACTTTTTGAGTTCTTCTTGGGGCCCTAGGTGGGTGGATTGGGTGTTGCCTGTGGAAAAGGCTGAGGCAAACAGGCATATAGGGATGCTCCTAGCATTCTCTACCTGCAAAACCAGGGGGAGGGAAATCTCCTCCTCCTCCTTTTTGGTTCTCCAAAAATCCTCTTGGCTTTTTCAGCTTCTTGGCAACACCATGGGGAGCCTGTGGAACCCCAGTGCAGCCACCATTTATCACTCAGGTTCTACCTTCATGGAGAGATTCCACAGTGGCCCAAGACAAAACATTAACACAATTTTGCTGCCTTAACTCTGCAACATTCTCCACTTCTATTGACTGTAGAACACTGCTCTCTGTTATTTAAATCTGGTTCTATAATTACTGTTTGTTCTTTTGACAAGTACTAAACACCCTCTCACAGAATAGCACAAAAAGAGAAAGAGTATTCAGAAAGCTTTTCCTGCTGTGGTCCCAGTCTCACCTTTTAGTTGGGAGATTCCCCACACACCTTCTCATCCTGGGGTTCAATACACAAAGTCAGAACAGGGAAAACGAGGAGGCTCAGCAACAACTGATCCACTACATTTCCCAGGCTCCCCCTTTTTGGTGCTCAAGGCTCTGGGGACCCTGGGAAATGTAGCAGTCACAGCAGCCTTGCATGTGTCTGAGGATGAGGGGCAGGGATGTAGAGGGGGAAGCTTCTCTGCCCCTCCCTGCTGCAGCCAGAGCCGGAGACAGTTTAGCGGGTGGGAGTGGGAAGGTGGGGCCGCGGTGGAGGAAGGGGCCAGTTGGGATGCCAGTCAGAAAGGCATCCAAAGGATTTCCAAAGGAAGGGGTTCCAGGGCTCAGAGGCATAAATTCTCCAGGGGGCATCAATGATCCGTGTCTTCAGGAAGACCTGGATGACCAGGATGAGACTCAGGTGGGATACTGAGATCCAGCTGCCTGCAGGTGCAGCAGAAGAAGACTCTAATCTAAACAGATTGATAATTCTTTCTTTTGACACTCTAGTCCTGGTATTCTCTACTGGTCCTTCCAGTTTTGCCAGTGATTTCTCTTTTTTCCTATGTGCACTGGGCAACTAGCCATACCTTCCTCATTTATGGAGGTGCTATAGAGTGGACCCTTGTATAACAAACAGCTTGTATAACATAAAATTTGTACAACATAAACAATTCTGGAGATAGGGGAAATTTGCTTAACATAATCGCCTATGGGGAAAATCCATACAACATAAAAATGGGATCACTCCATTATCAATGCATTCCTATGGAAATTTGTATAAAGGACAATTTGCTTAACATAATTTCATTTGGAACGAATTAATTCCTTTATACAAGGTACCACTGTAGTTTGCTGCTGCTGTTATTTGCAGGCCAAATGATTATTTATTTATTTATTTATTTATTTATTTATTTATTTATTTATTTATTTATTTAAAATTAACTTTAATGATATTATTGTTTTGGTATTGTTCCTTTGTGTTTTTGTAATGTTAATATTTGTTATGTGATTCTTATTTTACTTTGTTACTGCTAGAAAGTAAATGATGTTATTGTCACAAAACCTCCTCAGTTTCTTCAATGGGACTGTCTTATTTTTCCCTCTTAACTCTTTTGTGAACTATCTTGACCCTGTTGTTTGCTGAAAAGCTTAGAAGCTTTATTGCTGCTTGTTTCGTGTATTTTAGTCTTACTGAGTTGATTGATTGTGAGAATTACAAAACACTTGAAAACTAAATAAAAATAAACATTCATATTGGAAGAAGTAAAAGTTCTCTTGTTTTTTTTAAAATAATTATGGGCACTTCACACATCTAACATAAAGAAGTAGGTGTTGTGAAACAGTCATTCTGAGCAAATAAAAACAAGGACATAGCTTCGAAACCAGCAATATTAGGAAAATCATACATACTATATCAAGTGTTTTAACAGGTACTTAGGTTTTTGGTTAAAACTTGTATTGGTTTTATAATAGCATGTTTTTACAATTTTGATTGACCACATCTAGTATTTTTAAATAATGATTCTTATTATATCTTAGAATTGCTGGCAAGAACCCTATGGATCTTTGACTCCAGCCTCTATCAAGGAGGCACACTGGGGAAGCAATGTCCCAACCTCTAGTCCTACAGCTAGAAACCTAAGACGGTGACTTCACGTCCTTCCTCATTTCAAGATTATGTTTGTTTCGTGATGTTGTTCATGGTCACGTGGTCTTGTCCAGTTCTGTCCCTGTTTCCGTTTACCCACTGGCGTGATTGATGGTATCGTGATGACTGTTACTTCATGTCCTTGTTTCGTGACAACATCTGTACTTCCCTGCCTTCGTTCCCCCCCTTTTTTTGGTCTGACCTTCCGTTTTTTGATATTTCGATTCTCCGTAACTTTGCCTTTCATGCGTTAAGCAGCAAAGTTTGAGGTTTTATGCCTTCTTCCCTCTCTGCAATGCATTGTTTACACCAGGCCTGCCCAAAGTCCGGCCCGGGGCCTGAATCCGGCCATTCTGAGTGGCCCGCGGCTGGCTGGACTGCCCCTCCCTCCCCTTCCTTCACCCACACATTCCCCTGCGGTGGCCACAGCTCCCTGTGCTTCCTTTGGTCCCCACCTTCCTTCTTTCCTCCCTCTCTTGGTCCCCACCTTCTTTCCTCCCTCCCTCCCTCCCTCCCTCCCTTGGTCCCTGTCTTCCTTCCTGCAGGTGGGGTTGCAAGGGGTAAGTGGGTGGGGCTTATGGGTCAGTGGGTGGGGCTTGCAGTGGGGTGGCAGGGTTGGGGAGCAACCGGCCCCTGACACATTCTCAGCCACAAAATCTGGCCCTCCTTGCAAAAAGTTTGGGCACCCCTGATGTACATGATCAGCCTTCCCATAGGAATGCATTGAAAATCAATTAATCCTTTCTGGAGGGAACAGATTTCAATCCATTCCTATAGGAAACTGCTGCTCTACTTACAATATTTTTTACTTCCAAGCATGTGCTTGGAATGGATAAAATTTGTAAGTAGAGGTATTAGTGTAGTAGTCTTCAGGCACTTTGGGGCAGAAAAATTAGACCTCAGCCTCTTCAAAGTTGGACAGCCCTGCTCTAGACTGCAATTCCCAGAAATCCTAGCTAGAAGAGTTCATACCGGGGTGATATGGAATGAAAGGAGTTAGCCATTCACATTTAAACTTGTTACCAACGATATGAGAACAAGTATTTTCATTTAGCCACTATTGAAGGACAAAAGGGGCATGCATGTATCTTGTGTCTTCTAATGATATGTTTTATTGTCTGTCTGACTAAGTGAGTGGAGGACATGGGTGGCAGAACAGCACTCCTCTGAGCTCACCGCAATCACTGTGCGTACATGCTACCCTTACAGTGACACTGGATTGCATTCACTGAGTAAGAACATTCCCAGATGCAAAAAAATACATTCAGAAGCAGAACTGCATACCAGTTACCAAAACCAATGAACCATTTTAGACAAGACAGAACTTTTTGCCCAAAAAAACAAGGTTTGCCCATTAGCCCATGAGCCCATAAAGCACTTCATCAGCAACAATAACAACAAACCAAGTAGATTTTGGAAGCAATTATTTCTCAAGTAACACAGTTAATGGGATTCACATAACTTTTAAGTTCTCCCAGCTATGTATAAACAAACAAAGTTGAAGACCAACACGAAAGTTAGAAAGAGCACACAGCGAACTGAAAGCAAACAGATTTAGGCTGATATACCTATAGAAGCAATTATCTGCAGCAACCCCATTGACTCAACAGGACTTACTTCTGCATAGATGGACAGGACTGCAGTGTTTGCATGGCATAAGAATTCCCAAATTACACGACAATAGTTAGAAGCTGTTCAGAGGCATGATGTATTGTTTTCACTTGACATACATGCAGAGAGAGAATATCTATAAAGTTTTCTACAAAAAGCACAAACCTATCCAAGGGAACAACAAAGGTAATTCAGAACAGCAGCAACCTAGTCTTTCTAGCTTTGCACTTCTGTCTTGTTCCATCTGTAGTGAGACAGTAGCCCATCTACAAATCAATTCTAAATTAGCAGAATTTTAACCAATTGTAGTTCACAAAAGGCACAGCACAAAATATGAAATTCGAACAAGGCTTTGGAGCACTATAAAGTTTTATCATGCTCTGAGGCCTTGCTTGAATGTCATAATTTTGAAGTTGACGCCCATTTTTACCATGAGGAAGACAGTTACCTGGTGACTGTTATGTAAGAGGACTAGTCAGAGAAGCTGAAATACTGAGTTAGTTAACTGATAATTCATGCATCCTATGAAATGAGTCTGAGTCAACAAAAATTGACACCACAATTAGGTCTGTTAATCTTTGAAGTGCCAGAATATGCAGAGTGCTCTGTGCTAAAAAACAGAAATGGGACTATCCAATGGAAACAGAAATATTACGATGCAACACAGAAATATGCTTCCTGGGGGGGTCATAAGAAATTGCTCTGCTAAAAGTCTCCTGGAGCAATTTGTTCAATAAAAAAGAAAACAAATCTGTAGTCCTTGTGCACGGGTCTACTAAAAGGACAGGTGGCACCTTTATTAGACAAATAACAAATTACAGGCAGAAGGTAATTTTCCATTCATACAGATTTCTCTCAGATTGGGCATTATAGAGCTACACATGGTGCAATGTTTGACTAATGGTGACTACAGGCAGACATTACATCACTGTACAGTAATTTCCCACCTATTGTGGGGGTTAGGGACCCAACCCGACCTGCGATAATGGAAAATCCGTGATATGTGGATGCTGGGTCAAGTTGGGACTGGATGGGTTATCTGGGGCCTCCGTCACTTACCTGAGGCCTGACACTGGCCCAGATGGGCCTCCAATGTTGGGGGCCCCAGAAGTGGTTTCTGGTTATCAAGAAGGCACATCCGGTTTGCCGGAAACCATTTCTATGGCCTGCAACAGGACTGGAAAGCCCGTCCAAGGCCTGTTCAGGGCAGCACCAGGCCTGGGGTAAGTGCAGGAGGTCTCAAATGGGCCCATGCAGCTTGCCCCAGGAGCCATTTGTTTCATATACTGTAGTGCCACAATATACTGGGACCACAGCATATGAAACGTGAAATGGTGAGGGGATGACAGTAATTAGAAACTAAAACTACTAGTTTTCTAAAAAAAAAAAAAAACTGCTAGAATTCTGTCTTGGGTTTCTTTTTCTAGAGTTGACTCTACTCACAGGAGTGGAGAACTGAACTTCCAACCTCTGGCTTTATGACCCAATACCTAAACCACTGAGCTATCCAGCCAGCCAGCCAGCCAGCCAGCCAGTCGAAGAAAGAAAGAAAGAAAGAAAGAAAGAAAGAAAGAAAGAAAGAAAGAAAGAAAGAAAGAAAGAAAGAAAGAAAGAAAGAAAGAAAGAAAGAAAGAAAGAAAAAGAAAATTGCAACACAGTTCACCTGCTTCTCAATAGTGTGAATATTAACTTATCTATTTAGGTTTAGCATATGCTAACATTACATTATTCAGGTTAAGGTGAAAACACATACCTGCAAACATCAGTTCTGATACATCAGGTTTAACATGGAGGCATGTAAAAAGTGGCAGAGCAGACTGTGCACTCTGGACTTTCTCTTTCATGGCGGACAAAGTGGTGTCCATTCTCTATGAGAAAGGAGGAGCAGAAGGAATGTGAACATTTCAGTCATCGTCATCGTCGTCGTCGTCGTCATCATCATCATCATCATCATCATCATCATCATCATCATCATCATCATCATCATCATCATCATCATCATCATCATCATCATCATCATCGAACTGCAGAGCTGGAAAGCACCCTATGGGTCATCTAGTCCAGCTGCCAACTTCCAGCTCTGCAGCCAGATCCCCAAACCACTCAGCTATCCAACAGTAGGCTAGCTGCTTGATTTGCTATTACAGTGGAGCTTTGTATAACAAATAGTTGGTATAACATAAAATTTGTACAACATAAAAATTCTGGAGATGGGGAAATTTGCTTAACATAATCCCCTATGGGGCAAATCTGTACAACATAAAATGGGATCACTCTGTTTTCAATGCATTCCTTTGGGAAATTTGTATAAAGGAAAATTTGCTTAACATAATTTCATTTGGAACAAATTAATTCCTTTATACAAGGTACCACTGTACTTGACTGCCCTTACAAAACTACTCAGAAAGGCAAAACAACAGAAGTATGTGTGTGCTAAGTGTGAACTGATAATCTTAAAGCAAGTCCAGAGTAACCTACGCAAATCACCATCTCTCAGAAACATGGCCAGGAATATGGAACAGAAACATTTGAACCTCTGTCTCAAAGCTTGGGAGTTACAGTGGTACCTCTACTTAGGAGCTTAATCCATTCCAAATGAATGCTCATAAGTTGAACAACTCATAAGTAGAGTAGCCATATCTAAAAAAAACCTTTAAAATAAATTGAAAAAATAAAAAAATTGCAAGTAGAGCACACTGCATCCAAAATTTGTAAGGCAGCAGTTAAAACGCCGATGGTTTTCCACTCCTAAGTCAAATTGCTCGTAGGTAGAGCCACTTGAAAGTAGAGGTACCACTGTATATGCAAAACTGAACAATTACAACTGTATTCCAAGACATTCCCACCCCCACTGGTAAGTCATTGATTTTAAAAAAAGCTGTTTACATTTACATTTCTCAGATATAAAACGAATTCTTACCCTTTCAGTTACTTTTTTAAGAAAAATATGGAAGTTACAAATAGCTGGCATGTGCTGCCAGTGCTTGAAGCACATGAGAGTCATCCTCCACCATTTAGCAAAGGCAGACTCCACTTACTATTAAAATAACCAAGAAAGCTACATTTATACCACCAAAGGAGTTAAGTTAGCAACTGTTAAAGTGCCAACATAATGTACTTTAGTAAACCTTTCATTACTGGAAAACACAATTAATTCCAGCTCAGTAATATATTTAGGCCCACAAGTTGGCCACCCTATTCTTGTGTATTAAAACTTGACTGGTGAACACAAAGAAGCCCATTTCTCTAGCATTACTTCAGGGGTCAGCACAACCAAACAAAAGCCAAGCAGCACAATCAACCAGTGGAAAGGCTATATAATTTGTCATCTGGGAAGAACATTCCTTCCTGATAGCCAAGAAAATGGTGCATGGTCGCCCGCACAATAAGTCAATGCCTATGTGAAAGAGAATTAAGGAAACAAGTTAACAGTCCATGTGCAACCAAAATTGTTGTGACTTTATATAACTGAAAAGGAAATTTTACAAAGTCATGTAATTCACTGATACAAGAAATGTGTTTTAAAGATACTACAGGATTTGTGATAGTAATACAGTGTTACTGGTCCCAATGCCCAAGATTTAAACAGCTTTCATGGTCATTTAAATAGAAACATACATTTTGAATAAGGGTTTCTCCGATCAACATTCCAAAGATGTCTGTAAATGTGACCGGCTGACCAGACCTCTTCTTTTTCCATAGTGCTTCAATGTACCGCTTCACCTTCTGGGGAGTAAGCAGCTTTAATGGATTGTGACTGACACACTTCCTCAACTCTTCATTTATCTCTTTTGGTCCTTTCACTGGGAAATCTGGGTGAGAATACAATGAGGACATGTACCTGTAAATTAAAGAAAGCTTTTCAATAGGCATAAAGAGGTTCCACAAGTTCATCAACATCCCAGAGGCTGATGTAACACAGAAGCTGCTAGGACAGGAGTGCCCAAACTTTTGTAAGGAGGGCCAGATTTGGTGGCTGAGAATGTGTCAGGGGCCGGTTGCTCCCCAAACCTGCCACCCCACTGCAAGCCCCACCCACTGACCGCGCAGGCTAGCCAGCCGCGGGCCACTCAGAATGGCCTGACGGGCCAGATTTGCCCCACCCCCCGGGCCGGACTTTGGGCAGGCCTGTGCTAGGATCTTTCAAAACCTGAAGTATAACCAGAAAAGCCACCTGTCCATCTGGCCCATTAGGGTTATGTGAAAAAGTAAGTACAACCTCTTTGAATTCTACCGTTTTATGTATCAGAATATGACACAAAGCATATGGTCTTAGCAGACCTGAAGATTAGGTAGACAGGCAGCAATAAATGACATATTACAGTGATGCCTTGAATTACGAATGCCTTAAATTACAAAAAAAATGAATTACGAAAGAAAATATGTGGAAAATTTTAGTTATAATTTTTTTTTCAAGTTACATGTTGTTTTCTCCATCAGTGTGTGGCCAGAAAGCAGGAAGGCGGAGAAGATCCGAAGACACGGACCCCGCCTCCTGCATCCTTTTGGAGGCATACCGACAGCCAGGTGATTTTGACAGCTCTGTTACCTTCGCAAGCAGAGTTCAAAGTGCCGGGCTGTCAAAATCACCTGGCGGTCGGTGTGCTTCCAAAAGGAATCCAGTATTGGGGTCAGTGTCTTTGGATCCCCACCACCCACCTGCTTTCCCAGCACGCTGAAGGAGGTGCAGATCGCCAGCAGTGATTACCCATCACCACAGGGCCACCCACGTCCACCTTCCGCAGGGAGCCCCTGTGGTGTTGGGCAGCCTGAGGGAGAGGGACTTCGATTGCAAAGAAGCACCGCCAGCAAAGTGGTGGAAAGCCTTTTTTGCAAAGTCCAGGCTTTGGAATTTCCCACACTGACAACCCCTTCCTTGCATGGCGGAAAGAGGGGGAAATTCAAAAGACTGGTCCCCAATCCTGGCTGTCCTTGACCCAGAAGGGGGCTGAGTGGGCAAGGAATGACTTCAATTGTAAGTATGCCCTTATTTCCATGGGAATTAAGAGGCTAAGTTGTCTCAATTGATCATTCTACAAGATATTGAATCATAATGTACATAGTTTTTCAGGCACGGCCTCTGCATTTCGACTTTATTGTGTACTGTACAATAAATCATGACATGGCGTCCTGTGTTGCTGTCCATCTGAGGTTGTATTTACCTAATTTTCAGACCTGTTAAGGACCAGATGACTTTTACTATGTCCTGATACATGATAAAACCATAAACTCCAAAGAGGGTGCACTTACTTTTTCACACGACTGTAGATTATTGACATACATAGATAACTTGATGAATTCAAGCAGCAGGGGTTCAGTTTCATAAACCTGTTTCCTTCTCTGTCCAGTTCCCATCATAGCAAGGTCAAGGTTTGTGGCCAAACCCATCTTTAGTCCCAAATAGAGTAATCCACTGAAATCAACGGAACATACATTTAAGTCCCTTTCATTTCAGTGGATCCACTTCATGCCATATATCAGTGATGGCGAACCTTTTAGAGACCGAGTGCCCAAACTGCAATTCAAAACCCACTAATTTCTTTGCAAAGTGCTAATACAATAATTTAACCTGTATACAGGTGGCTATGAAAGGACTCCGAGTGCTGCCTTTGGCACTCGCCATATATTATATTAGACTGCGAGGATTTTTCAGCTCGTCAGTCTTGTGCAAATGTTTCAGCATCCTCCCATGTAATATGTAGTGCCCTCAAGTCTTGCATCAGTGTTCTTTGCTATGTTGTTTGAGGGTGTCCTCATTGTTTGGTGCTGGGGGTGATTGGGTGTCCAACTCACTGCTACTTTAGGAATCTGATTGTTCTCCATACAGAGTCTATACTCACTAGAACTTATACCGGATCTAGCCCTGTGTTGCAAAAGGAGAGGCAAATGAGTAGAAGGGGTCAGAGGCATTAACTAAAACATTTCCTCTAGGAAATAACAGAAAGCTTATTTGCTTCCTTTAAATAAGAATACATTTCTGTATTTTCCCATATTCAAAGTCCTGACGAATCGAATCAGTGGATGAGGATATTAGAGTTCTCTTGTTTGAATCAATTCCACAGTGTGTAACACCCCCTCACAAATAATTAAAATTTCTTTAAGGTAATCTATTATCCAGTCTAGTCCACTAAGATGAAAAGACTTTAGAAGATATGAAAATTGACTTACCACGTGGATCCAGATAAGCCAGCAATATACGTTGCACAGTCCAAAACTCCAGACTCATACAGTGCTTTCATCACTCCTGAAAACCCCACCATGGCACGAAACCCACCACCGGATCCCAATACTGCAATCACCGGTACCTGAATAAACATAAGTTAAGTGTTTTAAAGTGTTCAGTATTAGGCATAAACATATTAGCAGGCCAACATGGCAAGTCTTTGGAAAGCAGCTACTTGAGTGTGGGAACTGCTGCCTTTTCATGTTCCTTTCTCTTTTCATGTTCTTTCCTCTTGAAGAAATCTTGTACGTTAGATTGTAACGTCTAGTTAGCCCCTTCCTCTCTGCGTTGGCCACCCAGAGACATCCATCTTTGCTCAACACAGACATAGACATCTCTGACCTAGAAGGCTTCTGAGTCAGAAAGACTAAATCCATTTCAGAAAACGAGCATGTTGATGGTATGCATACATCCCTATTCTTTTAACCTATTTCTCATTTTTGCTCAAATGAATCATGTCAATTTATGTTCTGCATCAAAGAAATGCCTCAGTAGTTTTGGTTGGTGAATGTCTTTCAATGCCTTCTTTATATTATGTGGAAGTCAATGTTGACAGCTGGGTTGTAGAGTTTCATTCTATTGCCTTTTAGCACATTTAAATTAAGAATATTACATGCATTTATATAAAACACCTCCTTAAGGATTTAAATAGTGAAACATCACAGTACTCTAGAATACAGTAACCCCCCGGCATTTTGCGGTTCAGGTACCGCGATCCCGCTACATCGCGGGATCGCAGTACCTGCACCGCGGGGGGCCATCTGGTCGCTCCGTGCGCCCTCCCGCACCTCCGAGAAGCCTGAAAGGCCTCGGAGCCGTGGGGGGGCTGCGGGGAGGGACGGCAAGAGTCTCCGAGCTGCGCAGGAGGGCTGTGGGGAGGGACAGCGTCCCTCTGCGCAGCCGCACCAGATGCCTCCGAGCCGCGCGGGGTGGGTGCGTGGAGGGACAGCATCTCCCTCCGCAGCCGCCCTGGGCGCCTCCGGAGGGCCTCCAAACCGCACGGGGCAGGTGCGCGGAGGAACTGCATCCCACTCCGCAGCCACCCTGGGTGCCTCCGAGCCGCGTGGGGCGGGTGCGCGGAGGGAGGGCGTCCCCCTCTGCAGCTGCCCCCGGAGGGCCTCAGAGCCGCGCGGGGGTTGATTGGGTAGCTGCGCGCCGCCGCCCCCACGCTCCTCCTAGGCTTTTGCGGGGGGCCCCACCTACCCCCAGGCCCCCCACCTGCTTCCACATATCGCAGATTTTCATGGATCGGGGGTGGGGTGGATCCCTAACCCCCGCAATCAGCGGGGGTTTACTGTATATGCATCTGGAAACATGCTGGCATGCACCGAGTAAAGGAGTAACTTCCACTATTACCCTAACCCATTTTATATATTCTGGAAATTGATGTAACACAAACTGTTGAAATTATTAAAGTTATGTATTCAATCAACACCAGCAGGTGGGAATAAAATATATATAAGAAACAGAAATAAGACCATGAAACAAGAGCACCGATATATCAGGTTCAAAGATCAGGTTCAGGTTCAAAGTCCTGGTTTTGATTTTCAAAGCTCTCCACGGCCTGGGACCAGAGTACCTGGTGGAGCGTATCTCCCAAAGGACAACTGGGTCCAGTCCCACGAGACTGGCGCAGGCGCGCTCACTGAGGGTGGCCACACCCAGAGAGGCGCGGAAATCGCGCACGCGAGACCGCACCTTCTCCGTGGTGGGCCCCTTGCTCTGGAGTCATCTTCCCAGTGAGCTGCGCCTGTTGGAGTCCCTGTCCGCCTTTAAGAAGGCCTTGAAGACCCACCTCTTTAGAGAGGCCTTTGGCAACCTTTTCAGTTAGTCTGTTTTGTTTTGTTTTTTTAATGCCCGGGCCCTGCCTCCATCTTGTCTCATTTTTGTTCTGTGCCTTATTACTTGTATTTATTGCTGTAAGCCGCCCAGAGTTCCCTTTGGGAAGATGGGCGGGATACAAGTCTAATTAATAATAATAATAATAATAATAATAATAATAATAATAATAATAATA
>JAHTLZ010000129.1:5832956-5860201 GCA_023846285.1 Phrynocephalus versicolor | reverse complement strand
TTTACAAAATTGGTATCTGTAATATATATTAGACACATTCTCTAGAAAATAGGTTTCCACCCCCCAACAATGATAGTCAAAATATTTGACTTTTTTTCTTTAGCCTTTATATCCCAGAGGTAATGAAATCCCTGAAGACTTCATCACAAAAGCCCAGAATTTCTCTTTTGCAGGGGAAAAATGAATTAAAAACTAAGTCACAAATAACTTTTTTTTAAAAAATTAATAGGGCATCATACTGCTAGGCAATCACAGAAAAACTTCATCTCAAGCACTCATCAAGGAGAATATGTAATACAATATTAACAAACATTTTTTTAAAAAAAATGTCCTCACCACTTCCCCAGGTTCTTCTTCCCTTGGGAAAACATTAACCAAGTACCATAAGAGGG
This sequence comes from Phrynocephalus versicolor, assembly GCA_023846285.1. Lineage (NCBI taxonomy): Eukaryota > Metazoa > Chordata > Lepidosauria > Squamata > Agamidae > Phrynocephalus > Phrynocephalus versicolor. The sequence continues at coordinate 5,859,809 of JAHTLZ010000129.1, read as the reverse complement.
AGCTGATTTAATTAACTTTAAAAGGAATACCACATTTACTCTTTTCCTCTCACTCAGCACAGTTAATAACACAGCATTATCATAGAAGCAATCGCAATAACCTAGTAAAGCTATGGTAATTAGTCCTCTTTTACTGATAAGAAATTAAGGCTGAGAGTGGTACTAGCACCAAAAGTCACACATTCAAAGTAAAGGGGACTGAGGCGTTTCATTAAAGAAGATGTCCAAAATTATATACAATATTAGGCCACAGTGATGCTCCCAAAGGTGTGACATAATTAGTGAAGTACTAAGGGAAAATCTCTCTCTTTTTTTTTGGGGGGGGGGGGAGGAATAAGAAGCAAACAGTCAGACCACCCTTTAAAACGTAAGGTAGAATACCAAACACCAAGATCTTTCTGGTTCTAACTCTGGAACATTATAGGTGCAATTAGGTTGATCATTGTGATACATTCACAATTCAGTTGCCTTCACTGCTAGAACTCTCTCATGGAATGAATCCTAGGTTCACCTGGCCACTCATTTTGGCCACATGAGCAGTTTTAGGGAGTCTTCCATAATTGAATGCCAATGCAGCAATCCCACAGCAACTGGTGGCTCTGTTATTACATATACTGTAGTGCCCTTCACTGGAACACTTTCAAGGCCCATTCAAATTAAAAATCAGAGCACAATGAAGCTTTAAAAATTAAAAGGAGACAAGTTATATGAAGTATGCACTGATCTAAACACAAGACTGCAGATGCCTCCAAAGCCAAAGCTGTTTCTGAAGCTATTTCCATACAACTACTGATTCAATTGTTAACTCAACCTACAACTGTATAATTGGGTAGGCAATTGTGACCCTCCAGGTGCACTGCAACTCCCAGGGCAGCTGGGCAGGGTAGCCATAGGTGAGGGGTTATGGGAGCTGAAGTCCAACAGCTTCCCTGTTCTTGTTGAACCTTATTGACAGTTTTGACACTGGCAGGGAGAAAACTGACATTTACCCAGTAAAATATTGGAACTTACTTTGCTAATGATGATTGAAATGTCTTTCTTCTCTCCAACTTTCAAAGAAGATATGGGAAATGTTGCTGTACCAATTGTCTCATCCATTATATAATTGGCATCCATGAGAGTGATCTAGAAAAGACATACATTTTTTGAGCAGATCACTTCTCTGCTTCCAGTTCTCCTTTAATTTATGCATGTGATAGCTTACAGTAATGCAAGAGCTCTGAGATGAATTGAGGCAACACAAGAAAACACAGGTTTTGCCTTTCAGCCAATAAAGAAAATGTGTCTGAAAAATGTAGATAAACCTGCTTTTAAACAACTGGAAACAGGCATTGAAAACTGTCCTTTTAGAAAGGCATAATAAATCATGTGCATGACAAACAGTTCATATCAAAATCTGTACAGATTTCTGCACAAAACGGGGAAGAGGTCACAATCCAGCACTGAACTTGGCTTGGGAATCCTCCGGAAATATTGAGGAACACAATAAAATACACGGACAGATTATCACATGGTCACCTTGAGTGGGAATCTGCCATACCACAGATTACAGAACTTCACTTTACCAACTCATTTTGTTTCAAAATAGAAAAGTAAAATTACAGTAAGTCTATATGTCTGACTGCACAATTATGCAATTGACGGTGTGCTTAATTATTCACCTGACTATCGAATGGAGGGAGCGACAGACCATGCAACTGACCGTGCAGTGGCCATGCAACTGCATGTGTGGAACTGCCTCTTTTGACTTTCACCTTGATTCTAACTTCTAGCTATCCAAGCGTAGCAACGTAGCAGCAGGATTTCAGCCTTTAGGTTAGATATCTATATAATAGAAGTTGCACATTCAGTCTGCCAAGGAATTAGATGGGTTATGTAGTACTTTCTCGGGCTTCTTTCCAAGTTTACACAGGTGTGCCTTACTAATACGAGACCAGGCCTGCACAGCCAGCCAAGGCCAAGTGAAGGAAGACCTTCACTTGGCCTTAGCTTAGGAGAGGGTGACAGAACGTCTCATGAAAACTGCTGGGAGGGGCTGAGGAATGTTACTGTCTTGAAAAGGAAAATTACTGAACAAAAGCCTGAATACTGACTGGGTGACAACTTGGAAGTCGATGACAAAAGATCTAGCTAGTAACTATTTAACATGCTTTTATAATGATAGAATGGAGCTTTGGTTAGAATGAGAAAGTAGCATTTTGTGCTATGGATTTTGTAGTCTTTAGCGAGAGGATTACTTAGAATCATTTGATTTATTGTTTTAAGGGTTGCTTTCCTAGCCAGCTCACATATTAAGCTGAATATACTGAACACACATAAATATAAACACACACATTCAAGACCACACAAGGGAGAAGAGGATGCTTCTGGATTTAATGTCCTACATCTAAATATAATTTAATTTAATATTTAATTAAATGTAATTTAATTAATACTTTGCTAAATATAATTTAATTTGAATTATTGTTAATTACACCTTCCCTTTGCCATGCAATTATTGCTAGGTAAGAATTACAATGTTTATAATTACAATTAAGTTGTTATTAAATGCAGCAGCAGCCAGAGGGGCATAGAGCCTTCTTGACAGAAGTTGCCAGAATGCCTCCTAGAATCCACCTGGGCCTCCAGCACTCAAAGAGGGCACTGCCTTCTGCAGCTGCTGTTAGTCTTGTTGTGTGCCACCAAGTCAGAATCAACTTACAGCAATCTTAATAGGACCTTCAAAGTAAGTTAGTTATATAAGTAGTGGTCCGGATATACCCCCAAGGATTTCCCATGACTAGTCTGGGGTCTCCTAACTTCTAGTACTTTACTTTACCCAGTACACCACACTGGGTATTCCACATGAGAAATGGAAAGCCTAAAATAGTCAGTAGTAGTGGGAAATGTCACGAGAACTAGGGAAATGTATACTATGCTGGGGAGAGGAAACAAAGGAAATTAAAATATTTCTCTCCCACATTTCCCCCCAAAGGACCCAAGACAGCTATTTAGAAGCTTTATCATGCATTTCCATAGTGTTGTTGTTGTTGTTGTTGTTGTTGTTGTTGTTGTTGTTGTTGTTTAAGGATACACTCTAAATTGTCCATCATTGTGTACTCACTTTTAGAAAAGTAAGAATTGTGTGACATGGGTGTTCAGCATCAGTTACACTGAAGTGATTCTGAACACTGCACACCGAGAACTAACTCGTAAAATGACATTTCCCCCCGATGACTCCATGAACCCATTATTGAAAGGCAAGGAGCATGTCATAAAAAATAAAAGGTTTCTAACGTTCCTTTCAGAAACTGTCCAGCTGCTCGCCTGAGTGGGAAATGATTTCATTGGATTGTTCTTCAGCAGCAAGCGACTCATTCAGTTAAAATGGATGGTCTAGCCCCACCCACCCCGAAAATGAGTAAGGACAATTTTGAATTTCTCCCAGAACTTCAGAAATAAGGAGAAATAATACAGCAGATACTAAAATCAGACGCATATTTTTAAAAAAATGCATAAGACTATTTGAGAGGGGTATGAAGCTTTTAGCTATCTGAACTCTTTTCTGTACCTGTGGTGGTACAGAGCAAGCATTAGTCCCAGTGATCAAAAAAGATGGATTTAATAATGTGAGTAGGGAGAGAGTTCTAGCCCTACCCCACCCTCCATTTGAAAGTGAATACTTTGTCAGATATAATGATATCAGGGTTTACAGTAAATGTGTAATTTTGAGTAACATACTAGTCCTGGGGGTAGGGGAAAAACATGTATATTTAACAAAAATATAAACAAGTCTGAACGTAATCTCTAAACCAATACATTTTGCATTGTTACCTCCAGAACATTTTCCTGGTAAGGATCCAAAATGATCTCAAAGGTCTCATCCCACTCAGGGTTCACATTGTTATTGATGTGTTTTGTTCTCTTTCTGCTGTCGGGGGCTGTGGGGATGAAGAGTTCCACATAGGGGTCTGGTGTGTCAACTGCGTGAAATGAAAATGTGAAGATGTTAATTACAGCTTCTTCGAAACCTGGGGAAGTTTAATCTCATGACCAAATTGTTTCTCCACAGAATTCCTCCCAACCACAAATGCTATAGAGAAGCCATGGTAGGATTGGTTGAGCAGCTGAAGAGCTGAACAGAAGATAATAAAGATGACAAGGGGACTGAGAATTTCTGCTGTGTGTGGCACAGCAACAAATATGCATTCAAGATGTCTACTTCCCCCCAGCCAACCAAGTTACTCCAACATACTGAAGGCAGATAAGCACACAAACACCTCTCCATCTCCCTGGCAGTAAAAGTCTAACAATAATAAATTAACAGTTAACCATTTTCTTTTCAACGAGATCTCTCTCTCTCTCTCTCTCTCTCTCTCTCTCTCTCTCTCTCTCACACACACACACACACACCTGCTGCCTGATGCACATCCTTCATCATGACCTACAGCTGAGCCAGCTCTACCGACTGGTCAGATGAAGGTCACAAACCTTTGAAATAGGATGGCCAAGGTGGGATGGGGCTTCGGATTTGACAAAAGATTCCCTAAAACAATTATATTTTGAGGATGCTTCTAACAATTGTTCTATACAAATCATATTTCAGGCAGAGACCAATAAAATGTGAAGCTGGCATATCTCCCATGGATGTAGGTCTATTCAGGTACGAAGAACCCACAAACAGTACATGGCTTTACCACAGCTAGGAGACTGCTTCAGCCCTCCATTTCTGTTTCTTTCACTACCACCTTTCATGTGGAAGAAAAAGACTCAGGAGGAAGAACTTTGCAATCATTGACATTATATTTTACAACTTGAATCTCATGGAAAGTAAAGGGGGGGAACCATAACTCCCACAAAAGGTCCTCCCACACACTCTCCTCATAAACTCATGGTAGCATTGTGACTCTTCCTTTCATCAGAAAGTATTTGCATAATTAGGATGTAAACCCCTGGCAAGGAAACCATTATGCAAATGAAAGGATGCAAGCATTATTTTTCCTCAGGAGATTACAAGGAAGGGTTAAATCTCTCCCCAACCCCAACCCCAGGTCTCCAATAATCCCACCAAAAGCCTCATGTAATCTGAACTCATTCATGCACCTTACTGGAAAATGCTCAGGGCAGCAGGTGTACTACAACATTTTGTTAAAGTCCCACAGACAGAAAAAAAAATCATCAGAATAACAGAGCAGCTCTCCCTTATTTTACTTTGTCCGGAAACAGATTGAGATGATGAGACACTCAAGAAGCAGTCACTGCCATGCATTCAGCTGGGGGCAGTCAGAAGACTTCTGCTAAGGGGCATTTCAACCATGTTTATCTTGGCTGATAACAGCCCCCACATGCCTTGGAATCCTGTGAGCCCTTGGCAGTCTGTACCTGCCCAGATGCCCTACATGTTCTTGATATGAGATTATGACCTGTAACTATGGTCCATGTTGGTTCTGCATGTACTCATTTGTAAGACTGTTCTCTCCTATCTCTGCCTCATTCTGTCTGAAAGTAAAATATGTAGGTGTGGCACTCAGTAAAGCCATAGAATAATTACTGATGGCCTGAAGCCAATGGATAAAATCATTTACCCATTAGGCATTGCACCCAACAACAAATGGAGAGAGGCAGCAGATAACAGCGAAACGTACATCCACTTTTCAGCTACCATCTCATTCCTCCCGATTAATATCAAGGAATGCCCCCCCCCCCAGAAGATAAAGCAAAGAATATAGGAAAATAATGGGGGGAAGAGAAAGAGAACTAGCCACCTCTTAAAATGAATGGAACCCAAGTAGAGTCATGGCCTCAGTTACATAAAAACCTGGATTATCTTAAAGTCACTTAAGAGCCATGTGGTTGGTGATGTATGAATCTAACAAAATGAATCTAAGAAAATGGGGAGTGTGTGCCAACACCACAGTGCTTTAGGAATGCAGAGAATGTAGAGTGTAGCAGAAGTTTTCAACACCAGGCATTTCTGGGTAATCCATCTATGCTGCCAAGGAGTCTCTTCTATGCTGTGATACTGACTGATAGCTAGTTCTTTTTAAATCAAGGTCCATCTACCATAGTATGTATGTACATATCAAATTAATCATCATTAAGAAAAAGTTAGTTTGGGATTTTGGGATTATTGGGGCAGTCAAAGCCTTGCACTGAAATGCTGAAGGGACAATATGCATAAGAACCTACAGTAATATCCTCCTTAGTATCCAGGGTATGTTCCAAGAAAATACAGTGGTACCTCTGATAACTATTTTAATTCATTCTCCGAGGCACTTTGTTATTTGAAATGCGGTTTCCAATTGAAATGAATGGGAAACCAATTAATCTGTTCCAGAGCTTTGAAAAAAAGGCAAAAAGCTGGGGTGGGTGGGTTCCCAGACCTCTTTATAAAGTACACTTTAAAGGCTTGCAGTGCTGGAACAACAACATGCCCTGCAATGCAATGCAAAAATGGACAAAAGAATCCAGCAAGGCTACCTCAGTCTTTCCCCACCAAAATGCAATGGAAAGCAGTTCAAAGATCAATAAAACCAAGCTCCTCCATTTTGCAATAGAAAGCAATGGAAACATGCAGGAAAAAGCCAGGAGGATTCTCAGAAAACCCCTCCTCAGCTCACCCCTCCATTTTGCAAAGGAAAGCAATGGAAATGGAGGGGGAAAAGCAAAGAACCCTCAGCTCCCTACCTTTCAAGTTCAAAAGGTCCAAATCCCACAGCAAAAAAAAAAAGTCTGGAATGGCTTCAAAACCCCATGAAAAAAACGCTCTAACTACTCGCACCCGTCCACAAACTATGGGGGGTGCAATGCATCCTGGGTATTTTTTTTCACAAGGCATGACAAAACATTCATTATCCGAGGTAGCCCATAGGGAACATTTGTTATTCGAGGCAGCCCTATACCTGGAAATTTTCATTCGCTATCTGAAACATTTGTTATCCGAGGCATTTGTTATTCGAGGTAGTACTGTTAAGCCTAACTGAATCAAAGCTAAACAGGGTCAGTTTTAACAAAATAGTTCAGAGCTATTTAATTCTATAGATCACAGGCCCCTGTAGAGCACCACAAATGACCCTGAATGCTCATGCTGTGACAAATCAACACTAGACAGGCCAGCACCATTTGGCAGGATGCTCAGCATAGAGATACACTGGGGGAAGGAAGAAAAAAACTTGTGTAGAAGAAGGGCCCACAGGAAAAGCACAATGGGTAATGTATTTAAATGTATGTTTAATAATACACATAGGAAAAGTAACTCTTGAGTTTAGGGACCAAACTATGTATCTTCTAGCAATGTGTAAGTGTCTTTCATACTAGAGATGGACATGAAATGAATTTTAATTCATTTTGTTCCATAATGAACTGAATAGCAACCCCCACTCTGGAAGACAAACAAAACAAAACAAAACAGAAATTTCTGTTCCGTTCCATTCCATGTTGTTTCCCCATAGGAATGCATTCGCATTAGACGGGGCATGGGAAACCACAGGGGTTTGGGCTGCCCCAGCGCCGATCAGCTGGCACGTGGGCTGGGGAGGCAAAAAAGAAAGTTTTAAACTCCCACCTTTTCCCCTGTGCGGGAAAAGGCAGGGGGTTTAAGCTTTTTTTGCCTCCCCACTGGGCTCTCTGAGGCCTCGGGAGCTCCTTCCCAGGAAGCCACTGGCGGCGCCTGCAGCAGGGAGCGCTGGGAGGGCCCCCCCAGCAACAACAACAACAACAACAACAAAAGGTCCAAGCAGGGGGGCAACGGTACCGGTGATCAGGGCTTTTTTAAAAAAGCCCCAATAGCTGTAGTGAGGGGCCCCTGCTGGGCGCTTGCAGCAAAAAATTAAAATTAAAATAAATAAAAAAATAAAAAATAAAAAGTGCTGAGCAGTTGGCCAAGCTACAGCTGATGGGGCTTTTAAAAAAACCCAATGAGCTGTAGCACAGCCCCCCTGTGGGCGCTTGCATCAAAAATTAAAATAAAAATTACAATAAAAAAATAAAAAATAAAAATTTTAAAAAAACCCAATCAGCTTAGCATGGGCACCTTGCTGGGCGCTTGCAACAACAACAACAACAAAAAAGCGTAGGCTACAGCTGATGGGGGCTTTTTTAAAAAAGTCCCCATCAGCTGTAGTATGGGCCCCCTGCTGTTCAATTGCAGGGGGAAAAAATTTAAAATTAAATAAATAAATAAACTTTAAAAGCCCTGAACAGGGGCCCCATGCTACAGCTGATTCGGGCTTTTAGCCCCGATCAGCTGCAGCATGGGCCCCCTGCTGGGTGCTTGCAACACAAAAGATAAAAAAAAATAAAAATAAAAACCGCTGAGCAGGGGGCACGTGCTACAGATTATTGCGGGTTTTCTTTAAAAAGCCCCAATCAGCTGTAGCATGGGCCTCCTGCTGGGCACTTGCAGCAAAAGTAAAAAGTAATAAATAAATAAATAAATAAATAAATAAATAAATAATAGTGCCCAGCAGTGGGGCCACACTTGGCCCCCTGCTTGGCACTTTTTATTTATTTATTTTTGTTTTGTTTTGTTTTGTTTTATTTTATTTTTATTTTTATTTATCTTGCTGCAAGTGCCCAGCATCAGGCTGTGCTACAGCTGATCTGGCATTTTTTTAAAAAAGCCCCAATCAGCTGTAGCACGTCCACCCTGCTGGGTTCTTGTAAAACAAACAAACAAACAAAAAGCCGACCACCCTGCCATGCCCGGCTGGTCAGCTTGTGTTTAAAAAAATGAAACGAAACGAAATACAACATGAAAAAATGTTTTAAATTACTTCATAAGAAACAAAATGGGTGGGGAGAAATGAAATATGAAATGAAACACCATTTTGGCATTTCGTGCCTATCTCTATTTCAAACTAATCCTTGCTTGAAACTTTCCTTGACCTGATCACTTTAGCAACAATTCATAATGAGAAAGGAAGCACAACTTATTCACCCGTCCTCTCTCTCTCTCTCTCTCTCTCTTTCTCACTCACTCACACACACACACAACTACAAGGCAAAAATTCTTTAGTAGCAAAGCTATCAGGCCATGCCAAGAATATTTCACATTCTACTAGATAACTAAATTTCTTTCATAATTGTCTCTAGGGAAGGTGAATGTTATTCTTTGGGCCAGCATTCAACTTTCTGATTTACTGATTCAGCAGGACATCTGTATTCCCCCCCTTCCTTCAAGACAGCTTCTGTTTAAGCACATTAAGCACACAACTTGAGACAAGTTTATGCAGGTGCAAGTCCCACAGTTTAACAGGTCTTGTATATTGGTAGCGGGATTATACAGCTGCAGTTTAACAGCTACAGCCCATTTAAAATCCATCTCAAACTCTTATTATACAGTAGTTGCTAACACAACAACCACACTCATTCACCACTGTTACTCTCTGGAAGCATAAAATGAGATGCAGAATTATCAGTCATAAATTCAGCAAAGTACAATTTGCTATTTAAAAAAAAACCTAAACAAACTGTGCTTCTGTTTAAAATCTGAAGAGAAACAGCAAAGATCTTTAAGGTTATGATTAAAAATGGTTACAATGACAGAGAAAAATACTCCCACTAAATGGAACACAGTACAGTTAGAGGGATACTCACACATATCTCCAAGGGGACCTTTGGTGACATTTTTTGCTTTCTTCACTGTCACAGTAAATTTGTGAGAATACTGGTGTTCAACCTGAATGCCAAAACAACAGCTCATTAGAGAGGTAATAAAACACCACAGAACAAATTAATGAAACTGTTCTCTCTAATTATTTCAAATTGTTTAGATCTCCCCCATCTTTTCCACCATCCCTTCTAAGAAGGAAATAAAATCCTTACTGGAAGATACAGCATTTTTAACAAAAAGTTCATCCATTCCCAGCATCAGTTCAGACAGAGAGATTCAATGGAGCTTAACCAACTCCACCAGCTCCTGCACAACTGCTTTGTCTTTGTACACAAATGCATTTATGGTTGTTGGCTTTTGTTGTTGCTCTCGTTGCTTTTAATTTCAGCTTTACTGAATTAATGCTCCTCCCCTCCATGCACAGGTACCATTCAGGTACTTGACTAATCAGCAACAGCATCGCAGGCACTGGGAAAGATGAAAGTCCTTTTGTGGCAGCCTTTAGTTCACTCTGTGCCTGCAATTTCCCTTGAAGGTTAAGACATAATTATATCATCATGCTCTGCTATGGATATATGCATGCATACACATTTTACAAATGGGTTTACCATTTTGGATGCCAGTGGACGATGTGCTGGAACTTTCAGCTGGCATCCATCCTGTTCCATAATAACTCAAAATCAAACTGCCCCCTCCCCAATTTTACAATGGAGAATTCTAGAATAATGCTAGGTATATCTGAACAAAAACATCAGAACTGCAACCCAGCTCCAGATATATGAATCTCTGCAGCTCGTTTTGCATGATAGTATTTTTCGTTACACTGGTTCAGAACCCATTCTAGCATATAATGAAAAAGAGCCTCATGGTGCAATGGTTAAACTGTTGTACTGTAAACAAAATTGGGCTGACCACACAGGGTTCAATCCCAGGTAGTCAACTCAAGGTTGATTCAGCCTTCCATCCTTCCAAGTAAAAATCTGTCCCAAACTCACTGGGACAAGCAACATGTAGCCTGCAGAATTGTAGACTGCCCAGGGAGTGCTTGAAGTGCTATGGGATGGTAGATACACAGGACTCTTTTTTCTTTCCAATTGTTTGTAATAGGAAACATACTTTCCCCACTTTTTTTCCAAATTCCCAAGCTAGTATTCTCTATTTGTAGTGGATTTTGCCATTGAGGCATACTCAATCATTTTCTCTCTCTAAACATATTTTACTAGCCATATCTTTATTTTCCTTCTTGTTTCCATTACTACCTTCAGATGCTGTTGGCATAAAATTGAAAAGGTCTTGTGAAGATTTTCCCAAATTATCTGGTGATACTGCTAAGAGCATGTTTACTGGTTTCATTTCAAATTCATTTCATTTCAGGATCTTTTGCATGTCTTTCCAGAATATCTTTGTCTTTTTTACAAGTCCACCACAGGCTGTAGTAGCAGTCTTCAGCTTCTTGGTACTTCCAAGAGACCTGAATAAATTTTGTTCATGTTTTTAATGTCCTTTGGGGTTATATACCACCAATAATATATTTTATAACAATTTTCTCTTTATTTGACTTGAGGTAAATTTTATAATTTTTGTCCACAGTCTCTTCCATTGTTGGAAGGTTATTGCTTCCCCTAGATTCTGCATCCACTATAACACACTGGTTTTAATTGGCTCCATTTCAGTTTCAAACTGAAATAATAATTGGAATATTTGTCTCAGACTCTGTAAATATTTTTAATCTTCCTCTATTATCTTGTGTGGCTTCTTTAAATCTTGAAATTAATTGAAGATAAGATAACCAGCTTATCTGTTTTCCTTCTCCTTTTACTACTTGCCAGGATTTAATTTTCTTGTTTATGAACAGGGCTGTGGAATCGGTAGATAAATTTTCCAACTCCGACTCCGACTCCCCAACTCCGACTCCTCTGTATTAACATGCAAATTTATTTACTATTTACTTATATATATTTTTGTTGTTGTTCAGTCGTTCAGTCATGTCCGACTCTTCGTGACCCCATGGACCAGAGCTCGCCGGCCTTCCTATCCTCCACTGCCTCCCGGAGTTTTGTCAAATCCATATTGGTTGCATTGATGACACCGTCCAACCATCCCATTCTCTGCCATCCTCTTTTCCTTTTGCCTTCAATCTTTCCCAACATCAGGGAGTTTTCCAAGGACTCCTCGCTCCTCATGAGGTCGCCAAAGTACTGGAGCCTCAGCTTCAAAATCTGTCCTTCCAGTGAACATTCGGGGTTGATTTCTTTCAGGATGGATAGGTTTGATCTCCTTGCAGTCCAGGGGACTCTCAAGACTCTCCACCAGCACCACAGCTCAAAAGCATCAGTTCTGCGGCAATCAGCCTTCTTTACAGTCCAACTTTCACTTCCATACATCACTACTGGAAAAACCATAGCTTTGACTATCCTGACCTTAGTTGGCAAAGTGATGTCTCTGCTCTTTATGATGCTATCTAGGGTTGCCATTGCTTTCCTCCCAAGAAGCAGGCATCTTTTTATTTCGTTGCTGCAGTTGCCATCTACAGTGATCAAGGAGCCCAATAAAATAAACTCTGACATTGCCTCCATTTCTTCCCCTTCTATTTGCCAGGAGGTGATGGGACCGGCCATGATCTTAGTTTTTTTGATGTTGCGCTTCAGCCCACTTTTTTCACTCTCCTCTTTCACCCACATTAAGAGGTTCTTTAATTCCTCCTCACTTTCTGCTATCAGAGTAGTATCATCTGCGTATCTGAGGTTGTTGATATTTCTTCCGGCAATCTTAATTCTGGCTTGTGATTCATCCAGACCTGCCTTTCGCATGATGTACTCTGCATATAAGTTAAATAGGCAAGGTGACAGTATACAGCCTTGTCGCACTCCTTTCCCAATTTTAAACCAGTCAGTTGTTCCATATCCAGTTATGACGGTTGCTGCTTGCCCCACATATAGATTTCTTAGGAGACAGATAAGGTGATCAGGCACTCCCATTCCTTTAAGAACTTGCCATAGTTTGTTGTGGTCTATACAGTCAAAGGCTTTGGCATAGTCAATGAAGCAGAAGTAGATGTTTTTCTGGAACTCTCTGGCTTTCTCCATAGTCCAGCGCATGTTGGCGATTTGATCTCTAGTTCCTCTGCCCCTTCGAAATCCAGCTTGCACTTCTCTTTCCACATACTGCTGAAGCCTGCCTTGTAGAATTTTGAGCATAACCTTGCTAGCATGTGAAATGAGTGCAACTGTGTGATAGTTGGAGCATTATTTGGCGTTTCCTTTCTTTGGGATTGGGATGTAGACCAATCTTTTCCAGTCCTCTGGCCACTGCTGGATTTTCCAAATTTGCTGGCATATAATGTGCAGCACCTTGACAGCATCCTCTTTTAAGGTTTTAAAGAATTCAATTGGAATGCCGTCAACTCCACTGGCCTTGTTGTTTGCAATGCTTTTTAAGGCCCACTTGACTTCACTTTCCAGGATGTCTGGCTCCAGGTCAGCAACTACGCTATCTTGGTTATCAGGGACATCCAGATCTTTCTGATATAATTCCTCTGTATATTCTTGCCATCTCTTCTTGGTTTCTTCTGCTTCAGTTAGGTCCCTACCATTTTTGTCCTTTATCATATCCATCTTTGCATGAAATGCCCCTTTAATATCTCCAATTTTCTTGAATAGATCTCTGGTTTTTTTCTTTTCTGTTGTTTTCCTCTATTTCTTAGCACTGTTCATTCAAGAAGGCTGCCCTGTCTCTCATTGCTATTCTTTGGAAGTCTGCATTCAATTTTCTGTATCTTTCCCTTTTTCCCTTGCATTTTGCGTCCCTTCTCTCCTCCGCTATTTGTAGGGCCTCATTGGACAACCACTTTGCTTTCTTGCATTTTCTTTTCTTTGGAATATTTTTCATTGCAGCCTCCTGTACAATATTACAAGCCTCCATCCATAGTTCTTCAGGTGTTTCGTCCACCAAATCTAGTTCTTTAAATCTATTTTTCACTTCCACTGTGTATTCATAAGGGATTTGACTTAGATTATACCTGACTGGCCCAATGGTCTTCCCTACTTTCTTCAGTTTAAGTTTGAATTTTGAAATAAGAAGCTGATGATCTGAGCCACAGTCAGCACCAGGTCTTGTTTTTGCTGACTGTATAGAGCTCCTCCATCTTTGGCTGCAGAGAACATAATCAATCTGATTCTTGTATTGTCCATCTGGTGATGTCCATGTGTAGAGTTGCCTTTTGTGTTGTTGGAAAAGAGTGTTTGCAATGACCAGCTTGTTCTCTTGACAAAACTCAATTAGCCTTTGCCCTGCTTCATTTAGAACTCCAAGGCCAAACTTGCCAGTTATTACTTTTATCATTTGACTCCATACTTTAGCATTCCAATCCCCTATGATGAGAAGAACATCTTTCTTTGGTGTCAGTTCTAGAAGTTGTTGTAAGTCTTCATAAAACTGGTCAATTTCAGACTCTTCGGCACCAGTAGTTGGTGCATAAACTTGGATTACTGTGATGTTGAAAGGACTGCCTTGGAATCATACCGAAATCATTCTGTCATTTTTTACGTTGTATCCCAGCACTGCTTTTCTCACTCTATTGTTGACTATGAGGGCTACTCCATTTCTTCTATGGGATTCTTGCCCACAGTAGTAGATGTGATAGTCATCTGAACTGAATTCAGCCATTCCTGTTCATTTAAGTTCGCTGATGCCCAAGATGTCAATGTTTATTCTTTCCATCTTGTGTTTGACCACATCCAGCTTACCCTGGTTCATAGATCTCACATTCCAGGTTCCTATGCAGTATATTTCTTTGCAGCATTGGCCTTTTCTTTCTCTTCCAGGCACGTCTGCAGCTGAGTGTCCTTTCGGCTTTGGCCCAGCCACTTCATTAGCTCTGGAGCTACTTGTACTTGTCCTCTGCTCTTCCTCAGTAGCATGTTGGATGCCTTCCAACCTGAGGGGCTCAGCATCATATCTTTTAGCCTTTTGTCTCTGTCCATGGAATGTTCTTGGCAGGGATACTGGGGTGGCTTGCCAGTTCCTACCCCAGGAAGTCTTATATATTTACTTAATCCCTTATCAGTGAGAGGCTAGGTGACCCATGGGCGCTGCGTAACAGCAGAACACAATACTATGGAAAGTATAACTATTGCCACTCCTAACTGTGCGTTGCGTGCCATATAGTGAAGCACATGAAAAGCATGCTTCTTCAAAGTCACTTAACGTGTTCGTTTTGCGGTTATGTGAGGCACTGTATGCATTGGTCTTTATTCTTACAGTAGAGAAGTCATTAATTATAAGTTTTTGTGAATTGGGACATTTAAACTTGTTTTTTTTTTTAAAAAATCCAATCTAAATTTAGTAGGAGTTGGAGTCGGAGTCGGAGTGTTTGCCCACTCCGACTCCGACTCCAGGTACCCAAAATTTCCTCCGATTCCGACTCCTCGACTCCGACTCCACAGCCCTGTTTATCAATGCATCAAGTCCTGAAAAGTTATAAGGTCATGCATCATTCTCTCCTGCTTGTTGTAATATGCATCCATGGGAGCCATTATCAGTGACACTGGAATGATCCTCGGTTTTAAGGAATCTTGTGTTTTTAAGAGGCTGTCCCTAATTATATGGCTATTATTATAGCAGGATGACAAAGGGTTTTTTGCATCCATATAACAATTTATACAGGTAACATTGATCTTTTGATTCCAACTTTATTAGCCTGCTCATTCATTTTTTAAATCCAATTTTAAACATTAGGCACTACAGGTCCTCTTCTTTTATCATTTTGCAGTACTTTGAATCTTATACTTGGCTTTTTACCACTCCATATAAACATATATATTTGTTTTTGTCAAACCTTTAAATATGTTTTCTTGAATTCTAATACGTAGAATTTATGGCCAATATTTCCCTCAATCAGGAGGGATTTAACTTAGCCCACAATTGCCATGTTTTCAATAGTCTCTTAAATGTCATCAGTGAAGGGGCCAGGCAAATTTTGGGTGGGAGTTGATTTCATAAATGTGATGCTGGGGGGGGGGGGCACAAAAGAGAACAACCATTTCAACCCTAAAAAGAATACAATTCAAAAGTGGCCAGTTATGATTACAAAACTAAGAAAGAATATGAACTCTTCTGGAAGTTGAGTAATCCCGTCAGAATAGCCAGGAGACAGATTTGAATATGGTGAAAAAAATTGTACACAAATGAAAAAGAAAACACCCAGAACACATTCCACCAACTACTCTTACTTTTTACTCTGAGAAGAAACATCTGGAAGTACTTAGCAAATATCAGTGAATCTAAATTCATTTCCACTTGCAACATCTTGTCAGACAGGATATTACCACTCAGATCACCACTCAGCATGAGTATGCTATACAGAAGGCTTCAAGATGAAAAGGATCCTCAGCTCATTTCCTGACTGGTACTTCCTTTTCACTTACTCTAAGCTTTCCATCACATGGCCCTGTTTCCTCCACTCCTCCTAATTCCTCGAACAGGCCTCCATTTACTCGGTCTGTTAATTATAAAGTTATAAATATGTATGCCTATTACTCCAGTTCACTAACGTTTGGAATTCAATAATAGTTTTTGAAAAACAGAGAACTGGTTCTGTTTGCAAATGTACTGCCTATTGCAGGGCTGTCTAACTTTGAACAGGCCGAGGTCTACTTTTTCTGCCCTAAAGTGCCTGAGGGCTATTACACTAATACCTCTACTTATGAATTTTATCCATTCTGAGCACATGCTCATAGCCCTTGAACTGCCCGCATTGCTAAGACAGTGGGCTGGCAGACCCAGAACTTTGCTGGGGTAGTAGTGATCCTTGGGATGGGGAAGGGAGGGGTGGAGAACTTATCCCCTCACATTTTTTATTTATGCCTGGTGGGCTACTTTTGAACGCTTCACGGACTACCAGTAGCCCGTGGTCTACCTGTTGGACAGCCCTGGCCTATTGAAAGACAGGGAAAATAAACCTTCGTACTACTCTTTGACCACTGGAAGAATACAAAAGGTCAGCAACTGTTCTTGAGACTTAAAGTATACTTCGTCCTAAATCATTGTGCATGCAGCAGAAGTTGCAAACGAAATGCAAATAAATGCAGGTTCTGGTGTATGTTAACCGTGAATGTATTCCAGCGGCACCGTACACTTGTACTCAGAAAGAAGAGACCTTTAGTGTTACCTTTCACCTGAAAACAATTTCTGTAGCTGAAAAAACTTTGAGCTATTGTGACCATGAATTGGGGAAGAGGAGAGTCATGTACATCTATCATCATTATCACGAGGCGTCTAGTCAATTCTGACTTATGGTGACCATTTGTCTAGCAAGCTATAGAGCAGGCCTGCACAATAGTTTGACCGTGGGCTACCAGTAGCCCGTGAAGGGTTCAAAAGTAGCCCACGGGCCATCAATAAAAAAAGGGAGGGGATAAGGACCACCACTGCCCCCAGCAAAGTTCTGGGTCTGCCAGACCACTGTCTCAGCTGAGCGGGGCAGTTCAAGGGCCATGGTGCATTGAAATCTGTTTCCTCCAGAATGGATTAATTGGTTTTCAATACATTCCTATGGGAAACCGCTGCTCTACTTACAATAGTTTCTTAATTATGAGCATGTGCTCAGAATGGATGAAATTCATAAGTAGAGGTTGACTTGATAGGAGCCCTCAGGCACTTAGACCTCGGCCTGTTCAAAGTTGAACAGCCCTGCTACAGAGTATAAGTCGGAGGCAGCTAATAAACAGCACAATAAATAAAGTCTCCAGGAGTTTCTTTTGTAAGATGAATAAAGGAGAAGGCTGCTTCTGCCTGTGGATTTACAATCTAAAAGACAAGGCACAACAGGAAACATGCATGGAGAAGGAAGAAGGCAAGAAGCAAGCTCAGGCATGAATTCTTAACATTATGAATGCAAATGGAGCTGATCTGTATCTAGAGCTTACAAACTGTGTTCCAAGCTAATGAAGTAGTCATATCAATACCAAGAAGTTCAAAGCACTGTTTCTTTTGGATGGCAATGCGCAGACTCCTCCAGCCAGTAAATGTGATGTGGGAGTTCCAAAAAAACAAAAAACAAAACAAAAAAACAAGTGTTTTGAAGCTCTAAGGGAGGAAAAAACTCTTTGTAGGCAGAGGTTATTAAATTTCTAAAGGTATTTTTTTAAAACACCTCCTGTAGCGCCCCATCTGCCCCACGCCTCAACCATAAACTGTATGACAAAAAACCAAGATTACCTCCACACTAGTCTTCTTTTAGCATTATCTGCATCGAAACTGAACAGCAACTGAAGAGGTACAAACAGTTGATACAGTTCATGCCCTTTGATGCACTGTGGCTGTGTGTTGACTGATTATATTAGGTCTTTATCATCCTTGCATTTTGTTTTGCTTTTTATCTTATCTTTTAGTTGTTTGGCCTTTTGTTCCATGAATTATATATCTAGGCTTTTTGCCACATGACCTCACTTGTTGCAGTCAATTATGTCAGACTCCGGGGAAAAGTTAAAATTGGTGAGGTATATTATGAATGTTCTAACTATTCCAAATGTTATTGCCTCCCAAGTGAGATACTTAATCCAGGAGATGGCAGTACCAGTTCATCTCAGCCCCCAACAGACACCACACACCTTATTATTCACGATGACTAAACAATAACCTGCAATATTACCCAATACTTGCCTCCACCTCTTTTTCAAAAATAAAACACGTTTTATGCTGCCATTACTGAAGCTCTGAAGTCATGAAACATTTGTTTTGCAATGACTCCTTGCTGCAGACTCACTCTGAAGGATGTGACTGTATGAAGGGAAACCGAAAGCCACACAAGCGATAAAGGATTATTTCAAGGAATCGGAATATTTTTAGCAGCATACTGGTTCAGCCTTATGATGAGTGAATTGGTAACTACTGTAACTCAGAATGGATGCTGCACGGCTATTTCTACAAGATTCAAAATAAACCTCGCTTCATATTTTTCTCCAGTTCTAGAGAAGATGGGGACCCATGTGCTGCTTTCTGTAAAACAACTGCTGTGTCTGAGAACGTACTTCAGCACTACCTAAAGAATCTTCAAAATAATAACTGAATACTTCCCCATAGCAATTGGAAACACAGAAGCCAATATGCAGCTGAGCAACATTGTTAAAAGCTTTAATTTACCAATGGTAACAGGTTTGTAATAAGTACAGTACTGCCTTGACGTATGAAATTATTCTGTTTTATGGTGGTTTCCCATAGGAGTGAATGGGAAATGAATTACCAATCCATTCCGGAGGTCAGAAAACTGTCAAAACAAGTTGTTTTTTTGTTCAGACCTCTTTATAAAGTGCACTTTACTCCACAATCCTATGGAAAGCAATGCAAGCACTCAAAAAAAGCAGGGAAATGGCAAGGATCACCTCCTCCCCCCCCCCACTCCACAATCCAAAAAGCTGCAAATACAAATGCTTTCTCTAAAATTTGTCATAGGAAGAAGCAATGTGAATGAACAGGACACTCCTCCTAATCTCTGAAGTTTCTCTTTGTTACAAGCCTAACCAATGTAATCATTTTCATTTGAAATAAACTTCTAATCGACTTGTCAACATCATCTTACAGATGAAACTCAGCAAAGAATTTGCTACAGATTTTGTCATCCAAAGTTCTCACCAATTATTCTAAAGTTATCCAAAAACCTCTGCTGTAAAACATTTACACCACACAGTTCCCCAAACCAAAACCATGATGCATGTTATCCTGGGCTAATGACATAAAGTCACTATGTACTTACTGTAATTTGCTGATACGGATCTATACTGGACATTTTGTATCCTGTTAATGAGCCTGGGTCAGACAATAAGTGAAGTGACTGTCTCTTGATGCAAAATTTGTTCACACTGGATGGCCTCCAAGTTGAATGGAACAACTTCTTTGAAATGCTATATGAGAAAAACCAAAGAAAAAACATCAGAATTGTTCTGTTTGTATGTTTGCGGCATATTGTCAGATACAGTATCTTCGGCTCTATCCCCACAAGTCCTTCAGTAGGAGTCACAGACCGTAAATCCAACGAAGCTGACAGAAGAGACTTCTCCATGGATGAATATTATCAGAGTGTATACTTGCCCAAATTTTACAGCATCTGTGCTTTTGGGTAAGAAGTTCATCAGACTTGCTATCCAAGAATGTACTAAAATGTAACGTAGATTATTGAAGATCTAAGAAACTTAACACTGAAAGGTCAACTAGATGCATCACCACCAACTGTATTTATTTCTTTGTGAACTTGACCATTTTTATTTATGTTGTTATTTATTTATTTATTTATTTAAGAGTATTTTTACCCCACCTTTCTCCTTGGAAAAGGACCCAAAGCGTCTTACAGTCATGAGGGATAATATACAGTTCAGTACAATTAAGACATGTTTAAGTATTGAGAACAGGGAATTGAGGAATATCTTATAGCATTAAAAGACAATGTTACATTAAAGCTAAAAGAAAACGCGAGCAGTTAAAAGGAGAGTAAAATTCCATTTAAAGTTATAAATGATGGAAACTAACATTGAAACATAGTGTCAATGTAATCATACCAGGTTACAAGTGGTTATAAACACAAAGCCTATGTCATCCTATAGATTCATATAAAAGACACATCATTCAGGGAAAGCTTGCCTGAATAGAAAGGTCTTTGCCTGTTTCCGGAAAGGCATCAGAGATGGGGCAGTCCTGGCCTCTAATGGAAGGGGGGACCAGAGTCTGAGTGCCACAGCCGAGAAGGCCCTTTTATGTGTTTGCACGTGATGTACCTGTGAGGATGGCAGGATGGAGAGAAAGGCCTCTCCTGATAACCTTGGCACCCGAGTTGGTTCATACGGTTAGATTTGATCTTTGAGGTAGCTAGGACCCAGGTTATACAGTGCTTTGTAGGTCAAGGTCAGCATCTTGACTTGTGCCTGATAGCTGATTGGCAACCAGTGGAGCTATTTTAATAGAGGTGTAATGTGATCTCTATATCCCGCCCTAGTCAGCAATCCGGCTACTGCATTTTGGACCCAATCTGGAAGCTTCCTGAGACTTTTCATTGATAGCCCCACATACAGCACATTACAGTAGTCTAGCTGGAACGTCACTAGGGCATATGTCACCATAGCCAGAGTTGGTTTCTCAAGAAATGGATGTAACTCGCGTACTAGCCTTAATTGTGCAAATGTGTTCCTGGCCACAGCTCAAGGATGAGTCCAAAAGCACCCCCAAGCTATGCACCTCTTTTTTCAGTTAGATGGTTACCCCATCCAGTACAGGTTGCATCCCTATCCCTTGTTCTCTATTTTGACTGACCAGAAACACCTCTGTCTTGTCTGGGTTTAGTTTCATTTTGTTCATCCTCATCCAGTTTATTACTGCAGCTAAACACTCATGTAAAGTTGAGATAGTACTGCAGCTCCTTTAGAAGCCGGAGGTGATGAGAGGTAGAGCTGGGTATCATTGGCATACTGGTGGCACTTAACCCCAAAAGGCCTGATAATCTCCCTCAGTGGTACATGTTAAATAACAGAGGAGACAGAACAGAACCCTGGGGGATTCCAGAGGTCAGCTGCCACGGTGTCAAACATGAATCAACTAATACCACTTTCTGCATTCTATCCTGCAGTACCCCCAATTCCCATTTCAGAGAGATGAGTCAGGAGGATGCCATGGTCTATAATGTCATAAGCAGCTGAGTGGTCTAGTAAAACTAATAAAAGGGACAGAGATCCCCTATCAATTTCCCTGTGTAAGTCATCTACCAATGCAACCAGTGCCATCTCTGTCCCATAGCCAGGCCTGAAGCCAGATTGAAATGCATCCAGGTACTTTATCTAATCCAGAAACCTCTGGAGCTGAGAAGCCACAACCCGCTCTAGGACTTTCCCCAAGAAAGGGATATTCAATACTGGTCAGTTAATTGTTCGATATGGTTGGGTCTAGGGAGGGCGATTTTAACAGTGGTTTTACTATTGCCTCCTTTAAGCATGCCAGAATCCCATTTTTCTTTTTTTAAAAAATCCAATTTTTCTAAAAATCCCATTTTTCTAAAAGGCAGGTCAGTTGGGACTTCTAATTTTATCAAAAAGGGCATGCAAGAAGGGAGTGTAACCCACCCTTACTGTTCCACTTACTTCCCCAAGCTCCTTCCTCACCTCACCCCAGCCTTCCTCACACAGGAAATGAGCCAAGGTGAAATAACAGTATATGGGACAGGAAATGAAGTATGGCAGAGGGGAAGATTTGTCTTCACATTAGACCATGATGACTCATCTCCCACTTTGAACATAACTGGAACCTAGGTTATGAGAACAAACACTGCTATCACACCTATTTTGAATCATGACCACAACTTGATCTTTAATTTGACCAATTGTGTATTTTAAGTGCCAGTATGACTGTGTCGTTTTTTTCAACATAATTTGGGGGAGGGCAGTATTGAAATATCGAAATAGCCTCCAAAGCCACAACTCTGCTGAGCATCTTATTTGTCTGAAAACCTGGTGGCGTTTAACAGAGGGGAGTATTAGGGAAGTAGGGAGGAACGAGGGAGAAGGGTATTCTTTCTCTAACATTTTCAGAAACAATTTTGCTATTCCAAAACACGTCTAATTTTTCAGAATTTACAAAGTGCCAAGCTTTACTGCATGTATGAATATAGTAGATAAATAGATATATTTTTTATTTAAAGATTTTATTAATTTTAATGGGAAAAGGGAAAGGGAAAAAGAAAAAAAAGCACAAAAGGTTACATTGAATATATCAAGTCAAAGTCATACATAACAAATTGTAATAAATAGATATATATTTTTAAAAAAATAATCAGTACTGTTTTAAATGACAAAGCAGGGACATGTTAGCTTAACCATCACGGATTATAGCAAAGATTGTGCTCCCACAAGAGCCCTGACGGTGCCTTGCAATGATACTGAGAGCTATTTTTTCCACACCCGAATTTCAGGCTTCCCAGAGACATCTGTTAGATCAGTCCAAGAAAGAGGAAATCTCTCAAATATGGGGGGCTCTTACCATTTCTCTAAGTCTCTGCTGGTTTACATTTACATTTCCTCTTACCTGTGCCGTTCGGAGGCTGCTGTATTTCCATTATTTCCAAACGTGCATTATTATAATACAACAGCCGAGCTGTGTCAAAAATTGTCTTACTTCCTGATGGTTAACTACAACAGAAGTGTGAAAAGGCCGAGGGACGCCTCAACACTTCCTATTATCTGCACCAACAGAGAAAAACTGAGGGAAGACATTACGACTAAGCTGAAACCATGCATAAGAAAAGCAGTGGAAGGACTCTGCACGTGGAGATAGGAGACAGTGAACCTGTGGAAAAAATGAGTGCTGGACTGAATGGGTGTCCGACATCTCCTAATAATTCTGTCACATCCTAAAATACACAGTACTCTCTGTCAGTCCCTTTGAACTGAAACCCTGAATAAAATAAAAACAACTCTGCCCTCCTTTAGTACAGTACCAGCCTCTTTATAACAGATATTGCAAATGGGACTGACATGAGCTGAGATGATAAATAGATCTTCAACTACAGTAATGCCACCTCCAAGAGATGATGAGCTGTGTGAGAGCACAGCTCTCTTGTTATGGTCTGGTGAAAGTATCATAAAACTCTGCATTATATGAGGAATGCACATCAGATAATGGCCTATCTTTCATTATTTATTTATTTATTTATTACATTTATATACCGCCCAATCTTCTGAAGCGGAACTCTGGGAGGTGTACACTTAAAAACAAACAAACAAACAAACAAACAGCAGCAAATAAACAAGAACATCAGAGGCAAACTACCAGTAAAAATTGGGGGGGTACAATACACTCCACAAAGGATAGCATGGGCGGAAAGAAGAAGAAATAATTAAATAGAAAGGTCACCCAATGCCTCCTTGAACAGATGTGTTTTCAAGGCGTTTTTAAAGACGGGCAGGGACACTGCTAGGCGCAACTCACTAGGAAGCTGATTCCATAGCTTAGGGCCACCCTAAGTGAGCGCACCTGCGCCATCCTCGTTGGTCTGGTCCCCGTTGACCTCTGAGAGATACCCTCTGGCAGCGTACTGATGACAGCAAACTCCAAATCTCCTGATCACCTCTGTCAGCGGCCTCATATAAACATTCAACAGCATAGGAGAGATTGCCAACCCCTGGGGCACCCCACAAGGGAGAGTCCATGGAGCCGACAAGTCACTGATCGGAGTCACAGCCCCACTTTTGTTCACCCATCAAAACACCCCCTAATAACAAAAGAAACTACAGTACTGTAGATGTGCATTAGGACATATCACCAGAGGCCCATGTCTCCCAGAGTGTAGAGGAAAACCCTGGAAGCAACGGGCAGAGCAAAGAACCAATGGAGGAACTGAAAATGGCAGCAAGGTCCTGAAGGGCAGCAGGGGCAACCAACCAAGAACTTGCTTTGAAGGAACTCTCCCTTGCAATCAGATTCTTTCACTTGGCTATGCACCTCACAGAAGTTCTCTATGGAATCGAGTGACACGCTGAAAAGATCACCGGGTAGGGCTTGGAGAAAGAGTTGTGCTTGGAACTCTGGAAAGAACTGACAGTGCCAGCCTAGATATGTGATGATCTGACAATATAAAGCTGCTTCCAATATTTCTGTTTTCATATTATAAACTAGCTACTGAGGTCATCTTATAAAATAGAAAGTGTGCCCAGCTTCACCTGAGTCAAAACCCTAAGATCATCCTTACCCAGTGTACTTTATTTCACACATGTCTCTCTCTCCTCTCTTGTCGCCCTCCTCAATACATACAGTATTCAGCTCGTATGAGGGTTGGAAACTCATTCATTGCTCCCCATGAAAGATTCCTTTTACTGAATAAAGCTGGATTTTCAAGGCAGCAGTTATAGAATGCAGTTAACATCCCAAGTAGAATAGAGTTTCCCATATATCAGTTTCGTAAAGATGTACAGTGACACCCCACCACCACCGATTGTGGGGGTTAGGGACCCAACCTGACCTGTGATAATTGAAAATCCGCAATAGGCGGATGCAGGTCGGGTCAGCCCTGGAGCACCTAGCTGGGGGCTCTTGTACTTATCCCCAGCTTTGTGCTGCCGCGAAGGGCCTGCAAGGGCCTTTCCGGGTCTTTTGGAGGCCCCAAAAGGGCCTACCTGTGAACCAGAAGTCATTTCTGAGGCCTCCAACACGCCTTCCCCCCTTACCCCAGGGCGCCCTTTTTCATATACTGAGGCCCCGTGATATAGCGGGATTGCAGTATATGAACCACGAATGGGTGGGGGACCACTGTATCAACCACCATGATTAATCAGTAGTCCAGTGGAAAACTAAAAAAATACTGTAAGTCTTTTTTGAAACCAACTACACAGTTCATGATGGGAAAAAAAGAGAAGAAAAAGCATAGCTTGATTTATATCTTGCTCTTATTATTATACTGCATCTGTTCTACATCAAAATATAACATCACACTTCAACATAGGAATGTAGACATGGAACTAGGTATATTCAGAATTGTTTGGACTCAGTGGATCTCATTTTCTTAAACAGCAGCCCATACTATGATGACTAGGAGCAGCTGATATTGCAATTCTGAGGAAACTGAAAATGGCAAAGAAGAGGAAATGAAATTTACATAGAATTATTCTGGCAGAGCCATTGGAGAAGGGACAAAATTTGCTTCCTTCTTCAAGAAATACTGGTCACAAAGGTGGGAGGGTCATCCTATATGCCAGACATGTCCAAACTTCGGCCCTCCAGATGTTTTGGACCACAACTCCCATAGTCCTTTGCCATTGGCAATCTAAGCTTAGAATTCTGGGAGATGTGGTCCAAAACATCAGGAGGGCCGAAGTTTGAACGTGCCTGATATATGCACATGCCATGAATAATACAGTAGCTGCAATACAAAAAAAGTTCAGCAACAAGTATGCAAGTGCGCTGTATATTTGGAATGGTCATAGAATATTGTGTGTGTGTGTGTGTGTGCGCGCGCGTGTGTGCGTGTGCGTGTGTGTGTGTGTGTGTGCTTGCTTCCATTTCCTTTGTAATGGGAATCATTCTACACAACTGCAATTCCTGTTAAAAGAATGAACTGAGGAAGCAAAGAATATTTGCGTATTTTCTTAATCCTTGACCAAAAAAAGGATATCAGCACATCAAGGCATCCCATCAGAAAAAATGGTGCACTGCTGTGAGATTGTTCACCCCAACACAAAACTGAAAAGATCTTACCCCTGAAGATGATCTTCAGTGGCAAAATACAAACACACACAAACACACACAAAAACTTTCATGAATTTTTCACACAAATAGTACAGCAAATATGCAAAGTCTATCACAGGATCACCCACTGGGAAGAAAACTTCGGATTTTTTATTGCCATGTATGAAAATTAGAGAATTTGCATCCCTGCAACAGACTATAAACGTGGGCAACAGAATGGCACTTGGGCAGAAACTAAACATTCTCTCATTTGTACACAACCAGTGAACTGTAGCTGACAGCATGTGGACTCCAGGCCTCAAGTTCAATCTGCTCTAAGATTGACTACATTGACCTTTCATGAATGACTCTCCTGTTTCCACCTATGAAATGGAAATGTGCAGTGAGTGACCTCACAAGCTTGCTGTGAGAACAAAGCAAAGGGTTGTAAAACTCAGAAGTTCGGAAAATGTTATGCTAGGGATAGCTAGCCATAACAAGACTTCGTGTACATTTTAGTCCTTGAAGCGAAACTTGACCAAAGACAATAGAAGAAAGGTTTCTGAACGTCATGCTGTGCCCAGATCTTCCAATGATTGTGATTCAGTGCTGAATTAATTTGGAACCATATACTGGGTTTATTTATGTCAGAATAAAAGGCACATTTGTATTAGTCCCATTAAATAGCACTAAAGCTATTGGAGATTCAGAACAAGAAGGCACGCTAAACTGAATATGTTTTAAGTGTAATGGACTGTATATTGTCTCTCCTTACTGTAAACCACCTTGGGTCCTTTTCCAAGGAGAAAGGTAGGGTAAAAACACTCAAAAATAAAATAAAAATAAATGTACTACAGCATCTTCTCTTCCCGGTCACTCCACCTCAACATCAGCATTCTTTCTAAACAGTGAAACAACAACAACAAAACACCTGAGAACAGGTCACCATTTAACCTTCATAGGACTGCCCTTCAAAATCTTGTTAACACCAACACAGATCCTTTCTCTTTCTCTTTCTCTCTCTCATCCCATGGGTAGGTGTGCATGTGTGCTGATAAGTTCTACCT
>JAHTLZ010000129.1:5794342-5815225 GCA_023846285.1 Phrynocephalus versicolor | reverse complement strand
ATGATGATGATGATGATGATGATGATGATGATGATGATGATGATGATCGCTCAACAAGGAGTCTCCACTCTCCACAGTTTCCTCTGGGACAAGGCGGTTTCAATTTGGTTGGATGTTAAGGGCAGTTTTCTGCCTCCAGGGACAGCAAAAGCTGCCACCAGACACACAAACATTAATACCTGGGGAGAAATGAGTGCTTTTATGACATGGGAGGTTCCCACTTGCAGTCCTAAAGGAGATGCAATTCACGTTTTTAAGTTGGAGTTGGAGAAGGGGGCTTGGCAGGTACACACATGGCCTCATGCCTGTCATTTGCACACCCCTTGTGTAAAATAACAAAAACAAAGGCTAAGACCAGATTTATTTTTGAGTTAACTAGACTTAATCACAATTTATTTTTCAGGCATGTGGACTCCAGAGGACACCATTCAGGTCCTACATAGGCATATGTTTCAGTAGACACGGTTGTGCACATGAAATCAGAGTGCACGGGAATCCAGAACACTGCCGTTCAATAAAACGAGTAATGAATTTGCACCATGTTGATCAGCATGAGTACCCTGTCAAAGGCAATTTATGGTTTTACTTACAGTACATGAGGTGATTTGTGCTTTAAAGTCACTTCCAAATTATGTCAACACAAAACACAACACAACAGCAAAATAAAAAGACGCTGTGGCACCTTCAAGACTGACAATTATATTTTAATGTAAGCTTTGGTGGAACATGCTCACTTAAACATAAAGATTAGAATCATTTGCGTGTACAAACTATTTTTTTATTTAAGTAATTTTATTGGGTTTTTTGGGGAGAAGAAGGGGGGAATGTGGGGGAGAAGGGGGGAATACACTATAAAAATTCCATTGAGTATATCAAGTCAAAAATAACAATTTAGCATATTAACAAATCACCAAATAGTATCACAATACTAATAAGTTTGCTACTTCTTGCCATCTTTTTTTGGAAATCTCTTCTTAGTCTCTCTTTAGAAAACCAGAGAGCCTGTCGATTTCAATACATTCTCTTATCTTTTCTTGGAGGTTTCTCTCTGTTGGCACTTCTGGGTGTTTCCAAAATTTTGCATACAATATCCTTGCTGTAACTATTACATGATGAAGTACATATTTCTGGTCATATGATATATTAATATCTACTAAATTTAATAGAAAGAAAATCTGGTCTCAGCTCTAACTTAATCTTCAAATATCTTTCTAAAAATAATTTTACCATTATCCAGTATGTCTTTGCCTCTTTACATGTCCACCACATATGATAGAAGGTACCACTGTCATGTTTACATTTCCAGCATTTGGGTGAGCAATTAAACATCTTAGATAAATGGGAGAAATGCCATCTATAAAACATCTTATAACAGTTTTCCTTGAAGGCTATAGATTTAAAAAAGTTTAACGGTATTCCACAAGGAGTCCAATTTGTTTAGATGAATAGGATAGCCAAAATTTTCTGCCCATCTTATCATAGTATCTTTTACCAATGTAACAATCATTTTTTTCATTTAGCAAAATACTATAGAATTTACTAAGAAGCTTTGAATCGCCAGAAGATAGTATTTTGTTGAGTGGAGTGTCATTAGTCATAAATCCCTCCTCTTTGGTGAGATTTATAAAGTGTGAGTGTATTTGTTGGTGCTTCCACCAGTCTAACTTGTGACCTTCAGATATTAATTTTGCTAGTGGCTTCAAGGAGCAATCAGCATTCAAAAGTTGTCTATAGGTTAGAGGTTTAAGGCTTGCACTTGTAAGAGAACTAGTTATCGCTCCTAACGGAGATAGCCACATTGGTGCTTTACTATAAAACTACAACCCTAATAAGGTTTTCGAGGCATTTGAAATACTAAAGAATGGTTTGAATTTGCCATCTTCCAGGGAATTTCTGTGACCGACTAGGGATGCAAAGCCTCGTTTCCTGAATTCTAGTAAAATGTACTGTATCAACCGCTCTGGTCTCGAAATGAGGCTGTAACCTATTGCACAACATCTACAAGCTACTGCACAGCGCTGATAAAGGTTTGTCTTACTTCTTAAGAAAGTGTTGTGCTAAAGCCAGTCTATAGGGAAAACTATTTTGGCTGTAGACAAAACTGCTGTGAAAACCACCTTAGATCCCAGCTGAAAACTTTTATGTCAAAGAAGCACACGCACGCACGCGCGCACACACACACACACACAAAACTAGTGAACATGGCTTAGAGGGAAACCTGGGAAGGGGACAGAAAGTAAGAATATTGTGTGCTAAAAAAAAAACAGTTACTTTTTACAAAATGGACTTTTAAACTTTTAGTACAGTTTGATTTATTCCACTTAGAAAGTATCTCACAGGCCTGGGGTCCTATAAGCTTTTTCAGGGAATCCATCCCATTCAAATTAAAAGAGTGGAGAGAAAATCTTTTGACTGACCAGTGAATTCAACAGCCTCTTAAAAGCATCTCAGGACCACAACTATGGTCTGTGTCACCTGGGGCAAACATGGACCCTGTGCCCACCCCAGATGGGTGGGGAGTGCAGAATACAGCAGAGTACTCATGGGAACCTATGAAAGGGCCTTCTCAGCTTTTGTGCCCAGACTCTGGAACTCCCTCCCACTAGAGGCCAGGACTAGAGATGGGCACGACCAGGAATTTTTTTTTCGAGCTGTCGTTTTTCGGGACGGGTCCGTTTCGGCTCGTTTCCATTTTTCGTGAAATTTTTCAAAAATTTGTCGTTTCGTGGTGTCGTTTTTTCGTCTGTTGTTAGTACTGGTTGAGGGGGGGTAGCGGGCTCCTGGATGCACCTATGTGGGGTGGGTGCCTCCTCTGGCCCGCTATGAAGGGAAAGCAGGCTCCTGGAGGCACCCGTGGGTGCCTCCTCTCCTCACCCGCTACAAAATAGCATGCATAGCCAATTGGATATGCATACCAGTTGCAGACTTGCTTAGTGGACTGGACTCTGGCAGAGGCACCCCTCTTTGGGGATGCCTTCCCTGCACCAGTCGGTCAGAGATACGGGCTCTGACTGTGTCTCACTAAGAAGGGAAACGTACTTGCGTGTAGTGCAATGCGAGTACACAGATCTGGCTTTAGGGTTAGGGTTAGCACAAGGGCTAGGCTTAGGGTTACAGGTAAGGTTAGGGTGAGTATTGGGGTGCACCTCTGGGTGCCTCTCTGACCCACTTAGAAGGACAGTGTACTGGCTTAGGGTTAGGGTTAGGGTTCGGGCTACGGTTAGTGGGCTTTTTATGCCCGATTGGCACATCCCAGAAGTCTCTGTGGCCATGCGATTGGTGGAATGGCTCCAGAAATTTGCATGGTCCACTCCCATGGCCAGCCCATCATTGCGCACTGCGCAGGTGTAAATAAAATAAAATAAAATAAAATAAAATAAAATAAAATCAATGGAGAGGAGTCCAGGAGACATTTTGTTGCAAGAAAAACCCACTGCTACTGTAAAAAATCTGGCAGTTTTAAAATAGCAATTTTCGCATGTTTCTGTGGTGCTTTGGTGTGTTTTTGGACCACGACGATACGATTTCAAAAAAAAAGATTGCGGTTGCCCGCCCCATTTTGGATCCCCCGCCCGCACCGCATGGCAGGCGTCTGCGAGTTGGTGAGACGATGAGAAGGAGGATGCCCCACCAGAGCAGCCCAGGACAGGAGGGGGGGAAGGCCGGGGACCCCTCCCCCGAAACCACCCCTCTAGGTGCCCTCACTCAGGCAGGCATATTTCCGCCTGCTTTTTTGGCTGGGAATCAGGGTTTTTAAAACTTTTTTTCTGTGCCGCTTGAATGGCGGTGGCGAGCCGGCGAGGCTCCGCCAGAGCAGCCCAGGAAGGACAGGAGGAGAGGGGGGAGGCCAGGGACCCCCCCCCCCAGAAACCACCTCTCTGGTAGGTGCCCTTACTCAGGCAGGCATATTTCTGCCTGCTTTTTTGGCTGGGAATCGGGTTTTTTTTTTTTTTTACTTTTTAAAACTTTTTTTCTGTGATGTTGGCATCGCGCAATCGCGCGATGCCAGGAACAACAACACGACAAATCAGACCCAATTTTTCTTTAGTCGGTTCGAGTTCGATTTCTGGCGGAGTAATTGTCGTTACTGTTTCTGTTACGTAACGGAAACGAGGAACGGAAACGGAAACGAGAATTTCGACGAGTCGTGCCCATGTCTAGCCAGGACTGCCTCATCTCTGTTGTCCTTCTGGAAACAGGCAAAGACCTTTCTCTTCAGGCAAGCTTTCCCTGAATGATGGACTACCTATTATGTGTCTTTAATATGAAGTTATAGGATCACATAGACTTTGTGGTTATAGCTACTTAAAACCTGGTGTGTTTACAGTGACACTATGTTTCCGATGTTAGTTTCCATCACTCATAACTTTTACATGGAATTTTACTCTCTTTTTAACTTGGTGCATTTTCTTGTAGTCTATTAATGCTGTAAGATGTCCCTCAATTCCCTGTTCTCAATACCTGAACATGTCTTAATTGTACTGGACTGTACATTATCCCTCATTAGTGTAAGCTGCCTTCGGTCCTTTTCCAAGGTAAAAAAAATAGTCTAAAATAAATAAATATAAACAAATAAATACTGTTTTGTCATTTTGGCCCACCCCCACCCCAACATGACACTCAGAACACATGCCTCCCACCATTATGGCCCTGAAGCATTTTGGCCAATTATGGTATATCACATCAACACAACAACTAATCTAGTAACAAAGGGAGATTCAAAACACAGGTATTAACTGAGAGCCTCGTGGCGCAGTGGTTAAATGCCTGTACTGCAGGTAAAACTGTGCTCACGACCTGGGTTCAATCGCTGGTAGCAGGCTCAAGGTTCACTCAGCCTTCCATCCCTCCGAGGTCAGTAAAATGAGTACCCAGCTTGCCGGGGGGGGGGCAATGTGTAGCCTGCACACTGTAATTAAAATTGTAAACCGCCCAGAGGCTACTTGTAGTGGTATGGAGCAGTATATAAGCAGAACACTTTGCTTTTTGCTTTTAATTGCCAGGCTAAGTATAAATATAACCCTATGGAATATTGGTTCAGTCCAAAGGGATGGAACTAAGAAGGAGTGAGGCTGTGAGTAAGGGCACTTTTACACAACCTCTAAAATTCGGTGGCACTTAAATCCGGACCATAGATCGTGGGGGCTTGTCGCTCTTCCTGTGTTCCCACCCCTCCACACTCCATTGTTCCTGTCTGTATGAGGGGAGGGAGGAAAAAAAGGGAGAAAAATGCAGGCTCACCTCCTTCTGTCGGTTGAAGCCGCCCCGAGCGGCCCCATCATTGTGATTCCTGTCTCTTAAAGGGGGCAGGGACAAAAAAACAAACAGAAGGCGAGGGGAGCCCGGCATTCACAGCTTTCAATGTGCATCGGAAGATTTTTTACCTCCTGGAGGCCAGGTACTTGAAAAGTGTGCTGGGTCGCACTTAGGTGGGCGTGGTCGTACTTAATTTTTTTTAAAGTCCGGAGCTGGTGGGAAAACATTTTTAAGCTCTGGATCTGGGAGCCCTTTGCCTCTGATTTTAGGAGTCGTGTAAAAGCATCCTAAGAGATTTGAATCAGAATGAGCAGGAGAGCTAAAGAGGGCAGAGCTGCTGCTGCCACGCTGTATATACAATTGAACTGATATTTTATTTTAGGGTTTTGAAGATTGTATGTGGAACTGATTTTCCTGTTATGGATTCCCAACTAGTAAACCTAAAACCCCATAGAAATTAAAAGTGTTACATAAACAGAGCTTGTTTAGCAAAGCAGCCTAAAAGGCTGGGCTAAGAAAAGAAGCAAATGGAATTTGGTTAATGAACAAGCCAGTTAGGGACTGCATGTTAAGGAAATGGATAGGACTTGTGCTGGATAGGAGCCAGGCAGGGCTTGGCTAGGGAAGCAGGCAGGCAGAAAGGGCTGGACTTCGTTATATTTAAAATAATATTCAATAAACAGAACTATCTTACATATACAGTTTGTCTCTTTTTGCATGTACTTGTTCAATAAAAGAATAACAAATTGCAATTTTTCTGGACATTCAGTTTATCTATTTTGCATGGGCAAATCAATTTCAAAAATATATTTAAAAAACCAAGTAAATAGTGCAAGCTCCAAGGTCCAAAATATTTATCCAGTTCATACTGGAATTAATCCTTCTAGGGATAAATGCCAGCTGTGGCTTCTGATTGTTTTCTAAAGTTCAGTTGAGCTCCTACGGAAGTCTTCAAGCATCAGATTTCCTGACATGGCAGAGACATGGCATATAAATGTGTTGGCTAAAAATTGGGATGAACAAGTGATAGCTGGGATAACTGACTGATAATTGGGAATAACTATGAACTGTGGTGGACTTGGAGGCGAGGCGAAACTGCTGCATGCCTTACTTTGCTTAGATAACCATGAGACAGGAGGGAAAGATCTCTGGTCCTCCAAGTCAGCCAGCACATGTTTTGCGGCCAGCTGTCTTTTGCACTTGAGAGACTAACTGAATCCGCCTGGAACTTCTCATGCAGTTAGAAACACATGAGCCTTACTCCATGAGTATACATGCACAGAGATGTGCTGCCCACCTTAAAAGGGCGTCCTTCCCCACCCTCCTGAAGCTATTGCAAGTGGTACTTGTTCAAAGTGTTGACCTATCTGCTTTTTGGTGATGGTTTGTTTTTGAGTTTTTTTGCAACCAGGGAGAATACCTGAGTGGTAAGGTGAGCAAACAATGACCAAAGGTCAAATATTTTACTGGCAGTGGATTTTGAAGATTGTTCACTACCGCCTCCTTCTCAGTACCGTAGCACCCTGTCGTCCCTAGTTCCAGCCTCAACAATGGCATGCACATATTTTAAGGTTTCAAAGTTGTCCTGGCCTTAGTCTGTACAAGCATTTCAACAAGAAACACAAACACAGAGCAAAAGAAGCAAAAAAAAAGTCCTTGAGGCACCTTAAAGACTAGCTGCTACATTTTGGAGTAAGCTTTGGAACATATCTACTTCATCTGATGCAAGGGTGAGAAAGAAGTATTACTTCTAATGTATCTTTAGAAGATATATCATCTTTAGATACATTATCTAATGTATCTTTAGAAGATACAATAGAAACAAGTTTCAGAAGCTCATGGAATGGCATGCCTGTAGTCAACCAGTTAGATCAGCTGAGGTAAAATTTGACAAACTCCAATAGGCCAGAACAGAGCCTGAAGGGTTCTGGAATTTATTTTTATTTATCATATTTCTGCTCATCCTTCTCCAATGAACTCAGAGTGACATATGTGGCTCTCCTCCTCTCTGTTTTATCCTTAAAACAATCCTGTGAGGCAGGTTAGGCTGAGAGAACATGAGTCACCCAAAATCACCCCGTGGGTTTTCTGGCAGAGGCTGGACTTCAGTCTGAATTGCCCCAGCCCCAACCCAGAACGGTAGCTACCACAACACCCATCAGGCTTCACCGCTGAAAATATTGGTCATCCTTGTAAAATACTAGCAAGCTGGGCTTCTTCTTTTGACAGCTAACAGTGTCCTCTTTTAAAGGCTTTGTGATTTCAAAGCAATGTCAAGTTCATTTATAAAAACTGTGTAGTACCCCCCAAAACTCTAATCCAGGAAGCAGAGTTTAAGTCTTTCTTCAACAGGAGAGGCTGACTAGATTCATTAGACCAGCAATGCTAGATATAGATATCAGGAATTATATAATCAGGATCCTTTTGGAGAAGATGCAGTTGAAGCTGGAGAACAACTGATACAAGCATTAACCAAAAGTAGGAAATCCCAATGGTTAGTTGAGAACTTAGATATGGAACAGAATAACAGACAAACATTGAAACTCCTTAAAAATCTGGGTGTAGAGCCAGACCCAACCAAATTGGAATTACACTGGCATAACAGAAGGTCAAGTAGCCAGCCAAATATTAATGATCTATAAAACATGAGGTAAAAGATGTGGAAAAAGACCATTTGAACAAAGAGGATAAACTGCTAAAGACCTCCTTTACGATAGCTGAATTGGAAGAAGCTATGAAGAACATGAAAGTAAATAAAGCAGCAGTCCTTGGCGATATCAAGACAGAGAAGATTAAATAGTTTGGCCTCCATACATTCCAGTAATTTTTGCGAGTGATGAATAACTATAGCTCCCAAAATTGTGGAGGCAGGCTAGAGTAGCTCTTTTATTGAATCCTTGCAAAGATCTAGGATGAACCAAAAAACTACCACCCAGTGCCACACCTTTGCCACTTTATAAGGCACTGGAACAAATGATTTTTTAATCACATCTCAAAATCTGTTGACAAAAAGATCATGAAAGAACAAGCAGGCTTCGAGCCCGGGAAGTCATATTGTGGACAAATTGTTAACCTCACACAATACATTTAAGATGGCTATGAAAGAAAGCTAAATGGGGGGGGGGTGTTTTTTATTTTATTTATTTAACAGCAGCATGTGACACTATTATTTATAGGATACTGCTCCATAAGATAAGTACTGTAACCACACAGGAGATAGCAAACTAACTGGAGTTATAGGCAGCTTCCTCCAGAATCACAGTGGCCAAATTGTGGGTGGCAGCCATAGCTTACCATAGGGCACTGATCACGTACAGTCCTTCGAATGCTCCCATTTCTGCCCCCTTTTCTGCCCCTGCCCTTTAGTCTTAAACTTCATGCTCCTATTAGAATTATCACTACGTTGGATGATTACGGGAACTTGAGCCTCATTATATTCAGTTGCTCAAATCCCACATTTCGTTAATCGTTCTTTTTTTAAAAAAAAATGGAATTGTATATTTTATATGGCCCAGGCCAAATGACTTAATTTATATTTTACTCATTGTATCTATTCAAATGACCATAAATAAACTTTACATCCTCCAGAATTGGAGATTCTTTGTGACACTGAATGGTAAGAACGGTATATGGAGGAGTCAGAAGAATGACTGCAACAAGGAAGTGTATTGTCACAGATGTTGTATAATATATATATATATATATATACAAATGATCAACCAGGCTCTGATAATACACTATTGTTTATTTATGCAAATGACATGGTGGCAACTATACAAGGACTAACTTTTGAGCAGATATGCAGGCACTGGAAGCGCTAGGACAACATTAAGCCATCAGTCACCTGAGGCCTAATCCAAATAAGACCCAAGTATGTGTTTTTCACTTTTCAAATCAAGATGCTAGGGTACAGTTGGATGTGATGTTGCAGGGAGAGCAACTACAGCATCGCTCGACCCCAAAGTATCTTGGTGTGACACTCAACAGGACACTCTCGTTTAAACAACAGTGCCTGAAAACTAAGGCTAAACTCAGCTCAAGGAATATTATCAATAGGAAACTGGCAAATTACACCTGGGGTGCTCAGTCAGTGACCTTATGACAGTGATGGCGAACCTATGGTACGGGTGCCAAAGGTGGCACTTGGAGCCCTTTCTGTGGGCACCCGATATCACCCCTTCATAGCCACCTGTATACAGGTTAAATTACTGTATTGGCACTTTGCAGAAAAATTAGTGGGTTTTGAATTGCATTTTGGGCACTTGATCTCTAAAAGGTTCACCAACACTGCCTTATGGTTAAGACCTTTAGCATGTCTGGAGCAGAGTATGCTGCCCATGTGAAGCATGTTGCTGTTGCTCTTAATGAAGCATTGAAGACAAGGTGTCTTAAATGTATGCAATCTGAGAAAACATATCCTCTCACTGGCATTGGTCCACCCAAGATGAGAAGAGAAGCAACAGCAGACACTGAGAGAACAAAGCAATTGCCCCCTGGCATGGACATCTAGGATGAGTTTTATGGCAAGAACAAATAGCCTTACTAGAATGCAAGAGTGAAATGGAATGTGGAGGAGGTAGACACCCGAACAAGGAATAATGTTGAAGGAGGAAATTCCTGAAGGATCTGTATTTGGAGAACTCTGAATAGACGGAAGGCTACATATCTAGTTGTAAGACCATGGGAGGATGACAACGCGCTGTGTGAATGTGGAGAAATACAGACCCCGGCCCATCTGTTGGTATGCCCGTTGTTACCAGAAACATGCACATATGATGAACTAGTTTTAGCCAATGTCAGAGCCGAGAAGGTGGCTTCTTAATGGAAGTTCAATGCTTGGTCTGGACACAAAAGAAGAAGAATTGAACGAGAGCAAGAAAGGGCAACTGTGCCTTTCAAGCTGTGTTTGTCGCCTCTTTAACATCTACATGGAACCGCTGGGAGAGGTCATCAGGAGGTTTGGGCTGAGGAGCAATATGCTGACGATACTCAGCTCTACCTCTCATTTTCCACCAATCCAGGTGAGGCGGTTTCTGTTCTGAACTCGTGTCTGGACCAGATAATGGACTGGATGAGGGTTAATAAATTGAAACGCAATCCAGAGAAGATGGAAGTGCTGTTAGTGGGTGCTTCGCCAGAAAGGTTAGAGGGCCACTTCCCTCTGTTCTGGATGGGGTTGCACTCCCCCTAAGGGATAGGGTCCATAGCTTGGGGGTGCTCCTAGACCCCGGTCTAACTCTGGAAGCCCAGGTAGACTCGGTGGCCAGGGGTGCCTTTCTCCAGCTGCGGAAAATATATCAGCTGCGCCCCTACCTGGATGAACGGAGCCTCATGACAGTTACGCATGCACTAGTAACATCCCATATTGATTACTGCAATGCGCTTTATGTGAGGCTGCCTTTGAAGGCAGTCTGGCGATTGCAACTGGTTCAGAATCGTGCTGCATGGCTGGTAAGTGGCAGGGCCGCCAAGGAACACATCACACCAATTCTGCGTAACCTGAATTGGTTACCAGTTGCAGCCCAAGCCTAATTCAAAGTGCTTGTTTTGACATATAAAGCCCTAAACAGATTAGGACCTAGATA
This sequence comes from Phrynocephalus versicolor, assembly GCA_023846285.1. NCBI lineage: Eukaryota > Metazoa > Chordata > Lepidosauria > Squamata > Agamidae > Phrynocephalus > Phrynocephalus versicolor. Next base: position 5,804,384 of record JAHTLZ010000129.1, on the reverse strand, counting down.
CCTGAAGGACCGTCTCCTTCCATATGAACCTACCCAGCAACTAAGATCTAGCCAGAGGGCCCTCCTGAAAGAGCCATCCCTCAAGGAGGTGAAAGGGATGGCTTGTAGGAACAGGGCCTTTTCGGCAGCTGCCCCCAGATTGTGAAATGCCCTCCCAAGTGAGACGCAACATTGATGACATTCCGGCGCCAGGTAAAAACATTCCTTTCCCAGAAGTCTTTTAACTGATTATTGTGGGTCCTGATGGCAATATTAGTGTTGTATTTTAATATATTGTATTTATTGTATTTAAATGTTTTATTGTTTTAATTTTATTGCAATTTTGATGTGTTAATTATCTGAATTGTTTACTGTGATTGTGAGCTGCCCAGAGACCTTTGGGTAGTGGGCGGCATACAAGCTATATAAATAAATAAATAAATAAATAAATAAATAAATAAATAAATAAAATTCCCACCAGGCTTAGTCAGCATAACCACATATGAGGGATTATAGGAGCTACAGTCTGACAATTGTCTGAAGGGCCATAATTGCTCACCTGAATGAGAGATAGCCCAGGAAATGGTTCTAGAAATTTAATCCAGACCCAAAGTGTGGAAGTGTTACTCCTTGGGGGTATAGCTCCTATAATTCCTCCCTTAATCTGATTAGTAGCCATACTGGCTGGTTAATTTGGGGAGCTGTAGTCCCAAATAGTAATGTTTCTAAACTCTCTTGAGAGTGCAGCAATATGGACTGGAGCCAGCACTTATCAGCTCTGGGGCCCTTGAACCATGGATCCCTGAATCGAGATTATCTATGGAGTTTTACAGAATTACAGTATATACTATAGATTAAAATAATAAATAAAAACATTAGGACGTAGTCTAGAAACAAAGAATTCAGGACAAACACTAGAATAACAGCAACCACTGTCATTCTTTGCTTATGGACCAGTTAGTTCACAGCCATTTTAGTTAAAAAATGATTCAGACAACCAGGTGTTGAGTCCAGTTAAAAGCACATGATGTGGGATGTACTGTGGGAGTTCCTCAGGGATGGGACCACCACCAAGAAAGCCATGCCTCCTGAGCCCATTGAGGAAACCTACTGGTAATATGGATATAACAAGAATGGGCTACTCCACAGGGCTAACATAACCCACAACTTCTGAACCACAGGACCATCTATTCTATAAAATCTGGGTACACAGTGATGGACTTTGCTTGTTCTGGCAGGGCAATTGTAGGTGCTCATTCGAGTAATTATATTTCAAGTTGTTCAGGCTATCCTAGTGAATTTCATGCTGCCCTAAGCAACAAGCTGGGGGTTTCCCTGCACTGCAATATCAGCAGGGCTGGTCAAATGTCACCTCTAGGTGTGAGAGATGGGACAACTTCCCCTGTGTAAACTGGGCCTCAACCTCTCCTTATTTACGTCAGAGGTTGACCTTTTCCTCTTGTGTCCCCAGCTTCAGAAGAGTTGAAATATAAAACCATTCCTGCATTACTTCCTCCCTTGCACTCAGGCAGGGGGTAATTGCAACAGAATGCAATCCCAGTCAGAGTTTCCATAGTCCAGTTCTACAAATTTAGGGCACCTTATTTGCATGTTATGCAAATACATAGCTAACTGGGCAACTAAAATGCATGTTGAGAAAAGATTAAGCAACCAGAACTACCCTGCTGTTTTCCAACTCTAGATCACCCTTGTTAGAATTGATTTAGTGTATAAGGAAACCCATGGCTGGCTTTCTCAGGTAGTCTTTTCATGGAGTGTGTATTTGAATCCTCAAATGTTAGGCAACAATTAGGTGATGTAAGAGTTCTTCTGCTATACATACTCCTGCAAGCACATTCTGTGGCCCTCAGTGGATCTAACTTATGAGTAAACATTTGCAAGTAGGGTCAATGTACACATTCTAAGCATCCTCTAAGTGGATGCATGCTAAAAAAATTAAGAATAGGCTGCTTCTGTTGACATGGTAGAGGCCAAGAATTTGTGACTTGGTACCAGAATCAAATACATAAACCCTTACACACACACACACACACACACACACACACACACACACACACACACATTTTTCCAAATGTTTTGTTTTTCAAAATCTAATAATAATGATAATGATATACTGTATATTCATGTTGCACTCTATTACAAGTGGATTTATATCAGCTCCACCCTGGTCTCAACTATATGTAAAATCAAATACAAATATCACGGTCCTTCCATTAGTTGCTGAACTGCATGACATTATTTCATGAGAAATTGTTATTTGCAGCACACATTTACTGTGTTGTAGGAAAAAAGCCCTTGAGTGACTACTTTGACTCCCACTATCGAGCCATGTAAATGACTAATGTATTTAAATGTATGTTCAATAATATACTAAGGATAAGTAACTCTTGAGTCTAGGGACTTAACTGCATATTCTAGCAATGCAGCAGTCTCCTTCAAACTAATCCTTGCTTGAATCTTTCCTTGAGCTGAAACAGTGATCGGATCGGTTTAGCACTAATACATAATGAGAACAATTTTCGACTGGTTTACTCTGTATCCAAGCAATAAACTGCCTTGCTCCATTGCTGTTTACTGCATGCGCTGCAGAAATTAAGAGAAAAGAAGCATTTGCCAGTGAACTCTTTCTCTTTCTCTCAAACACACACACACAAATCATTCTTCTAAACGATTTGATTTTCCCAATCTAATAATAATGATACATATTCATGTTACACTCTACATTAGAGATTGGCATGAACCGAAAAAATGGCAATTCGTTTTAGTTTGGTTCATTTTAAGGTTTGTTTTGTTTTATTTTGTTTTGTTTCATTATTAGTTATTTTTTGAAATATTCATTTCATTGTTTGTTTTGATTCATTATTCATTTTTTCCTTCAAGTGCCAACCGCGCGGCACCTGGGATCTGTAACAAAATGAATATCCATCACTTCGTATTTGTCAGGATCTCCAGACTTGACGAATACCAAGTGACAAATATTACACAAATCAATGATCTCTGACAAATATCGTGATTTTTAAAAAAATTGTCCCCACCTCTAGTAGAGATCAACTGTCTGTAAGAGTAGACTTCCACAGTAATCACTGGCAACCTTTTTATTATTAGGTATTTATTTCACAAATAATATGGATAACCTTGTATGACCTTTGGAAATCCTCTGGCACTTTATTCATTACAACACAGGCCATTAGTTTGCAAAACACTCTGTTTAGTTTCCTGTTGCTTGTAGTGCAGTTAAAGAGTAACAGCATACACCGTTTACTTCCCCAAAACGTGCCTTTTGAATATAAATGACCGGAAGCATTCCCTACCCCTCTACACTCCCCCTCCCCAATTGTATGTTCCATTCTTTCTTCAGGACTCTTTTGCAACCAGCCATGCCAAATGCAATGTACCAGCCATGTGTTGTCGTCTATCAATGCAATCATCTTCAGTTTTAGAAGAAGTGGCAACTTCAGCCTATTCAAGCACATCAGACAACAAAACAAAAATAAGAGTAAACATTTGTGGCACCTTAAACAGTAACTGTTGTATTTCAATGTGAGCTTTCATCAGTCAAGTCGATTGTTTCAGACATAAGGGAGAGTCTATGATGGGTATATTTATGCATGGCCACATGACCAGGCAGGGAAACAATGAGTAGAGGAATAGGCTGTATGATTGTGGATAATTTCAGTTACCATCCTATGAGGTAACTATAGCATTGTTAACATAAACAGCAAATGATGGGAATCAGCATAAGATTTTACTGATGGTAATTGCTTAGGGACCCTTGATTACAGTCCAAGAAGTGCACTTGATCCACGGAAGTTGTCACAATGTTTTTCCCTTTTTTGTTTTTGATAATCTTCTATAGAAGCGGGGGCAGGTGGGACTGTATATTAATTAAATGGTTGGTGGACCGAGTTGTATAGTTGCTAATTGGCTTTTGACACCACGAGTAACATGTAGTATAAATTTGCAAGAGCCCTTATGAACATAGGAAGCTGCCTTACCTGGAGTCATACATTTCAGCCTTATTTAGAGCTGACTATCATTATTTGTTTGTTTGTTTGTTTATTTAGATTTGTCACTGCCCATCTCTCCAAAGGGGACTAGAGCGCTGAAATGGTTGGCTGCAAAGTCGGCAGCTTGGCGGTTCGAATCCCGGGTGCCATGCAGAGGAGTGAGCTCCGGCTGTTAACCCCAGCTCCTGCCAACCTAGCAATTTGAAAGCATGTAAATGCAAGTACAGTGGAACCTTGACTTACATGCTGCTTGGCTTACAGCATATTTGACTTGCAGCAAGAAGGGGCCTGTTTGACTTGCGCCACAGGCTTTGACTTACAGCTCAGAGTCCCAGCGCAAGGCCCCGGAATCGGGTGGCAGCCACGATCCAGTATCATGGCTGCTGCCTCCAAACTGGTCCTACCTTCTTCCTCTCCTCCGGCAGTGGCGGCTTCGGCGAGGCCAGCTCCGGGGCTGGCCTCGCTGGTTAGACAGTCGGCTCAGTCTTGTAAAAAATCCGGCTGCAGAATTCTGGTCCACAATGGAAGCATTTTAGTTGGGGAGCTGTTTTAAAGAGGATGATAAAACATACAGCTTCCAAATGTGTATTCATTTCTACCATGGAACACCACCACACATGTGGCCACAGATCAGCTTTGGTTTAAGTTTGACAATCTGGTTTTTATAGTTTTCCCCCCAAAAAACTATGGAACAATAGCTACAAATCCAGGCAGAGCAGGTAACAAACTCAGCCACCGATGTATATATGTGTAACTTGTAAGTATATGTATAACCTACACAGAAAAGAAACAGCATTTCAGAAGTTATTCTATGCAATTGTAAAAGGGGAAAAAATGAGAGGAACCTAGGACAAGTATGCAGTGGTTTGTTGGTTTGTTTCCTGAAAAGTACTCTGCATTTTCCTCTGCCCCTCTTTACTACCTATCCAATTTGAAACTATCTTCACAGAAAGTGTTCTGCGTCATTAGATCACTTTGAATTTATAGCAATCCCATCTATTAATGCTCTCCAAAAAAAAGTTATTTAATCAGGTCTTGCCAACAATAGGACACAGTGTCTTTTATTGAATCCATCCAGCTCACGTCCAGCCTTCTTCTTATCGTACTGCCTTCCACTTTGATTTAAATTACTGTCTTGTCTCCCTCTTGTCTTGTTCCCCCTTGTGCATGGTTGTGGGGGGTTCAAGGAAGCTATGAGCAATACTGTCACAATATTTATTTATTTATTTCTAGACCTCTCCGATTTTCTCAAAGGAACTCTGGGCGGTACACAAAAGCCAAATAAGAAGGAACAATTAAAATCCAGTTATAAGTCTGAACTCCTGGCAGGGGTATCCAAGACAAGAACATCCAAGAGGAGATGCCAGACAGAAGGTACATTTCTTCAGGAATTAACGGTCACATTAGCAGAAGAGAACTGGTAATTCCACTGGTGATGGTGACAAAGAAGTTCTTGAAGGACAATTGCTTGGCAGCAGCAGTGGCAGAGAGTGCAACCGGCAGAGGCCTGCTCATAAATAACAGCAGTGACATTCAAATCAATTCTTGCAGCACTGAAAGAGGCACTTATGAGTATTATATAGGTTGAAAATCTTAAGATGAGATCATTCAAATTTAAGGTATAAGCAGCAGAACAGCACTTGGATCAACATCTTGAGAGCACTAAATAAGGCAAAATGGCAAACACAGAATATACAACAGAATATGCAATATTATGTGAAAACATACATTTCACTTAATATGGGCAGGGAGGCAAAGGGGCCCTAAAACTTGAGACCCTCACTGGCTCAAAATTTAGTCTATGGGCTAACAAAAGCTGGAGAGGAAGTCATTAAAATGATACATAAGTGCTTCCTTTCACTAAAAATTACTCAGCAGCTATTTAACCAGAAGAGGAAGTACACGGAAGAGAAAAAACAGTTGCAGACTTGGAAAATGCTAAACAAGTGAGAAACGGCAGTAAAATGTCACTGTGCAGTGTAGTCCTGTTTGAGCATTCCTATCAAACAGCTCTGCCCTGTGCCATGACACTCTCTTCTTCATGGGTAGCTTTTCTTTCTACCTCCCATCCCAAAAACCCACCCACTTTGTGGTCACTGAACAAACCTCCCTGGGTTGTTTATAAGCTCCACCACTTAGGGCAGGGGTGCCCAAACTTTTTGTAAGGAGGGCCAGATTTGGTGGCTGAGAATGTGTCAGGGGCCAGTTGCTCCCCGACCCTGCCACCCCACTGCAAGCCCCACCCACTGACCCATAAGCCCCACCCACTGACCCCTTGCAACCCCACCCGCAGGAAGGAAGGCGGGGAACAAGGAAGGGAGGGAGGGAGGTGGAAACCAAGAGAGGAAGGAAGGAAGGTGGGGAACAAGGAAGGGAGGGAGGGAGGTAGAGACCAAGGAAGGGAGGGAGGAAAGAAGGAAGGTGGGGACCAAAGGAAGCATAGGGAGCCTTGGCCACAGGTCACACCTTGGAAGAGGTGATTTGTGTGACTTTGCACCCCACCCCCAAGCTCCCCAGAGGTGGTGATGGCTCACCCGCCAGCCCACCCCAAAGCTCCTTGGTGGTGGCAGAGGCCCACTGGCCTACCCACCCCCACACATTCCCCTGCAGTGCCGGTGGCGGCAGACCGCCCGTCCGCCCGTCCGCCCAAGCTTCCCAGCGGTGTCAGTGCTGGCAGAAGATTTTTTTTAAAAAAAAAATGGGGCGAAGGAGGGGGAGGGAGGGGTGGGGCAGCCAGCCACGGGCCACTCAGAATGGCCTGGTGGGCCAGATTTGGGCCCCGGGCCGTACTTTGAACAGGCATGACTTAGAGGTTATTTTTATTTTTATTTTAAGATGTGTACTTCTATAATCGCCATTCTGTCTCCCAATCTTTTGTTTATGCATTAGTGGGACTTTGGGGCTATATCCAAGGAATGACACCCATGCCCGCATATCAGAATTTGAGGGAATGACAATTTCAAGTATTCAGAGCACATCGTGGAAATTTGATGTCGTTCTTACAACCACTGGGCATGATATTAGGGCTGTTATATGCCATTAAGTTGCTTCAGACATACAGAATCATATGAATCAGTGACCATCAAAATGTACTATCATTAACAGACCTAATTAGGTCTTGCCGACAAAAGGTCATGATGTCTTTTACTTCCAATCCGTCTCATGTTAGACCCTCTTCTTTTCTACCATCTTCCACATTTTGTAGGATATTTCTGTTATCCACTGAGCCTTATCTGCTTTTGATATGTTAAAATTATGATTGCCTCATTTTAACTTTTAGCAAATGTTGAGGTTTGATTTTTCAATAGACTCCATCTTTTGTCTTCCTGGCAGTTTGCAGTGCTTTTAAAACTTTTCTCCAATGTTATATTTTGAATTAATAATTTCTTCCTAGATAGCTTTCTTCATTTTCAGCTATCCTACCCATACAAGGGATTCAAGAACCCAGCTGTGTGCATGATGTCTGGTTTTGTATACAACAGCACATACTTAAACTTGAAATGCTTTTCTCATTTAAAATCTATTTTCTGCAAGAACTGTGGTATCTATATATATTAATTCACTGATGTTTCTGTAACCAATTTTCACTTCTCCTTCATCAGAATCCTAACCAACTTTCCATATGAAAACCCTTACTGGTTACATTAAATTATTGTTTTTTATTCTAGGTGGAGTAACTAGGCTGAAAGAGGGAAGCGTGCATAAAGCAAGATTCAAATTAAGAACTTCCTCATTTGTAGCCAAGTCTCTGAGCCAGAATACCACGCCAGTACTACATTTATTCTATTCTAAACAAGACATACCAAGGCCAGAAACATGTGGGTTACTTTTGATCTTAGGTGAGATGGTTCAGCCAATCATGTAGCACTGTTTGAAATAAGGAAGTTATCCTAAGTTTATGTACTATGAAAAACTCTTCTTTTATCACAGAGCAACCTACTGGCCATGCTTTTTCCCACAGTTCCAGCAATCCTCAAAGGCATACAGAAACAGTCTAAGCAGGATGTGTCGCTGGCTTATGAGCTTTCTCTGGAAGAGGAAGTCATCCAGCCGAAGGGAGGGTGGGAAGGGAAAGGATCCATCATGTTTGGGGCTGGGATGAGTGAAATGATAGGATGGTGGCGGCAGCAGAGGAGGAGGAGGAAGTGTGTGTGTGTGTGTGTGTGTGTGTGTGTGTGTGTGTCAATTGGGGGGAGAGAGAGAGTGAGAGAGAGGAGTTTGTTTATGTAGTTTGGCTGCTGATGCAGCTTGCATGTTTTTATTTTATTACATTTGTTTTTTTATTGTACTGTTACATTCATGATTATTTTATATTATTGCATTTGATTTGTTGATGTATCATGTTGTATGTTTGAGCAAGTTGTTCTTACAACATGTTGTACACCGCCCTGAGTTCCTTCGGGAAAATTGGGCGGTTAACAAACAGAAAAATAAATAAATAAAATAAAATGTGGAGGGGAGGAGGCGGTGGTGTCTGGATGCATTGGAGACTGTCCACGTGATTCTCCGTGAACAGCAGCCTCCTAACAAGTGGAAAGTGCTCAGACCTTTCATCCCACCTTGGGTCAGCATGGGTGGGGATCTGGGGTGCTCACTCCAAGGAGAACATGTCCACATAAGCCAGAGAAGCATGAGGGAAAGAAAAAAAGCAGGCAGTAGAGGTTGAACTTGACGGTAAAACCCTTCCAAGCTGCCACCGCCTCTGCCTTTACCTGCAGGCGCAAAAGGAAACCAGAAGCAAGCCGGCAAGTCCCCCGTGCACCTTTCTCCTACTGGGATCTCAAGGGTTACTTCTGACAGGCATAGAGAGGCGGCAAAGAGATCCTGCTGGAGGGCTCTGGAGGAACGGTCTCCCAGGATTTACAAGCACACACACACTATCTCACAGACCCTGTTCCACACAAAGCCCTCCCACTCACTCTCCGGGCACCTTGGATTGCAGGCGGGCTGGCTCTTTTCTTTCCTCTGTGATGGTGACCTGGTGCTGCCCGCCCCCCACTCTCCAAATAAAAATTCATGATATACCGAGATATATCAAGACCTATGTGAACTGCAATGTGGTGGGGGATTACTGTATTGAAGTGTAGTGGAACTTAGTTAGATTTATGACTGAGCAAATATAGTGCACCCTCCTTTGAAAAGGAGGTTGCACCTTCCCTTGGCAAAGATATGAAATGGCAATTCAGGCTAGCAAAACCATTGGAGATCAACCAGACATTGGGAATAGACACAGAAGAATACTGTTACAGTAATACCTTAGTTCACGAGCATAATCCGTTCCGGAAACATGCTTGTAAACCCAAACACTCTTATATCAAAGCAAATTTCCTTATAAGAAATAATGGAAACTCAGATAATTCGTTCTGGAGTCCCATAAACCACATACTGTACACACAAAATGACAAAACTCCCAAAAGAAGTTGGCTAGAAGTCCACGTCCACACCACGGTTTAGGTACCTGGCTGCACAATCTGCTCTGCTTGGCACTAACAGCAGTATTTTACTCTTGTGTTTTTAATGTGACAATAATAAAATGTAATTTGTAGCCATATACACATGTGACTAGCTGCCCCATGATTGCAAAGGGTTTGAAAAATAAGAAAGGATGTTGAAAACATATTAAATAAAAATATAAATACCATATAAGGAAAAATAAAATAAAGCCCTAACCTACAGTCACTTTTTAAAACATTCCTAGCTGGTGCAAGGAACACCTCCCTTCCTCTCTCCCTCCTCTGTTTTTGAGGCTTGCCTGAGATGGAACCTTCCAGACAATTACCCACAATCCAGCAGGGAGAGACAGAGCATCACCATTGGCTCACTTGTGATCATGTGACCTATTCCAATGCTTGTATCTCAAGACATTGCTCTTTGATCAAGGCAAAATGGATCAGAAAAGTTTGCTTGCCTTGCAAAACCCTCCTAAACCAAGGAATTACTGTATACATAAAATTGCATTGTTAAATATTTTTAAAACCCTCAAAAGCATTCTTCTTCTTCTTCTTCTTCTTCTTCTTCTTCTTCTTCTTCTTCTT
>JAHTLZ010000129.1:5782883-5794332 GCA_023846285.1 Phrynocephalus versicolor | reverse complement strand
TCTTCTTCTTCTTCTTCTTCTTCTTCTTCTTCTTCTTCTTCTTCTTCATGTATGTCCCACTTGGTGGTGGCGTTCACCATTCTTGTTTTGGTCCTCCACCTGGTGCGGTCATGGGCTAGGTCCAGGTGAACCTGGGACAAATTCATGTCATTCTCAAGGGTGTTCGTCCAGTACTTTTTTGGACAACTCCTCAGTCAGGATCTGCTGACCTGAAGGATGAAACTCTTTCTGGCCAGAGTTTCCTCATCAGCTTGCAGAACATGATCAAACCAACGCAGTTGGGCTTTGTGCATCTTCTTGTTGATAGGTGCAATGCCGTAATTTGCTCTGATGTTATCATTGTGTACATGATCATTTCATGTGAGGCCAGAGGTCCATCACAGCATCTTTGTCTCCATGACACTAAGGTGACATTCAGTTTCTTTAATTGTTGGCCAGTACTCTGCACCATAGAGCGGAACAGATTGAACAATGGTGAAATAGACTTCAAGAAACATCCAGACCCTTCTCCAAAGATATACAGTATAACCAGAAACAGGAGGGTGTACATTCCACATGAGAGGTATTTGTTAATCAAACTGCTGGCAGTGAAAAGGTTCAGAGTGAAGATGAAAGCAGAGCTGCAGATTCCTTTGGAGAAAGCAGTCCTGAAAAAAGGAGTTTTGCAGGAGACCTAGAGGGGACTTCGTGCATAAACGACCTCTGGCTCCCCCAACTGGCAGTTTAAATACACTATTCTGGATTCACTGGATCTTTCTTTTTTAAGGAGTTCAGCATCACAAATCTCTTTCACACTGGTGATGGGTAAATCAAGCTGTATAGTCTCTAGGTTTGTTTTTGTTTTGTTTTATAATTTGAATTCCCTGGCCCCTAGCTTTTCCGCAATAATTCAAGTCCGTTTGACATATCCCACTAGTTGGTGCACCAACTAACAGTTGGAAGTAACAGGGAAATGGCATGTATATGCTACTTTATCAATGTATTGCAACAGTATGGGAAATTAATAGATTTATATGAGATGGCACATGAAGCCTAAAGAACAGGTACAATTGGCAAGAAATGTACCAACTGAACAGGCCCAGCAGTAGATATAACACATGACTATACAGTATGTCAATATAAAAAAATGAAGAAAAAGAAACAACGTCAATTTGTCCTTGTAATTGGGCCCTGAGAATAAGGTGCTCTTTGGACACCAACCTCTCCTTTGTTTCACTGTTGCTGCTTTATCTTCTTGACTATGCCACCCACCTGTCACATGTGAAGAGCAAGAGCCACTTTCCAAAATACCCCTGGAACCTGTTGTATGACGACAGAGCTCCTTTTCTCAAGAAGAATTCCCTTCGGTTTCAATACCTCTTACACAAGCCATCATGCTTTCTTTGGGGCCTAGAGGTCCACAGTTAGGGTCTTAAAAGGCAATAGAAACGTTTTGAATTTTTAATAGCATGTACTTGCATTAATGTTTAATATCTTCTTCCAAATGTCAGATTTTAAAATATGGATAACCCTGCATGTTTGCAGTTCCTTGCCTTAAGCAGCCACTCTCCCACTCTGACAGGTTGCTTAAATTCTTGACGTTCCATTTATGGATTACTTACATTTATATTTCACTTTTCCACCTATACTTTGAAGGCCAAGTAATGACCCTCTTTTCCATTTAATATTCAAACACCTCTGTGATGTAGGGTAGCCTGAGAGAGAGACTGAATAGTCTGGCATTTCAAGAACTTTATGAATTATTGGGGCCTGGACTCCAGACTGCGTTCTCACACACTAACCACTACATCACACTGCTTCACTGGAAAAATTAGGCATTCCCAAGCCCCACTGATTTAAATACAAAGGAGATCAACTTTCTAAGTAGAATGAAAAGGAAATATGTAACCTTAATAGGATCAGCCGTTGATGTCTTACATTGGCTTCTGAGGCAGTGGGAGTTTGTCACAATATTAACATATCAACCTTCCGAACAAACAGCAGTTTATGGATAACGTGCTTAATCTTACATTAGATATAACTATGCTTATAATATAATGGAATGGAGCAATGCAAGTCCCTTCAGAAATACTTTTTTTACCTGGATAAAGGGTTATGCAGTAGAGCTGACACTTTGAGTCTGTGTCCAGTCGTTTCTGCAGGTGAGAAGCAAACATACTTTTCCAGGAGAAGTGGTCCTTGGGTAAAGACTGAGTGTTCAGATAGTTGAGGCTCAGATGATTGTTATTCAAGCCATTATCTCCCCTTCTGACCTGTTATCTAATCTCTTCTTAATAAACAAAGTGCACCCTCTAGTGCCAAGTGAAAGAAAACTTCTTTGTTACAGTAAGTCCAGCTGTCTCAGAGATTGTATTCAAGTGTTTTTCTCCTTGTCAGAGAGACAGCAGAACTATTATCAAAGAACACAAACAGAATACTAAATCTCTGCCAGCTCTTTCTTGCACTGTCATTTAATCCTGTCCCTTGTCCATGCAAATATGGCATTTCCTATGCCAGCGATGCCCCGTGTCATGTTAACATTCTCAAGACCACCTGGATATTCATGTTCTAATTTTGCAATCCAATGGTCAGTTAATTTGCACTATCTGGAAGCTGGATGACTGGATGGCTGAGAATCTTAAAAGACTTAATTTAAACAACTTGAAGTCACATAATTCATATGACTAATTGATTTTGTTTTTAATACAACTATTGCCCATTGCTAATATTCCATTCTTGAGCAAGTTGATTGAGAGGGTGGTTGCCAACGAACTTCAGGTATTTTTGAAGGAAAAAGATACCCTTGATCCATTTCAATTGTGGGTTGAGTCAGGAATATAAATGGCCACCTGATCACATGCAGAACTTAGGGAAGTGGAAGCAGGTAGGAGCAGATGCTGTGGTTAGTATGAAATATTCAAAGCTACAACAATGGTTATCTTTACATGCTACTTTCTGGCAAGTTTTTTCTGAACTTAAACTGTTGAGGTTTTGCTACAAGCAGGTACATGGCCATGAATGTCAAAACTGATTTTCCTTGTCCAAGATACCAAAATAAAGCCACCTGGCTTGTGTGACTATTTCAACCTACCAGCAAAGAACCGAGCCCAATACCCTCCATGCAGATACCAGGTGCAGTGGTACCTCTAGATACGAATGCACTGGGATAACAAAAACTCAAAATACGAATAAAAATCCATGGGGATGGTTTGTGATACAAAACTTTAACCCTGTTTTTTTGAAACATGAAAAAATACGAAAAAAATGTTCCTCCCAGGATGCACTGTGCCTCAGAGGTTTATAAGGCTAGCCCCATGTATCCAGGACTCTGTGAGTAGCATGTGGTGTGGAGTGTGGAGCGGTTTTTGAGAGAGATTTGGAGCCATTTTGGAAAGTATTTGCAGCAGGTTTTGGACATTTTGGAGAGTTTTTCCTGCATTTCCTTAGTGGTGCAAAGGTAGGTTGCTGAGCTTTGTCCTATTCTTTTTTCCCCTGTTTCTTTTGCATGGTGTGGTAGGCATGCCTCCTAGTCTGCTTTGCATATTATTATTTTTGTTTATTTTGCATGGGGTGAGGGGGTATGCCTCCTAGTCTGCTTTGCATGGTTTTCTTCCATTTGGACTTGAGCATAAAGAGCCTGGGTGTGACTGCACTTTATAAAGAGTTTTGAACAAAAAATGGCTATTTTGACTTTTCTGACCTCCAGAATGGATTAATCTGTTTCCCATTCATTCCCACATTTTGAGATATGAAAATTTTGTAACAAGTCAGTCATTGTAACATGAACATTCCCATAGAACAGACTAATTTCAAATCTAGAGGTACCACTATACTCTGAAAGTTTATTATGGGGAGCACAGCACAAGCTCTCTCATATTTGAGTTGTACTAAAACATGTACATTAGCTGCTTGTCCCAAATACAGGCAAAAGAGCTAGCTCCACCATTAGACAAACATGATAGGTGTCTGATTCTCAGAACCAGGGAGCTGTGGTGAATTGTTGGAAGACTGAGTTGTGTTTTCCAGGCAGACTATTCAACATTCTCTGAGGTGGTTTGCTACCCGCAAGTATGAAAGGGAATGCTATGCAATCCTTTGTGCTGAACTTAGTCTTTGTACATGTGATTTGGAAGGAATGCCATCTTGTTCATATCAGCCAGAAATGCCTTGGACTACCGTTTGTAGACTTTTAAACTTCCTTCCCTCAAATTACTAAATTAGCTTTGCTTTCGTTTCTCCGTCTCCATTCTTGAAGGAAAAAAAATGTTAAATCAACCAAAAAGGACTACTTCTCCTCTTGGAAATATGTTACCAACATTTGTTGCAAGTGGACTGTAACCATACGCAGCATAACTCCTAATAACTATTGCAACTTCACTTTTGGAAAGTCTAAATCTTTATGAGTTTCCTGCGGAAAACTATATATGTCTAACATTTTTTGTTGTTCCACTAGATTAGTGAAGGACAATTAGTTCTCTTATTAACATTTCCGTCTCCTGTGGTACTTAACTCAAAATGAATGTAAATAGCTGCAAGCCAATATTCTCAGAACCAATAAATTAAGGTTATGCTACAGATCTTGGCAGCAGTTGGGTGAGGGGGGAGGGAGGAATAAAATGCTAAGTCTTTCTAGGGCCTAAAAGAATGTGAAGCATCCAACAATTCTAAGTGAGTTTCCTTGAAGCTGAGCAATGAACATCAAATAACAATCAACATCCTCTACTTTCCAATATGGGGGTTAGTTCAAGGTACAACATTCTTCTCAACTCAAAGACAATGCTTTAGTCATGATGAATATAGGCTATCAACAGGCCAACTCCCTCTCCATTCCATTCCATTAACCTCACATACCAGAAGAGTTCTCATGACAAAGTTCAGCTCCACAGGTATCTGATTTACACTACTCAAGAAATGGTTATAGATTGCCATTTTATTGTACCAGCTTCCCAGATGGGGGTGGCAAAATTCTCCTAGCCAGTTGGCAGGTGAACACAGATAACTGCACTCATTTCGTTCTTCTACTAAATATTGAACTATATCATATCTTATCGGTCAGTCTACCCAGTATCATGTACTTTGATTACAAGTAATGTTCATCTAAAACTTGAGATACCATAGATTTGTCCCCAAATTTTTGTAGGGACTCTTCTTTTTTTTGGTAGAAAAAGGGAACTCTATTGACCTCCCCTCCTGAAAATATAAATACATTTATACTTTCAGCCGTTGCAACATACCAACCATTGCAACCAGACATGGCATGCAAATCCAAACCTTAATGAGGAAACGAGACAGCAGATTTTAGGATGCCAACAATGTAGAGCAAACATCCAAATATGGAGCTAATAAAATTTATGTTTTAATTCACAAATCTGATATTCTACCATCAGCATAAGAACATCATTTAAATTCCTTACTTCAAGTACTTCCTGAGGCAGAAATACTTGAGGTTGCCTCTGGGCACATATTACATAATTGCCAACCTGAAGTAGGTGGGGACAGCACTGACAGTCATGTGAAAAAGAAAGTACACTGTCTTTGAATTCTATGGTTTTAAGTGTCAGGACATAATAAAAACCTCAGATGAACAGCAACACATGATATATTACACTGTGCTGTGATTTATTGTACAAAAATAAAGCCAAAATTGAGAAGCCATGTGTGAAAAACTAAGTACAGTGGCAACTCTGAACCAATAAATTGGATCAGAGGTACCAATGTATAGGTTAAATACAGCAGCTCTACTTATTTAACTTTATTGGTTAAATAAAGTGGCTCTACTTATGAGCAACTTGACTTAAGAGCAGAAAACCATTGCTGTTTTAACTGCTGCCTTACAAATTTTTAGGTGCGATCAGCTCTACTTACAATGTTTTTATTATTATTTATTATTATTATTTATTATTTTTTAAAAGATACGGTTGCTCTACTTACGAGTTGTTCGACTTATTAACCTCATTCCGAATGGATTAAACTCGTAAGTAGAGGTACCACTGTACACCTTATGATTCAGTGGCTTGTAGAACCACCTTTAGCAGCAATAACTTGAAGTATAGTAATTGTTTTCTGTATGCCTTCATCAGTCTCACACATCGTTGTGGAGGAATTCTGCCCACTCTTTTTAACAACATTGCTTCAGTTCATTGAGGTTTGCAGGAACTTGTTAATGCAAGCTCTCTTAACGTCCTACCACAGCATCTCAATTAGGTTGAGGTCTAGACTTTGAGCCATTGCAGTGCCTTGATTCTTTCCTTTTTCAGCCACTCTGTTGTAGATTTGCTGTTGTAATCAGGATCATTGTCCTGTGGCATGACCAAAGTTTGACCAACTTTTAGCTCTTGGAAAGATGGCCTCACATTTCAATCTAGAATACTTTGATATACAGAGGAGTTCATGGTTGATACAGTGAATGCAAGGTGCCCAGGCTCCTTGGCTCCAAAACCAATCCAAATAATCACCGCTCCACCATGATTGACAGTTGGCTGAGCTTTTTGTGCTCATATTCTGTATTTGGTTTTGGCCAAACATTTGTCTTGTGCAATATGGACAAGCAGCTCCATTTTTGTCTCATCTGTCCAAAGGACATTGTGGCTTGGCCAGATGCAACTTTGCGAACCTAATCCATGCTGCCATGTTCTTTTTAGAGAGAAGAGGATTTATCCTGACAACCCTTCCAAACAAGCCATACCTGTTCAGTCTAATTTCTAATTGTGCCATCATCAATATTTACATTTAACATTCTAACTGAGGCCTGTACAGTTTGAGATGTAACTCTCCCCCCCCCTTTTTTTTGTAATTTCTCTGATCATTGCGCGGTCTGCCTATGGGGGTGATTTTGCTTGTATGTCCTCTTCTGGGAAGGTTGGGAACTGTCTTGAATGTTTTCCACATGTGAATGTTCTTCACTAGAATAGAATGATGGACTTTAAATTATGGTATTTGGAAATAGCCTCATAACCCCACATGTTTTCTCCATTTTGATGTTACAGTATTTCTATAAAATAAATCAGGGCTGTCCAACTTTGAACAGGCCGAGGTCTACTTTTTCCAGATGAAAGTGCCTGAGGGCTACTACAATAAAACCTCTACTTATGAATTTTATCTGTTCCGACCATATGCTCATTAAGTAGATCAGCCCTTGAACTGCCCTGCTCGGCTGAGACGGTGGGCTGGCAGACCCAGAACTTTGCTGGGGCAGTGGTGGTCCTTGGGGTGGGGGAGGTAGAGGTAGAGAACTTATCCCCTCACATATTTTATTGATGGCTGGCGGGCTACTTTTGAACCCTTCATGGGCTACTGGTAGCCCCCGGTCTACCTGTTGGACAGGCCTGAAATAAATCATGACACGGTGGAACAGGTCATGACTGTTGCTCAACTGAGGCTGTATTTACCTAATTTTCAGACTTGCTAAGGACTAGATGATTTTATAATGTCCTGATGCATAAAACCATAGACTTTAAAGAGGGTGTACTTTCTTTTTCACATGCCTGCATATGTGATCTTAAAGGCATTTCCAGGGATGCCTGCTTATAAGATGTTGCTTTCTTTGTAGAAAAATAGTGAAATTGTCCCATTCATTTGAATAGGAAAAGTTAAACAATGACAACAGATAGCACAATCCATTCTCATGAGAGGAAAGTATCAAAAAATTTACTATTGCAGCCCATTTAAACAACATTTTCCAGGGCATCAGGGATCACAATTTCTTTTTTGATCCCAAAACTTCCCCATTCAGTGATATCCTATAATATCTTATGAGTCTTAATAAATATGTAAATGGAATGAAAAGGACACAGTTAATAATACATAACCAAAACATTGCGTGCAAGCAAAGAGGAACACACAATGAGTCAACACCAGACAGTGAATCAAACTAGGTATTTCACAATTGATGACAATCTACGTGAAACCACATAGAATATTTGCCCCTAGTTTTACATGCCTTAAAAAAAGAAAGAAAGTCATTCATTACAGGCGCTGTTAAACCACAAGACAAGGAAAATCCTTAACTACCATTCACTCTCATTGAAGCTGCTCCCTGCTCAGTTGTGCTGGAAATCCTGTTCTTCCTTCATATAAGTTCATTTCAAAAGGAGACAGATGCATTGCACATATCTTTTTTGAAGATTTTTTTCAATACTTCTTGAGAAATCTTTTCCTGCCTTGCTGGCCAAGTCTCTGCAATATGGACCATCGGAACAGGTTCAGCTTTCTCTGTGACCTCTGCTGTGGTTTCTGTCTTCATCTGGATTCTAATAATGGCACTTTATTCCACTTTATTCCCATTCCAGGAAAAGTTTAACTTGCATAATTTTGACATGTAGGGAGCAGGGGGTAAAAGTCTGACAACATTTATTTATTTATTTATTTATTTATTTATTTATTTATTTATTTATCTATTTATCTATTTATCTATCTATCTATTTATTTAATATCTTGCCTTTCTCTCCGAAAGGGCCCAAGATGGCATTTACTCAGAAGAAAGGGTGTTTTGAGATGATGCAATTGCTCACTTCATTGACAAAATTTCTACACGGGGCCCTGATAATTCACATAGTTTTACGGAGGGCTCTGATAATGATATTTCTAATTTGCAGTCTTCCTGTTGATTTTTCTTTTAATTTTCTTGCCACAAAAATTCTATTAAGTTATTCTAAACGATTAAAATGTGTTTTAAAATGAAATATGAAACTATAAAAAAATTAGAGTGAACAAATATCAGTGTTATTAAGGATAAGGATGAAAATGAAATCAGGGGTAGGGAAAATATATTAAGAGTTACTGAAAAATTCTATTAACAGCAAATGCCATGCACCAGAACGGGCTAAAATTATCTCTACCCAGGTGTCTTCTGCAATCAATCAGCCTCAGTTAATCAAAGCATTAGTCCATCTTGCAACCATAAAATCTATCGGAAAAAAGTCTCTTCTTCTCCCTCTCTCAGACTGCTCACGGCATGGGAAAACAGTTACATGTTGCTTCTTGGACCAATCAGGTTTCACTTGCTTCTGGCTAGAATGTGTCTTTGGTCATTGTTTATGCCTTCACTTTGTGATTAGGGATAGGCAGAAAATGAAAAACGAAATGCTGTTTTATTGTTTCATTACATAACAAAGTGAAACAAAACAAAACAAAACAGTGAAGCAGCATTTTGTTACAGATGAAATGAAATGGTCATTTTTTTCTGTTGAAATGAACCGTTTTATTCTGTCTGTAAAATGGCGGCTTACGTGCAGGTGTTCTGCCATTGCCACTGCCGCCGAGACCGCCCAGCCAGGCTGGAGAGGGTGAGTGCCTGGCAGGCCAGCCTAGGCCGGAGCCTCCACTTCTGCCACCAGAGCTGCCGTCACTGCAGTAGGAGAGGGCGAGTGACCAGCAGGCCAGCCTAGGCCTTCCACTAATATCACCAGAGTTGGCGCGGTGGCTGCCTGAGCCCCACCAGCCAGCTGGGCAGGCCAGCCTAGGGCACCCTTCCTCCACCGCCAGAGTTGGTTGCTATGGCCGCCAGCGGAGTCACCGCCAGCCAGCTGAGCAGGCCAGCCTAGGGGCCCCTGCCACCACCATCAGTGTCACCACAAAAGAGTCACAGCCAGCCAGCTGGGCAGGCCAGCCTAGCCCCTCTCTACCGCCAGAGCCTTTGGACTCAGAGCCACTGTTGGAGCCTTCAGAGAGCTGCCACAGGTAACGAAATGTTTCATTTTGTGCAAATATTTGTTATAAAAATTTGTATGAGATGAAACAAAATGAAATGTGGGGGTGACGAAACAGAACGAAATGGGACACAATTTTTCTGTTTCGTGCCCATCCCTACTTATGATAAGCTTCACTACCAAACCAAAACTGCACTTGTTTACTTTTGGCCTATGGAAAGGCTTTCTTACTTCTAAAATCCGTTACATGCCACCTGAAGATATTGTTGCTAATTTTTTAAAAAAGTAGTCTCTTGATGACATACTGTAGCTAAAATTAGCAAATATAATATATTAGTTGATATTAAAACTACAAAGGAAGACAGGGAAATAGCAGAATTGTTTGAGGAGGGGTGAAACAAAAATAAAAACATGATAATACTTATTGATAAATGTCTAATGGATAGCAAAATACTGGAACCATTCTCTAGCAAATGTAGTACTTTCAAATCATGCTGCATAGATCTGGATAAAATCTAGAATAGAAGAGTTTGCAAAAGGTCAAATAATGGAAAAACAGAAGCAGAATGTCATATAAAATAAGAAATCAGGATATTTTCCAAAGACTAAAATAACACATGTAAAAAAACAAATAACATCATTAAAATCAAGATGGGTAAGCCAAGCTGAGAGACAAGTTGATTGGCAATTGAATAAAGAAATGCATCAATGGCAACCTTGGATCAGAAGAATAAACAGAGGAAGACTGCAAGCTAGATGGATGGATATTAAAATATCAGCAGACTGGCATGGATTAGCATAGCACAAAACTAAAATCTGTGGACGCAAAAATGGGAAGCCTATATCCAACAAGGGCTGGCAATGGGCCAATAGAGACTATTCAGAAAGAATAGCATACCTTTGCAACAGTACCACTGGGATCCCTCCAGTTGGCAGTGCCTTCCATCCTACTCTGAAATTTTGTCTGTTTAAAAAACCTATGCAAACTGTATATAACAAGCGACTGAAACGTAGTGACCTCCTTAACCAACCTTCAGGTGATAATATTTACCTTACAGCTCTCTCTCTCTCTCTCTCTCTCTCTCTGTGTGTGTGTGTGTGTGTGTGTATGGTGTCGTTACAGTTGTGACTAACCCTTCGTGACCCCATGTCCATGGAGTTTTCTTGGCAAGAATACTGGAGTGGTTGGACAGTTCCTACTCCAGGCACCTACAGCATCTGGTGTTCCCTGGTGGTCTCCCTTCCAAGTACTAGCCAGGCCTGACCCTGCTTAGCTTCCGAAATCAGGCGAGATTGGATGTGCTTAGGGGGCATCTAGGCAGCTCCCCTACAGGTCTAGTTGCCTGCAAATTCTTCAACAAAACATGGCTCTTGGGATTAAGTGTCCCATCTTTCTTGACAAAGGTTATGGAACATCCAATTCTGTCAGTCCCCAAACTCCAGACTTTTTCACAGTCCATTTTCTTAAAGCAATGTATTCACCCATGTACTACTGTACCTTCAAATACACAAACATTTTGACACTTGAAATTTCATTTCAATATCCAAGCACTGTACTGCCTGAAAAATAATCCTAGCTATCTGTATTGAATAAAACATAGATAAAAATATCAGGAACAGATGGATATCTCAGTGTATAGGGGTATAAATGTGGGGCCAGAGGTTGGGAGTTTGATTCCTCACTGTGCCTCTTTGACAGCGGCTAGACCCAATGATGCATAGGGTTCATTCCAGCAATACAGCTCAAAAATGATGATGATGATGATGATGATGATGATGATGATGATGATGATGATGATGATGATGATGATGATGATGATGAT
>JAHTLZ010000129.1:5735150-5782873 GCA_023846285.1 Phrynocephalus versicolor | reverse complement strand
ATGATGATGATGATGATGATGATGATGATGATGATGATGATGATGATTTGAAAGGGGTATTATATTCTACTTTAATCGTTTTTTCCTATTTTTCCAAACATAGTGCCATAAGAAAATAGCTGCACCCTAGTGGCACTTTAGAGAATAGATAGTATTGACACATACCAACTATTACACAGCAAGCATCTTCTACACTTGAAGGGTTTCTTTCAACAAACAAACAAACACAAGTTACATAATGCATCAAAGGTTTGGAAAAGTACAGACTGAAGAAATGGGCCTGGCTAATCAAGGCAAAAAATGCCCATTCTGATCAAACAGGATGACTACTCTACCACTTAATTACACAAGGAAATGAGAAATAGTCGAAACACTGAAATACTGTTGAGTCATGCTTTTAAAACAATGGAAAGTTTTAGGTATTCCTTAATAAACGCAGCAAGCTAAGCACTGGAAATATTTGAGGAAAGAAAGAAAACTTACAATTCAGTATTTGTTTCCTATTTCATTTAAAATGCTGTTTTATCATCTAGGGATGATCTTGGGACCCTCAGTTAACTAGCCAGACTCAAAAAGAAGACATGGCTTTTGCACTTGTCCTAAGTGCTCCTGCCATTGAACACTGCTCGTAACACTTGCTCCTCAGAAACAGGTCATCTGAGGGTATCAACTCCAAATGAAGCCCATAAGATGATAACAAGGAACCAGGCTTTCTCTGTAGCGACTCCAAGATGGTGGAAATCAGAGATTTGCCAGGCCCCACTGCTGTTGGCCTTCAAAAACACCTGAAGACCTGGTTGTTTAGAATTGCTTTCCCTGGCTACTAACAACTACTACCCGTCCCCACTTGCTCTTAACTTTCTCTAGATCTTAGACTTTATGGGTGATGCTATTGATTTAATTATTGATTTAATTATGTTTTAGTATGCACTATTAAGCTGTACTATTTTCATTTTGCTATATTTTTATTGTATATTGTATTGGGTGTTTTATGTTGAATTGTTGTAAACCTCCCAGAGTGGCCTCGTTGCCAGATGGGCAAGTATAGAAATTGAATAAATAAATAAAGAATAATAAAGTGTGTGTGTATATATATTTACACACACACACACACACACACACACACACACACACACACACACCGACCTTTTGCTGCTGCTGTAGCTGCCTTGGCACTGACCACTCACGACCACAGGTGCCAATCATCATCACTTACATTGTACTGACTGTAGGTAACCCCAATATTCCAGAAAATGACCCGGAACAGGAGCTTCTCAGCTAGCAAAAACCAATTAAACCCATACACTGCAATAAATTAGAAATGGCACACAAAAGGGGGGGGTAATATTACACAGAATACATATGGAAGACATTTGCTTCTCACAGCATGAGCCTTTCCTTTACATAGCATGAGCCTTGCATTCCGCAGGTATGTTTCCTTTATTTCCTATGTGGAAATTGTTTCTGATGTACAAGTGTTTTGGTTTCCAAGCATGTTTCCCGAATGGATTTTGCTCATAAACCAAGGTTCTACTGTATTAAATAAAGCACTTGAAAAACAGCAGTGTATGCCAGCTCTGGTGATCCTGTCATTTGCATTCTGACTCGTGTTTCATCACTCTAGGACCCTAGACTAGGAAACAGGCCTTGAAGTTCTAAATAAGTGACATTTCCCCAGGTACCATTGATCATAAAAGTGCAGTGCTTGTGCTGTGAACAGCTGCATGTGCTGCAATTCTCCTCTTTAGAGATGAACAGGAGTCCATTAGGGGTGAGTAGCTGATAGCGCCATCAGTGCTCTCTTACAACTCTGGAACTCAGACACCCCATTCATTTATAGGATGAGGTTCCTTTCCTTTAAATCTATTCTCAGAACTCACTTCTTCGATAGATAGATAGATAGATAGATAGATAGATAGATAGATAGATAGATAGATAGATAGATAGATAGATAGATAGATAGATAGATAGATAGATAGATAGATAGATATTTGAGCTAAGAACCCTGTTTAGTTCTAAAAATAAAACATATTTTAATGAAGTGCCACTAGATAATGCCTAGCTTGGTTACCAATTTCTCATCCCTATTATGTGTTCTTCTTCTTTTGTGCCCAGATCAAACTGCCAACAAGGAGCCACCTTCTGTCATTGGGCAAAACTAAATCATTATATGTGCATGTTTCAGGTAACAACTGGCGTATCAACAGATAGGCCGGAGTCTACAGTGGTACCTCTTAAAACAAACTTAATTAATTCTATGGGTCAAATTGTTTTAAGAAAATTTTGTCTTACAAAATGCGGTTGACCATAGGAATGCATTGAAAATGGATTAATCCATTCCGGAGGCTATGGGTTGCTTCATTTTATGAAAATTTTGACTTACAAAATGTGGTTCCCATCGGAATGCATTGGGAATGGATTAATCTACTCTGAAGGCTAGAATAAAGACAAACATAATCGGGAGAGGGGTGTTCCTGGGTACATGCGGAACTTTCTTTTTTTTTTTTTGTCTTGTGAAGCATCCCATAGAGAACTTTTTGTTATGCGAAACATGCCTATTCTTGGGGGGGGGAATCTTCCTATGAGTTTTTTTTCTTACGAGGCATTTGTCCTAAGAGGTACCACTGTATATCTCTCCACATTCACAAAATGTGTTGTCAACTGTTAGAAACCTCCATTTAGCCACATTGGTCTTACATCTAGTTACTCCAACCCTCAGTCTATTCAGAGTTCTCCAAGTAGCAAAAGAGAGCTCTGATCCTTCAGAGATTTCCTCCTTCAGCGTTATTCCTTGTTTGGTAGGTCACACTAAATCAAACTAAAGTATGTGCTACGAAGTCAACATACTACAAATTCCATCTATTTAGTCAGGCTGTTGGTCCAAATTGCTCACGACTGTCTTCTCCAAGGTTTTTCTCCGGCTTTGCCATTTGAAACCCACTTTAGTGGGAACTATTGTATGCAAAACACTCCTTCCTCTCACACCATTATTTAGCAATCATTCTCATCCTGGCACCATCCCCTTATCCATATGTATAAGTAAGACCTCTTGGTAGTGGGGGTGGCTAAAAAATCTTTAAATAAATAAATAAATAAATAAATAAATAAATAAATAAATAAATAAATAAATAAATAATGGTGGCTGCAGTGATACAAATCATTCACCATGATATCTGGAGGGGTGCTTCCGACATATAGCATGTACACACAAATAACAGTCCTGCCAATCTTATGCTGTGCCTACAAGCCTCTTTCTTAATGCCTCTTGCTTTACCCCCTTTCTGCTTGCCTTCCTTGCTTAGCCTTCCTTGGCTGCTTCTAATTAACAATTAACAGCTGCTTTGACTAGGACTGCAATTTTGGTACACATAAACATCTGACGTTCGCCACAGTTCATTAGTTCCATATGGCTGCTTGAGTTTAATGGAAATCTACAGAATCCAGACCACTGCCAACATTATTCTACAGTACTGTATAACCAAAGCTGATCAACTGCATCATCGGACATTTTTTTCTTGGAGACAGATGTAGACAACAGAAATGAAAAAGAAATTAAACACAGTTCCATATTAGTACAAAGAAAACCAGGCATTCCTGAGAAGGTTATTATATAAGGAGGCGGGTAGCCAATTGTCTAGTGTCTTAGTCATATGCACAACAGATATGCAGCTAAAACACAGAAATATAATTTTGTGTGAGAAATCAAAGATAAACTGTTCTTTTGTATCACTCGCAGAGAAAAACGAACTGAGTGCGGCCCTTGTGATGCTTTAGGACCACAGTTCCTTTCTGTCCTGGCCAGTGTAGCGAATGATGACATATGATGAGAACTGCATCACAACAGAATCCCTGTCCCTGGTTTCAATGTAGAGTTTTAAATTCGTGGTTAAAATTCTTATTTTGATACAAAGAAGAAATACCGAGAGAGACTCAAAGAGGATACTTTCAAGTTCTCCAGATAGTCCACCCCCCTTTTTTTAGTTGACAAACGCAGCCTCATCAACCCTGAGACATTAGTAGTGGAAAAAATAAAAGCATTTCATTACTTACTTTAAAAGTCTAAAGCGAAAAGGAACTCTCAGCAGAGAGGTGAGGCTCTTTTTTTAAATTCATAGGTGGGATAACTACAGTGGCTCTTTGTATTAGCTCTTTTCTCACTTATACGCATCCCTGTTGTATGTTCTGTTGACTTTTATAGTTCGGGCCACTGCAGTTACCTGCAACAGTATTTACAAAACCAGTGATATATTTAATACATTAATGATTATTTTTTTCATTGATCATGAATGACTCCATGTTTATCCTGCCACTCTCTGCCGAGGGTTTTCCCTCTTAGCCATTTTTTTCTATTTTATCTTGCCACTGCTTTCCCATTGTTCCCATTGTTCCTGTTGTTTTATCTTTGTTTTAACTGTTTTTATTGGAAACCACCCTGAGTTCCTTTTTGGAAAAAGGTTGCGGTATAGAAATACATCAAATAAATAAATAAATTATAGATAATGTTCAAAAAAGGCATTCAGCATTGTTTGATTTATAGGAAAGTTACAGAATGACTTTTTTTTTTCATGCGTGTTACAAAAAAACTGGGATTCCTGATAAACCTACCTTCTCATGTGAGACTTAAGAAGTTGGGTGTGAACTGAGAATGCATAGCAACGCAGGGCAGGGCAGGATGGAGGAGGTTCCCAGTGAGGTTGATGCTCTGAAGTAACAGATGTAGCAATCCCTCCTTTATACCCAAGAGCAGCTGAGGTAGGACCCATAGGTCCTTGGTACAATATGGAATTTGGATAATTAAGTACAATGACAGAGAGAAAGAAGAAGAGAAGAAAGGGCACAATGAGGTGTTGTGGAATGGGAAGAGAAATTTGGAAAAGAAATAAAAGATTACTCTTAACCAGAGCTTGGATAATTATTCTCTAGAAGATACTTGTTATATTTTTTGTTATTTGGAGGCAGCAAGATACAGTTGGTTCATTCAGAAAATTAATTTTGTTGTGCTGTGCATCATTAACATGTTATCCATTCAGAAACTTAATTGTGTAGTGTTTCATATCATTAACATGTTGCACTGTTGTTACAAGTAGGAGGATTATGGGAAATACTGTAGTAGCCAATTCTGATAT
Organism: Phrynocephalus versicolor; assembly: GCA_023846285.1. Lineage (NCBI taxonomy): Eukaryota > Metazoa > Chordata > Lepidosauria > Squamata > Agamidae > Phrynocephalus > Phrynocephalus versicolor. The sequence continues at coordinate 5,777,747 of JAHTLZ010000129.1, read as the reverse complement.
TGCTCCTTGAAAATAAAAAATGAGAAAAGACAATAGTGTATAATATTTCTTTTGCCCCTTAGGTTCACTAAGAAATTGGCATAAACCTGAGAAAATATGCACTGAAATGCTTTTGAATGCCCTTTGAAAATAATATGCAAATATTATTTACTACATCCAATTAAGCAAATATGCTAAGGACTGTGCCAAGTTTTTCAGTTAAATTTGTTTGGTATAATATATGATGACAACGTATGTTTCAAACCACAAAGTGATTTCCTCTTTCCCCACAACGATAACGAAATCTTCTGAGGATGTTGCTTAAATATAATCAGCAGGGAAAGTAAAGCAATGCATGTAAACTAAAGTGCGTTTTTAATGACTTGACAAAAACAGATCAGTCAGCAACATGGAAGCTATAAGCTTATTAAACAGAGGTAATCCAAGAGGACCAGAAGGGTCCATGATATTTTCACATCTCCTTCAAGACCTCCAGTTTTGCTCGGTATTTTAACAAAACCAGAATGCACCCCACCAGAATGACTAAACCAGAAAGAGGGAGGAGGGGGGGTTCGAGAGGGATATGAACTGGGCATAAACAAACCCATTCCCCTGACAAGCTACCACATGTAAATTTCTTTTGCCCTGATTGTTTCTTTTTTTATAGCAAAGTTTACAACTGGAGTCAGACTTACACCTGCATAATATTTTTCCACAAATCAAGGAAAAAGCCAACAGCACACTATAAAGAGAACTAAGAACAAAATCCCTGAAATAAATTTACCATAAATAGAGTGCAAGAATGAAAGCTGACAACCAGCAGTACTTGAAGGCTTGCTCTGAAAAGAATCACATGGCAAATGTTTAGCACAGAGAGATAAAACATGCATAAATAAATGTGAGGTGGACCCAACCCTATTTTGGTATTTAGAAGAACAAATGGGACCTGCAACAAAATTTGCTGAGAGGTCATCTTTAAGACACTCCATTCCATCTCCCCTCCACCCTGCTCTCTGCCGAGAATCACCATTTTTTTGCCCATTTAACATGCTCAGGGCTCCTTAGGCTCCTTTTGGAAATGTTATCTCCAAGGGCTTTTTGTTTTGTTCTTGCAATTATCTGGATTCTACATGTATCTGTGGGTTAATCGAGATGTAAAGATATTTACAGCAATTTTGTAAATTTGTGAAATTAAAATTAGGAAAGATTTGAGAACGTTCAATGATTGTAATGGAATATGGGATAAACTATTGGTATATGTATTTCAAAAAGGTAAAGGATATACACCCGGAGATGACTCAGTGTATTTCTGTAGGGAAATGGGCTGGTCAATATCTTAAGATATGTAACTCTAAGTCCCAAGGGGGGGGAGTTGCACGGGGTCAGTTTTTGTTATATTTGTATGAAAAGAAATATAAAAATAAAAAAATAAAAATCTGGGAAGTACTGTTTGAGAGAAATGGCTATAGTGGTAACTTCTGAATTAACAGGAATATTTTTACTCTATGGAAATGACCCAGAATAATTTTGGGTGAGACAAAAGAAGTTTCCTCTCCCTTTAGACCCAATGAAGATGACACAGTATGTTCCAAAAACTCAGAAAATAACAAAGGAAATCTACAAACCTAGTATCTAACAGAGTTTGCTTGCTTGATACTCAGAATCAGAACTGTGGGAACTTAGAATCAGAGGAAAGAAACATTAAGAAAAATGTGTCATCTCTACATTTAGCTCATTTTCCCTTCTATTACATAGTTTCCTCATACAGAAAGTGCCTTGACAATCAGACTTGCAAATCAAGCCTATGCTTACATTTCAGCAACCAACTGCACGCGTGCGTGCACACACACACACACACACACACACACACACACGGCGGAATGCAAGGCTCATGCAATGTAAAGGGAAAGGCTCATGCTGTGAGAAGCAAATGTCTTCCGTATGTATTCTGTGCCCACTTCTTCAGACACATTAAAATATGAAAGTTAGTCTTTAAGGTGACACATGTTTTGTGTCTTTTGTTTTGTTTTTCTTTGATCTTGTCTGAAATTCCTTAAGATAGTTTATCATATAAGCCACACAGTATAATTGTCACTTCTGTACAACAGAAGGTGGGAATTACTGAGTGGTGCCAAGTCAGTGGGATAGTTTTCTTGGGTGCAGAAGAGGGAAAGGTTGAACTGATACAAGGAAACATGAATGGGAGGTCTGTCCATGCAGGTAAGTGGAGTAGTACCCCATCTGAGGCATCTGTTTCCCCCAGCCAGCTAATTCTTACATGCCTCCTGTCTGCTTCTGCTGTGTGCATGTTTATTTCTCCCCTGTGTGTATTTATTTATTTTAATATTTATATACCGCCCATCTTCCGAAGGAACTCCGGGTGGTTTATAACAATAACAATAACAATAATAACAAACTAAATAATAGAAGAAAAGAAAAAAAACAGTAATAATAAAAATGAAAAGAAAAATCAAAACATCGTAATAAAACTACAATAAAAAAACACTGGCAAGAAGGCGGGACAAAAAAAAAACCATTAATGGTTGCCAAATGCGTCGTGAAAAAGCCAGGTCTTTAAGGCTTTTTAAAAGGCTGGCAGGGACTGTGCAAGGTGCAAGTCACTCGGGAGATGGTTCCAGAGCGCAGGACCAGCCACAGAGAAGGCTCAGTTGCACGTCACCATTTTCCGAGCTTCCCTGGGCATGGCCACCTGAAGTGAGAGCGCCTGCGACATTCTGGTAGGTCGGGCCTCAGTTGATCTCTGAGAGATTTGCTCTGCCAGGTATTCAGGTCCCAAGCTGTGGAGGGTTTTATAAATTAAAACCAAGACCTTGAATCTTATTTGGGATGCAAAGGGTAGCCAATGCAAGCAGGCCAGTACTGGGGTGATGTGGTCATATTGGTGCACACCCACCACCAGTCTGGCCACAGCATTTTGCATTTGCTGAAGTCACCGAATAAGAGTCAAGGGCAACTCCACGTAGAGAGTGTTTCAATAGTCTATCCTTGAGATCACAAGCACTTGCACTACAGTTCTCAGAGAGTCCTCATCCAGATATGGACAAATCTGGGCAATCTGTCAGAGGTGTAAAAAGACGGTACAGAAGTGACAATTATACAGTGTGGCTTATATGATAAACTATCTTAAGGAATTTCAGACAAAATCAAAGAAAAACAAAAAGAAAAACACCTGGGCCTCCACAGAGCCGAGTCCAGGACCACACCCAGATTCCGGACTCTGTCCGCCAGCTGGAGGGAAACACCCTCCAGACTAGGGAGAGGGCCCCTGCATCCAGAAGAGAGGACCCCAAAGAACATAACCTTGGTCTTCTCCGGGTTGAGTTTGAGTCTGTTGGTCCTGGTCCATTCCATGACAATGTCCAGGCACAAGTTGATGGTCTGTACAGCCTCAACTGCAGAGGTGGAAAAGGAGAGATAGAGCTGCGTGTCATCAGCATACTGATGGCAGCAGACTCCAAATCTCCTAATGACCTCTGCCAACAGCCTCATATAGATGTTGAACAGTGAAACAAACCAGGTCGGCCCTCCCATCCAAGATGGCATTGTAGAGGACGTGAATTTTATTGTGGACCAACCTGGCGTTGACCAAGAGGCAGGACAGGTTGGAGTAACTGATGGAATGGTTCCCAGATACATGGCAGCAAGTAGAGGGATCAGAATGGGGAACAGGCACCAATTGCCTGGCCCTAGTTCTTCTTATCCAACTAATCCCCCCACTACAAGCATACCTCCCACGGTCCGACACAACAGAAATGGCAGCCCCTGCAGACATGGTGACAAAAAAAGAAAAAGACTACAATAACAGTGACTTATCTAAGTAATGATAATAACCACAACAGGTGAACAATAACAAAAAAAAATACAATATACAAATTACAATTGGTTATAATAAACATAAAACAATACTAAGAAAATAAAACTAATTAAAAAAGGAACAAGAATAAAGTATAATGGATCATGATATGGGCCCATCAGCCAAAAGCCACAGGGTAAGGAGGAGAGGGGGGATGAAGGCAGTCTTCTCCAGAAGCATAGGGCTGGGTGATGAAGGAATGTTCTAGAAGAGTTCCAGCTCAGTGGGAGTAAGCGGCGAAATCTTGTCACTGAAACATGTGTGTTTTTATGACTTTTGCCCCAAGATCTGACAGTCACCTTGGCTCCATCCATTTATTCTAGCCTTCTGCCCAACCAGACACCAAGAACAGTAATAACCGCAGAGTCATACTCTATCAATGTTTGGTGTAGCGACTGTAAAAGACAGCATATGGAAAGACCAATTCCCTTCTCTCATCTTTCTCCTCCTGTACTGGAGATAGGATGAGCTGTGTCACTCTTTTTGTCCAGTGCATCTGTTTAGATCACATGGAATGTGCTTAATTGTAGCAGACTCTGGGCTTGCCTTTATGGGCTCCTTTGATGTGGGCTGATGTGGAATGAATAGGGTAGGCCAGTGATGGCAAACCTATGGCACGGGTGCCAAAGGTGGCACTCGGAGCCCTTTCTGTGGGCACCCGACATCGCCCTTTCATAACCACCTGTATACAGGTTAAATTACTGTATTGGCACTTTGCAAAAAAATTAGTGGGTTTTGAATTGCAGTTTGGGCACTCGGTCTCTAAAAGGTTCACCATCACTGGGGTAGGCTGAGGTCAGATAGAGGTCCAATATACCCTGTGGTGTGATGTTCACAACTAAATTTCATACTACATCCCAAACATTTGTATTTACTCTGGTTCCTTCTGCTGGGATTTTCTGATAAATTGTGAAAGGACCTAACAGAGCCATTTCAGAGAATTAAACACTTGTTCTGCTCCTCCATGGAGGGACAGAGGGAATAAGTTTTTTTTTTATTATTATTCTTATTAGGGAAGCACAAATGGACTCCTGTGGTAAATCTTTTTCAGAGTGCCTCTGTGGCATCCATTAATTGTAAGCTAGAAATCACGTAGCAAGCGAGACAGTTTAACACAAGCGTATTGTACTGAAAAGTCAAGGTTTAGATATGCTGAAATACTATGTTTCACTTCTCATCAGCTTCCCAGGCCAGTTTTACACATGCATAGTGAGCTCAGTTCTTAGAACAAAGAAATGTCTGTATTTGTGTTTTTATGTAGATGTGTAAGTTTATACTTGGTTGAGAGATCGCTGCAAAGCCATATGGGATTTGTAGTCATGTGGTTTTCAATAAAGGCTCTGCCTGGGTGCTGGCAAGAAGAAGGAGGAGAAGGAGAAGAGAGCATCCATTTTGCACCAAGAGAAACACGTGTGGACTCTTTATTTTCCAACCCATTAGGGGGGGCTTGCTGGCTAAGCTTTCCTGCTGGGTTCACGTTTACTAAACATTTTTAAAACGAGTCCTTTAATTTAAATTGAAGGGGGCGGGAGGCCCTCATTGCCCACACTCATTTCCTCTCACTTACAGGATAACACTTTCTTTTCTTTATTGAATTATAAGTGAGACAATTGAATTTTGCTACCCCAGTGGAGTTTTTAAAACATGTACTTCCTCCACCTTTCACACAGGAGCTGAAGTGACTTTCCTTTTAAGTGAAGAAGCTGCTTGTATGAGTAGTGAAAGGTTTCGATCCCACAAGAAAAGAAGTCTGGTTGCCATGACTCAACTCCCAGATAACCTCACCTGGATGACTGAGAATCTCCACAGGCCTCTCTTGTTCAGCCACTTCACAATATACAATTGGGTAGCAGAAGGAGCCTTTGCTACCAAAGGCTCAATTGGGTTCACTTCCAGCAATCATGCACGCTAGAAACAAACCAAAACAGAGCAATTTTACTGGCACCAAAAAAAGTAGAAGCTCCTGGCAGAGATCTAGAAAACTACAAGTAGGACCGCTTTGGGGACAGGCTGGTTCTTTCCACCGATTACATCATGTAATTGCCAGGGGGGTGGGGAGGTGAACCAACCCATTTCCACCAAACACCAGGCTAAATGCCTTGTCTGTTCACACCTTTGTTTGTTTTTTTTCCTTCTTCTTGGGACACCAACATGGGTGCCACAAGGAAAAGAGAAAAAGGGCTCTTGTATCTTTAATAGTTTCATGAAAGAGGAAGTTACACACCTGCAGAACTTCCACACTCCCACTAAAAAGTCTGGAGTCCATCCTTTCTGTTCCCCTGTGCTGCAGCCAAGATTCTTCCTGTGACACGGCTACAAAGGAAGTTTATTTCTTTCAGGGCATTTCTCCTTTCCCTCCTTTTCAAACCATCGCCTTCGAAAGAGGGAGCTTTCCTTCTCTCCTCTGCCTCCTATTTTTGTTCCATTTCCCCTTTGGACAACTTCCCCCCACCCTCACTGCCAGTGTTTTGCAGTCCCTCTTAAGACTTATTGCCAAATGATGGGCACAGTTCCTGGACTTGGTCTCCTGGATGTGTGAATTTACAATTTACTATGTTGGTTGTGGTGTGTACAACATTAGTTTCCCATTTCTACTTGCCTGGACTTCATCATACAAAGTGAATGTGGGGAGAAATTGGTTTTTTATTAGGGGAAAACCCCTATTATTTACCTTTTAAGATAACAGTCCTCCCATCACAAGAGAGACGTAATATATCATAGGATATCCCCAAGTTTAGGCTGAGGCAAATACCTGCTTCTGAATTTCCCATCAACATATCCTGGATTAAGAAACCAGTAACCAGTTTCATCCTTCTTCCTCTAGTCTAGGACAATGATGGCGAACCTTTTAAAGACCCAGTGCCCAAACTGCAATTCAAAACCCATTAAGTTTTCGCAAAGTGACAATACAGCAATTTAACCTGAATACAGGTGGCTGTGAAGGGACTATGTCAGGTGCTCACAGAAAGGGCTCCGAGTGAGTGCCACCTTTGGCACCCGTGCCAACCCTGCTCTAGGAGTACAAGAGCAAAGGGAATAGCAGGAACAAGTGTATGTGGTTTCTTCAGAAGAAAGTCTCATTCAGTTCAATGCACTTTCTTTCCATGTAAATCTGCATAGGATTGCAGCTGAAGTAGATGAATATACCGTGTGGGCATGTCCACACCAATTTATCAAAAGTGATCCTACATCCAAAAGATCTGGAAGTTCTGGCTTGTAAGGCGCATTGCTTTCTGGTTTTATTTCCCTAGCAACTTGGCTATTCCTCTGGTAACAGTGGGATAAAAGGGGCCTTACAGGTAAAAGGTAGCCAAATTTTCTCCCACAAACTTTTTTGCCCCAACTCACTCCTCTTACAGGAAGTGAGCTAGGAGAAATGTTCCTTAAGGTCCTACTTAACACCTGTTGACCAAGGCCAGTCACTGGCGCATATTTCTGAGGAGCCTGCTAGCACTGCAGCCTTAAGATCACGGAGGACAATGGCAAAATATACTGCAGTTTATGAATAGAATTCCGCCCTCATCTCCCCTTCCTTGAGGCGCTCTTCCGTTCCTTCCCAAGCCTGCGAGGCGAGACCAGCTGAGGATTGAGTGGTCTCCTGGCTCGGGTCCGGATTCCAGCCCCTCTTTCCCGAGTCCCAATCCAATGGTCTCGCAGGGGCTGTCGGTGGGCTTTTTCAAAACTCCCAAGGAAGGAGTCCAAGACAGAAGAGGCTTCCTCTTCTCAATTCATTTGGCCCACCTCCTTTAGATCTCTTGTATAAGCACATCGGATCTCGCCTGATTTCGGAAGCTAAGCAGGGTCGGCCCTGGTTAGTACTTGGATGGGAGACCACCAGGGAATACCAGGTGCTGTAGGCGCCTGGAGGAGGAACTGGCAAGCCACTCCAGGATTCCTGCCAAGAAAACCTCATGGACATGGGGTCACGAAGAGTCGGTCCCAGGACTGTAACGACACAACATACACACACCCTCGACCCCGAGAGCTTTTCCCTTAACTTTTATTTGTTTGTTTGTTCGCTCGTTCATCAATGAGGGCTTAGCAGTGCCTAGGATCCTCAGCCTTAACGCGACGAATAGGGACATTCATCCCCTCTTGCTGCTCTCAGTACGTGCAAGAAATCCAAGCGCTGGGGCGGCGGATGGTGGGGGGGGGGACGGTGTCCTGCGTGCAACTCCGCCCCGCCTTCCCTAAGTTTTCCAAGAAAGCGGGAAGCGATGCGAAGCGAAGCGAGGCGGGGTGAGGGGTGAGTGTGTGTGTGTGTGCTGCCCGCTGGAAACTACCTGCGAGACGACCCGGGGGCGCGCTCCGCGGCGCCCCTCCCGCGCTTTCTCATCCCTTGCGTAGGAGAAGAGGCGGGCGCGCCGGGGCGCTTGAGTCACCGGCCGCCGGCGGGTACATAAAGGCCGAGCCCGGCGCTGGGACCGGTAGCAAAGCGATCGAGGCCATCCGCTCGGGAGCGCGTAACGTCCGCGGCGAAGGAGCAAGTCAGGTCTGGAGAGCGCAAGACGGTCGCGGAGGCTTTCACGGGAATAAGATTTTTCAGGAGATCGGAGGCTGAAGCCGCTGCCACCGCCGTTTCCTGCGCCCACTTGGGAAATGATCGTCCTCTGCGCGGCGGTGTTTTCTCTCTTGGCTCTGAGCGGAGCAGGTCGGTACTGGTCCCTTGCTTTTGCTCGTCCTCTTACCCCCACCCCACCCCGCTTATTTCATTTATTTTTTTTAAAAAAATATTTTTATCCCGCCTTCTCACCCGAGGCGGTTTGCCATGGACTGGGCTACCACTCCAAGTCATCGGGATTTGCTTCTGCGCGATCCTAACGTTGCACTCGTTGGCGATCGCGGATGCTGCTCTTTCCCCCATCATGAGGTCCTTTGGGGAGTTTTCATTACGATCTTCTTGAATTATTTCGAAAATTAGACCCCGTGTTGCTCAGAAGTTGAAATGAACGCTGGCCGGGTTCAGCAACCTTGGGACAGGACGCAGGACTGCGTCTGAAATGCGGTGGCGGGACCTCTTTGAAACACTGACGTGGTGTGTTCTCACGGTCTGTTGTAACCCCGGGCATGCCGGCAAAGGGTGTTCTCAGGAACTGGTCAGATTTGGTGGGAAATGGTTGGGGAGGGGGCGAAGAGAGGCTGAGACCAACAGTGCGACCCTGTATATCCAAGTATTGAGATATAGAATCGCATCCTAAACTTTGGAAGTACTGTAGAGATTATTAGTAGGGAAATCGAGGAACTGTCCTGTTATCAGTGAATTCAGCTTGATTCCTAGAAGTATAGGATGTTGTTTCAAAACGATGTGTATGAATGAATATAACTGAAGTGTAGCAGCCTGCTTTCTTTAAACCACACTTTGTTTTCTTAAATGTATTTATTTACTCATTTAAGTATGCTCAGTCTTAGGGAGATGTAAAGACAGAGGTCGTCAGTACCTTTTAAAACACAGTGATTCAGAAAACAGGCCGATCAAGTTTCCTCAGGCTTGATGGGGTGCATAAAATATATAATAAATGAATGAATAAAAGGGTTCCATGATAATGGGACCATCCCTGAGGGGATGCAGGTTTTTTTCCATGTATAATTTTCCTAAAATTGTTAGACTAAAAATTGAGGGTAATCTTATAGATGGAACTAAGCTGAGGAGAGAACCACCTGGTTGTGAAACTAGTTTTGGGTTGGAAAAATGGAGGTTGTCCTATACATGGTGGCATCTTATAAGTGGGAAAATATGGTAAACTAAATACTGGAAGTGTGGAGGAAATCCTAGTGACTGATAGTGCTTGTCTCCTGCTTCTTAAATAAAACTTTTGTAGAGCATGTTGAAATATTACCATTTTTTTAGGATTGATAAGAAAGCATGTTATTGCTTTTCCACCAACATGCATAATTTATAATATAGTATTTAAATGTTACGGGATGTCAATTCATGTCCAGCTCACAGTGACCCTAATTTTGGGTTCAAGGCACGAGATATGTTTTAGTAGTTTTAAATGTTTGTGGAGAAGCAAGGATTTGAACGCAAGTCTCCTGAGTCCTGGTACATAACTTGATCCACAACTCTGGTTATCTGTTTAGGACTTAGAACTATATCATTTGTCATGTTCAGTACATTTTAAATGCTGTTTTAGAAATACTTTTTAAAGTTGCCTTATAAGATAAAACTCACTCAAGGCAATTTACAGGAAAGACTCCCACATGTGCTTACTCCATTGTAAGACCTGTTGCCTTCACTGAGGTTTACTGTCAAGCTGTATGCATAAGACTGCATCCTCAAAGAAATACAGTAATTTATTCAAGAAAAAAAATTGCATGTTCTCAGTACTGGAGAGAAAGGGGAACAATGACAAATGGCTCCACCCTGTACTACCTAACTTGGTACATCTGCCTGCTATCAGGGAAAGCACCGGTTGAGCTAATTTCTATGAGTATCTATACGACTTCAGTGCTCACTCTTTGCATCACATCTTTCTTTTTTCCTCCTAGTTAATCCTTGCTGTTCAAGCCCATGCCAGAATCGAGGTGTGTGTATGACTACGGGCTTTGACAGATACGAATGTGACTGCACACGGACAGGATATTATGGAGAAAACTGCACGACACGTATGTATTTTGAAGATTCTGGAAAGGGGTAGTCACGTTAGTCTATTTCAGCAGATGCAATAAAAACGCAGCAGGAACAGTGGCAATAAAACCCACCAAGTATTGGGGCCCTTCTAAAACTGACAGATTTATTGCATTGTCAATTTACGTGGATTCCAGTCCCCTTTGTCAGACATGGATTATAATCAGCAAAAGGTCACACACAGACATGGAAGTGTCTGTCTTGAAGATCCGACAGTGCTTCAATTTCTGTATTTTTGGAAAGTCATGGTTGTATAATCAGTGTTTTAGGAGACGAGCTATAATTCCCAGATTTAATCCCTAGCATTTATGAGTAGGGTTGGGAAATAAGCATCTGAAATCCTGGGGCGGGGGGGGGAGGTGTCCGTTAGTATTAACTAGACATCCACACTTAGAGTCTTTCTTTCTTTCTGATAATGGAGTTTGAAGCCATTTGAGGCTGATAAGGTTGATCAGACAAGCCGTCCTAGCAAGGACTAGTACTATTCACCATGCAGCACTAGTTTTGACAGTTATTGTATTAATGAGAATGCTGACACAGACCGTGAAGGGGGTATATATTACTAAAATATGGGTTACGTATGCTTTTGATCGGTCAGAAAAGCAAACAACAGGATCTCTTTATGGAGTGCTGACCATTTTCAAACAAGCTGCTAAAAAAGAGCGAGGGAGAGTAGAGAACAAGAAAAGCTGGTGGTGGACATGCTGAACTAGACAGACCAGTAGTTTTATTAGTGTAAAGCAGTTTCCTACGTTTCTAATCTTAGCAAGTTGTACTTTGCTGTTGTTTTTAAAATATATATTATTTTTAATATTCCATGCAGCGGAATTTTTAACCTGGCTGCGACTGGTGCTGAAACCGGCTCCTGACACAGTCCACTACATACTCACTCACTTCAAAGGAGTCTGGGATATCATCAACAACATTCCGTTCCTTCACAGTGCTGTCATGAGATACATACTGATGTGTAAGTTGCCCATCTCATATTACTATTTTTTACAGTTCTCTTATAATCAGTTCTCTTGAACTTGTTAACTAAGGCGCATGTCCCCCAGAGTTCCACGGAGCCCCCTCGTTGCTTAGTGGGTCCAGAATTAGTCTTACAGGTGGTGGCAAATATTTAACTTAGCACATGGGGAAATTGTCTATGCTAGTTAGGGTGTAGTTCAATGCTGGAGTCGCCAACATGATGCCTGTATGCCACTTTGTTTCCTCAGAGACATGCCGTGGCTTCTGGAGTGCCATTGGCTGCCCTTGGTCGCTCCAGATTGTGTTCTGCCTCTGCTTATTGGCCATTCATGGTATTTACTAAACATACCATGTCCGATTCAGTTTGGACAACAGCAAGGATTTGGGCTGGTTGTAGGAAGAAAATAGGAGGATCTTAAGTCTTGTTCTGTGCTTGTGGGTTAAAGCATAAAATTAAGAAGGGATTGAAAAAAATGTCATGGGTGGAGTCATGCAGGAGAGGGTAAGAAAAAAGCGGAGTAGGCCACCCAGGCTGAGATATAAGCCTTCACTCCAGGATGATCCACAATCCAAGCAAATTGGCACCTTGGTTCAAAATGGCAGGACAGGAACTTCCCCTTCCCTCACCCTCTTGAATCACAAGCCCCCTGATGACTTTTGACAGTAACTCTGTAACATATGCCTCCAATCCCCTCAGGCATCGGTGCTTATTAAAACTTAAAGGGGAGAATGCTTTCTTTTCTTTATTTTTATTGAATATACCGGCTCCCTCATCACTCATTGAATGTTAACATAGTTGTCTTCCATCCTTCCTTATTTATTTATTTATTTATTTATTTATTTATTTATTTATTAGCGAGATCTCACTTAATTGAAAGCCCACCGACGTATAATAGCCACTACAGCTACAAAAGCTGGGAAGCCTACTCAAACCTTTCCTACTATACGAGATCACTTCCACCGGTGGAACGCAACTGCCCCACCCCAATGGGTGTGAAAGGTAAGGATGAAACTGAATCTGTGCAGGTAGAGAGGAAGGGAAGGAAGGTTCAAAGACCAAGTGTAGCTTTGAATACGCCGCCAGTGCCAGGGGGTTTGGGCAGGACTGGGGTTCCAAATCATTTGTGGAGGTCCCATAAATGTATCACACACACAGAGAGAGAGAAAGACACAAACACACACTTGAATTTAATGGGCTTAAATTGGCCAGCAAGAAAGTACTACATCTATCAGATTGTAAACCCGGAGACAAGAACTGACATTTAGTGCAGTGGAATGTAATAATGAAGACTTGACTTTAATCCTCAAGGGCATTACCTATATTCCGTATCGCGTAGTGAAAGAGTGGGTAGTGTATGGCCTCACTGATGCTGCTGGACTGTAATTCAGGTATCCTTCCCCATTAGCTATGCTGCCGGCTAAGGATGATGGAATAGTGAGTGCAACAGCACCTGCCCAGTCGCAGACCCTCACCCCCACCCCCAGGTTTTTTGTTGCTGTTGTGTAGCTTTTTTACAATTTCATTCCATTTTTAAAAAAAAAATGGATATTCAAAACTACTTTTTCTTTCTGTTGGCTACAAATGTCAGAGCATTTAAATATCAGCTTTAAATTTCAGGTAAGAAAGAGCTTCCGGATTCCAACGTCATTGTGGAGAAATTCCTGCAGAGGAGGAAATTTATTCCAGACCCTCAAGGCACAAATGTGATGTTCACATTCTTTGCCCAGCACTTCACCCACCAGTTCTTCAAGACGGATCACCACAAAGGGCCAGCATTCACAAAAGGCCTCGGACACGGGGTGAGACTGCAGGGCTGTGACTTTGACCTGATTACTTGCTTTACAGGGGGCAGATATCACCTCGTGTGATGAGAAGGATCTATTGCCTCTTTGAGGGAGAATTCTGAATATTAGGATAGACACTTTGATTAGTGGCATTTGGAGAAGTGATGCATATCATGTTTAGCTCTGTCCCTAAATGTGTCACCATTCAGTTTCCTATCTATTCAGTTAAAGTAATGCTGCAATATTATTTGTCCTAAATGTACAGTATATGCTTCACCTTGGTTATAAAGCAGTTTTGTTAACAAATTAATTAAGATAACATCCTGAGTTGGGGATAAAGATGTTATCTCTTTGTAATACTGACCATTACCAAGGGCTTTTGTTTTTGAAGCCATCTTGAGAAGTTCCACCATGTGTGGATAAATGTTCCAAGGAGTCATAAAGGAAATATTTTTATTTTTGCCCCCCCCCCGAGAAGTAGCACTGCTTTTATGATGGTGGAGATTGTAAAGCCATTTTAAAAAGGAGGATGTTCCCTCCTTTTTTTTAATCCTCCCTCCCTACCACTGCACTGTATGTTGTTTAGGGGCCTTACAGGAAGAGGAACAATCTATGTAATATGTCCACCTTCACCTAGAAGGCATTCAACACATATTGAGTTTTCTATCTGTTCTGCAAGAGCTCGGTGTAAATCTACAAGCATCTGTGGCAATTTTGTTCAGACATCCTCTAAATTGTGGCTCATGTTTCTGTTTATAATTTCAACAGGTTGATTTGAGTCATATCTATGGAGAGACTTTGGAAAGACAAATGAAACTGAGACTGCTTAAGGATGGAAAACTAAAATTTCAGGTTGGTTTTTCTTTCTTTTTCCCTTTTTTTGGAATTTCCTGGAAGTTCTTCTCATTTTGAAGAAAATAGATTACATTTTTCACACAGCAAATCATAAACTAAAGTTTGTTACTGCTTTCATGTCCTGCTTTTGGGAGCTTCCCATAGGAGGCCAGTTGTTTGCTGCATGAGAGCAGAATGCTGGACTTGATAGAGCTTAGTGTTTATAGTGTTCCATGTGATACACTGAATCTCCATAAAGGCAGACCGTTACCTGTAACCAGCCATCCTGCTTGTACAAGAGAACTGTTACACACTACTTCATGCACTTAAACCACAGTTTGACATTAATGGAAATGTACTTGAAATCCATGGACGCTGACAAGCTTAAGCACCAGATCACAACTTGAGGCTACTGTTGAGTATTCTTGTGTTGCAACTCTCATGGTATTGTCTTTAATTACAGGTGATTGATGGAGAGGTGTATCCACCCACTGTGAAAGAAACTCAAGCAGAGATGATCTATCCGCCCCACACCCCTGAGCACCTGAAATTTTCTGTAGGGCAAGAGGTCTTTGGCTTGGTTCCAGGATTGATGATGTATGCCACGTTGTGGCTTCGGGAACACAACCGGGTCTGTGACATTCTCAAGGCGGAGCATCCAGAGTGGGACGATGAGCAGCTGTTCCAAACAGCCAGGCTGATCTTGATAGGTAATTTGGGCAATGCATGCATCCTTATGACATTTAGTGGCAGCTAAACATGATGGCAGTGGGCACCATCTTAAATGGCTTCAGAAGAATCATTTATGGATGCATAGACCCCCCTCAGCATTGATTCTTCTTGTTCTACTGGAAGCTAGGCATTTCCGTGGCTGCTTTGACTTGGGATGTTGTAGCTCTAGCAATCATGTTGTGTTGTGTCCAAACCTGGCTCTAAAGCTTCTCCAAACCTTCTGGGAGTTTGTTTTTCTTCCTGCATCTCCTGTGTTATTTAAAAAGAGCCTTTGTGTACAGGAGTACTGTATCTGTAAAGGCAAAAAGGGGGGAAAGGATGGCATAGCATTCTTTGCCCTACATGTGAGCTTCCAAATGACATGGACTAGTTGCTTAAATGCTGCTATGACTGTCAAATGTTGGCACAGATCTTCTCAAGTAATGCTGTCCATTCTGCATTGCCCACTCAAACACCCCAATTTGGAATGACAGGGCTAAGAGGGGGGAGGAACGTCCCAAATTAAATGCAATATATGTTTTTTAAAAAACAGGAGAGACCATCAAGATTGTGATTGAGGATTATGTGCAGCACTTAAGTGGTTACCACTTCAAGCTGAAGTTTGATCCAGAGCTGCTCTTCAA
This sequence comes from Phrynocephalus versicolor, assembly GCA_023846285.1. Lineage (NCBI taxonomy): Eukaryota > Metazoa > Chordata > Lepidosauria > Squamata > Agamidae > Phrynocephalus > Phrynocephalus versicolor. The sequence goes on along the minus strand of JAHTLZ010000129.1, from coordinate 5,762,323 downwards.
CCAACGGTTTCAATATCAGAACAGAATAGCCGCCGAGTTCAACACCCTCTACCACTGGCACCCTCTTCTGCCTGACACTTTTCACATCCAGGACCAAGAGTACACCTATTCGCAGTTCCTCTACAACAACTCCATCATGCTGGAACATGGACTCTCCCACATGGTCCAGTCTTTCTCTAAGCAACGGGCTGGAAGGGTGAGGCTCCTTTCCACCTTCTCTTTAATCTGCTAGAGATGCCAGCTCTTCCCATGCCCCCTCTCCATGCGTTAACATCAGACAACTAACTGCAGTAGTGCCTTTTGAAGCTTGGAGTGGTTGGGCACTATTGGTAGCTTTTTTTTCCTGGAGAAGCTGCATGCAGCTGTCTTTTGTGAATGATATGTCTATGAGTGAAAGACTGAGGGACACAAGATTTGCAAACAGAACGGGGAATGTGCAGTATGTTTCCTTTTATTAACCATTTGTCCTATACAGTGGTACCTTGTATAAAGGAATTAATTCGTCCCAAATGAAATTATGTTAAGCAAATTTCCTTTGTATAAATTTCCCATAGGAAGGCATTGAAAATGGAGTAATCTCATTTTTATGTTGTACAGATTCACCCCATAGGTGATTCTGTTAAGCAAATTCCCCTATCTCCGGAATTTTTATGTTGTACAGATTTTATGTTATACAAACCCTTTGTTATACAAGGGTCCACTGTATTTGGATTTCCTCAGTGATACATGCCTTGACAATCAGGTTTTCACATTAAGCCCATGCTTACCTTCCACTGACCAAGGAAACAAATGCAAAGATGCACACTGGACGGAAAGCAGAGCCCGTTACATGCATACCCCCCACATACACCACAAGCATGTACAGTGGTACCTTGTATAAAGGAATTAATTCGTTCCAAATGAAATTATGTTAAGCAAATTTTTCTTTATACAAATTCCCATAGGAATGCATTGAAAACAGAGCGATCCCATTTTTATGTTGTATGGATTCTCCCCATAGGCGATTATGTTAAGCAAATTTCCCCTATCTCCTGAATTTTTTATGTTGTACAAATTTTATGTTATACAAGCTGTTTGTTATACAAGGGTCCACTGTATTTTAAAAACATGCTAAATTCTGTGGTTTAGTTCAGTGGTTCTCAACCTGTGGGTCCCCAGATCTTCCTGGACTGCAACTCCCAGAAGTCATCATCATCACCAGCTGAGCTAGCCAGGATTTCTGGGAGTTGCAGTCCAGGAACATCTGGGGACCCACAGGTTGAGAACCACTGGTTTAGTTTGATCCTTTGATTCTGCTTCTTTGATGTCATTTCATTCAAAAGGAATGTAAATGCTGATATTCCAGATGAATAGTTGATAGAACAGATGCACTGTTGCTGGATAGCAGCTTTTATCACTGAGGTGCTAAAGCATATTTCCCTGCTGTGTTGCTTGGGTCTCAAGACAGAGGCTGACATGATGGAGTGTCCCTCAAATCGAAAATCAAAAACCATATAGAAAATAAGAGGTTGCCTACCCTTCCCCGTGATCAGTGAGCTTTTTGTAGAACCCTGATATACGCATCTTAGGACAAAACCGAAGTGTTTTATGTGTGGTATTCCACTTGTTGAATCTCAACTCCCGTCAGCCCTTAGCAGGATGGACAATAGATGGGAGTCATATTGCAACACCAAGTAAAGAACCAAACTGTGTCCATTTCTGAACTTGGCCTTGGCCTATTACTTCATGGCGAGTTTACAAGTACTTCCAAAAGAAGTAAGCTTGCTTAACACTGTCCTTTCAGCTCTCTCAAGCAAGAGAACGGGCTGTCCCCTGCTAGAGGAAGAAACCTGGGCAGTTCTGAAGAACATTCCTTTCAGTGGTGCAGTACCTGATTTCCATTTTGGCTCAACTTATGTCATTTCTTTGTAACAGGTAGCTGGAGGTAGGAATGTTCCAGTTGCGGTGATGAAAGTCGCTAAAGCTTCCATTGATCAAAGCCGAGAGATGAGATATCGATCTCTGAATGAATACCGGAAGCATTTCCTACTGAAACCCTTCAAGTCATTTGAAGAACTGACAGGTAAAACTAATTTCTTTGCTTTTTATAAAGGAGCAACTGGGTGGGCGGGGTTGTGGAGCCCAAAGGCAACAATTGCACTTCGTAAGTGAAAGGTCAGATTCTTAGCATCTCAGGGTTTGGAAGTAATTGGCCAGGGAAAATCACTGAAGCATGCTTCTCCATTGGAAATAAACTGGGAGGCGGGGGGGGGGGTACCAGGCCCCCTACTAGGTTGAAGATTTGGGTTCCAAAAGGTTAAAATTAACATGTCAAGTGACATAACTGACAGAAGTTAGAAAGAAAATTAGGAGCGTTTAAGAAAAGGCTCTGATGTTATTTTAAAGGCTCACTTAGCTGCTGTCCCTCAGTCAAGAAAAATGTCTCACTGCCAAGTGCACAGACCTGAAATTCTAGTCCCAATGACAGTCATAACGAATAAAAGTTAAGAGGGGATAGCTGTGTGCGGGAGAGACAAGCAACGGTTCCATTGGCAAGCCAATGGGTTTAGGGCCAAATATTTTTTTCCAAACATGGAATGATGCCTGCTAATGATGATTTACCTGTTTATTCCAGGAGAAAAGGAAATGGCAGCAGAACTTGAAGAGCTCTATGGTGACATCGATGCTATGGAGCTGTATCCAGCCCTTCTTGTAGAAAAACCACGTCCCGGAGCCATCTTTGGTGAGACCATGATAGAGCTTGGAGCTCCCTTTTCTCTGAAGGGCCTCATGGGAAATGCGATCTGCTCACCTGAGTACTGGAAGCCAAGCACGTTTGGTGGCCAAGTGGGCTTTGACATTATTAACACAGCCTCCATCCAGAGACTCGTCTGCAACAATGTGGCGGGCTGCCCTCTCACAGCTTTCCATATTGTAAACCCAGAAGCAACGGCAACAAGCAACATCAGCACTTATAGCACCTCAAGAGATGAGATCAGCCCAGCGGTGCTACTAAAAGAGCGATCCACTGAACTATAGGGAACACTTTTCTGACGGGTTTTTATTTATTTATTTATTTATATTATTTTTCTGTGGTGTTGTTGATATTTGTATTATTTATACTTCAAGGAACAGATTTTTTTCCAGCCTCGGCATTTAACTTGGGATGACCCATTTAAAGGGAGTTCTGCTCCGTTCTGCAGGATGGTATCCCATGTTTTTTTGTTTTTTTTATAAATAATGTCTTCTGTACCAGAAAAATGTATTCCAAAATGGATAAAAGGCATTAGATTTTTCTGCTTAAACTTGAACACAGAGAAGAGGGTTTTCTGGATGGAAGGAATTAAAACTGGACACTTTTAATACGGAACCTGACTAAGTATCACCCACTCAGAGCTTGAAAGCATCCTTTCTATTTAAATGAACCCTTGACAAGCTCACGGCAAATTTTTAAATGTTACTAAAAGAAAAGGGAGCAGTTGGCAAAATTATGAAGTATCTGGGGTGACATCTCTTTAAACCTGTTGTGCTGGTCTTAGCAGTTGCAAAATTGTTATGTTTATCGAGAAATGACAACCCAGCAATTTATTTCCCACTAAGGTTGCAAAAAAGACAATGTAGAGTAGCACCCAAATAATTCTTCATTATCCATGTAATTTGAAAGCATTTAACAAAGGAATGTTATTCATCCTTTCAAACCTAGGATGCCTTTGTTTGTTAAAAATTGTAAGAAGAAACCTTAAATGGTGTCACATAATTTTGAAAAAAAAATTCTCAGTACGATGGCAACACCTGGATTTTCTATAAATAAGATACACGGTTCCGTATACAATCTGTGCTTCACAATTGCTGCTGAACTTCAATAGAACGTTGACATTTAAGATCTTTAATATTGCACTTTATATGTCAAGGTCATTTCAGTCTGGGGGAACTATAACACTACATTTCTGTTAATGTAATGGTGAGTGTTCAATTAGATAAGCTCTCCTCAACTGGGCGCTGTCCAGATGTATTGGCCAATGGACATGCTGCCAGCGATTGTGGCTTAATGTATCTGGAAGGCTTATATTTGAGGAAAGCTGATATAGATCAGTTCCTCTAGTTGACTTGTATCATGAAATATGAAAAGTTCTTCCTGCACTATGAACTGAATTTTTCATAATTGCTCATTAGAAAAGACTAATGGTGCAGAAATCGTTATGCTGCTCACTCGCAGCTGAAACATGTTCATCAGTGCTCATATTTCAGTTACAAGATTCCATGCAAGCCAAAGAATTAAATAAATATTGCTAATTGGAAGGTGACATATCTATCGTAGCAAAGACATATATCCTCTTCATACCCCAAACTTTTGAAAATGCACTGTGGGTTTACTGTTTGTGCATCTGTAGAAGCCCAGAGGATCCTGCAAGATCTGAAGCGTCACAGTGGGTTCTTGAGAACACTGTTTGGATCAAGTTGATTCTCTTTTCACCTACCCCAAGTCTTTCTCTCATTCCCCTCTTTTCAGGTATTGGGACAATGTTATCACTTGGTGTACTTGACTCGCTATGTACCTCTTTCCCCCCAAGTCCTACCATCCTAGTCAGTGTCGACTCTTTGTTTGTAATTACATTGTGAATCTATGGACAGGCAGGACATCTCTCCTCCCCACCCACCCTTTTTAAAAACGTGTTTTTATACATTTTGTCTAAGAACTGTGTAAATGTTGGGCCCTAATTAGCATTGCTACACTGGAAGGCCGCTGTCTGAGGAACATGTCTTGTATATGGTATGTGTACACCGTGTATATCAAAGGCATTGTTACAAATATTTCAATTTTTTAAAAAAATAATAATATTTTCCTCAGCCTGCTGGTCCTGGCTGGGAAGTTTGATTATTGCTGCAGATCCACAGAGTGGTAATACTGTATCTTTTGACCACAGTCCAAAGCTACATTATTGCCGCTCTTGGGTCCCGTCACTGTGTTCAATGGAAATTTATTTTAATACAGTATTTTTTTTTTTGTCCAGGGGCTTATAAACTAAATGAAATTACAGAAAGAAAAAAGATTTTATGGGGTGTGTGGGAAGAAGCAGCAGCACATTCACAAACCGAATTAACTCCCTGTGGATTGTGGAACTATTTATAATTATTTTTAAGATGTATTTTTTTATCTTCCATGATAGATACAGCAAGATTGTGTCAAAATAAATTATTTAAAAAATATGCATCTGGTGTGACTTCATTTATTTGTTTTTGCACGAGTCTGAGTAATGTTTAGCTGGCTAGATAGTTCAGCAGTTGAGCTGTAGAGCTACAGGTCGCGAGTTCTAATCTCCAATATGTGGTCTTGGGAAAGCTGTATAGTCCAGGGGATAATAAAACATTTCTGAGCATTCTCTATCTGGAAAACACTGGTAGAAAGGTTGACATAAGTCAGAGTTGTCAGCACATGACAGTATTATACAGTAATCCCTCACCTATCACGAGGGTTAGGGACCCAACCCACAATAATGGAAAACCTGTCATATGTGGATGCAGGGTCAGGTCAGGACTGGGAGGCCTATCTGGGGCCTTCTACACTTGCATGAGGCCTGGCGCTGCCCCAAACAGGCCTCCGATTGGCTTCTTGGGCTTGTCAGAACCCCCAGAAGTGGTTTGGGGCTATCCGAAAGGCACTTCAGGTTCACCAGAAACCACTTCTGAGACCTCTGACAGGCCCAGGAAGCCCCTCAGAAGCTTGCTCAGGGCAGCCCCAAGCCTTATGTAAGGGTAGGAGGCCTCAAATAGGCCCATGCACCTTGCCCCAAAAGCCCTTTGTTTCATATAATGTCCTGCGATATACCAAGACTGCAGTATTTCAAACGCGAAATGTTGGGGGACAACTGTAATAAAGTATAATATTAGTAATTAGTAATAATATAAGTAATGTTTATTAGTCTTATTTTATAGTCCACCTTTCCCCCAATAAGGATATTCAAGGTGGTTCACAATGTTAAAGAAAATGGAATTAGAAGCAATAAGTACACATTAAAAACCAGTTAAACCATAACCGAAATCAAAATACATTGAATGATTACAAGCATTTAAAACTTGAAGAATGCAACTCAAAAACAGCATTCAATGATTCAGTTATGATTCTTAAAACCCTTCCTAAAGAGTTGGGCCTTCAATTGTCAGTGGAATGATAAGAGGGAGGCAGCAAGCCAAGCTCAGGGAAGAATATTCCAGAACTTGGGAGCTGACTAGGCCACTACCTATATTTAGGCATCCAGGCTCGGGGATGGATCCAGGAGTACACCCAAGGTGTGAAGTTGAGTTTTTAAGGGAAGCGTATCCCCATCTAGGACAAGTTGTATTCTTAGTCCCGACTCCCTAATCTGCCTCCCCAGCTAAAGGAGTGGTTACTCATCCAACTCTCTGGTCCATATAAAAGATGGGCATGAATTGCCAATTTGGCAGTTCATAATGGTTTGTTCTTCAGATGCATTGGTGTTCTGAGGGTGCCCTGGCTTTCCTCCACCAGTGTATATCCAGCCAGAGGAGAAGGTGGGGCAGGGAAGCCCCAGAGGCTGCTTCTGAGTGGGCACCACCATAGGAGGCAGGGGAAGGATGCTGGGGCATCAGTGGAACACCTATGCATCTGAAGAAGAAACCATTGCAGACTACCCGACTGGCTGTCCATGCCCATCTCTAGTCCATAACCACATCAAAGTATTTCACACACATCCTCATCCTTAGCCAGTCCAGCAGCAATGAATAGTCATCCTTTGTCTCTTCACATGAATTGTGAGAATGGCCTGGAATGAAAGCAGTACCATGAAAAACAAACACTCAAAAAGTGGGACAAGTTGATGGCAGGTAGCAAATGAACTTTTTGAAACTGAAGTCACTTTATTAAGGAAAATTCAGGATTTTGAAAACAACTCAGAGTCAGTCTTGTTTGACTCAGGTCTCAAGTAACATTTGTTCTCTATGTCACAACTGTAGAAAATCTACAAATGTAGGTACCTGTGAATATGGAATAACAGTCATCAAATATAAGTGTAGCAAATATACATATCCATGTAAACAGGTGCTCTGGAAGGCAAGTACAGTAATACAGTACCTTGATTTACAACTGCCTTGGTTTAAGAGCGTTTTGCAAGACAAGCAAACATTTCTTCTAAGTTTTGCCTTGAGCAATGAGCAATGCCTTGCAATACAAGCACTGGAGCAGGTCATGATCACAAGTGAGCCTATTGTGGCTCTCTTTCTCTCCCCCACTCCTGTTGGATTGTGAGTGATTGTCTGGAATGTTTCATCTCAGGTAAGCCCCAAAAGCAGAGGGAGGAGAGAGGAAGGGAGGTGTCCCTTGCACAAACCACAAAGGTTTTCAAAGGAGAGTGCAGGTGAGGGTTTCATTTATATTTATATTTATATTTATATTTATATTTATACTTATATTTACATTTACATTGAATTTGTTTTCAACATTATCTTATTTTTCAAACAATTTCTAGTCATGAGGCAGCTATTTTATTATTATGCTTTTTATTATTGTCACATTTAAAACACAGGATAAAATCCAGTTATTAGTCCCAAGCAGCGCAAATTCCGTAGCGAGATACCTAACCCACAGTGTGGGTATGGACTTCTAGCCCACTTACAGTATTTTGTTAGTTTTGGTATTTTGTGTGTACAGTATGTGGTCTATGGGGCCCCAGAATGAATCATTTGAGTTTCCATTATTTCTTACGGGGGAAATTTGCTTTGATATACGAGTGCTTTTTACAAGCATGTTTCTGGGATGGATCATGCTCATCAACCAAGGTGTTACTGTATCAGCTTCAGGGGAAAATTTGGGGGAATTAATCTATTGAATGGCCTGGTAGAAAGGACAACTAGTTACCTCATCACTGCAACCCAGTTCAATCTGAAAGTCATCACCACTCTTGTGGTAGTTCTGACTTGGTCTAAAGGTTGGATTCAAATTAATCTTCTTGCACTCATGGCCTAATGAAACGTTTTCAAAATAATTCTTAGAAATTCTTAGTAGACAGAAGGGCCGGAGGCTACACATTGCCTTCTCCAAATCTCCTCTGTACCATCTTTGCCTGCACCTGTGAGTGTATGCACAAATAAGTGGTGAATCTGAGCAAGATACAAAAGAAAAAGGTCTGTCCTTCATGAACAGAATATTTGAGGGCGCCTTCTTACGGGAGGAAATGATTAGCCAGCCTAACCCACAGATGTTCTGTTTCTTTTCCCATGCTAAGCTTTGAAGTGTTGTTAATTCACACCGGTAACCAGGCGTATCTTGTTGTAGACATAAACACACAGGAGCATAGGTGTGCCTTCTGCTTTTGTTCAGACCTGTCATTTTGCCTATTATTTTAAAACACCCATTCATTTTTTTAAATTATAGATTTGCATTCCTTTGAATGTGTGCTGAAGGCTACACCCGTCCCCCGTCTTCTCACAGGAAAAAAATCACCTTTCCTGGGAATTGCATGCTAAAATGAAAACATGACTTATTCCGCCACCTATCTCAAAATAGCACATCTCCCTTACTTTCAGACTATTGCACATGAGGCCACAGGGGTAACAACAACTGTTGGTCTCTGGGACAGATCTCCCCTTGCCTTCCAAAACAGATTGCCACTCAAGAAGCAACACTAAAATAGATTACTGTAGTTGGCCATAGAATGACAACAGTGGCCCATTTGGGGAGCTGGCATTGGCACGTGAGGGGCAACAGTGAAATTCCCATTTCCTTTTGCTGTAAATGGCTTTTCTACTTGCTGGAGAGTAAAAGGGTAACCACTGGCTGCAGACATAACTTGTTTATGTTATTAACATATTGTTAGCTTTTAAAGCTACTATACCACATGTCTATTGGTTGTTTTACTGCCAGGCACTTTAGAAACGGAAGGAGCCTGCAAATGGAAAGTATTTGTAGGTTCCTGGTATTCTTACTGGTATACTGTAAATACTTTCATATGGAAAGTACTTAACATCTGCTAGACAAAAATGCATTCACCCCTTAGGGAAAACAAGTATTTTCGTCCATAACACATGGAAGGAATTACCATTGAATTCAGAGGACCCACACATAGGATCACACCATGAAAGGGTCCAGATATGTATGTCGATTATGATGCACTAATTCAAGAGCATCTGAAAAAGCGGATTGGAGCTCATGAAAACTAAAGTTAAAATAAACTGTCCTTAAACGACTTTACCTTTCAAAAATTATTATTCTCCATGCTGAAATGGCCTACTATAGCTACGTATTTAACACAAGTGTTAAAAATGCATCAGTATTTTAATGATATATATTCCAAAATAATGTATATTTCATTTCCTTGTTTCTGGATCTACCACACAATTAAGAACTAGGTTTCCCAACACTATAGCAATACTGATGTACTCTCTTAAGTAACTGTTGCTAAGCTTCTGGTCATGTGTGTCTAGGACAAAGTAATTGCATTGTGCTTTTTCTGCCAGTGGCATTCAAGCTCTTTTGCAAAACAGACTGTTAAGTTACTCAACAAGACGCTTCTTTAGATCACAACATAGATGTAGAAAAACTGTCAACAAGCTTATAGTTGTTTAGAAATATTGTGATCTAGAAATAGAACAGCCACAAATTTTCCCTAGCAGTAATCTGAGTCAAAATACATGTTGGATTTTACAATATACTTGTACTGTAGCACTTATCATTGCCATTAACTATATAATATTTTATTGAGGCATTTGTTTTAAGTGTTTTAATTGCATCTGTTTTAATTTGATTTTATCACGCCTAGCCACTTTGCAACTGGGCAGCAGAACACAGACAATAATTAGAACAAAAAAGATAAATACATTTTAAGAAGGCATACCAAGCTGCTGGTGAGACTTGTGCATTCCTTTCCACTGAATGACAGTCCTCTGATTTAGGGTAAGGGGAGCTTCAGACTGAGATAACATAATATAGTGCAATGTAATATAATGTATTCTATTATTGGGCCCATTTATAAAATACTTTTAATTAGGCTACTGCGTCAGGGAAGATTGACTGGTTGAACAATCCAACAGTAGTCAAGTCATTACAGAGGGTTTCATTTTCATTAACTGAAGTGCAATAAATGTAATAGTGAGGTGAATTTGAAGAAGTTTTTATAAAAATTGTTAAAATATCAGAAACTAACATGCCAATTAAAAATGATTTCTGGGTTCCCAAGGAGTGAGAAGATTCCAGGACAATCTCAGACATCTCTTCTTAGGATGGAAAGATTACTTGAAATGTTTCGTATTTTATAATGCTGGATTTGTTAATAAATGCACACTGTACTTGGGGAGTACAGATATAGAAGCAAATGACACAACATAGCAGGAATAAAAACTTTATCCTGTCCTTTTATTAAAATGAGGTGTTTGTGTGTTTGTGTGTTTGTGTGGGTGTGGGTGTGGGTGTGGGTGGGTGTTTACAAAAAACAAAACATAAATTTGGTGGGAAGAACTTGAGTCAAAGAAACACTCATCCAGACAGAGGGCTCTGAGTGCATAGCTCTTATGTGTGGGGGTTTTAATCAACACTGTGATGTTGAATTGGGTTCCCCACATCTTCCCACCCCCCAAATATTTCTCATCCTTAAAAATGTTACGGCAAGCAGATACATCGTGCCCTCCCCAAGCTGAGAACACCTGTGCCTACTGAAAAGGGCCAGCACTAATGGTCAGAATTCCTCTGATCTATATTTGAGAACTTCTGAAAGTTTCTTGATAAATGAGGTTATTTCTTTTTTTTAAAAAAAAAGTGAACATGTCTATTCCTATTTGCCCTTGCAGCTCCAAATGCTCCTAATGAAAGGACTCCTTTCATTAAAATAAATATTTCACTAAAAGAAACAAAGGAATTATTCCATATTTATTTTAAATAAATAAATAAATAAATAAATAAATAAATGCTTCCGCACCTGGTAGCTAGTGTGTTTGTTTCAAGGGTTAAGTATGTTTAGTCCTCCATAAAACAAAACTCATAATCATGTGCTGTGAAGTCACTGCTGACTTCTGCTGACTCTATTTCAGTGTATTCCAAATACAGAATACTCAGAAGTGGTCTACCATTTCCCCTCTTCTGGGGGCATTTTGGGACTGTGCATTTTGCCCAAGGCCACCCAGGCCGATTCTTCTGGGGTATATAGTGAGAAATAAACTCCTAACCTCTGGCTCTGGCACCGGACCCCTAACTATGTGACGTGCCCAGCTTGGGGGGGGGGGGGGGGTTGTTTTCCACAGCTGAAGGCAAACAGTCTTTGGTTCTCTGTTGCCAATTCAAAAAGCAAAGCAAAGCAAAGTGGTCTGCTTATATACCGCCTCATACCACTTCAAGTAGTCTCTGGGCGGTTTACAGTTTTAATTACAGTATGCAGGCTACACATTGCCCCCCCCCCCAGCAAGCTGGGTACTCATTTTACCGACTTCGGAAATATGGAAAGCTGAGTCAACAATGAGCCGGCTATCTGGGATTGAACCCCAGGTTATGAGCACAGTTTTAGCTGCAGTACAGGCATTTAACCATTGCACCACGGGGCTCTTCACTTCTGTTTCCTTTGTTTATCCCTTCTAGTCTTCAGCTCTAATGGCAGGATTTTATTACATATTTGTATTATATATTGTTTGTTTTAAATTGTTTTGGTTTTTATGGTTTAAATAACTATGTTGCTTTAAATTTTAATACATTGTTGTAAGACATCCAGAGACCACTTGGTAGTGTGTGTGTGGGGGTGTAAATTTTGTTGTAAATAAATAAATAAATGTCTACACTCTGAGAAATCAAGAGGGAAGCCATAGACCAAAGTTGTATTCATTTCTATATTTTAGTGCCTTGTGCAGTCTTGTAATAAAGTGACTCAAATAATGGGACTAATTGTATTTCCTTTGGACTGTTACATTTTGTTTTTAACAACTGTCTAATGTCTGTGTCCATTTGCCCTTTATATGGCTGTTAAATGTTCATTTGCTTAATTCCAGTGAATCATTTCTACTTCTTAATACCCCAAGGGACTTATCATGCATTACCATAACACTTCTAGACCTGTTTCCCTGTTAATTGTTTCCGCACTATGAAGACCTAGATCAGTGGTTCCCAAACTTGGATCTGCAGATGCTCATAGGCTAAAAGACCCAGACGCTTTTGCCACTAGCTGTGCCACCCAAGATTTCTGGGAACTGTGGTGTAAAAATATTTTGGGATCCAAGGTTGGGACCCATGAAGCTCATGTGGATGATGCTAATCACATAGTTCAGGTTGCTGCTGGGTGATAGCCTGCCAAGAGATGGAACTCACTTACATAATTCTAGGCTTCTAAAGGTTCTAATGAGATCTCACAGGACATGGGAAAGAGCTTCAGAGGTCACTTTCTTGACTATCAATATCAAGTCAAATACTTCTTGTTCTGCTGAAGTACTTGCAAATGGCACAGAACTGGGCTCCATGCGAATCATAGCTTTCTAGAACTTTGTTTGTTTCTAGCCCATAGATGGAAACATGATGCAGATAGTTTTTTTCTTCCCCAGCCTTGGTGTGAAGTCTTCATTACCCACACATCTCTCATAATTGGTATACTTCTCAAGGTATGTTTCTTGACATCCCTACATTGTCCATCAACTGGTCTGCCATATTGCTCCCGTAAAAACATGAAATGCTGTAAGGATCCAAACCAGAGCAAAAATATACAGAACAGTTATTTGACCAGTTCAGCTCTATGGTGATGAAGGCTGAGCAGTAATGAAAGAAACTGAGCATTGTCATGGTGTCATAGAAACAAAGATGCAGCACTGGATCAGTGGTAAGTAACACTTGCTTTGACCATGTCCAGAATAAGAATAAGAATAAGAATAATACACGCCAATCATTAAATCACCTCAAAGTGCTTTATTATTGCCTGAATACTCAGGAAAACAAATTCGATGTGAGTGCTACAATGCCTAAAAATTCTCACCACTCAGAAGAAAGTTTGACATGTTCTGAAAGTGTTCTTATCTCAATGGACCAATGACTTCATTCCATATAGAATCTTGGCATCTTTAAACCAGGAATGCCAACTAGTACTGGATGTCCTGATGGATCACCCAAATCATTTGCATGTGGCAGAATTATTCAGATATTATCTATCCATGCCAACTCTTTACAGGCTTGACTTTCCAAGAGCTCAGCAGGGGAGTTGAGAACAGGACATTTTGAATATCACTCTTTCATCAGGTCACTGTTCATCAGAAGTGACTTGATAGCACATAACAACAAACTAGTCACCTTATGTAAAGGGAAGTACTCTAGCCTCACTCACTCCTTCTGCCCCGTTTCATCACCATCCAACACATAGAGGGTGACAGAAGAAGATGAGAATATTATCCAGTTACAATTACAAGCCCATAAAATTTGTCACTGTTATTTTAATTCCATAAATAATGTGCCTTATACTGTAATTCATAAACAGAAATCTGGCTGTTGCTCCTTGTTATTTTCCTGAAGTTGAACTCTCCACAAAGCCTTCAGTCAGGTTACTTTTCATCACCTTGTACTCTCCCTTTAGCCCCTTTCCTTCTGGTCCCTTATTCCTTTAGTTACTTTACAGCCTGGGGCTTCCTGCAGCTCTCTAGGTGAGGTCTTCCCCGTACAGGCCTACTCAATAATTGTGTAACCTAAGCAAACATTCTGAGCTATCACAGGAGCTTAGCCTATGAGTACCAGGGGTGTCACTGTCATGAATACAATAAAATGCAGGGGACAGCCTTCTGTTGGAAATATGACTTTATAGGGAAAATGGTGTGTGTGTGTGTGTGTGTGTGTGTGTGTGTGTGTGTGTGTGTGTTTGAGCAGGTTTAATTTATTGTGACATCAGCTAAGATTGGTATCCATATACTATGGCACGCTGAAGCTCCCACAGAATGAGCAAACATTAAGCAATGTGAGAAAATAATGCTTTTAGTTGCTATATATGGTAAAGAGTCTCACTGGCCCCAGAGATTGCCTGAAACATGACTCAAGGCCCATGATAATCTCAGAGCATGATAATAGGCATAGAGGAATCTTCCAGGCCACATTTAGCATGGGGCGAGCCAATAGCAAACACAGAGCTAAGAGTGATAGTGTGTCCCAAACTTAAAGGTCCAACTCAAAGTTGCACTATCAGACAGATAGTGCAGACTGGAGCTGCTCAACCACCATATATTTATGTCCAGTTTTCCTGACCTTAGTCAACCCACACATGGATAGGGCACAAACACGGCTGTGAGTAGCAGACCACACTGGGCCTCAACCAGTCTGATTGTGGAACCAATCAGGTGGAGATTTGTCAGAGCAACTGCTCTTCTTGGCAAGAGGTAAAACTCAAACACTTTCATGTTTGCACATTGCCTACACCCCTGCTCATTGAAGCAAAACAAGTTGAGGAGCCATATAGGTTTTTGTAAGCCCTGCTCATGCATCTGAAGAAGTGAAATGAAGTCCACGAAGCATATCCCAAATAAACCTTGCTCATTTTTAAGGTGCTGCAGGATTGCTTGTTGTAATCTTCCCTGCTTCTTTGTGATAATTATGGTCATCTTCTATAAGATGCAGTGTTGACATGTAACTGGATAGGACTGGATACTGTAAACTCCAGGGCAAGTGGAAAAGCCATCTTTGATGTACAGTGGACCCTTGTATAACAGACAGCTTGTATAACATAAAATCTGTACAACATAAAAAATTCCTGAGATAGGGGAAATTTGCTTAACATAATCGCCTATGGGGAAAATCCATACAACATAAAAATGGGATTACTCCATTTTCAATGCATTCCTATGGGAATTTGTATAAAGGAAAATTTGCTTAAAATAATTTCATTTGGAACGAATTAATTCCTTTATACAAGGTACCACTGTATTAGTCTGGCATCAAGAATGGCTTTTCCATGTATCTCCTGGTGGCCTCAGGACATACATAGTAGCCCATCTACCTCAAGACAAAGATGTGTGCTTGAGGCAGCCCCACATAAGCTAGACTGCTGCGTCCCATTGAGACTGAAAATGCAACCCCATCAACAGTGTTGAAGGAATATTTAAATGCCAATCCAGTTAACTAGCATGGAAGGAATGTCTGTGAAGATTCTCAGTCATCCAAGTAAGGTTATTTGGAAGCTGAGTCATGGCAACTGGACTTCTTTTTTCTGAGAGATTGAAACCTTTTTGCTACTCTTTCTAGCAACTTCGCCAGTCTTAACTGAGTAGCGAAACGTTTCGACCTCTCAAGAAAAAGAAGTCCAGTTGCCATGACTCAACTTCCAGATAACATGGAAGGAAGACGCCATAGTGATGTACTTGGCAGCAAAGTGCCTCAAGCCAATCCTATCAGCATCACAAACTGATCCAGGGCTTTTCAGTATGGCACTGTGGCATGCAAATTGCAAATATGCAGATACGTTTTCTTCCTTGCTTCTTTTCCTCTGCCATAGGACGTCCTGTGATAGCTTTGTGGCAACAGGTACCAATGGTGTTTTAGGGTTGCATATTTGTTGATGCTTAAGCCAGCATGGTCAATTGACTGAGATAATTTGAAGCAAGTTAACACATAGGAGGTCAGAGCCCACAATAAAAAAAGGCAACTCTAAGAACCTAAAAAGCCATCTGGAACCTTTGCTCACTCCAAATTTCAATACTTTCTCCTAATTTTTGCCAAATTATTTCTTTAAAATCCAGGTCTGAAACCATTTCATTCCCCACACAAGCTAAAACATAATTTGGCATTACAAGGACAAACACGTGATGTTGAATTTTCATTTGGGTGTGGTTTTTTTTTTGTTCCGATTAATACCACTGTGCTGCTCTTTTTGTACATATGTACAAGGCCCCCACATACATGAAACGTGGAGTCAGAGAAACCTGCTATTTGAAACTTTTTCTGTTAAGAGCATGATGGGCTAAAGTAAGCCCTGAAATAGATCCACTGGTATCTTTAAACATGGGTTTGTGAATGGCACCTGGATTGCGGAGGGCAAAGACTTGTAGGTAAGTCTGAATAGCTGGCTGGCACCTTGCATTGAATCTCTGCCCAAGAGGCAGGGCAGCACACCTGTGAGGAACAAACTAGAATGCACCAACAAGAACAGGCTTTCTCCTCCCCTAGGTATGCTCAAAAGCCCACAACTTCTTCCCCTCCAATCTGGCTCCTAGAAAAACATTGTTGGAAACACTTCCACTGGGGCTTTAATGTGGTTTCCTGAGCTTGCGTCAGCTTAACATCTGCTGCTACAGGTTTCATTCATTAAAATCACTCATGTGTACAGTTCTTTTAACAGTAAAGAAAAATATCAGGGCAGTGATCAGTTCTTGACTATTAATATGTAACTCGGGGACACAGCAATCTGGCCCGGTGGAATTTTAAACAGCTGTACTGAAAGCTAATGCCTTCCTCAATAAAGTGTAAAAGTCTATGCCATTTTAAAAAATAATGCTGGATGTGACGTCAATCATTCCATCTTTGATTTTTTTCATATTCATGTGGCTAAATCCAGCTGTAGGAGCAGCAGCAGTTGTAAGTATTCTAATAAACTCATTCTGCAATTGAGAAAGTACTGTCCAGAGCACAGATTTTGCTAATCTCAGCAGGGACCCCTTAATCTAACCTAAACCTTCTAGAAGATAATTTTGATGTTTCAAAATCTCGAGTAATTGTTTTATTAACAGAATTTTGTTAAAAGCAGTGGACAAAAAGCCAAAGTTTATTCACATTTTCATGAAAAAAATTCAAAGACCTCAAGGGATGCAAAAAAAAAATGTGTCTGATATGCTAATTTATAAATTACAGAATGGCAGTTTGTACAGCCATGCAGGTTAGCTGAAAAAGAAATTATGTGCAGGGACTCATAGGATACTGAGCATAGAAGGCAACAGTTTGTTATTGATTCCACATTGTTGTATTATTATTATTACCAAGAAGAAACTGGTACCTCGTACAAATATTACCTTGTAGAAATTTCCACCTCAAATACTACAGGAACTTAAGTGTCCTTGGGTACTATGCCTGTTTTGGCTCAGGAGGGGACAAGATATCCTCACTTGCCTCATGAAGCCAAGAGTCTTGGACCAGCTCTGGTGTCACTCTGGTGTCACTCAATTGTAAAGTAAGGTGGGAATTCCAGAACCTTGGATAGCTCCAAGCAGAGCACTTGTCCTGAGACTGCCTGTCACTGCCCTTTGACTGTCCCCTCCCCTTCCCAAACATCGCCCACTTGCTGTGAGCTGAAGAACACTGAAGAGGCATTCTTTTGCTATTCAGGCCAGCATTGCTCCAAAAGACCACCATTCCTTCATCTCTTTGTTCACTCCCAACTGTTGGGTTACCCTGCACTGACAATGAGACATTCAATATGGTAAGGGGTTGCATCTTTCAAGGGAATCAGCCTCAGGCATACCCGTTCGTGGGGCATAGGTTTAAAAGGCTGCTCATTGACACAATCACTTTGGCAACAAATTGCAATCAAGACTGTTGCAATTGAGCAAAGATACACCTAGATACAACTAGATACACCTTGATGTGGGATATGTGTAAAAGAGTTCAATGCTCCTATTTACATATCTTGGACCCTGAGACACAAATCAAATATAAGTCTAGTATGGGGCCTGGAGTTGTATGTGCTTCTTTTCAGCCTCAGAAGGAAAATTTGGTCCTTTGATTAGCACGCATTATGAAGCCTGTGGGTTGGCCATGGCCCGATATAAATGCTGACAACCTGTTCTTCAGACTCTCTGGGATTCAAGTTGTAATTACTGCAGATGCTCCTTGTTGTGCAGTCCTCTAGAACACATCGGACTATTTTAAGCTGCATGAACAGAAGCAGAATTTCCAAATCTTGTGTGGTGCTCATCCCCCTTCTCTTCAGCATTGGTTAGGTCCCACCTGGAGTACGGTGTCCAGTTCTGGGCACTGCACTTCAAGAAAGAGGCTGATAAATTGGAACAAGTTCAAAGGAAGGTGACCGGGAGTTCAAAGGAGGCCCTCTGAGGAAAGACTGAAATAACTGGGCATGTTCAACCTAGAGAACAAAAGGCTGAGGGGAGATAGCTGTTTTCAAATATTTGAAGGGCTGCCATACAGAGCAGGGGCAGGATCTGCTCTCCATCATCCCAGAGTGACGGACATGCAACAATGGGCTCAAGATAAAATCACCCAGCTTTTGGCTGACTATCAGGAAAAACTTCCTAACTGTTAGGGCAGTACAGCAATGGAACCAATGAGCTCCAGAGGTGGTGAGTGCTCCAACACTGGAGGTATTCAAGGGAAATTTGGACAGCCACCTGGCAGATACCCTTTGATTTGTACTCCAGAATGAAGTAGGGGATTGGACCTGATTACCTTATAGGCCCCTTCCAACTTCACTGTTCTATGATTCCGTTTTCTTCTGCTCAATCAGTGTTGTTACACTTAGTTATAAAATATCTAATAGACCCATGTGAGCAGCAGAAATATCTAACAGAGAAGGCTGGTTGGATGGGAGATCTGGCAAACTAGAAATGAGAAACAACTTATGCATAATACAAATATCCCTTAGGCAAAACTGGAAATAAGTTTTGGATTACTCATAGTTTAATATTAATAATGTGCTGTCAAGTCAATTCTGACTTGTGAAAATCCTTTTTTCAACATTTTCTTTGTAGAGAATAATTAGAAGTGGCTTACATTCCCTTCTTCTAGGGGCATCCAGGAACAGTGCAGCTTGCTCAAGGCTACTTATAGGAGACATAATGAGGACTCAAAATGTCCACCTCTGGCTCCACAAACAGAGGTCTAAATCACTGAGAAATCCAGCCATCTAACTCATAATTTGCTGTACCAAGAAAGAAAGAAAGAAAGAAAGAAAGGAAGGAAGGAAGAAAGAAAGAAAGAAAGGAAGGAAGGAAGAAAGAGAAACCTGTATTCATGGCTTAGGAAATACGGTATTTTTCTATGTATAAAACTATTTTTTTAATTGTTAGAATAAAAATTGAGTGTCATCTTATACATGGAAGTAAGCAGAGGAGAGATCCATGCAGTTGCAAAACTGCCTATACCTTGTCTCTGCAAACAGTTGTCTTATACACGGGGGCATCTAATATAGACAGAAAAATACGGTCATACTGAGGCCAAGTCCTAAGATAAATAGTGCCCTAGGCAAGACACGTCTTCAGTGCTGCTACCAGTTTTGCAACGTTGACAAATTATGTTTACAGAATTTGTACCACTTAGAGAGGTTCTCACATTACCTCAAAGTGAAGGGTTGCTTGGCTGATGTCTATCTAGGACAAATTACAAGAAATAAGAAAGTAATAAAGAAGTGTGCTGTAAAGCTAATTGACTGGCTTTCATACTTCACAGGCCATTCATTTCTGTGTTATCTTCCTAAACAAAATTCTTGTATCCGTTCCACTCACTGTAGAAAGACGGTTACCAAGCATTGAGTTGTCCATTTCCTCCTTTCACCTCCATCATTATGGCATCCATGGTTCACCCATCTTTACCACCAATTCAGATGTATCAGTTATATCATGAAGGATACATCTGAATGAGCACACAAGCAGCAGTTTTTAGGGCTTCCCATAGCCCTGAAGGACAAACCCTAGCAAACAGAAGCAAATGCTGTATGAAATGTGACAATCAAGAGCCTTTAAGCCAAGTCTGAGTTATGGTGACCCTTTTCAGGGTATTCCAAGTGGAGAGTACTCAGAAGTAGTTTACCTTTACCTTCATCCTGGGGTGCCCTGGGACTGTGCAGCCGGCCCAAGGCCACACAGCCTGGTTGTTCTCCCAGGAGGCACAATGAGGACTCAAACTTCTAACCTCTGGCTATACATACCTAACCCATTGAGATATCCAATCAGCTTCACGAATGCCTTTGCTTCATTGCTTCACTAACTGAGCACACCTCTGTTGAAGGTTCACTAGCTGGAAGAGAACAGATATGGAAGAAAATGTACCTTTTTTTCCAGAACTGAGTTACAGTTTCAACACAGGAGATTAATCAGCACAACCGAACAGGTACACTAGGGGGTGAGAAATTAGCTTTGAAGAGAGTTTTTTTAAAAAAATTAATTGTTCATATTCACATCTCCTGCCACCAAGCACTGACTTGGATGCAATTTGTTGTCAGAAATCATGCACTTCTATGGTCACAATATGCTCCACAGAACAGCAACAAAAATGTCTTCAGCAGCATGTGCACACTTTAAATATACAAAGGAGATGTACACGTTTCTAAAATGAACACAGATATGCTTGGAACAAGGAATGTTTGCCTCTTAATTGGAAAAAAAGCTTACAACTTTTTAAAAAAACTATTGTAATATGAATTTCCCTGGGAAGGCTTTATAGAACTGGGCAAAAAGCTCAGACGTATAGCTCTGTGGTGGTAAGAACCTCATTGAGATTGGATTGTCAGAGCCAACCATCCTTGGCATATCAATGCAATG
Source organism: Phrynocephalus versicolor (assembly GCA_023846285.1). Classification (NCBI taxonomy): domain Eukaryota; kingdom Metazoa; phylum Chordata; class Lepidosauria; order Squamata; family Agamidae; genus Phrynocephalus; species Phrynocephalus versicolor. The sequence goes on along the minus strand of JAHTLZ010000129.1, from coordinate 5,741,908 downwards.
GGAGCATATTTGCTCTGTTGGTGCATGTTTGCTGGCATAATGGCCCAAACAGAGTGACCGGGATGTAAAATCTTATACTGTTTCTCACAGTAAACACGGCCCTCATCCAACAGTAGCAGACCTCCACAACAATGACAGAAGCGATATAAAAACATTTTATCCTATGCGTGTATGGTGGGACAGTGCAGAGACTCTCTTTGCATACCACCCACCTTTGTGCCCAATAATCTTCCTCCCTGAGCTAGCCAAGCCAAACGTTGTCCTGGCATTGGTGGTGGAGTCACTCAAATGGTCTGTCATGAGCAACTGATAGATACAGATGTCTCCTGAATACACCAGAGGACTTTCCTTCTTCATTGGTTGGTGGCTTTATTAAAATTCTACCTATTGTTTACTGTGGAGTACAGAACTGAACACTCATCTCACAGTGGCAGAGCCAGCTCAGTCTCCTAGTTAAATGGGAGGCTGAGGATAACAGAATGGGAGAGCATCACTAGAAGAAACGTGGATAAATCTGATGGCACACAGGCAAAAAAGCCTCTGTTTTGTATCAGTGAAGGAAGTGAAGGTGGCTCCTTTCACTAACACCATTGTGGTTGCCCAGAACAGCACAGTCATGCTCATCCAAACCATGTGACCCTTTATTAACCAAAGCCTCCAAGAATTTTGCTTCCTTGTTTGTCTGTTTAACTGATACCCCACCCATTTAATGGACAAACCCTTACCCTAGGTGGCTTCCAAAAACTGGCATGAATATACAGTACAATCAGAATTAAAATACTGATCATATGAAATATATATAAAAACAAAAAAACCTCATTACACCTCCAATCTAACAAATATTTAAAGGATCAAACTGGCAAACCATGGGCTGATATAAAACTGCTACAGATATAAGATTATGAAGGTGTGAGGCTTGTAAAGGCCTTGGTGTTGGGGGATATACCAGGCATTAACTTGCTTCAGAAACATCAGGGGGTGTCACCACAGTTGGTTGGTTGCTATGAGCTTGTTATGTAGCAGACAAAATCCATCACATTGGGTGGACTAACATTTCCCCTGAATCTAGTATAAAACACATTACAGTGGCACCTCTACTTACGAGCAGCTCTACCTACGAGCAATTTGACTTAAAAGTGGGAAACTGTTGGCATTTTAACTGCTGCCTTAAAAATTTTAGATGTGGTACGCTCTACTTCCATTTTTTATTGATTGATTTATTGATTGATTTTTTTTTAGATATGGCTGCTCTACTTAAGAGTTGTTTGACTTGTAGCATGCATTTGGAATGGATTAAACTCATAAGTAGAGGTACCACTGTACCTGACATGGTGATAGTATGTGCAGGGTTAATTTTGCAGGCACAGTGGTACCTTGTATAAAGGAATTAATTCATTCCAAATGAAATTATGTTAAGCAAAATTTCCTTTATACAAATTGCCATAGGAATGCATTGAAAATGGAGTAATCCCATTTTTATGTTGTACGGGTTCTCCCCATAGGCGATTATGTTAAGAAAATTTCCCCTATCTCTGGAATTTTTTATGTTGTACAATTTTTATGTTATACAAGCTGTTTGTTATACAAGGGTCCTCTGTAATTATAAGACAGAAGTTCCTGGAAAAACCTCTCTGAAGGGTGAATCTGAGACAAGGAATAAGAATGAAAAGTACACCATCTGCAATCTCAGTGCTAGTTTAAGCAGCTACTAGTGTTTGGTTTCTTGTTGTGAATTGTTTAAATTATATTTTAGTGGAATGCATGGGAATGGTAAACCTCTTCTGAGTACTCTCTGCCTGAAAACGTGGAAGGACTGCTATAAATAAGAATAAACTTGACAGTACACAACTGTTGCTGTTGCTGATATTCATGAATTCAACACATAAACACACACACACACACCAGATGCCAAGAAAAGGAAGTTATGATACACAATACTATTACAACTTAAACATTATATTTAGGAAACACTCTTACTTTCATACTTGAGTCATTGTGTACTTCATGAATCAATGTACTTCTTGGCGAAATCCCCCAACCCCATTCCTAAGTAACAACTGACGTCAAGATGGACAATCATTAATTTGTCTGGCTACACGTTTATAGCAATCTATCTAAACTGAATATCTAGATGATGAATATATATTAATCAAACATTCCAGAGTCTGTTTTCCCCACATAATAGTAATGCTGCTATTTTAAAACAGTGAGCCTATTTCTGAGAGAGAATGATTCAAAGGCGGAAAAAGGAGCAATTTACTCAAGTGATTTGGATCATGGATTTGTGAAAGAGCCCTTCTTTTAAAATGGTTCTCCTGAACCAGGCTGGCCATCATGATGGTGCAAGAGAAGTAAGTGGCAGTGCCAAGAACTTGAGCCGGTGTCCTTAGAAAAATCAGGGTAAGAAGAATTACAGATTGATGGGCCGTGTGCTTATCATGACTTACACAGCACATTAAACATAATTCCACACACTCACATACTTATCATGCTGTTTTTAGCAAACTGTTTTCTATAGAAAAAATTATGCATGGACAACATGCTCGCTCTCTCACACATGTTTATGCTTCTTAGGATCTCCATTGGTAGATAAAACTTGGAAACCCAATTGGGCCAAGATATCAAAATGCATATAGATGAGTGCTGGTTAAAATTTGCAAATGCAGCAATATTTCTTCCTAAAAATCCATGGTTTAACCTAAGAGGATGGGTCTCCAGTTTGTATTTTCTGCCACTGTCCAATGAATGAAAGAGACAACAAATGCCCTCCATCCAACTGTAATCCAGAAGGACTAGTCAGGAAGATGCCTAGTTGGACTAGATAGAGAGACGTAGGAACAGGGAATCACATGATTTGATTGCATAGACACTCATGTGATTCCCCTTGCCACCATCGTGCCAGGGGAGGTCTTTTGTGGATAGGGGTTCCACCTTGGTGCTTTTGTAATTACTGAAGGCATAACATTGAGCTGCATTTGTTTAGCGAAGGCACATAATTTTACCCAAAGCAAGAAAGAAATGTTTGGGAAAAGTTTAAAGTAATAGGGGAAACATAAAATGTGTGGGGAATGGTTAAAGTAAATAGGGAAACATGAATGGAGTGTCTGTGAAGATTCTCAGTCATCCAGGTGACTTTATCTGGAAGTTAAGTCATGGCAACTGGACTTCTTTTTTGAGAGATAGAAACGTTTCACTGCTCATCCGAACAGCTTCATCAGTATGAATACAGCTAGTGCGAGTCCTCCATCTTATAGTCAGCTTTGACTAGAGATGGGCACAAAATGACCATTTTTCATTACCATTCTCCGTTATTCTTTCCGTTACGTAATGATACGAATAACGACTGTTGCGATGGGGCAGGCTCTGTTCGTTTCTGTTACTGGCGTCACACCGCTTGCACAATGAAAAATGGAGCATCAGAGGGCGGTGAGAGGGGCCTGGGCCTGGTGGAGCCTCTTTGCCCCCTCCCTGCCGGAGCCAACGCAAGACTTTGCCAGTCTCACGATAAGAGGCGGGATCCGAGCCCTAATGGGCTGGGCTCTGGGATCTCGGCCGCATGGTGAAGTGGTGACGGTGCAGCTGGCTCAGAAACCGGAGCGGAGGGCGTCATTGGAGCACAGAGGGAGGGCAGCAGCCCCCCCCAAAAGGTTTCCCGGGTCTGGGCCGGGGGGTGTGGGGCAGCGGTCTGCCGGGGTGGTGGCTCCCGGGGTGGAGTGGTTCCCGGGGAGAAGGGTCCCAGTTAGGGCGGCGCTGCGTGGAGCTCCGGGGGTAGCCCGATGGGGTGGCAGACAGTGCTGCGGATCGCTCCTTGGGGAGGGGCCCCAAGTGAGGGCGGCGTTCAGTGGTGCTCCGGGGGTGGCAGCCTGTTGGGGGGGTGATTGGAGCAGTGCCCGGCTCCAGGAGGACTCCCCGTGGCCACGGGATCGCTCCCTCGGCAGGCTTGCCACCAGCTCCGGTGGCGCCAGGCCCCAGAAGGACTCCCCGTGGCTGTGGGACGGCTCTCCCAGGAGGCTTGCCCCGGCCCCAGGAGGGCTTCCTGCGGCCACGGGAATGCTCTCCCGGCCTGTATGCTGCCAGCTCCAGTGGTGCCCGGCACTGGGAGGGCTCCCTGTGGCCGCAGCTTGCCACACCCGAAAAAAGAAGAAATGGAAACGAAGCAGGCCCTGGGGCCCCGAAAAACGGAAACTTTTTCATTAAGCGGACCCCAGGGCCCAAATAATGACCACGAAACGCCATTTTGGCATTTCGTGCCCATCTCTAGCTTTGACCTCTTGTCACCCTGGTCTGAATTAGGCTCATAAGATGAAGAATGGTCTGAATAGGCTTGTTAGGGAGACAATAGTATCCATAGCCTGTTTGGATGAGCAGCGAAACATTTCTATCTCTCAAAAAAGAAGTCCAGTAGCCATGACTCAACTTCCAGATGAATGGAGTGATCCTCTTCATTTTTAAATGCACATTATTCATGCTTAAGAAGCTCTGTTTCAAGAAACAACAACAGAGCACAAAAATGAGGGGAAAGAGACTCCTTTTTCCTTTTGTGTAGCTATGAAAGGTATATATCTAGTATAAATATACTTTAAATGTATCTTAGTAAGTCTGTACTATACAAAGTTTGCAAACACATACAAGAGTGTATTCAAACGCAGAGGCTAGCTGCTGAGCAACATTCCCCCAAGCCAGGCATGTCCAAACTCCGGCCCTCCAGATGTTTTGGACCACAACTCCCACAGTCCTTTGCCATTGGAAATACAGGCTTGGAATTCTGTGAGTTGTGGTCGAAAACATCTGGAGGGCTGAAGTTTGGACATGCCTGCCCCAAGCAATGGAGAAAATATTTTGAACCACTGCCCCACCCCCAGACACTCAAGTCTTCTGGGAGATGTAGTTCAAATAACATTACTGCAGGTAGCTTTTCCTGCCTCTGAACTCAGCCATTTCCTTGAGGAGCTCCTCTTTGAGATTTCAAGAGAATTTTTTTCAGTCATTTGGCCACTATGGATGACCGAGGGTGGTAAACAGCAGGCCAAGACCTATGTTAGTGAGTTCACCTGCACACGTTTGTTGATATTTCTGTGAGCAGGTATGTAGTGTGTCTGTGTGGAAAGAAACAAGTAAAGAGCTGCATTCCAGCAAGGGGAGTGTATATTCCACCCACTTTTGGCTGTGGCCCTTGCAGTTGCTGGCATCCCACCTACCACTGCCTCCAGTGTGTTTGCGCCAGATTGACTCTTAGGCCAAAGGAAATTCCCCACCCTGAACTACAGCTTGGTGAAAGAGGACCCACAATGAAACCAGATAAAATACACTTCAGGCCCCTGTCCTTTGGACGCCCAAATATAGGATTCTTGGAAAACTGTCAGTTCTTTAGGAATGCTTCTTTGATGTGGCGAGAGCTCATTAAGATATTATATAACTGAAGCCATCAAAACAGCTCATTGATCATTATCTCATGTGTGCAATTAAGCTCAGAATATAGATAGTTTGAAAACAAACCACATTTTAAATTGTTTTAATTCCTGCTAGCACTCCCCCTGTAAGATCATAACCCTGTAAGATCATAAAAGGCCAGAAACAGCATGCTAAAAAGAAATACTGCCATGTTTTTCATCTCCCACTTTGGGTCTCTTTCTCCGGTGTTATGAAAATAACAAGTGGGGCTCAGGGGAGGCCTCCTTAGTGGTGGTACCAGAGCTATAACACATGCTGCCCAGAGAGCCTCACCAGCAGTTTCTAAACTGGAACTAGGACATAGTGGAACATATTTCAGTTACTGTTAGTTGATTGAATAATTGTTAATACTACCATCCATATTTTTAAAGGACTTGTTTCTCTAGTGTTTTACTTTTTCTGTAATTTGTTTTATAAATTGCTTTGGAAATCTCTTGTGGGAGGCAGAAAGCAAATTAATAACCTTTGTAAATTCATGAATGGATAATACGGTACAGTCCTGGTCTCAAATATGCTGGATGCATCGGCCTAAATCCAATTATTACTCCCAATCATAGTAGACCCACTGAATTAATTGAAATTTGTCCATTCAACATTTGTGTACCTCTCACTGAATCAGTTGAGATATTTTTTCTGGAATTGTTCTGGGAATCAGTGGATTCAAGCCACTGGCTAGGGTGGTCACGTGGAAAGAACAGTAGGGATTTTGATCATTTAATAAGTGTATGGCAGAGACAACAGCACATGTTACTTCTACAGTGCATCAAGATGGCTGAAGCCACAGCAAACCAACAGTTCTGTATACAAGAGACCAAAACCAGAATGGAGATGTGGATGGTCAGGACAGGGGAAGATCAGAGTTACAGCAAATCTGCTTTGTACTCTATTTCTCTCCTCCAAAAAAAAAAAATGCAACTTGATTCTGACCACACATCTGATGCAAGGAAAATGTCATAGATAAAATTCAGTTTGGGGAGTAGAGGGACAAGATAAAAAAAAGACAGCTGCACAGAAGCGTTGTTCCCAGTACATTTTGAGATTAATATTTTTTATTTTGCACAACACATTGGCCCAAATCTTGTTTGTGATCACATAAGGTTTTCATAACTTGCCATGGTTAATTGTGGCTAGTTGATAACGGCCTGGGGCACATGTTGGTTGTGTGTTCAGGCACCACAACAGCTTATTACTTGGCCATAGTAAATTATAGAAATCTGGAAAAAAATAATGTAGATAGATAGATAGATAGATAGATAGATAGATAGATAGATAGATAGATAGATAGATAGATAGATAGATAGATAGAT